>JAPVLO010000005.1:12810000-13427202 GCA_027257055.1 Cephalopachus bancanus | reverse complement strand
GCATTTAATACACCTAACCAACCAAACATCATATCTTAGCCTAGCCTACCTTTAAATTGTGCTCAGAACACTTATGATAACCTACAGCTGAGAAAATATCATCAAACACAATGCCTATTTTATAGTAAAGTATTGAATATCTTATATGATTGATTAAGTATTAATTCAAAACAAAAAAATGAATGTTTGTATGGATACTCACATAGTGTATATTTCAATGTACAATTCTTTTAGTGTCTTGGTTAAGTTTATCTCTAAGCATTTTATTTTTATGATAATATTGCAATCCTTTACACTGTTGGGGGAATGTTAAAATGGTGAAGTTGCTATGGAAAACAATATGGAAATTCCTCAAAAAATTAAAAATAGAACTACCATATGATCCAGAAATCCCACATCAAAGAAATTGAGACCAGGATCTCAAAGAGATATCTGTACTCCCATCTCCCATATTCACTCCCATAGCCAGATATGGAAACAACTTAATGTTCATGAAAAGAAGAATGGATATGAAAAATGTGGTATATACATACAGAGAAAAATTATTCTGTTTTTAAAACTTTGGAAATGTTGCCATTTTTGACAACATAGATTAACCTGAGGCTATTATGCTAAGTAAAATTATGGAGACATGGAAAGACAAATACAAAATACCACGTGTTAACGAACTGGAAACATCTGATATAGTCAAACTCAAAAGCAGAGAGCAGAATAGTGGTTGCTGGGGGTGGGAGGAGAAGGAAATATGAAAGTGTAACTTAAAGAGTACAAAATTGTAGTTATGCAAGATGTGTTAAGTACTCTTCTCACACAAAATAAGAACAATAAATAGAGAGGGTGGAAAGAGATTTAAGGATATGTTTATGGCAGAGATTGTGGTCTGGGCTTCATGGGCTTATACTTATCTCCAGACCCTCAAGTTGTATACAATAATTTAATGTACAGGGTTTTTAATGCATGTCAATCATATTCAATAAAAGGGTTGCAAAATAAAATAAAATATTCAGTCAAATAATCTGTATACCCGTCAGAAATCCAAACAATTTTGGATAGATTGTATTAAACTATTGCTGATAACATGAATAATTAGTAAGAAGGCCATAATTTAAAATCATCCAGTCATTTTAAAGAAAAGTCAGCGTGGAATGTAGAATTAGAGAGCTTTAATAGAGAATGGATTTTTGTGGTACTTAACGGCATCACATATTAATTGAGTTTATTGTCTTTGAAGAAAAAGTTTTAAAAGGAAAGCAAGTGAAAGTATATTAGAAAGAGTAAATATAAATTTTGGAGATTATTGCCTAAATACACACATACATACAGAGACAGAGAAATATACGTAGGAACGTTCTGCTTCTCAAGTGAAAGTATGATTTTAGCTCAAATAATCCAGCGAAGATAGTGACCAAATCCTTTAAAAGGATTTAAATAGATATTAAAAGACATAGGAGCACAACTCACCACTTTGCTATTTTACATCAATTGTGTCAAGCAATATGCAGAGAGCTGATAAGCGAATGAGTGAAAATAGTAAACAAATAAGAATACACATTTCAAAAAATTTATTCTGATAAACTAGCTAAAGTACTGTCAATATGAAATTCTTCAGGTGCCTTTATAGAGATATATAGGTAAACATGAAAGTGAGAGTTTCTCAGTGATCCAGTGATAACCTGATTAATAGAAAAACACATCAGTCATGGGACAATTAACCTGCTTTGGCCTTTAATGCTAGCAAATTTCCCTTCAATGTTTTTAAAATGATGCATGTTATAATAATATAAATTAATTTTCTTATTAATTTAGTAAAAATTTATTCTAAGTAACACTGTGAATAAAATACAACACTAAAGAATACAATATAAAGTAAAAAAGCTTATTTTTCATTAAGAAAATAATTGATTACTTTTAGAAATCTTTATACATTACAATTCTTTTACGAGAACGTTTACACAACTTTAGCTGTATTCATTGAAGGTATTCATCTGGGGATTCTTTAAAAGTAAAATGTTATACTGAGCTCAAAATATGTTTTTGGATGTAAATTATTCAAATAAATATCATATTATACAGCATGAAAAGAGATAAAATGTGTGCTGTATTTAAACAATATGTGCTGTATTTAAACAACAAAAAGACAAAACACTTGATATACTTCACAACATAGATAAATATTTAAAATTCTAAGCTGAGTTAAATCTAGGACCAGAGTTCATGTGGTATGGTTCTTAACTGTAGGAGCATGGGTTGACAGGGATGGACACAAGAAGACATTAACAAAACTTATGTATACTTCATAGTTGTACATTTTATGGGGTAAATGTAATATTTTAATGTAATTCTAAAATATGTAATGATTAAGTCAGGGTAATTGGGATATCCATCATCTCAGACATTTATATATATTTTTGTGTTGGTGACATTCTTTCAGCTATTTTGAATACACGAGAAATTATTGCCAACTGTAATTGTCTTTTTTTGCTATGGAACACTGGATCTTATTTCTTTTATTTAATTATATTTTTGCACCCATTAACTAACTCCTCTTTCCTCTCCTCTCACTTACTATTTGCCCCAGCCTCCAATAACC
The DNA here is from genome assembly GCA_027257055.1 of Cephalopachus bancanus. NCBI lineage: Eukaryota > Metazoa > Chordata > Mammalia > Primates > Tarsiidae > Cephalopachus > Cephalopachus bancanus. Next base: position 13,424,612 of record JAPVLO010000005.1, on the reverse strand, counting down.
ATCATTATCCTCTCTACCTCCATGAAATCCATTTTTAACTCTCACACATGAGTGAGAACATACAATATTTGTCTATCGCCGTCTGGTTTATTTCACTTGATATAGTGTTCCTTCAGTTCCATCCATGTTGTTGTAAAATGACAGGATATTATTCATTTTTTTGGCTGAATAATATATCATTGTGTATACATCACACTTTGTTTATCCATTCATTCCCTGATGGACACTCAGATTGATTCCATATCATGACTGTTGTGAATAGTGCTGCAATAAAGATGGTCAAATAGATATCTCTTTCACATACAGAGAAAACATTTTGTGTGGGTATGATCTAACTTTTATTAAGGGTATGGTTACATAGGCAAACAAATATTTCCAAATTTATCTAATAGCACACTTAAACTTGTGTGATACACTTAATGTGTATAAGTGCCTAATAATAAAGAAAATATCTTTAACTATAGTTGACTCTTGAACAGTATGGAGATTAGGGTCACTGACACCCATGCAGTAGAAAACACAAATGTGATTTTTGATAATCCCAAAACTTAACTATTAATTGTCTACTATTGATTGGAAGTCTTACTGATAGAATAAACAGTCAATTAACCCACATTTTGTATGCTGTGTGTATTACATACTATATTCTTTTAATATAGTAAACTCGAAAGAAAATGTATTGTTTAAGTCACAAGGAAGAGAAAATACAAACTTACTATTCATTAAGTGGAAATGGATCATGCTAAAGATCTTTATCCTCATCATCTTCATGTTGGATATGCAGAGGAGGAGGAGGAAGAGGAGGAGAAAGAGGAGGAAGAGGAGGAAGAGGAGGGTTGGTCTTGTTGACAGCGGAAGAGGAAGAAGTCTTATTCCTTCCAGGTGGACACATGCAGTTCAAACGTGTGCTGTTCAGGGACCAATTGTATACGTAATTAAATATCAAGGTATAAACAAATACCTAAATATAAAATAACTATAAACAAATATTGCTCTCTACTTGTTAAATTTGAAATTCCCTGTGGTATTGGTTAGCAAATATTGAACTGCTGTGTATGGTGAATTTGGGCAAACAAATAACCATATTAGAGATAATTTTATGTGGGTTTCTCATTGTTGGGAAAGAAAGGTCCAGTTAAAAAAAAGATTAGAATGGGGTGTTGGTTTGAAGTTACATGTAGGAATTCATGTTTTCTAAGACAGAGAGCTAAATATATAGATAACTTACAAAAATATAAATACGTATGTACAAATGAAAATATATACACATAACTTATCCAAATAGAAAACTGAAGAAATAAAGAAACGGATAAATATATATTAATTTTAAAAGTATCAGAGAGCCAGCTTTGAAGGAGCTCTCACTGGCTAGGTCTGAGACAAGTTAAATATTGAAATAGTGACAGTATTGGCTTAAACTTGTCAGTGTTTTAATTTTTCTGGTCAGGGGATATGCAGAATTTCTGGCAATAGCTCCCATCACTGCTAGAAATCAATATGATTGAATTAGTAGCATCTAAAAGGAGGTACAAAGATTCCTTTATAAAAATTTTTTGAAGTTAGCATGGAACAGTTCTGTACTTTACAGACATTAATGCATGTACTCAGTTGGCTCTGTCTTCCATGCCATTGTAACCAATTAACATATATATTCAAACTTCAAACCAACACTCACAATTTTCATAACATTATATAATTATCTACTGCATTTTTAAAAAGAGTTTCATTACAAAAAGAATAAGAAGACTAGAAAGCTATGGCCAAAGTTATTTTTCTGGCAGTCTTGCTAAAATGCCAGAGAATGAGAACAAGAAGGCCTAGATTAAGGTTTGTTTCTGACACTTAAAAATATGTATATATTTATTTGATTTATTTTAGTGTTGTGGGATATAAGTGAAAATTTACTGTACAAGTAGGTTGCATACAGGTAAAGTTTGGGTTTCTAGCTGGACCTCTCTCCCCCTGGTAATTGACCACTCACCTTTTTTGTTAGGTGTCCCCTTTCCTCCTCATTCCTGCCCTCACCTAACATTACCTAGTGTCTGCCAATCCCACACTTGTGCTGACATAACTAGTGTTCAGGACCCACTTATGAGTGAGAACATGTGGTATTCAGTTCTTCATTTCTGTAGTAGTTCACTTAGCATGATGGTCTCCAACTGCATCAAAGTTGCTGCAAAGGCCATGATTTTGTTCTTCTTTATGGTTGTATAGTATTCTATTGTGCATATATACCATATTTTCTTTATCCAGTCCACTTTTGATGATCATCTGGGTTTGGTCCATGTTTTCGGTATCATGAATAGCACAGTAGTAAATATGCATGTGTCCTTTTGGTAGAACGATTTATATTCCACTGGATATATTCCCAGGAGAGGGATTACTGGACTGTATAGGAAGCTCAATTTTTAGTTCTTTTAGAAATTGTCACACAGCTTTCCATAGAGGCTGAACTAGCTTACATTCTCAACAACAGTGTCAAAGCATTCTTTTTTCTCTGCAGCTGTGCCAGCACCTGCTGTTTTTGATTTGTATTCCTCTGATGATTAGTGAGGTTGATCATTGTTTCATATGTTTGTAGGATGCTTGTGTGTCTTCCTCTGAGAAGTGTCTGTTCATGTCCTTTGCCAGCTTCTTCTTATTTTTTTTCTTTCAGTTAATTTAAGTTCCTTGTAGATCCTGGATGTTAGGCCTTTGGTAGATGCATAGCTTGCAAATATCTATTTTCTCACTCCAGAGGTTGTCTCTTTACTCTCTTGATGATTTCTATTGTTGTGCAAAAGCTTTTCAGTTTGATAAGATCTCACCTGTCTATCTTAGCTTTGTTGCACTTGTTTTTGAAGACTTAGTCATGAATTTATTGGCTGCTCCGATGTCCAGAAGCATGTTTCCTACATTTTCTTCTAAAATTTTTATACTTTGAGGTTTTACATTTAACTATTTGATACATTTTGAATTGTTTTTTGTATATGGTAACAGGAAGGAGTTCAGTTTCATTCTTCTGCATGTGACTAGCCAGTTTTCCCAGAACAACTTGCTAAATATGATTTCCCTTCTCAAAGTTTGTTATTGATGGCGCTGTCAAAATGAGCTGGTTGAGTAACTTGTGTTTTTATACCTGGCACCTCTGTCCTGTTCCTTTGGTCTGTATGCCTTTTCCTGAACCAGTACCATGCCATCTTGGTTACTGTAGCCTTGTAATATGGTTTAAGGTCTGGAAGTATGATACCTCCAGCTTTGTTCCCTTTGCTGAGGATCACTTTTGTCTATTTGTGCTCTTTTTGCTTCCATAAGGATTTCTGTAGGTTGAAACAAGCAGAAATTGAGACTCTAAACAGACCAATAACAATCCAGAAAAGCCACTCAGTTACAAGAAACTTCCCCACCAAAAAAAGTCCTGGACCAGATAGCTTCCTAGCTGAATTTTATAAGACATACAAGAAAGAGCTGATACCAATCTTATTTTAAGTATTCCAGACACCAGGGAGGAAGGAATTTTCCCTAACTCATTTTATGAAGCCAATATCATCCTGATACCAAAACTGCCAAAGCCCCAGCAAGGAAAGACAATTACAGGACAATTTCCCTGATAAACATAAATGCAAAACTTTTCAATAAAAATCTAGAAGATCATATCCAACAACACATTTCAAGGATCATTCACCAAAACCAGGTAGTCTTCATTTTCAAGATGAAAGGCTAGATCAGCATTTGCAAGACCATAAATGTAATTCAGCATATTAACAGGTGCAAAACCAAGAACCACATGATTGAATCATTAAGCACAGACAAAGCATTAGATAAAATCCAGCATGCCTTCTTGATAAAAACTCTCCAACACAATAAGAGCCATCTATGGCAGATCTGAAGTCAACATTTTGCTTAATGGGTAGGAGCATTACCCTTAAGAACTGGAAAAAGATGAGAATGCTCACTCTCATGCCTCCTAGTCAACATAGTGCTGAATGTTCTAGCCAGAGCAATCAGGCAAGAAAAGGAAACCAGAGGTTTCTAAATAGAAAAAGCGAAAGTTATCCCTCTTTGTGGATGATATGATTCTATACCTAGAAAACCCTAGAGTGTCACAAACGTCCTCCCACTGATACACAACTTTGGGAAGTCACAGGTTACAGAATCAGTGCACTAAAGAGTTGAATTTCTAAACACCAACAGCAAGCAGGCTAAGAACTAAATTTTAATAAAACACAATTCCATTCATAATAACTACAACAGAAAGAAAGAAAGAGAGAGAGAGAAGAAAGAAAGAAAGAAAGAAAGAAAGAAAGAAAGAAAGAAAGAAAGAAAGAAAAAAAAGAAAGAAAGAAAAGAAAGAAAGAAAGAGAAAGAAAGAGAAAGAGAGAAAAGGAAGGAAGGAAGGAAGGAAGGAAGGAAGGAAGGAAGGAAGGAAGGAAGGAAGGAAGGAAAGAAAGGAAAGAAAGAAGGGAGGAAAGAAAGAAGGGAGGAAAGAAAGAAAGAAAAAAATACCTCGGCAGTCACCTAACCATAGAAGTGAAAGATCTTGACAATGAGATCTACAAAATGCTGCTCAAAGAAATCAAGAATGATACAAACAAGTGGAAAAACATCCAATGCTCATGGATTGGAAGAATCAACATTGTTAAGATGTTCATCATACCCAAGGCAATCTATAGTTTCAGTGCAATACCATAAAAATTCCTAACATCATTCTTCAGAGACCTAGACATAACAATAAAAAATTTGTATTTATGACACTTCAAATATTCTGTGACATTAGTAAAATAATTCAACCACCAAAATTTATCATAACTAAAAAGTATATGAATAAAAAATTTTAATTATATCTACCATAACCTTCTCACAGAGATATTGTAAATGTTGTTAGAAAGCTTTCCCTATAACTGTGTGATATTTTTTTCTTTTTAGTCTTCCCTCAAGGTCCATGTAAAATTTCTCCATCAACGAGATCTCATCTCTACTTCAAAGTCTTCAATAATATTGAATTACCAGAAATTAAATCTTAAGGAAAAGTATTTGCTCTATTACAAACTTAAGAAATTCATTGTAAAAGGACAAAAGCCCAAATAAAAGTATTAATTAGTAGAGAGTCATTAAGTATTTAATTACTCAATTTTTTTCTATATATATTTTTCTTAAAAGTGTATTATAAATCATTCATGCAAGAATAATTAAATGAGAAAGAGAATATCTAAACATTTCTAAGAAAATTTTATGCAAGGGACCTATAATTTGTTCCCTATCCAACATTTAAATTAAAAATATCTGTTCATATTAGATTTTTTTATAACCATACATGAACATAAACCTATATGCATATTCCATTGACGATTCATGACAAATACACAAATAAAACATACTGTAATCTATGCAATTGTCAGTGAAACAATAAAGTGTATTTTGTAATAATCTCTAATAAGAAAAATTTTCTCAAATTAAATTTGGATGCTGAAATGTTATTATAGTGTCCTAAGGTTATATTTCAAGTATATTCAAAACAAATGCTCAGTATTCTTTCTGTAGGATAACATAAATACAAATATATGTAAATATAAATGCCTTATTCTAGTGTCACACGTTTACAATGAATTCTAAATGTCCCTTAAGGTTGTATAAGTGTCATAGCCTAAAACTAGAATTGGATTTAATTTTTAACTTACTATATTTTTAAAAATATGTAAATATTTTAAACTGTTCAAAGGTCTACTTATTTAGAATTGCAAATATTGTGGATTCATAAGCATTTAATTCAGTTTATGTTTTCACTTGGAGTATAAATGTTATGAAAAAATAATTTGACAAAACAGGAAAATCATTTCTAATTTATTTTTTCTGTCAACAGTGGACATGCTACAGGTCTCAATGTTTTTATTTACAACTCAGAAACCTTAAAATCTCTGAAAATTTGAAGTTTTTATTTTAAAATTTAAAGCTTAACTCATTTGGTGGTAATATGTAATATTTACCGGCCTAGCCTATGTATAATCTTTTAAAAATCTTAACTACTTTGAAATACTCATTATTTTCTCCCAGAAACATTAAACCATTTGCTTATAAAGTACTGCCCTCCTGAGTGTTACATATTTTGTGCTATGTTACTCTTTTCCTAATTCTGAAATATTTTGAATTCCAAAACACATCGTGTCTTAAGATTTTTAAATAGAAGACTGTTGACCAGTAAAATCCATGTTTTCAGGTTAGAGTAATGTCATGGTACTAGGCTAGTGTGTAAAGAAAGAATTTAGGTAGAATGGAATATGCATGCAGCTCAAAATATGTCTAAATGTTACCTAGGTAAGTAACCTGATTTACAAAGAAAGTTTTAAAGCCTGTAGTATCTAATAACTCCATAATCTTGCAATTTTTTAGTTTTCTTACTACTTATTGTTTTTTTTGTTTCATTTTTGCTGTCTTCCCTCCTTTTGTGCTTGGTAATTATTTATTTTGTTTTAGACACTATTTATTCTGGAAATATAACTGAAGACCTAGAATTATATTAGCTCTCTTTTGAGAAGTTTTATGAATGCAATCCAGAAACCCTCAAAAGGAGTTAGGGATTAGATTTATCCTTAATACTAGGGTGTTGCCCTTAAAGGATGTCAATTCAAAGGATGAATAGGGCTGGACGTGGTGGCTCAAGCCTGTAATCACAGCACTTTGGGGGGCCTGAGTCCGTGGGTTCGAGACCAGACTGGGCAACATGGTGAGCCCTCATCTCCACAATAGATGAAAAAGTTAGCCGGTCGTGGTAGCGCATGGCTGTAGTTCCAGCTACTTTGAAGTTCCAGCTACTTGGAAGGCAGAGGCAGAAGGATTGCCAGAGCCCAGCAGGTCAATGCTGAGGTGGCTGTGAGCATGCCACTGCACTCTAGTCTGAGCAACAGTGACACGCCATCTCAAAACAAACAAGCAAAAAAAGAATAAACAGGCTTTCTAGGTATATCTCCTTATGTTGAAAGTTCCTGAACTGTAATTGTTGCCTACCTATTAAAGCAACAGTGTTAAGTGTGTGGTTTGGCTTCTTGGCTACTTCATCCAAAACTGAAAAACACCTTTAGGTGGAAAATGGCCCACATTAGGTACGCTTTGTTCTCTGGGTTGTCATCTTCTCTTAGTAATTAGTCCTATAATTTTTCACTGCCTTTTTGATATCTGATACCTTTTGCATTAAAAAAACATATTTCATATTTTTCCTTAAGGGAATTGTTATAAGATTCCCTAGTCTTTCATTTTCAAAATCAGATAACCATACAAATTATTGATTGATTATATGAGAGTAAATGTAGAGACTGGCAAAATTACATTTGAGTCCAATGTACCAGTTTCTAACATAAACAGTAATTTAATTTTTACATTTATTTTAAATGTAATTAACCAAGTCCATTGGAAAAGTATATTTGTAAGTATAAAATGTAAGGAATAAACGTCTATTCTCTGCATTCATTGGCCTCCAAACCCATTTCCAGTATTATTATAAATCATTTTTCTATGCATTCGATTTTTTCTTATGCATACATTATTAGATAAATAGAAGCATATGTGAATAGCTATTTGATACCTTTTGAAATATATAGATATATTTTAGATTGATCTAGACATACTTTAATGGAATTAAATTATATACACCATTCTATAACTTGAATCTCTTCTCTGATATACTATTATATTATTTTTAAAAGTTATAATGCTATCTCTTTTTATGTATTAGCAACATCATTTTTATTTAAAAAATAATTAAAGGGTAGGCACTTTTCGAATTTGTTAAGACATTTTATGGATCCAGGAAACAATAATGTTTCAAAAATTAGTCACTGAGTTAAGGATCAAATTATACTATAGTAGCAGGATCAAGGTACCATTTTTTTTAGTGAATAAATGACCTTGAGAAATATTTTTGTGGCACAACCATTTTTATTCTCATAAAGTACACTGTACAAATCATTGTGATCCTTCAAGAGACCTCTTGATAAATATGCATTGGCAAATGGAATAGAGTCAATGAGATAAATTTATATAATGCCTTGTAAGAACTGTATCTGAGAGACTATCTAGGGTATATGTAATGGAAACTGCTGAGGAGTATTTAAAGAGAAGGAAGTTAATAGAAATCTTAAACAATTAGGTGAAGTAAAAGAACCCAGGCATGTCATTAAAGTACTAACCACTCTGAGTCCATAAGGAGGAGCTAAGGAATCAAGTGACTGTATTTTATAATTATATATGTTCCACACACACATACGCAAACACACACAAATGAGGAAAGACCCAAATCAACTTAAATTTGTTTATAAAAATTATGTATTTATTCTTACACGTTTAAATTTTAGTCAAAGTACTCTCTGTTTGATGCAATACACCAATGAAAACGCTTTTTCCACTCCTCAAAACAGTTTTTGAACTCGCCAATTTTGATGCCTTTTAGCACTTCTGACTTTTTTTGTTTCACTTCTTCCACGTTGGCAAAACGTTTTTCTTTGAGGACTGCCTCCATCAGGGGAAACAAAAAATAAAACATCACATGGGGCTGGATTTGGTGAAAAGGAAGGATGGGGCATGAGAGTCATGCTGTTTTGACCTTGAGAAATATTTTTGCTGCTGAATGCTCAGTGTGGTGTGGGCAGGTGCCTTGTCATGGTGTAAAAACCAGTTACCTGTTTGACACAACTCTGGATGTTTCTTCCACAAATCATCTCTCCCAACAAGCTAGCTGCTATACTGATGCTGATGGGTTCCTAGAACACTTACCTAGTGGGGGAAGCCTACGCTGCAAGGGATCTGCCCTCCAAAAGAAGAATTTGCTTTGTGTCATGGATATGTGCTCTGAACATAGGAGTGTGCTGATGATACTTCACTGCTCGACCATGCAGAGCTGTTGGGAGGTAACACCTGAAGTTCTGTTCACATTTCCAGCAGAGTGTTTGAATCAATCCCCAAATAGAAATGAAGAGCTTGGGAAAAAAATTAGACACTTCTTTATATTATAGTTGATTATCTTTCCCAGATGGCTCATCAAATTTACCCTAACATCACACTGGAAACAGTTTGTCAGATAACCACACCTAAACCGCAAGAGAGATTGAGAAAGCTATAACATTTCAACTGGGGGGAAAAGCGATCATTTTTCTATGTATTCAACTTTTTCTTATGCATACATTGTTAGATAAATAGAAGCATACCAAATTTATAATTAAATGTCATGGAAAATCTTTAAGCATTAAAAAAGGAAAACAGTAATTGCCTGGTAAATAGGCAATAAATACTACCTTAACAAACAAACAAATGCTTTAAGTCAGTAAAGCATAAAGGATTTCCTTCATGAAATGAATTAGAAAAGTCATACAAAATTTTAAATCTAAATTGCTTCTTTTCAATATATTAGTTTTTCATCTTCCATTTGCTTAAAATAAACTTAGTCAATATATGTGAAGTTATCCACATTTACTAATAGTTAATCAAGTCATGTTTTTAATCTCCTATCATTTTTTGATTTATTTATGTGAAATTCTATTAGTCGAAACTCTCTTGATTGTCTTTATTTGAGAAAATCATTATTTTACTTATATGCTTAACATACATTTTTTCCTAAATAAGGCACACTGAGTTGATAGCTATTTTCTCTCATCCCTTGAATAAACCTTCATTCTCTTCTAGCTTCCATATTGGTATTGAGTATTTAATTGGCAGTCTGGGTGCAACTTATATGTAGAAAATCTGTTATTGTTTATGGCTGATTATTTTCTTATTTCCTTTGTTTTTGATATCATGAAGTTTCCATATACATCTAGGTATGAATTTCTACATATTATTACTTCTTGAGATTCACTGGGATTTTTGAATCTGAGAATTTCCAGTATACTCCATTTCTCATAATCCCAACTGCTGCTTCTCTACTTTTCTCTATTATCTCACATTTTTAAAAAAATGTAATTATATATGTGTTAGATGGGCTCTTGCTGCTTAATGATATTGTGACATGCTACATATACTTAATATTCTGTAACAGATAATTCTAGAGAGCATAGAATTGGCAGGTACAGTTCTAAATTGGTAAATTTTCCAAGCTATCATTTGTAGTGGCTTATTTCCACTTGACTTTTTAAAAACTGAACTCACACTATGTGCAATTATCACAGTATATATTTGTGAGATATGCTTATAAACTATTTTACTCCAGAGAGTATTTGGTTTTGTTCTGTCAGGTGTCTGAAAGGAACAAAAAACCCATGATCACTCTTAATTGACTGTCAGCTGGTTTATTTTAAAATGATAGTATATTGTGTATTGTGGTCTCAAATCTTTGTGAAAATAGACTCTTGTTTTTTAAAAAGAGAATTTATTTTATTTATTATTTATTAATTTGTGTGTGTTTAGCCAGTGTTGCATCCTGAGAATAAATGATGAATGATCTTTGTAATGTACCATTGAATGCTGTTTGCTAGTATTCTGTTGAGAATTTTTGCATCTATGTTCATCAGGAATGAACCTGTAGTTTTCTTTCTTTATTGTGCCTTTGCCATTTTTTGGCATGAAGATAATATAATTTTATACCTAGAAAACCCAAAAGTTTCTACCAAAAAGCTCCTAGCACTGATGCAAAACTTCAGTTGAGTCTTGGGATACAAATCAATGCACAAAAATCAGTTGCATTTCTATACACCAACAAAAACAGGCTGACAACAAAATTAAAAACATAATGCCATTTAATAACCACAAAAATTAAAATACATCAGAATATATATATTCATTTCACTTCTGAAAGAAATCAAAGATGACTCAAACAAATGGAAAAATATTCTATGCTCATAGATTGAAAAAGTCAATATCATTAAGATATCCATACTGACTAAAGCAATTTACAGATTCAATATACTCCCTGTTAAACTACAAGCAGCATTTTTCAAAGACCTAGAAAAAACAATCTTGAATTCACATGGAAGCAGAAAAGAGCCCAAATAGCCAAATTAATCCTAAGCAAAAAGACCAAAGTTGGAGGCATCACACTGCAAGGCTTCAAAATTTGCAGCATTGTGATAGTAACAAGTAGTCAAAACCACATTGTACTCATATGAAAATAGACATAGACCAATGAAACAGAATAAAGAACCCAGAAATGACACCGCTGACCTACAACTAACTCATCTTTCACAAAGTGGACAGAAACAAACACTGGGGAAAATAAATCCTATTTAATAAATTATGCTGGGAAAACTAGCTAATCAAATGAAGAAAAATGAAGCTTAACTTTTCACAGGACACAAAAATTGACTCAAAATGGATTAAAGACATACATAAGACCCCAAACAGGGCAGATACAGTGGCTCACACCTGTAATACCAGCATTTTGGGAGGAGAAGGTAAAAGAATTGCCAGAGTCCGGGGGTTCAAGACCAACCTTGACAATTTGTTGAGACTTTGTCTCTGCAATAAATCAAAAAATTAGCTGGTCATGGGCACACACCTGTAGTTCCAGCTACTTGGAAGGCTGAGGTGGAAGGATCACATGAGCCCAGCAGATTGAGGCTGCCATTAGCCATGAGCATGCCACTTATCTCTAGCCTAGGAAACAGAATGAGACTCTGATTCAAAAACAAACAAAATAGCCCCAAACGATTAAAATATTAGAAGAAAACCTAGGGAAAACTCTCCAGGACATCTATCTAGGCAATGATTTTATAACTAAGACTTGAAAAGCAAAGGCAGTGAAAACGATCAGCAAAAGGTGAAAGCTTATCAAGTTAAAAACTTCTGCTCAGAACAAGAAATCAGCCACAAAGTAAAAAGACAACCCACATAATGGGAGAAAATATTTGTAAACTATGCATTCAGCAAAGGCCTAATATCCAGAATCCATAAAGAACTTAAACTAACTGACAAGAAAAAAAATCAAATAGCCCCATTAAAAAGTGTACAAAGGGCATGAACAGACACTTTCCAAAGAAACACATACAAGCAGTTAACAAGCACTGGAAAAATGCTCAATATTACTAATCAGAGAAATGCAAATCAAAAGCACAGTGAGATACCATTTTGCATATTCTGACCATTCTGTCAGAATGGCCATTATTCAAAAGTCAAAAAACAACAGATGTTGGTAAGGCTGGCGAGAAAAAGGAACACTTATACACACTTATACACCGTTGGTAGAAATGTAAATTACTTCAATCCATGTGGAAAGCAGTTTGGATATTTCTCAAAGAATGAAAAACAGATATACCATTTAACTCAAAAATCTTACTACTGAGTATATACCCAAAGGAACATGAATTAGTCTACAAAAGACAACTGCACTCGTTTCTTTATCACAATAACTGTAATAGCAAAACCACTGAACCAACCTAAGTGCCCATCAATGGTTGTCTGCTTAAATAAAATGTGGTCCGTATATATCATAAAATACTATGTAGCCATAAAAAAGAATGAAATCATGTCATTTACAGCAACATGGATATAGCTGGAGCCATCTTTCTAAGCAAATTATCACAGAAACAGAAAATTTAAATCAAAATGTTCTCACTCTTAAGTGGAAGCTAAACACTGAACACAAGAGCACAAGGAAGGAACACTAGGCACTGAGGACTACTAAAAAGGGGAAGGAAAAATGGACTATGGGTTGAAAAACCACCCATCAGAGTCCATGCTTGCCACCTGAGGAGTGGGCTCCACAGAAGTCCAAACCTCACCATCACACAATATTCCAATGAAACAATCTAAAATAAGATTGTTTCATTGGAATACTTTCTTTCCCAAAAGATTCACACGTAGACAGTCTGTATTCATAATCTTTAACTAAATTAATTCTTAAATAATGTGCTGCTAAAGTTCTGAAAACAAACTGAATAAAATGTGTCATATTTTTTAAATATATTACTAATTTGAAAATAAAGGGGAAATGAGAGACCAGAAACACGATAAAGAGAGAAATCTAGGGAAATGAATTTGTGAAGGGTCTGGTCATTTTCCTGAGGGTGTCACCTACTTTCTTGTAACTATTCCAAAGCATTGATGTCATCAGATGTGGTCTGCATGGAACAGGAGACAACACCTAGACTGAGGATGAGTTTGCTCATCAAACCTAGCAGGATGAGTTTGCTTCAGGTTTCCCAAACAATAATTTACCTTCAGAAGATAATTCCAGTACAAAACAAATACCAAAAAAATTCCTGTTTTTTTAAAGAGAGATACATGTCTAAGTGTAGATGAAAAAAAAATAAAAGTGTCTCCTAACAATTTGATAAGATTTTTTTTTTTTGATTTATTGTAGAGATGAGGTCTCACTGCCCAGGTGGGTCTCGAACCCGCGGGCTCAGGCAATCCACTCGCCTCGGCCCCCCAAAATGTTGGGGTTACAGACTTGAGCCACTGCTCCTGACTGGCATTAAGACCCTAAACAAATGGGATAGCTTGTATGATTCTCAGTTTCTTCATCTGTTTTTGGAAGGGAGGAAAATAATGGTAACTGCATCATGGCATGCTATGAAGGATACATATATAGGTTAACTTATTTGAGACATTTAGGCCTCAACATTGCTGGAAACTTGGTATTAAATATTGCAAAAATGGAAAGATCCCATTATTTTTTTAAATACAATAAAACGATTAGATTGCAGTATTAAAATTAGAAAAAAGAGCCACATGAATCAGCATAATGTTTTTAAGAAATAGAAACAATTATTCAGGGATCAGGACAAAAATGATTTTAAATTAGTTTATTGTTTGGAATCACTTGATTTCAGGACAATACAACTTTTTCAGTCAGTAAGTGTGGTGGAAAATTACCACATTGCAAAGGGCATAATTCTGCTCTTCTCATCATAATATGAAGAAGCAAAATTCTTAACTTTAAAGATGTAGGATAAGACTTTCCAGTTTTAAATAATTATTATGATGCTTATGACTTAAAATTTTGGAATCAAAGTTGTAGATTTATTCTGCAAAGTAATGAAGCCATTTATTTATATTGTGCAATATGACAAAGCCTCAACTCCTATAGTACAATATATTTCTTAAAAAGACCGTGTTTCTAAAGAAGAAAAAGTATTTGAGGATTTGATGGCCAGTCTTGGGAATCTTACTGTTAACTGGAAAATTATAACATGAAATATGTGTGTTAATATTATAGTATGGTGATATTAGTCCAATAGAGCTCTCTAGTTATCCATTTTAAGATTTTAAATCAAAGACACAGCTAAGATGATTTTAAAGAAATATAAAACAAATCTTTGAAGTACCTGTTTATAGAAACAGAAGAAAGAAAATTTGGTTATAACTTTTCATTTAGTAATCATTTTTGTGACCTTTGTTATTTAATAAAAACTGCACATCTATTTGCATTTACTAACATCCAAGTTTAAAGAAACTAGTCATCTACAAGTTAATAAAAAAGTTCTTCAAATAAGATTTATTTCAGGTCAGTCACTGATTAAGACTACTCAATCACTGGATTTTACACATTGCAAATCCTCACTAAAATGTATCAATAAATCTATGAATAAATTATTACTAGTAAATTGAAGAGATGACTTTTCTGAGCATTGCCACTTTCAAAAAATTATATTCTAACTTAATTTCATTGCAAATATTCATCAACACTTGCAGTTTTCAAAATTGAAATATCAATTATTTATATTTCTTGGCTATACTTTTTCCAATTAACCCTTTCTTAATGATTTTTAATATTAATTGATTTATATCAGTTTTGAAATTACACAAATTTTGCAAATTTTGATGCTTGAAGTTATCCTGTTTTTTCTATTCTTATCTCTTTTTTGCATGGCGTTGGTGCATAAACTATATTGCTAAAACTCATTCATATATTGCCTATTTCTTTAATATGACATTAATAATTAAATCTTCTTTATATTTCTTACTATTTAACATTGAATCTTTGAATAATTGGTTAAAACTCAGAGAAATATTGCATATTAATTTATTCTAACACTTTTCAGAAACCTCCGTCTCAGCAACTTTATTAGGTATGCAATAAGTTCTGTGCTCCATAAACTATGCTATATCTATGCTTCCATTTTTTTCCAAAGAAGTTTTCACAGTGAAAGTCATTCTCTTTTATGGCAGTAGACCTACAAGTGGCAACAGATGCACTCACATGTAATGAAGCACAAGGCCCCAATTTGGCATTGCTAGTCAAGAATTTCCTCTTATAGGAGATGTCACATTTTGCACTCAACAAGCTATCTTGCTAAATTAATCTTTGGTTGGCATTTATGTCTGTTTGAAACTAGCTTGCCACTTCCTCAATATGGCACCATGACAACCTAACAGATGGGTCTAAAGACATGTGTGCCAGATAATCTGAATGACAACCAGGTTTAAGTATTATGGGATGTATTCTTTTCTTCAACTAAAATAATGACCCATACCAAATATCCACATATTTTTTAAAATGAGAAAGTAAATACAATTTCAGCATTATATATATATGTGTGTGTGTATATATATATATGCTTACATATATACATATAAAGGATGCACACATATGTATGCATACATTATACATGTATATATATATACATACATACATGTATATATTTGTGTATATCTATGCATACATATATACATGTGTATTTTTAAATATTTTTCAAGTAAATGTAAAAATTAGATAAATTAAAATCCTATATGTATGTGTGTGCCTGTGAAATACCAGCTAAATGAAGTTGAGGCCAAACTCAATATCTTAATCCTTAGAATTACAGAGGATGTTAAAGGCACCTTTTGTTAGATTAAGTATTGAAATATTCATTCTGCTACCTGGTTTCTTCATCAAGGTACTTTCCAAATATTTTATCTCTGTTACAAACCAGTTTTCTGTTCAACTTCTTGGATACTGTGCATCTTCTGGCTTTTGATTTGCTGCACTCTAGATATTCACTTTTTAATATTCTTTACAATGTATCTCCTTCATACTTCTGCCTCTCCATCTTGCTTTTAACCCTTGTCATTACCCCAATCTCTATAAATCTTACTTTTAATTTTCAGTCTGATTGTACTTATTTAACTTAGAGCTACTATTATTTTATTGTTATTAATATTGCTTTTTTGCTGTGCTAACTTCCCTTTTGAAATGATATGCTTAGTCATTGAATTCAGTGGTTAGCCAGCTTTTTGTTATATCTTTTACTTTTACCTTTATTTTTTTCTTTTTCTTTTTCTTTTCTTTGGTTTTGAGCCTATTGTTACTTTTCTGTGAGGAATCCTCAGTTATGTCAACATTAAAAATTGTTTATAAAATGTGAGTGGATTTGTTTGAAAATGATATGGTTAAACGAATAGTCTTCCAAAATAATTTTATCATCTCATGAGTGGTAGGAGAATTTAAGGGTGCTGTAATTTGGCTAGGTTTACCCAACACAGGTGTAAATAGAAATCTTAGGCAATAGAACAATTTAGAATGAAAAACATTTTCCTTAAAACACTGCTTTGCATAATTTGATATATGATAGAAATGTTTATTGTACCAAATCTTCTCATCTTTAAATTTGGATTTTCTCTATACTTCCATAAATTTCTATCATTTGGTTGTAAATAAATTTGCATTGTAATTTGATCTGATACTTTTAAGAAGCTAAGTTTGCATGGCATCTTATAGGTACATAAATAATCTCAGAGAGCTGAAGTGTTTTCTGTAGAAACACTCAAGGAGCTTCTTAAGAAAGTTAATAGTTCATCCTTCACACCTTTTGCAGATTATTTCTAATATAATTTTATATTAATTGCATACATAAATATTGTCATAGGTATAAGTCAATTTCTATTATTTATTAATATATTAAATTCCCACAATATTTTTTATTTAGATATTATTTAAATAATTTTCTAAGTAAAAATTAAGTGATTATATTAGCATCAGTTTTAAAGCATAGTTGGTATTTAGAAACAGAGAGTGACGAGAGACTAATAGAATTGGCCAAATGTAGTCTAGCTGTGTTTTGCTCTGGACTTCATGTCTAGGACTAACTCTTTCTGTGAGCCACTAGAATGTTTAGTGCTTCAACTTTTCCTTCTTGAATTTAGGGTTTTTTTTATAATTTCTTATTTTGTGACTTTTTGACTAACCAATGTTGTTCCACTGAGTTTTAGACTACAATTTTATTTGAGGAGAATGTTTAGTCAAGACAGGAGTATCATCTACAGGAAGTAAGCTATCAATAGTGTTTAGTTCAATACTGTTATAAAATCTTAGCACTAAATCAGATAATTACATTCCATGAGCCGAATCTCACCTCAGTAGTCTCAGGATTTCTGCTACTATCACCTTAAGAGATAATCAGAATATGAAGTGGTGTGCTTACTTACATTAAGACTAATAAAATTATAATAAATAATAATGCATTTATATACAATTAAACAGAGTGAACAAGTGAACTGAATATTTAAATTACCAATTTGCTTATTTTCTTCTTGTGAGCAAATCCATAGGAAGTCAGATTCTAATTAGAAGATTTCTTTTTTTTGTTTCCCATGAGTAAAGTCTACCAAAATTGTGTGTGTGTGTGTGTGTGTGTGTGTGTGTGTGTGTGTGTGTGTGTGTGTGTGTTTTCAATTTTAAAGATGTGGGGTACAATTCAGGATTAGGTATACAAGTGGACACCACACAGGTAAAGTTTGGTGCTCCCTTTGATCTCCACTTTGCCTGGTTTGAGATCAGGTACCTTTATTGATGTTGTGTCCCCCCACCCCCAGGCAGTATCCCACTGCTGCCAATCCCTTTCTTACAGTATTATGGGAAATTTTCAGGGTCCATTTATGAGTGAGAACATATGGAACTCTGTTCTTTGTTTCTGTGATAAATCACTAAATTCATCCAAGTTGCTGCAAAGTCCATATGTTTGTCCTTCTTTTTGTCTGTATAATATACCATCACGTATAATTAGAAGATTTCTTAATGAACTTTGAAGCAAAGCAATGACTATTAGATTTTATTTTTTTTATTTTGATTCTGGGGGTGTATGTGAAGGTTTGTTACATAGAACTAATGCATGAGAGTGAGACTTGGGCTTTAACTGAGCCCATGAGCCAGGTAGTGGACATGGTACCCAGTGAACAATTTTCAGATCTTATTCTCCATCCCTGCCTGTAGGAGTGCTCCCATCTCTGTTGTTCCCATCTTTGTGCTCATGTGCATACAGTATTTAGCTTCTGCTTATCAGAGAGATGATACGGTGTTGTTTTGCTCCGAATGATATTTTCCAGCTGCATCCATGTTGTGGCAAAGCACATGATTTTGTTCTTTTTTATGGATGTGTAGTATTTCATGCTATATATGTACCATGTTTTCCTTATCCATTTCACCAATGATGGTCACCTAGACTGTTTTCATGTTTTTGCTATTGTGGATAGTGCTGCATTGATAGAGTTAAGCAGATGTCTTTTTGGTAGAGTGATTTGTGCTCCTTTGGGTATATACTCAGTAGTGAGATTGCTGGGTCGAGCAGTAAGTCTGTTTTTAGTTCTTTGAGAAATCGCCAAACTGCTTTCCACAGGAATTTAACTAGGTTACATTCTCTCCAACAGTGGAGTAGCATTCCCTTTTCTCCACATCCTCTCCAGTTTTTTTTGACTTTTCAAGAAAAGCATTCTGTTAGATAACGTTAATATCTAGTGTCATCTCTGTCCACTACTAGTGTAGGGATGCTAAAAGAGCCACACACTGATATTTAGGGTATTTTCCACTACAGTCAAAGCTTTAAGGGACACTTTTTAAATTTATTTGTTGTTCATTTATTTATTCCAGTCTTTCCTTATCTGTGCCATCACTGTTTCTAGTGGACTCACTCTTTGTTTTAGCTATTGATAATTTTATTTAGACCATCATAAATACTTAGAGACCTTTCTATATTCTCTAAAAAATATATATTTCATTGCTTGTCTCTCAAAGGAAAAATCACCACCCCCTCCAGGTATTTGAGTCTGGAGACTTTAATTGACTTAGGAACTTTAACAGACTTAGTAACAGTATGAAACAGTAAATATTTTTAAGTGTGTGTACAACTTTCATACCTGTGCTACCTGAGGCTGCACTTTCCACTTAAACTTTTAGTTCAGCACTTTATCATAGTTTCTAAAATTCAATAAAATGAATCATCAAAGCCTTTTAACTTTCCTCAGGTCCATGCTCTCTGGCTAACTCACTACAGGAGGCTAATAGCCTTGCCTAAACCCTGCAGCTATAGAAAAAAAAATCTAAATTTATAAATCTGTTTAAATGTACTTCTTGTTTTGTCTACAAGTCTGAGTCTCACATTAATCCCTTGGAGATGGGCATATCACATCCTATCGCCACTTGTTTATCATAAATTTATCTTTATTGCCTACCCTTCCTATATCAGGCTTCCTCCACC
Organism: Cephalopachus bancanus; assembly: GCA_027257055.1. Lineage (NCBI taxonomy): Eukaryota > Metazoa > Chordata > Mammalia > Primates > Tarsiidae > Cephalopachus > Cephalopachus bancanus. Next base: position 13,405,260 of record JAPVLO010000005.1, on the reverse strand, counting down.
TTCTTGTATCTTATTCGAACAGGCACATAAGAAGACTGTGGTTTTGGTTTCTGAGTAATTTCTGAAAACCAGGTACTGGCTCTTACTTTTAATATTCATGGACTAACCATCAACATGTTTTTAATTAATTTTACCATCTTTGATCATTTTTAAAATTTTCTCTGATCAAGAAACCTTTCTTTATCTTATTGATACTGCTGACTTGGGTTCCCTTAAATAAGGGAAACATCTGTTCACGTCATTTTGTTTCAGCTCATCTTTTATTTTTTTATTTTTTGACAATGTCTTGTGCTGTCACTCAGACTAGAGTACAGTTACACGATCATGGCAACTATAGCCTCAAACTCCTGGGTTCAAACAAAAAACCCTCCCAAGTAGGTAGGACTACAGGCACATGCCACTACACCCAGCAATTTTTTAAAACAATTTTTGATAGAGGCAAATTTTCACTTTCTTACCCAAGCTTGTCTTGAACTCCTGAGCTTGTCATCCCCAAGCCCTGGCCTCTCAAAATGTTGGAATTACAGACACAGACCACTGCACCTGGCAAGGCTCATCTATTTTATGAATGCTTTAGAAACCTGAGGATATCTTCAACACCAAGAAAAATTTCTATATCCTTGCCAGTCACCATCTCTTCTCTACCGGCTGAATATGCCATGCCTAGGAATTATCACCTGTCATGAAGAAATTTCTGTCAATACATTCATTTATTTGACCTCGACCATTGCCTAGATTTCTTTATTGAGAGAAAAAAATGACAGCACTCCTAAAATCCATGAATACTGTTAGCATTTGTACCCTTTCTCATTTTTGTAAAGGAACATTAGAAAATCAAGATGAAAGATAAATATGCTGCACACTGACCCATGTTATCTGAGTAACTCCTCACCAGTAGAGAAAAGACAATCAGAGTTTTAGTATAATACTCGACACTGCATTTTCTACAGGAAGAATAATGGCATCTGCCTGCAACCATCTCACTTAGGGGTTGCCAATGAAACACTAAATTTAAGAAAAATAAAAAAGGCCTTTGAAATTGTTAAAAGGAACAAAACTTGAGAAAATTCCAGAAAGAAATTTAACTTATATGTTGTACAATAGCAGTATATTTTAAATTATTTATGTTTTACTTTGATATATATGGTTTTAGACTATTTGCCGATGGGCTATTTTGGTTCCTGTATATTTTCCTCAATAAAGAAAACAAAAGCAATTAGCAAAACCACACATACACACATTGCAATAAAACCTGCAATTACTTCATTCACACATTTTTAATTTAGAAATTGGATCTCATTATTGAGGAAATAGATGAAGTATTCCAGATAAGTTCATGTAAAATTTCTGTTGCTATCAGAACTCATTATTTTTTCTCCAAATTCTGGAAATTAAAAATAAACTGAATATTACTGAATATTGTAATTCAGTCAGCTAGTGTACAGATTAGTGATTTCTACCAAATAACATAAGTGAGATTATATTGATATGAGAGACATTGGAAGGAATTCTTTCTTCACTTGAAATCTTGCAGTACTATACTTGTAACTTTTCATTATTTTACCTCCTAAACAAAAATATACTAATCTGATTCTCGCTACTAGACTGCATTTTCCTTGAATATAGAGTCCATGGCAAATATGGATTGATATCACCTGCAGTGTCTTACACTTGAAATGAAGTTAATAAATATTTTTGTGTAAATTTATAACAAAAAGCTAGGTTTATCTCTGTCTCGAGGTAAAACAAAATATAAAAGCTTGAGTATATATCCCAAAACTGTTATATTAACATTTTTTTCATTTGAAGTTTAATATGGTCAAAGTTTTCCCAGAATTTCATGTTTCCAATAAATACTATATAAGAACATTTTCCATAGCATTAGAGAAATCTGCCCAAGCGATAACTCTTAACTTTGAGTAGATGCATTATAGTCTAAGCTTCAGTCAGTTGTGTGTCTATTCCATGTCTTGCCATGACTCTAATAATAAAGTAAAAAATTAGAGGAATAAGTTTATAATAACCATTTGGAGACAGCATAATAGAAAAAACAATATTTGCATAAAACATGAGTCTTAAAGCAAATTTGTAGTCCTTGGGCTAATGTTCCTGACATTATATCCTAGACAGGATGAATCCGAGTCTCTGTCATGCAGGCAAATTCAAAGAGGGCACTGAAATCGATTTTCTGAATTTCATAGTTAGGAGCAAGAGTCCTGTAGGTTTTTGGAGTGAGCGGGCCAAGGAAGTGTAGAAATATAGAAATACTGGAACTCGGCAGTATTTAAAAGTTTCTGAGGCTTGTTATCCTAATCTTCAGAAGTGCATGCTGTGTTTGAAGCTTAAGCTATGCTAGGTGGTTGTGTTTGACAAAGATGGTGTATATTTGACACTGACTGAGCAGAAATTAACACAGGAATATTTTTTAAAACTCTAATATTTTGTGTTTTTTAGCATGAATTTGAGGGATGCTATTGAAACTTGAAACACATATGCTGTTTTTTGCTTTAGCTATGAGCTGCTATCTTTCCTGGATATAACTCTGGAGAATATTATTCCTGGAGCAAACCATTAATGCACAATTGCTTTTCTCGAAATTATATTCTATATCTATTACTTGATTAGTAATAACTACAAAGAAATCTTACACATGATTGAGAAATTTTTTTTTTTTTTTTTTTTAGTGGAAGTTTAAGAATATAAGGAGCCGGGCTCGGTGGCTCAGCCTGTAATCCCGCGCCTTTGGGAGGCTGAGGTAAGTGGATTGCCTGAGCCCGCGGGTTCGAGACCCGCCTGGGTAGGCGAGACCTCATCTCTACAATAAATCAAAAAATTAGCCGGGCATGGTAGCGCACGCCTGTAATTCTGGCTACTCGGAAGGCTGAGGAGGAAGGATCACCGGAGCCCAGCAGGTCAAGGCTGCGGTGGCCGGGAGCGGCCACTGCACTCCAGTCTGGGCGACAGAGTGAGACTCCAACTCAAAAAAAAAAAAAAAAAAAAAAAGAATGTAAGGAACCAGAGACCCAAAGTAAAATAGCATTAGACTTCTAAATGGATTAGCCTTGGTTATGGCCTAGTTATTTGAAAAATATTACAGAAATGAGAAGTTAAGATATAAAAATGAGATGACCAGAAAAACTAATTTATTTTCCCCTATTAACAAAAATATATGTATAGACAATTAGGGAGATTTTGAAGGAAGTAGTGAGGGAGGCCTCTGAAAGGATGGTCGGTTTTGAGAATGTTTGGGCAAAGAGCATACATAAATATACCCCCGTTACTGAGTCAGGCATTTCATTTGAAACCCAGTCACCTGTATAAGAAAAAAAAACTACCACTGAACATGAAAGAAGACAATTTTGTAACAGTTAGACACCATTCCAGACACACAAAAAATCAGAGTACTGACGACTCGTAGAAAGTGACTCCAGCAGGTACTGAATGCTGCAAGTAAATGGAGGACAGCCAACCAGGAGGAAGAACACAACAGATGGGGCATCAGAATTCCCTGAAAATCAAATAGTAAAATCTCTTGCTCATTATGCCATGTTGAACTGTTTGTATCACAGGTCTCAGTCACCAAAGTAAATGCCCTAGTTGGTGAATGTAACGTTCCAAAAATAGAATGTCTGAGTCTTCAGCTCTGTTGGATTCTCTAAGTCAATGACTTTGCCTCAGGGCCTCACATCTGCCAATCACGGATCGAAAAGATCAAGGGCAAAAGAGAGGAAAGTATATTAGAGAAGGGAATGATTCATTGACCTTTCTGATAGAGTTAACCCAAAAATATATTTTTTAAAAAAGAACATGTTTGAGTTAAAATATGCTCTAACATGATAACTGCACTAGTTGTAAAATATGTAATTTCTCTTGATTCTAAAGAAGACTGCTTAATTGTTATTTTACTTTATTTTATTTTTGCCTTGAAGGTAAAGCATGTTTTTCATCAATAAACCTTAACTTTGAAAAATAATGTGTAATTTTGTTGATAAATCGTGTATTAAAAGATTGTAGAATTTAACAATATAATTTTTAATTCGGGGAAGTCACCTCCAGATGAATGGTTAACACTGGTTAATTGGAAACAGAAAATCCCATTGTTAAAATTATGAGTTTTGGGGAACGTACTTGATTCTTGAGTCTTCTACTCAAAATCTGCATGTTTTCCTCAGCTATGTTTGCATGCAGTTGTAATTTATCTCTTTCTTTACTAAGATGGAGCTATAATTTCAAAACAAAATGTGCACACATTAATATGATTATAATCAGTATATTATTTTACTGCAGAAAATAGACTTTAGTCAATCAAATTTTTCTTATTGATTAAATATGTTTAATCACCAATTAATTTTTTTATTATGTCATAATGTTTCCCTTTAGTGGCAATTACATGTTACTTTTTAGACACACGATTTCTTGACTTTTGAGATTTGCTGTTGTTGCTGCTTTAGTCAGTATTATTATTTTTATTGTTGACTTGCATTTCAAGAATAATTGCCCTGTCTTTCAGGAAACAATTTTTGTGTGTTTGTCTTTTAATTTTAAGAGCAGAATTTATGTAGAGCTGAAAATTATCCAGAGATAAAGACTTAGAAATATTAAACATACAGCTGATATCTCCCAGTAGTTAGGTAAATTTATTTACATCTTTTTAGAACTTTGCACGATGGCTCAAAGTGTAAAGAATAGAAGACTAAACAACTGTCTCACTTCCTTAGAAATAACAGACACAAATAAGTAATTTTAAAAGGTTTTTAACTGTTATTTAAAAATTTAAAATGAAAGATGTAAATAGTGTTCTACTCTCTCTCATGACACTTACATGAAATATAGCACATACCCAAGAAATGCAAAAATGACGTTCAAGTTAAAGAACAACGATAACTGAGTAATACTGCCTGCTCAATCCTATGGCAGATCTTTCCACACCCTATGGGACCTTGAAGTGCCCTCCTCATTGTGACAGCTTTTTCCTCCCTCAAAGAGCAACTACTGTCTGGAATTTTGTATCAATTTTGCCTTTCATTTATTTAAAGTGTTTACCATTGCTGCATGTATTCCTACCCAAATATATTTCTTCTTGCCTCTGATGTTTATATAAATAAAATCTGCTTCACATATTCTTCTAATATTCATTTTGTTTTGAGAGAGATGGTCATAGTCCATTCATTTTTATTGCCATAGAATGCTGTTTATTATAGATGTAACGCAACTGATTAGTCCATCTTAATATTAAAATAATTTTGTATTTCTATTTTTTGCTATTTTTAACAGTAGTGGTTTTAATCCTCCTATGCATGTCTTCTGATGGTCTTGGGGAGTGAAGGATTTTAGGAGAAGCACATCTTCAACTTTAATAGGGAATGACAAACTGTACTACAAAATGAATATTTCAATTTACACTTTGGCAATGAGAGAGAGTATTCTTTTTTTTTATCTGTACCATCATATAGAATTACCAAGTTCTAAAAATAAAAAAAAATTAAAAAAAGGCTTGTCAGCCTCTTGCTTGAAAATTTTATCACATTTTGACTTTACTTTGCATTTTTCATTTCTAATATTTATTAGTAATGTGTTCATCTTTTAAAATATTCTTATGTGTTTCACTGATTTTTGTGCCAGACTTTATTTTTTGAATATTATATTATTTTTAAAATTTAGACTTTTAAAACAACAAAGTACTATAATTACCAGAATTTATTATTCTAAGATTTGAAAAAAATACTTCATTGTCCACTTATTTATATACAAACACACGCCTCTTTCAATTTTTCCCTTATTTGGGTCTATATATGTATATATTATAGATATAAAGTTGTGTTATTATTTTGTATACACATATATAAAATAAACTTTAAGTTGTGGTAAGAACAATTACTATGATATCTAGCCTCATAACAAGTTTTAATGTGTACACTATAGTATTGTCAACTATAGGCACAATGTTGTGCAGCAGATCTCTAGAATAACTTTACTTTACATATAAAGTTCAGTAACCTCCTATTTTCCCTTTCCTTAATATCTTAGCAACTATCCTTTTACTCTCTGTTTCTATGTGCTTGGTTATATATCTCATAACAGTTGAATCATGTAGTATTTGCTATTTTGTAACTGGCTAATTTCACTTAGAAGATATACAAATAGCCAAAAAGAAATTGAAAAAAATGTCCAATACCACAGATAATCAGAGAAATGTAAATCAAAACCACAGTCAGATGTCACAATTGTTAGAACAGCTATTATTTAAAAAAAAAAAATATATATATATATAGCTACTGCTGGTGAGGATGTGGAGAAATCGGAACACTTGGACACTATTGGTGAAAATGTAAAATGGTGCATTTGCTATATAAAACAGTATGGAAGTTCCTAGAAAAATTAAAAACAATACAACCATATGTTCCAGCAATATTAGCTCTGGGTATATATCCAAAAGAATTAAAATCAGGTTCTTAAAGAGATATCTGAATTTTTATGTTCATTGCAACATCATTCACAATAGTCAATATTTTGAGAAAACCTACATGTCCATCAACAGTTGACTGAATAAATACAGTTTAGTATAAACATACAATGAAATATTATTCAGTCTTAAAAAAGAACCTAAATATATTTTTAACTCATGTATTTTGTATTTCTATATATAATAGATATTAATCATTTGTTGGTTTTGATATCTGAAAAAGTGAATTGGAAATGTTAGAAATGTTAATGTAACGTCATCAAACTCATAGAAATCTTTTACACATTTTCATTTTTATTATATTAATGATTCTAATTTATTATCATGCTATGCTCCTTTTTTAGTTTTTATTGTTTTCATAATATTTTATTATTTTCTTCAGCATACTCTTGTACACGTTTTGTTAATTTTTCTTATATAGGCCATCCATTTAGAAGTGATAGTGGGTTTTTATTTATATTTTATCTCTTTTATTGCTAGATTATAGTAGTGTATGTAGTTAAACTGTCGTTAATTGCAACTATTAGATTATTGTGAGTTCTCTGTATTGAAAATAATCTCATCTCATCTGTAATTAGGAAAGTTTTCTTTCTTTCAACAATACCCAACAGATAAAGGGAAACAAGAACACTTCTGTATTTGAGCAGAGTTCTGTTTGTTGTTGGTATATGTTGTGTCAAGAGAAACTGTACACCATGGGGAAGCATTTGGGTGTTTGGACGGTATTTGCTTTTGTTTGTGTTTGTTAGGAGATTTATGTTTGTTACTCCAAGACTTTAGGGAAGTCTTCATAAGAGTATAATTTTAAGCTGGGCTCGGTGGCTCAGCCTGTAATCCCCTGCCTTTGGGAGGCTGAGGTGAGTGGATTGCCTGAGCCCGCGGGTTCGAGACCCGCCTGGGCAGTGAGACCTCATCTCTACAATAAATCAAAAAATCAGCCAGGCGTGGTAGCGCATGCCTGTAGTTCCGGCTACTTGGAAGGCTGAGGCGGAAGGATCGCCGGAGCCCAGCAGGTCGAGGCGCGGTGGCCGGAAGCGGCCACTGCACTCCAGTTTGGGCGACCGAGTGAGACTCCAACTCAAAAAAAAAAAAAAAAAAAAGAGTATAATTTTAATCTATAATAGTAAGTGTCAGAATGTGAATGCAAATCTAGAATTGAGTATCCTAATGTACAATTTTTACTTCATTTGCTGGAGGAATGCAACACGGATATGCTGAAATTTGTTTAGAAAGAAAAAAAATAAATTATCACTCCTCTGGGAGAGGAAGATATTTGGTCATTTTGTATTTTGTATGGTATTTTTACTTTTGTCTCTACACATACATTATTATAGAGTGACTATATTTTTGTTTCACTCTATCACGGATAAACAATAGCCTTATGTGATGTTGATGTTCTATGAAATAGTTTAAGTTCAGTAGCCAATACTGGAATATTGCTTATATTTTTCGTATGTCTAATTGTTCTATCTTTCATGTTTTCCATAGTTTCCTATTAATCAGTTGCTTGGTAGAAATTATAATCATGAGAGTACCTGTTTTAATCCTGACCTTAAAGATAATACTTTTAAGATTTCATTGTCAAATAATTACTGTTGGATTTTTGTAGATATCTTTTAATATGGTAAAAAAATAAAGGTCTCTGTTTTCAAGACTTGTGTTTCACTAAGTTAATTATTGTTACTGTTTGTGTTTCCTATCGTAAAAATTTGTCTATGATGTCTTCCCAAGGTATGACAGTTTTATAGCTTATATTTGAGTTAAATTTTACATACTGTTAATTTATATGGATACTCAATTTTTCCAGTGACATTTACCTTTGTTGAGACTATCTTTATTTTCTTTGAATCACTTTGGCACTCTGGATGAAAGGAATTTTGTAAAAGGATCTGCTTTTTAACTCTCTAATTTCATCCATTGACTTTTTTTTCGTTGTTTCACCAACACCACACTGTCTTAATTATAAAAGCTTTGTAATAACTTATTAAAATCGGGTAGTTTGAATCTTTATATTGTAATTTTAGTGCCTTGTTTACAGTAGCATACAGTGCAAAATATAGAGTTTTATAAAGTATAGTTTGTGTATGTGGAAAGACATTGCAAATCCACTGACAGCATCAACATAATCTAGTAACTCTAAGGTTCTTGTGTAAATGCTTCATTAGTAATACAAGGGAATAGTTGCTGAGGATGCACCTACTCATCTTAAATGTGTCCATAAGCATCCATACCTTTACATCATGATAGAAATTAGAGCTTTTAAACTGAATGCTGATATGACATCACAAACAAGGAAAAAAACTTGATGAATCTCACAAATACTATTTTGTCTGGAAAAGAAAATATTTTCAAATATTTTTGGACTTGTGTGAAAAAAAGATCTAACTTGGAGAATATACCAATTGGTATATTGAACACATAAATCTATGTACCTGTGACATATGCATGCACTGGCTTCTCCTTTTAAGACATAAATACAGATATGATTGCTGTGGTTTGACAATTAAATTAACAGATAATATAAGTTTTGTAGGTGGGTGGATGCAGGCATGTTATATTGTAATCCATCAAAAGTATTATTCCTAAATTAATGATGAAATATATCTAAGACAAACCATAATAAAGTGCTTAAAATAATATAAAGCTGTAAAATAAAAATGCTGAGTTTTACATATACGTAAAAGTATATATATATATATACGCAAATTAATCTTTGTTTAGTAATTATGTTTTCTATGTCTAACATTGTTTCAATTACAAAAAGAAAAGATCAGAAAAAATACAATGTATCTGAAAATCAACAAAATGATATCATATGTCTATTTTAAGTAAATACATCTTGGAAGACTATACATAAATACAAATATATGTATATGATATGTACATTGATCTTCTAAATATAAAATGCTGCCATCATGAAAGTAGATTTTTCACAGTTATGTATGCAAATTCTGTTCAAATAAATATTATCTTTCTCAATATAGTTTATCATACATGTCTTCTATATTCATTGTTTTCTCTAAAATGAACAACTTCTTCCTAAGTTTAATTGCACTTTGTTCTCTGCAAACCAATCTGGAAACCAGCAGGAATGATTTTTGAGGATGTGTTCTGGAGCACACAGTTTATTTCAAAAGAGAAGGATCACAGGTATAATTACAGTGGAAAATATCAAACTCCTCATATTCATAACCTACTACAAAATATGGAGCTTATTTTTAATAGACAAAAGGATTACTACTTTTATATTTTAGCATTAGTATAGAGAAATATTAGGTTACAGATGGCATATTTATTTTTATATATCACTAGAGAGTTTTAATATATTACAATGGAATAATTTAAACATGTGAGCCTCCCAAAAAATAAAATATCTTATGTAATTTTGTGGACATGTTCTTAGAGCACAGCCATAAACATGAAGGTCAAGCATTATTAACCTTGAAATAGAAAGACAATGTAAAATATAAGGAAAGTAAAGAACAATCCATTTTCTTCAAGAAATTTGGTAGCTTTAATAGTCATTTTTCTTCTAGAAAATAACAATGCATGTTCTCCAGAATATTTTAATTTTAGTAAATTTACATATATAATTAAACAAATTGATAAATGGATAGACTTAAGATAGGTAGATATAATTGTTTTTACCAAGTTTACCACCTTCTTGAATTTTTATATCATATATTTATTTATTAAAATTCAGGCTTAACTATATAGAGATGAAAATAGAAAAATAAAAATCTTTTATCAGTCTTGGTCGATTAGTGAAAGGATAGACAAATTATAAAATGAAAAATAATACAAAAACATTAAAACAAAGAAAATAAAAGCATAAATTAGTTAAATAAAATTATATATTTAAATATAAATTATTTAAAAAGCCATGAGTTGATTTTTGAAAGTATTAACAAAATTGGCAAATCCTTATATTACTTTAGTATAAAAGAAATTTTAGAAAATTTTACTATCAAGAACATAAAAGAAAACTGCCATACAGTCTATAAGGTATTAAAATTAATAAAATAATATTATAAACCTATTTTACAGTACATTATCAATCAACTTAAAATAGAAAATTTATTTCAATATAATACAAAACTTATAGAAAAGAAAATTGAAAACATGCATAAGATACTGTTGAATTATTTAATTAATTATTAAAATTTATCCATAAACAAAATAGTCAGCAAAGTAAACTCACCATTTAATTATATAGACCATGTAAGGAAGAGATACTAACAATCTTATCCAAAACCTCACAGGTAATAAAATATATTTTAAGGGATATGTCCGAGCTGTTTTTAAATTCAGCTTAACTTTGAAATCTAAATCTGACAAAGACACTACAAGAAAGGCAATATTGATTATCTATATTTCTCATAGGTAAATATTAAATAATCCTAAACAAAATCAAATAATACATAATGGTAATTTATGAAAAAAGTGATATATAAAAAGGATAATTCATCGTTATCAATAAACTTTGTTTTTCAAATTCATTCATGGTGCAACAGTTTTTTTTGTGGTTTTTGTTTGTTTGTTTGTTTGTTTGTTTTTTTGAGTTGGAGTCTCACTCTGTTGCCCAGACTGGAGTGCAGTGGCCGCTCCCGGTCACCGCAGCCTCGACCTGCTGGACTCCGGCGATCCTTCCGCCTCAGCCTTCCAAGTAGCCGGAATTACAGGCACGCGCTACCATGCCCGGCTGATTTTTTGATTTATTGTAGAGATGAGGTCTCACTGCCCAGGCGGGTCTCGAACCCACAGGCTCAGGCAATCCACTCACCTCAGCCTCCCAAAGGCGCAGTATTACAGGCTGAGCCACCGAGCCCGGCCAGGTGCAACAGTTTAAAAATAAAAAATGTCAAAAAATGTTTTCAGTAGATTCATAATTCTCACGTGCTGAAATAAATTGGTGTAAAATTTAGGCAAGTGCAATATTTGTTTCAGATGTATAAATATTTGTCCATGAGGGTCCTAGAAAATGGCAGTATGATGAGAGAGGCAAAGTAAGCTTATACTTTGAAATGGTCAATAACTCAATTAAAAAAAAGTCATAAACTTCTATTCAAGCTAAACAACAAAAAAGAGAAAAGACAAAAATGACCAATAACAGAAATGAAAAATTAGCCATTAGTACTTATTTCATAGACTTTAAAAAGATAATATGGGAGTACTACAACCAGTTTTAATTTCATAAATTTAATAACTTAAATTAAATGAATAAACTCCTTGAAAGACACAAATTACAAACAAAAAGTCAAGGAAATATTGATAGCCTGACTAGCCCTACATCTTTAAGAAAATCAATCCACAGTAAATATTCTTTTTCTACCTGCAAAAATTATCAGGTTCAGGTTCTACCCTGGTGAATTACACAAAGCACTTAAATGTGAATATAATACCAATTGTATAAAAGATTCAGCAGAAAATAGAAAGGAGCAAATATTTACTATCACATTTTAGATGGCCAACATTACTATGATATCAAATTCAGACAAAGTAATAAATAAATAAATAGATAAGTCCACAGACCAATAGTCATCATGAGCATACACTAACAATGCTTAGTAATAAAGAGTTTAGAACATCAAATCTAGAATGTGTAAAAAAATCTTAGATTTAAAAAAGGATCACACCAAAGATGTAAGTCTGGTGCAACATTCAGAAATTAATTAATGGTTACAAGCAAACCCAATGTCTAGATCTTTGTTTTCAATACCATTCATCAATAAATGGAAGCAGAGTTCCTGAAAATAAGGGCTTATTTTAGGGAAAGGATATGGAGTATACAAGATAAATCAAGTCTGGAGCATGTTGCACAGGGCCAGAAAGCAAGGAAATATTCTCCCACAATAAAAAGAAAAGCAACTCACAAATATATTTGGCATAATATAAAATAATGACAAAGGACACAGGGTCCACGTGAAAGAGAAAATAATGGCCAAATCTGGAATAATTTGAACAATAATGTGGTATTCCATTGTACTACCTTACATTGCTATGTAACTAAAAAGAAATGTCCATTAGCCAATACTAATATAGAAAAGTCTACATAAATAAAAGATGGAAAATAGACAAAACTAGCCAGAGAATTTTAAAGAATATTTGTAGACAGATATACCCCACTTTAGAAGTCGAAGCATAGCTTCCCATCTTAAATATGGACTCTACATTGTGACTTTCTTCCAAAGAGGAGAAAATGAAAAGGGGAATGTGAGAGGGTAATTTTACAGTGGCAATCCTGATAAATACTATTTCAGCCAAGGGAAGAAGGGAAATATTAGCCATGGAAAATCATGTCAGTAGCATGTTTTCTTGATATGGTATGTTGAGAATGGCACTTTATAGTCTTCTCTTCAAAATCCCGTATCCCATTTAATCATGAGAAAATCATCAGAAAATCCTAATTAAGGAACAGTATATAAAACACCTGGCCAGTTATCTTCAAAACTGTCAAGGTCATTAAAAAAACAAGAAAAGTCTGAGAAACGGCTACAGTCTAAAGGAGGGTAAAGGAAATAATGACGAACTGCAGTATGGCATCCTAGATGGGAGCCTGGAACAGAAAATAGACCATGGGTAAAAATTAAGGTAATTTGAAAAAGTATGGACTGTAATTCATAATGATGTATAAGTTTGACTTATAGGCTGTGAGGAATTTGTCATACTGACATAAATGTTAACAATAAGAGAGAATGACTGTGGAAGATACGGAACTCTCTGTACTATGTCCACAACTTTTTTTGTAAATCTAAAACTATTCTAAAATAAATTTTTCTACCATTTTAACAGACTTTAAAATCCACATGATTTTAATAATATCATTTGATGTAGGAAAAGTATAAGGGACAAAATTATGAACTTTGCAGCAACTTGGATGGATTTAGAGTCTATCATACTCAGTGATCTTCACAGAAACAAAGAAATGAGTACCCCATGTTTACACTCATAGGTGGACCCTGAACATTTATCATAACATTGCAAGAAAGGGATTGGCAGTAGTGGGACACTACCAAGGGAGGGACAGAGAAGTACTTAACATCAATAAAGGGACCTGATCTTAAACCGGGCAAAGTAAGGACCAAACCTTACCTGTATATTGACCACTTATGTGCCTAATTCTGAATTGTACTCCACATCATTAAAATAAAATAATAAAAAAGTTTTTTAAAAAAGAAAAAATCTTTGACAGCATTGAATATATATTCAAGGTAAAATCTTACCAAACTTGGACTAGAAAAAAAGTTGTCTAGCCCAGTTCAGTGGCTCATGTCTGTAATTCCAGGACTTTGTGAGGCAGAGGCAAGGCAAGAGGATTGCCTGAGTCAAGGATTTCGAGACCAACCTGGGTAACTTGGCAAGACCTCATCTCCATGAAAAATAAAAAAATTAGAAGGTAGCACACACCTGTAGTTCCAGCTACTTGGAAGGCAGAGGTGGAAGGATTCACTAAGAATAGCAGGTTGAGACTGCAGTGGCCATGAGCACGCTACTGCACTCCAGCCTGGGTGACAGAGTGAGATTCAGAATCAAAAAGTAATACATACATACATACATACATACATGGTTTTTGTTCTGATAAAAGGTATCTAAAACATATCTAAAGTCAACATCATACTTTATAGTAATAGATGAAATGTTTCAGGTAAAAGACAAGAATGTTTACACCCTCATCACATCTATTCAATATTTTATTGGAAGTTTTAGCAGAGCATCAAGGTGAGAAACAAAATATAAATGCAAGCAAAATAGAAAGAAAAAAATAAAATTTTACCCATTCACAAATGATAGGATAACTACTTAAACGATTTCAAGTAATCTACTGAAGAAAAGTTCCTGAAAATAATGAGCTTTGTAAATGCATAGCATACAATGTAAAGATGTATAAATACATCTGATTTCTATATACTAACATTGAAAAAAATGGAAATCAAAAATTTTGAAAATGCTATTAACGTTAGGCCAAAAATTGAAATGGTTGAGATATATTTCTAATAAAACATGTGCAGAAACTTTGGCCTTAAAACAGCAAATTAAAGACTAAAATAAACAGATAAATATACCATGTACATTGATTGGAAGACTAAACATATTGAATAAGTGAGTTCTTCCCAAATAAATAAATACAATGCATATATATATATATATATGTATATATATATATATATATATTTAAATATATTTATATATAAATGCAATACTAGAATGCAAACAACAAAAATTATCTAAGGATGTTCTTTATATTTATTGAAAAGCTAACTGAAAATTTTTATGAAAAGACATAAACCAGACTTGGTGGCTCAGCCTGTAATCCCGCGCTTTGGGAGCCTGAGGTGAGTGAATTGCCTGAGCCCGCGGGTTTAAGATCCGCTTGAGCAACTTGGTGAGACCTCATCTCCACAATAAATCAAAATATTAGCCAGGCATGGTAGCGCGCGCCTGTAGTTCCAGCTACTTGGAAGGCTGAGGCAGAAGGATAGCCGGAGCCCAGCAGGTCAAGGCTGTGGTGGCCGGGAGCGGCCACTGCACGCCAGTCTGGGTGACAGGGTGAGACTACAACTCAAAAAAAAAAAAAAAAAGAAAAGACATAGAAACTAAAATCACTAAAGCTATTGTGAGAAAAAAAAAAACATTGAACAATTATCATAAATTAATATTGAACAAACTATAATGCTACAGTAGTTATATCTGTGTGATATTTGCAAAATTTAGACATAAAAATTGATGGAAGAGAAGAGAGTCCAGAAACAGATCCAAAAAAACCATGATCAATTTTTTTTGACAACAGACAAAAGATGCAACAGTGAAAAAAGGCAGTATTTTTAATAAGTTTTGCTTGTTCCATATATACAAAATATTAGAAATTACAATGTAATCTATAGTGCCAGAAAACACATCAAGGACTACTTTTTAATTAGGGAATATGTAAAACTGTATCTTTGAAGAATGATTAAAACATGACATTCTTAATTTTGGTAATGGCTTCTTGGAGTACACGTCAGAGCTTCTCAAATTTTTAACTTTAAATATGTATTTTGTTGCATGTCACCTATATTCATTAAAGCTATAAAAATAAAAAAGACTTAAAAAGTCCTTTATATTATTATTTGTCTGTAGTATCCACTTATTATCAACAACTTAGAAAAAACTTTTAGCACGTAAAATAGATTTTTTAAAAGAACAAAGTATTTCTTGAACAAATATCTGATAGGAAAGTTTTTATTCCTCCCATTCTTTGCATTCTCTCCTTTCGAAGTCTTTAACGCCCTTTATCTCATTCCATATACCTTTGTAGACTGTTAGCTTAGCACCCAATTTTAAGTGAGAACATATGGTTTTGGTTTTCTGTTTTCTTACTTCACTTAGAATGTTGGTCTCCAATTCCATTCAAGTTGCTGCAAAATACATTATTTTGTTCTATCTTAAGTCTAAATAGTATTCCATGATACTATTTTCATTATCCACTTATCACTTGATAAACATTTAGGTTGATCCTATATCTTTGCAATTGTGAATTGTGGTGCCATAAACATCTAAATGCGGGTTTCTTTTTTGTATAATGACTGCTCTACCTTTAAGTAGATGCCAGTAGAGGGATTGCTGGATTGAATGGTAGATCTACTCATATTTCTTTAAGAAACCTTCATGCTGATTTCCATACAGGCTGTACTAATTTTCACTCTCACTGACAGTGTATATAAGTCTTTTCTTTTCACTGCTTCCATGCTGACATCTATTATTTTTAATTGTTAAATAATGAACATTCTGACTGGTATAAGATGATAAAAATGCCAAATTGTAGTTTTAATTTGCATTTCCCTGATGATTAGTGATGTTGAACATTTTTTTAAATCTGTTTACTGACCATTTGTGTATCTTCTTTTGAGAGATGTCTGCTCAAGTCATTTGCTCACTTGTTTGTCTGTTTGCTTGTTTTCCTTAAACAGAGTTTTGTTTAGAGTTGTCTTGTATGTGCATGTGAGTATTTATTGCATAAGTAAATTGCACATAGGTGAGGTTTGGGCTTCTAGCAAGCCCTCTCTACTCCAATAGTGGACCTGGTATCCAGTGTGTGATTGTGTGTGTGTTCCTTATTCCCATCTCCCTTCCTTCCTTCTTTAGAAGTGTCCAGCATCTGATGTTCCCACATTTGTGCTCATGTGTCCTGTGATCAGAGCTCACTTGTGAGTGAGAATATGCAGTATTCATTCAGTTTTTTTGGTTTCTTCGATAATTCACTTGGAATAATGGTCTTCATCTGCAACCATGTTGCTATAAAGAATATGATTTTGTTCTTTATGACTGTGTAGAATTCTGTAGTGTATATGTACCACATTTTCTTTATTCAGTCCACTCTTGATGGACATCTGGGTTGGTTACATGTTTTTGCTATTATGAATAGTGCTCCAATGCTCGTATGTTTGCAGGTGTCTTTTTGGTATAGCAATTTATATTACTCTCAGTATAGACCCAGAAGTAGGATTGTATGGATGCTCAATTTTGAATTTTCTGAGAAAATGACACATCACTTTCCACAAAACTTGAGCTGGCTTTCATTCCCACCAACACTGTCAAAGCATGTCTTTTCCTTTTCCTCTGTAGCCTCACCAACACTTGTTTTGTTTTCTTTCTTTTTAAAGATAGTCATCTTTATCAATTTTAATTGGTACATGATTGTAGTTTTGATTTGCATTTATCTGATGATTAGAGAAGATGAGCATTTTTTCATATCTTTGTTGGTTGTTTGCGTGTCTCCCTTTGAGAAATGTCTGCTCATTTCTTTACCCACTTTTTAATGATATTTTTGTTTTCTGGGGAATTCATTTGGTTACTACAGTTTTGTAGTAAAGTTTAAAGTCCAGAATAGTGGTGCTTCCAGCTTTGTTCTTTTGCTGAGGGTTGCTTTAGCTATTTTGACTTCTCTTTACTGTCATATAAATTTCTGTATTGTATTTTCTAGGTCTTTGGAAAATAATGCTGACAATTTGATAGCTATTTTGTTGAATCTGTAGATTTCCTTGGATACAATGGAGACCTTGATGATATTGCTTGTTCCAATTCATGAGCATGAAATTTTTCCACTTGTCTATGTCATCCTTGATTTATTTGAGAAGTGTATTGTGGTGCTCATTCTAAAGGTCTTCCACCCCTTTGACTATGTGGATGCTGAGGTATTTTATTATTTTTTGGTGGTTACTATGAATGAGATTGTGCTTTTTTTAAAAATTATTGATTCTTAACCTCCTTGCTTTTGGTGTATAGAAATGCAAGTGTTTTTTGTGCATTGATTTTGTATCCCAAGACTACTGAAGTCATTTATTGGTGCAAGAAGGTTTTTGATAGACTCTCTAGGGTTTTCTAGGCATATAATCATATCATCTGAAAAGAGTGATAATTTAACTTCCTCTTTTACTATTTGGATACCTTTTATTTCTTTCTCCTGCCTTATTTCCCTGAGTTGACCTTTCAGTACTATGTTGAATAGAAGGAGTGAGAGTGAGTATCCTTGTCTTGTTCTAGTTCTTAGGGGGAATCCTTCCAGCTCCCATCCATTAAGTGTGATGTTGACTACAAGTTTGTCATAGGCGGATCTTATTATTTTGAGGAATGATGCTTCAATGTCTAGGTGTTTGAGGTTTTTAATCCAGAAAGAATATTGGAATTTATCAAAAGCTTTTGTTGTGTCTAATGAGATAATCATATGGTTCTTGGTTTTACACTTGCTTATGAAATGAATTATGCTCATTGATTTATGTATATTGAACCAATCTTGCATCCTAGAATGAAGTCTGCCTGTTTGTGATGGATGATATGTGAAATATGCTGTTCGATGTGATTTGCTAGAATCTTACTGAGAATTTTCGCATCTATATTCATCAGGGAATTTGGCATGTAGTTTTCTTTTCTTGTTGAGTCTGTGTCATTTTGGGAATATCAGGGTGACATTGGCTTTATAGAAAGAGCAAGGGAGAATTCCTTCATTCTTAATTGTCTGGAATACTTTCAATAGAATTGATATCATTTCTTCTTTGCATTTCTTGTAGAATTCAGCTGACGCTATCTGTCTCAGGGCTTTTTTGGAAGGCAGATTTCTTATTAATGAGTTGACTTTTTCATTAGTTATTGATTTGTTTAGGACTTCAATTTCTTTCTGCTTCAATCTTGCACAGTTATATGAAGACTGGAGTTTCTTCATTTCCTCTAGATTTTCCAGTTCATTTGCATACAGGTCTTGTAGTACTAACAATCTTTTTAAATCTATTCAGAATCGGTTGTGACATTGCTTCTTTTTTTCTAATTGTGCTTATTTGAACTTTTTTTGTTTTCTTCATTTTTATGTTAATATGGCCAGGGGTCTGTCAATCTTATTTATCTTTATAAAGAATCAGGTTTTTGTCTCATTGATTCTTTCTATAATTTTTTGTCTCTACTTCATTCAGCTGTGACTTTAATAATTTCCATGTTTCTTCTAACTTTTTGGGTTGCTTTTGACTTTCTACCTCCCTTTGTGTGATGTTAGGCTATTTACTTGAGACCCTTCTATTTTCTTGATATGTGCATGAAATGTTATAAAATTCCCTCTCAACACAGATTTCATGGTATTCCAGAGGAGTTGGTATGCTGTTTCTTTGTTTTCGTTTGTTTCTAAGGATCTTTATTTCTGCCTTGATTTCTGTATTAACCAAAAAAGTCATGCAGAAGCATGTTTAATTTCCATGTATTGGTGTGTTTGGGAGGGTTTCTGTTTGGTGATAATATTTATTTTTATTTCACTGTGATCTGAGATGTTTGATATGATTTCAAGCATTTGAAATTTGCCCATGCTTGATTTATGCCTGAGTTGTGGCAGATGTTGGAATATATTCAATTAGTTGATGAGAAGAATGTATATTTTGTGTTTGGGTGAAGTGTGTAGATGTCTATTAGGTCCACTTGGTCAGGTTGTCAAGTATTAAGGTTGTAGATTCCCTTGTTATATGTTTTTTAAAAAAACTTGATGATGTATCTAAGGCTGTTAGCAGAATTTAAAAATGTCTAAAATTGTATGGCAGTCTATGTCCTCTCTGAGTTTAACTAGCAATTGTTTTATAAATCTGAGTGCTCCCATGTTGGATGTATATATATTCAAGATGAATATTTCTTGCTGGTTGATTGAACATTTTATCAGTCTTTTTGTATGATGTAAGAATAGCTTTGCCTTCTCTTTTCTGTTTTCTGTTTGTCTGGAAGATTTTTCTCCAACCCTTTACCTTGAGCCTGTGGGTATCATTTTCAGTGAGATGCATTTCCTAAAGGCAGCAGTGGGATACATTTTTTTTTTTTTTGAGTTGGAGTCTCACTCTGTTGCCCAGACTGGAGTGCAGTGGCCGCTCCCGGCCACCGCAACCTCGACCTGGTGGACTCCGGCGATCCTTCCGCCTCAGCTTTCCAAGTAGCTGGAATTACAGGCATGCGCTACCATGCCCAGCTGATTTTTTGATATATTGTAGAGATGAGGTCTCGCTGCCCAGGCGGGTCTCGAACCCGCGGGCTCAGGCAATCCACTCACCTCAGCCTCCCAAAGACGCGGGATTACAGGCTGAGCCACAGAGCCCGGCTAGGGATACATTTTTTTTTAATCCAATTTTTCACTCTGCCTTTTTAGTGATGAGATCAGTTCATTCATGTTTAGATTAATTATTATTATAACTTTTGTTTTTTAGAGTCAGAGTCTCACTCTGTCATCCAGACTGGAGTGCAGTGGCATGCTCACGGCCACCCAGTGTCTACCCACTGGGGTCAGGTGATCCTTCCACCTAAGCCTTCTAAGTAGCTGGAACTACAGGCGTGTGCTACCATATCTAGCTAATTTTTTTATATATTGTAGAGTACTGGAATTATAGGCTTGAGCCACCATGCCCAGTCTAAATTGATTATTGAGATGTTGGACTTTCTGTCATAGTGCTGTAAGAAACTGCTTTGCTTTTTATGTTTTGTGGTTGAACTGTATGGTCTGTTAACTCTGTATTTGCCAGTGCTTTTGTGGCAGGTGGATCCACTTTTTTTTTTTTTTTTCATTTCTGTGTTTGGAACTTTCTTAATGATCTCCTGTAAGGCTGATCTGAACGTGGACTATTCTATTAGGTATTGGATGTCTGGGAAGGATTTTAATTCTCCTTCATTAACTAAGTTTAATTTGGCAGTGTAGGAAAATTTTGGCTAGAATTGTCTTTCTTTAAGAACATTAAAGATGGGACCCCAGTCCCTTCTGGCTTGTAGAATTTTTGCTGAGAATTCTGTACCAGTTCTTCTGTAGGTGATCTGTCCCTTTTCTCTAGCTGCCTTTAGGATTTTTTCCATCATGTTCACGTTATAGATAGAGATTGTTGAGTGTCTTGGGGATGCTCTTCTTACACAATACCTCACAAAAATTATCTGGAATTTTGTATCTACATGGCTGCCTCTCTAGTGAGATGAGGAAAATTTTCTTGGGTGCCCTCTTGGAAGACTCATTTCAGGGTGTTCTCAATGTCTTCTCTCTTAGCAATGCCAAATAACCATAGATTTGGTCTCTTTACATCATTCCCAATGTCTATGTAGTCTTTTCTCATTCTTCTTGAGTCTTTTCTTCTTATTTTTGTCATACTGGGTTAGTTCAATCGTTTGATTCTTAAGCTCTAAGATTCTGTCCTATGCCTGGCTGATTCTGCTGCTCAGGCTTGTCATTGTGCTGAAGTTCCAGGAAATAATTCATTTCTACAAGTTCAGATTGGACTTTTCTTATATTAACCAGCTCAGTTTTTATTTCCAGTACTGTTTTTGCTATCTGAATGACCTTTCCTTTCATCATCATGTGGCTTTCTTTGACTATCTTTGCAGTCCATAGTCTGAATTCTGAATGTCTGTCATCAAAAATAAGTCATTCTGAATGGGTTTCATTGCTTAAGTTATGGGACATCCTTTTTGGGTGATTGGATGATGATTCATTCAGGTCTTGATGACTGCTGGTGGCTTTTTTTTTCTGGTTCTACTTCATCCATGAAAACAGATTCTTCTTTTTTAATTTGTTTGTTTTGTGTTGTAGCACTTCTAGTTAGATAAGTTTAATATTGTTGCAATTTTGTGCAATTTATTTTATTTTTTATTTTATCCAACAGTGTGCTCCCCTTTTGTTTTGCACTTCCCCTTCCCAAGGGATTGTGTACATAAGGACACAAACACTGTGGGTCCTACTGCTCTTTTGGGTTTAGCTGCCCTATGGGTTTGTCACCATTTTGCTGCCTCTGGAGGGTACCTAAAAGATATCCCATGACGTGAAGACCCAGGGGTTGAACTATAAGGGAAACTGGTCATCAAAACCTCTGAAGGATTCTCTGAAGAAACTCTCTGATGCTTGATCTATGGTCTAGTCTGCCAGATAGATGGTGGCATAGGTTTTGTTCTTATCCTCTTTTCAAGGGTTATATTATTGTCTCAGATGTTGGACCATGCAGGTTGACCTCCAGTTGGGAGATGACACTTGCAGGAGATAGCCTGCTGTGATAGTGGCTGTGGATTTTTTTTGTTGGCATTTCTTTCCCTAGGGAAGTTGCAGATGACTTAGGTGATAAGTGGGGTTGTGAAAACTCATATATTTCCTCTGTTCCTGAGTTTTTGAAGGGATTGGGAGGCAAAATCTGGTCAACGAGGCTATGTCAAACTGAACCACTCTCCAGCTCCACTCCCCACGAACGTGATTGGCAACACTGACATGCAAAACATCCCCTGGTCACCATGGCCATGCTACGAGGCTGACCGAGTGTTTTCTGTTGTACAAAAGAGCTCGTATGGGGAGAGAAGGGTTGCCAGGATGACAGGTCACCACTCTCACCACCACCAGCTCCCCTTCCCTTATCTGAGGCTGTCCGTGCACAGAACTCAAAGTTTCTTTCCATAGCAATGTTTTTCCTACAGACTGGAATATGGTGCTCTGTGTTCCCAATTCCCAGTTGTGATGCATTCAGTGGGAATTGGAAGAGGGAATGGGCCTTCTGGTCACTGTGGCAGCACTGAAGGAATGACAGAGTTATCTGTTGCACAAAAGCATTCCCACACAGAGAGAGAGATTACCAGGGTTCTTTCTGTCTTCTCTCCCCTTGCTAATGGCTGATTTCATTCAGATATCAAAAGTTCTTTCAACAACAGTGTCTCTTGCTGGCTGCATAGGTGGAACCTACTCTTGGGCAAGCCAAAGCCACTAGGCAATAGTTCTTTTCTGGCCTAATAGCTGATCTCTGAGCAATGCCTGAATGGAATGAGTTTTGGAGATGGTTTGGCTGTAGGTGTTCAGAACTCAAATGTGTTCCCAGTTCCATATGAGTTCTGGCAACACATAGCTATACCATGTCCTGGCCATTTTCTGGGTCCCATAAGACAGAAGGGTGAAGTCCTAGTCTATGACAGAAGCCAATACTATGTACCTAATTTCCTGCACTCACCATTTTCCACATCCAGAGGCTGCTGATTTTGACATAAACCAGATGGAAAGGAGGATCCCTAGCTCCATAACAGGTTACCCAATCTCACCCTTTCCTGTTCTGTGTGTATCCTAATGGACCTCTGTTTTTGTTAGGTGTGTCCTCCCTCTCAAACTTCTCCAACTACTATGGATCTCCATCCTCTGGAACTGTCTTCCTTGGCTTGTTCCATGAGAGAGGTACCATTCAGCTGCTTCTAGATGGTCATCCTGAATTCCCCCATTAGCACACTTTTTAATGGGCTATTTGTTATTTCTGAGATTTGAGTTCTTTGTAGGCAATAGATGTTAGTCCTTTGTGGGATGTATTGATTGCAAATATTTTCTCTCATTCAGTTAACTGGTTGCCTGTTTACTCTGTTGATTATTTCTTTTGCTGAGCAGAATCTCTTCAAGATCACATATTTACAACCTAATGTCATACCTCAAGGCACTGGTAATATATGAACAATTTAAACTAAAAGTTAGCAAAAGAAAAGAAATAACAAAGGTCAGGCAGAATTAAACAAAATTAAAACAAAAAAAGGAATGAAAATAAAAACAATACAAAGTAAAAACAACCAAAAAGTTTATTTTTTTGAAATGATAAATAAAATTGATAGATTATTAAATTAATTAAGGAAAGAAGAGGAAAGATTCAAATTAGCTCAATCTAAAATAAAAATGGAGACATTATAACTGAAACCACAAAAGTTCAAAAGATTATCCAAAATTATTATGAACACCTCTATGCAAACAAATGACACAGTAAAGAGAAAATTGATAAATTCCTAGAAACATACAACTTCCCAATGTGGAATCAGGAATAAATAGAAATCCTCAACAGACCAAGAATGGGAAGTAAGATTGAATCAGTAACTTTATTTTAGAAATAGAGTCAGAAGTTCATATGAATTAAGCAAATTACTGCAGCTTATAATGCAATATCAGAAGAAGGTTTCTGAAAAACACTGAACTGAAATGTTCCAGTAACATGTGTATCTTCGTAAGACTATAGTTAGTATGCCTGAATATGTCATCATCCAGGTTTTCAAATTGAATATATCACTCTAACTTTAACATAGAGAACAGACAATGGATGTAGTGAGAACAATTGGTTGCAGGAAGACCAGATAGTGGCTAATTCAGTACTCTACAAAGAGGCAAGTGCAGTATGAACTAGGACAGTAGAAATGAAAAGAAATGAACATATCTAAAATATGGTACAAAGAGCCTGACTCTCAGCCATTGCCTTTCCAGACTCTGGTATAGCCATGTGCTCTTTGAGCTACGGCCCTCTCTCCTACCTTGGAGAGGTGAATCTTTCCTCTGTCTCTGTCTCTGTCTCTCTCTCTCAATCTCTCTCTCACCTACTTTCTAAATAAACTATATTTTCTAATCTAAAAACAAAACAAAAACAAAGAATCTGACTCTCATCCATATCCTAGTGACTGCAAAAGATCATGAGAAGGTGGTTTTTATTATGAAGAACAAATGAAATAATAACAAATCAGTCACCTTTGTTTAACTAATTTGGGTTTATTTAAATATACTAAAGTTACAGGCTCTAAATATTGCTTTACTCAACTATTTGTTCATTTAAATGAATTTAACTTGCCTTTATTAAGATCCTATGTTGTTCATACTGCTTAGCTAAGAAAATATAATTAAAACCATGTTATTGCATACATAATCCTAACAAATAACCAATCCAAGAACATTAATATCTATGTGGATTTTAGTTATCAATTTAGTATCAACACCATCTGTTTTGGGGAACTACAATCCCCCAATCCTCTTTCTGGTATGAATCCTAGATAGAGTTTGCTAATGTGAGGCACTAGTGGGATAATTGTGAGGTGAAAGAAGAGAGGAGACCCTTATTCTTGAGAGGGCATTGTAGACTTAAGGGATGTTCAAAGAAGCTCCAGCTGGGAAGCTCCTATGAAGCAAGCACTTTGTTGCTGTGACTGCCGAAGTGACTGGCGGGGAGTTCCTCAGAATTATTGGTTCCCGTGGTAATGAGGGAGGTCCCAGGAGGTTCTTGATATTCAGAACAGCTGCTATGGAAGACCTCTTGTAAATCCACTTGATTTGTTGTAGCAGCATGTGTCTTTTGGCAACGGCTTCTGTCTCTCCTGATCTTTCCTTTCCCCGTTCTTAAAACAGGTGAGTAAAGCTGCTAATTCCCTGTATACAACTTTGTTTTTTGTTTTTTTGTTTTTTTGTTTTTTTTGAGTTGGAGTCTCACTCTGTCGCCCAGACTGGAGTGCAGTGGCCGCTCCCGGCCACCGCAGCCTCGACCTGCTGGGCTCCGGCGATCCTTCCACCTCAGCCTTCCGAGTAGCCGGAATTATAGGCATGCGCTACCACGCCCAGCTGATTTTTTGATTTACTGTAGAGATGAGGTCTCACTGCCCAGGCGGGTCTCGAACCCGCGGGCTCAGGCAATCCACTCACCTCAGCCTCCCAAAGGTGCGGGATTACAGGCTGAGCCACCGAGCCCGGCTTGTATACAACTTTGTATACTTGGAATACAAATAGTTCTTTCTCCTCTTGTCCCTAATATAATATCTAATTTTAGAAGTTGCCAAACTATGTAAAGACCATTTCAGATGGTTGCTTAGGTTTTTATTGTGTTTTTCTTCCTCTCTGTATACTTGTATAAAACTTCCTACAACTGTTTACTAGACTTTTGAAAAATATGTAGAGCTCTTTCTGTTAGAGTAAGAATTTTTAAACACTAAGATGTTTAACTTTGGATACATAGTCCCTAGTACTGCAGGGCCTCTGCCTAGTGCCAGTAGATGTTCAGTGTCTATAAAATGGTAGTTTAAATGTTAATAGTATTAACTGAGTTTATTTTTACTCAGATATTAACTATTATGCTATATGTTTTGAAAATAATAAAAATAATGTTATGACAGTAATAACGTGGACTGAGAAAGTGTAAAGATGTGTTTTATGTAAAATTTTATATTATCCTACCCTTTAATATAGTAAAATGATCTCTGAAACAAATATTGGAGAATTAATAGTGTGGAGCTAAAGTTTCATTATTTTAAACAGTTCTAAAGTTTGAGTAACCTATAAGAATTTTTGATATCTAAAACAAGCAGAAAACTGATCTCATTCACTTAAAAGAGAAATGTGAAATGAATTCCATAAAAAAAAAATTACCTGGGGGAATATTCTGAATTTTGCAGTATAAAAGTCTTGCCCATTTTCTTTTTATTAGCTTTGTAGACAGACATGCAAAATTAACAAACCTTGAAATTCAACACCACACCAAACAGTAACAGATGCCTGACTTTGCAGTTACTGGAGCAAAATCCAACGAACATATTTCAAGAATTGGAAGAGAAATCGTTTTGCTTCTTTGAAAATTCATGCATTTGTATGCTTTATACAAACCCATTTAGAAAAGATTCATTTTAAACGTACACTCTAGATCACTGGTGCAATATAGGAAACATTTCAAAACTCATTGGAGCATTGCCATCATATGTCAGACTTGCAATTACACGTTGTAGACAACAGTGATAATCACAGATACTTTACTGAATAAAATTAAATACCACATCTTTATGTGTGAATTGCAGATCTACCCAAAAGGACTACATCTTTTATTGATGAGATTTTCAAGTGCAGGCAAAACTTTGTCTATAATTAAAGTAATACAGTAATTATTAATGTTTTTTCTTCATACATTCACGTAATTGCAAATATTACCTTTGTGGAGAATTATGTTGCTGTATGTGTTTACACTTTTTTGGGGAAGTTTATAATTTTTGTAAAATAACACTGAAATTATTGAGAATAAATTTTGTTCATTTAGAAATTAATTGCTACCATAAAAATAAAATCATATTCTTTGATATAAGTATTCAACTCTTAGAATCTTATTCTAAGGGCAGAACATTTAAAAAAAATTACAAGATTTATATATTAATACATTTAGTAAAGTACTGGAAATAAGTTAACTATTCAATAACAGCAAAAATGATTAAATACTCTTTATCCATACAATATACTATGTAGCCTTAAGTATCTTATTTTAGAAGCAACTATTAAATGATGGCATCATGGGAAATGCTTACATAATGATGAATCAGACAACAACAACTTTTAAAAGGCTATAAAATATTACCTTTCTTGATATATGTTTATATCAAGTGCATAATGCAAACACACAAGCACACACAAAATCTATGGTGTATGTAAAGCAAAATGTTAACCGTGGTAATTTTTGAGAGTTGGAAACATGTAATAGGTCTTTTCTTTATCTCCCCTCTGTACATTTCTGTCTGAAAATTTTCTGTCATAAACATTAGCCAAAATTGAATAACTGCTACTTTTTAAAAAACTTGCTTTAAATTAAATTTCATTTATATTGTTTTAAATATAAATGCTATTGTTTTTAAAACAAAACATACTTTTACCTGTTAATAATTTGTACAATAAGCAAGATATATATTATTTTGTGAATTTATTGTTATATGAATTATGTGAATGACATCTGAGACCAGTAAATCTGTAAAATCCTGACTTCGAAATTGAGATCACACAATTTTCTGTATAATGAAGTTATACAGAACTTAAGTTAAGTTAACTTAAGCTTAACACCATTGAACTATTTTAATCAAATTAAATACGATCATGAAAATATCAATTTCTTGAATGTATGCTAGAGGTAGGGACTCAGTGTTATTTAAAAAAGCGAGAGAGAGAAGCACTCTATGCTATCATAAGTATTGCATTATGGTGAAGATTAAATATTTTGTAATTATCCAAAATAGTATCAAATATTCTTTGGTAGAGAAGACCTTGGAACAAGTAAACCTACTCATATATGGAAAGAATCATCTATTTTGTGATGCCTTCTCAGAGAAAAAAAAAATGTTTGAGCTGAGACAGGAAGAAATAATAGAATAACTATAGGGAAGAATAAAAGAGAATTCTGAACAAACAATAGCTTTAGGTAATATGCAAAATGGAAATAGTGAGCATTTTAGAAGTTGTAAAATCCTGGAGAATATAGATGACATCGACAAGGTAACACAAGATGTTGCTGGAAAGGTAGGAGGGCTTTTTGCTGGAAAGGACTTCCAAGTCATCTAAAACACACTGTCTTTTTTATTATGGACAATAAGAATCCACTGCCTAGTTTTCAGTAAAGAGGTGGCATTATCAGATTTTTTAAAAAGATTATTTTCTCTGCATTTTGATTATCTATCTATGTTTTTCCGTCTGTGCTTTGGTTACATGAGTCACTGTGATGTTGTGTCACCCTTTTCATCACCATTTCTGCTGTACATTAATTAATTCCTTTCATCTGCATGATTTTTTTTCCTCCATAGTCTGATTATCTCCGAGAGCTTCCATTCATGTCATCAATTCATTCTCAGTTTTGTGTCTATTCTTCTTTGTTTTGTGTTAGTATTTCTTTCTTTATTTCTAAGTTCCATGACAGTTTTACTTCTGTTTTACTATTTTTCAAATTATACCTTAAATTTTCTGTCAAAAATAGTATATTTGTTTTATGTTTTAACCTTAAATATTATTGAGAGTATGAAATATTTATTGTGAAAAACCATGTCTCTTTCTGTAAAGTAGATCATTCTTCTTTCTTTTGTATATTTTATATTACTTTTTAATTTTGCGATATTTCTGTGTGATAACTATTTTTTGCTGTTATTCTAAATCAGAGAGTATTTGTATATTTTTATTCAAATTCCATTTTGTTTCACCCCAGTTATATTATTGATGTAGTCTCTTTTTTGCCTTTACTACCATAGCATGTTATTTGTCCAGTTACTTCAAAATACAAGTTTGAAAACTAAGATCTGGTGGTCTTTATTCTGCATTTCACTTCTACCTATCTGAAAAATATCAGATCAGGAGATGGAGGACCATGTACACTTATTTTAGTCTTCCGTCAGCTGTCAGAGTCTCTTGGACAAAGCCTGTGTTTTGAAGTACTCATTAATAGTGGGACATGGATGGGCATGGTGGCTCAAGCCTGTAATCCCAGCACTTTGGGAGGCCAAGCTAGAGGATTACCTGAGCCCAGGGGTTCAGACCAGTCTGGGTAACTTAGTGAGAACTTGTCTCTACAATATATAAAAAAAATTAACCAGGCGTGGTACCACCCGCTGTAGCTCCAGTCACTTGGAAGGCTGAGGCGAAAAGATTGCCTGAACCCAACGGGTAGATGCTGGGGTGGCCATGAACATACCACTGCACTACAGAATGGACACAGAGTGAGACTATGACTCAAAAAAAAGGGGGACACAGCAACACAGTAAGATTTTGCTCTTACAAGGGACAATCAGTTCATTCCTCAAATTGACCTGCTTTTCATTCACTTTTTGCACTCTCTTTGCAGTTAGAATAAGGGTACAGAGGCAACACTTAGACACACTTTTATGTTAACCTTCCGCTATTTTTCTACTTTATGATAATCTCTGTAATGCAAAAACATCACCTTGCCAGAAGTCACTCTGTTGCTGGGAAACATGGCTTTTTTGAGGAAACAAAAGTTCAATGTTGATGGAAAGCAGAAGAAAAGAAGAGAGAGAATGGGTGAAATAGAATACTTGAGGTTAGAGGAATACACAGTGCCCAGTCTATGCAGGACTTGCAGAGACTCCAATGCATTTCATCAGGTGTGTCATGATGTTATACTTAAATATGTATTTCTAAAAAGGTATATTTTGTTGCAACATGAAGAATAAATTAAAATGGTCACTTTTAATAGTTCTAGAGTGACAGTCATTTTACTTGACTAATAATAATGAAAATTGACTGAAGTAATAAAAATTGACATTGATTTATTTGCAAAACAATGGGACAAAGAGAAGCTTGATTAGGAGATATAAACTTGAAAACTATTGGTATCTTTAGTAATTAAGGCTATTGAGTATGAGATTTTCTTGAAATTTAATATTGATTGAGAAAATCTAGGACTTTAGATAAAAGACTTGATGATTCCCAGTTTGCAAAGGGATGACAAAAATAGGAGAGAAAAAGACTACAAACATTTGGTTAGGGAGGTGGACTATGTAAGAGATTTTCTACTGAATAGATTGCTTCTTTTAGGAAAAATATTTGCTAAATAGTAGTTTTACCAGGGACATTTGCCAAAAGTGTTTAAGAGCGTGGGTTCTGGCAACAGATAATTGGTCTGGTGTCAAACCCTGGCTCTTTTGACTGTTACTATGTGACCCTCTACAAGATATAAACCTCTCTATGTCTCGAGTACTCTAGAGTATAATAACTGTTTTTATACCATAGAGTTATGAGAGTTAAAATATGTGTTTGACATATAGTAATGCTGGCAAGTGACAGCAGCGTTAACTACAATGTCTGCCATAACTGTGAACTCTAGCACTATGTTACAAATCTCACATTATCTGTCAGAAAAAGCTAAAACACATAGTTATGAAGGCAAGGACTATATTTTTAAAATAAATCTGAAATTATAATTATTCAAAACCTACATTCTCAAAGATTATGTCAGTTTGATAAAAAGAAAACATTTGGAGGTCTCTGGTAATTAGAAAAGTACACATGAAAGACATCAGCTGAAGCTGCTTCAAAGAAAGTGCTAGGTTTGAAGGATAAAGGGAGGTGAAATGGTATGTCTGTTACTGAACAACAAAACAGCCCCAGGCTAAAGAAAAATAATCTTTCAATTTGTAATTCTGTTGTTTAGCAGTTTGGGTCAAGTTCAGTTGGATGGTTCATCTGCTGATATCCCTTAGAGTTACTCAGGTGGCTGCAGACATCTGGAGGCTTGACTGAGGCTGCATCATTAATAATGCCATTGGTCTCATGTCTGATGCTTGGGGCTTGCTGTCAGATGATTGATGTGGCTCAGCAGGACTGATTTATGTTTTCTCCTTTCAGTTTCCCACCCTCTAATAGGCTAGTCTGAACATCTTCTTAAATGGACTTGGAGTAGCATTCCAAGAAAGTAAAAATAGTATCTGTCAGACTTCTGAAAGTCTAGGCTTAGTATTCCACAGCTTCGTTTCTTCTGTGTTCTGTGGGTCAAAGAAAATCACAAGCCTTAATGAAAGTAAATGAAGAAATGGTTTCTACTTCTTGGAATGAGAAACAGCAAAATTCCATTGAAGAATATATGAAATATGTGCATACACTGATGGCAGAAAAATGTGTTCAAAGAGATATTCCTAATGACAGGCACAGGAGAAGCAAAGACTTGAAAACAACATGAGCTATTATTGCATGTTGAAAGGATGAGATAGACTGGTCTGCTTGGGGTAAAATGTCTTGTGAGAAGTTTTTAGGATACATAAAGTATTAATTCATGAAGTTTTTACAACAACTCTGTCAAAGAGAAAAGTTAAAAGAGCAAATGAAATAAGCACTATATTATATTTATATTAGACCTATTAATATTCAACTATTAATATTTAAATGGGTAATTAATGCTTTTAAACTGCTAAAGATATCTTACTTTTATTTGTACTGAATATTTTAAATAAGGTATAACTTTATACTCATAGCACATCTCAATTCAGACTAGACACTTTTCACCTGCACAGCAGACAAGTATAGTTAGTAGTCAACATTTTGGGAAGTTTGGCTATATATCAATGAGTTTAATATTTTATTTTATTTTAGACTCAGTGGTACACACACATGCTTATTACATGAACATATTGTAATGGTAAGAACTGAATCTCAGGTGGCCCATTCCTCAGATGGTGAACATTGTGCTCTGTGGGTAGTTTCTATACCCTAACCTCCCTCCCCTCTTCTCCCATAGTTGTGTCCTCAGTGTTTATTATTTCCTTCTTAGCTTCCACATATGAGTGAGAACATGCATGCTTGATTTGCTGTTTCTGAGTCAGTTTATTTAGGTCGATGGCCTCCAGATCTAGTCATGTTGCTGCAAAGGACATGGTTTTATTCACTTTTATGGCCATGTAGTATTTCATGGTGTATACATGCTATATTTTCATTATCCACTAATCAGTCAATGGGCATTTAGGCTGATTTGTTATCTTTGTGATTGTGAACTGTGCTGCAGTGAACATGTGGGTGCAGGTGTCTTTGTTATATAATGACCTCTGTTGCTTAGGGTAGATTTCCCTTAGGGTAGATTCTATTAGTGGGATAGATGGATCAATTGTTAGATCTATTTTTAGTTCTTTAGATAATCTCCATACTGTTTTCCATAGAAGGTGTATGAATTTACACTCGCACCAGCAGTTTATGTGTTCTCTTTTCTCCACATCTGCACCAGCATCTCTCTTTTTTTTTTTAATAATGAACATTCCAAATGGTATGAGGTGGTATCTCATTGTGATTTTAATTTTTATTTCCCTGATGATTAGTGATGTTGAGCATTAAAAAAACATATTTGTTGGCCATTTGTATATCTTCTTGTGAGAGATGTCTGCTCATGTGTTTGCACAGTTTTTAATGGAGTTATTTGTTTTTCTCTTGCTGATTTGCTTGAGTTCTTTGCAAATTCTAGATATTAGTCCTTTGTCAGATGTATAGTTTGCAAGTATCTTCACCCTTTCTGTATGTTGCCTATTTCTTCACCCTTTCTGTATGTTGATTATTTTCTTTGCTGTGCAGAAACGTTTTTGCTTAAGTTCCACTTAATTATTTTTGTTTTACATGCACTTGTTTTGGAGGTTTTAGCTATAAACTCCTTACCGAGGCTGATGTCCAT
The DNA here is from genome assembly GCA_027257055.1 of Cephalopachus bancanus. Lineage (NCBI taxonomy): Eukaryota > Metazoa > Chordata > Mammalia > Primates > Tarsiidae > Cephalopachus > Cephalopachus bancanus. The sequence continues at coordinate 13,372,608 of JAPVLO010000005.1, read as the reverse complement.
AAAAGATTTTTCTAGGTTTTCTTCTAGGATTTTTATAATTTTAGATATGACATTTAAGTCTTTAATCCACCTTGAGTTAACTTTTGTACATGGGGAGAGATAGTGATCAGGTTTCATCTTTCTGCATTTAGCTATCCAATTTTCCTAGCACCATTCATTGAATAGGGTGTAATTTCCCCAGTGTATGTTTGGTCTGCTTTGTCAAAAAGTAGTTGGTTGTAGCCACTTGGGTGTACTTCTGGACTCTCTATTCTGTTCTCTTGGTCCATGCATCTGCTCTTGTACCAGTAGCTGTTTTGGTAACTACAGACTTGTAGTATAATTTGAAGTCAAGTAATGTGATTCCTCCCTCTGTTCTTTTTGCTTAAGATTTCTTTGGCTATTCTGGTTCTTATTTGCTTCCATATCAATTTTATTTGCTTTTTTCTAATTCTGTGAAAAATGACATTGATGCTTTTATAGATATTTCATTGAATCTGTAAATTACTTTGAGTGATATGATCTTTTTAACAATGTTGATTCTTTTAATTCATGAGCAAGGGATGCTTCTCCATGGGTGTCCTCCGCAATTTCTTTCATCAAAGTGTTATAGTTCTCCTTGTACAGATCTTTTACCTCTTGGGTTAAATATATTCCCAGATATTTAAGATGTTTAACTGCTGTTATAAATTGTATTGAGTTCATGTTTTGAATCTCAGATTGGTCACTATTGGTGCATAACAGTGCTACTGATTTGTGTGTGTTGATTTTGTATCTTGAAACTACCAAATTCATTTGTCAAGTTCAAGAGTCTGTGGAGGAATTTTTAGTATTCAGTAGGTAAAATATCATATTGTCAGCATACAGAGATAGTTTAATTTTTTTATTTTCCAATTTGGATACCTTTATTACTTTTTCTTGTCTTATTACTCAAGCTAAAATTTCCAGTAATGTGTTGAACAGTAGTGATGAAAATGGGCATCCTTACCTTGTTTCAGTTCTGAGGCAGAATGTGTTAGAATTTTCTTCATTCATGATGACATTGTTTGTGGGTTTGACATATATAGATTTTATTACTTTGAGGAATGCTTCCTCTGTGTCTATGTGCTGAGGGTTTTTATTATAAAGGGATGCTGTATTTTATCAAATGCTTTTACTGCATCTATGGAAATGATTATATGATTTTTGTTTTTAATTATGTTTATGCAGTGGATTACATTTATTGACTTGCATATGTTGAATCACCCTTGCATCCCTGGGATGAAACCCATTGATCATGGTGTACTTTTTTTTTTTTTTTTTTATGTGCTGTTGAATTCGGTTTGCTAATATTTTGCTTAGGATCTTTGCATCTGTGTTCATAAGGGATAGTGGTCTGTAGTTTTTTGTTTTGTTGGATCTTTTCCTGGCTTTGGTATCAGAGTGACATTGATGTCATGGAATGTGTTAGGGAGGATTCCTCCTCTTCAGTCTTGTGGACTAGCTTCAGTAAAATTAGTACAAATTCTTCTTTGAAGCTGTGAGTCAATCAGGTCCTGGACTTCCTTTTGTAAGGACTTCTAATTATTGCTTCAATGTTGCTGCTCATTATTGGCCTGTTCAGGATTTCATTTCTTTCTGATTCAAGATTGGAGGCTTGTGTTTCCATTTGTTGATATGTGATCTTTCACTCTCATTAATATGGGCTTTAAGCATTATAGGTTTTTCTGTGAGCACAGCTTTTGCTGCATCTTGGAGGTTTTGACAACTTGTTTCATGTTCTCATTAGTTTCAAGGAATTTAAAAATTTCCAGCCGGGCTTGGTGGCTCAACCTGTAATCCCGCGCCTTTGGGAGGCTGAGGTGAGTGGATTGCCTGAGGCCGCGGGTTCGAGACCCGCTTGGGCAGCGAGACCTCATCTCTACAATAAATCAAAAAATCAGCCGGGTGTGGTAGTGCATGCCTGTAATTCCAGCTACTCGGAAGGCTGAGGTGGAAGGATCGCCGGAGCCTACCAGGTCGAGGCTGCGGTGGCCGGGAGCGGCCACTGCACTCTAGTCTGGGTGACAGAGTGAGACACCAACTCAAAAAAAACCCCAAACAAACAAACAAACAAAAATTTCCATCTTGATCTCATTGTTAGCCCAAGGATCATTCAGGAGCAAATTATTTAACTTCCATATCTTTTTTTGGTTTCATAAGTTTTTCCTGATGTTAATGTCTAGCTTTATTTCACTGTGGTCTGAGATGGTGCTTGATATTATTTCAGCTTTTTGGATGTGTGGCTTATGCAGTGGTCTTTCTTACAGAAAGTTCCATGTGCTCATGAGAAAAATGTATTCTCTATAGTTTGGGGATAAAGGGTCATTCATTTCCTCTAGAGTCCTGTTTAACTTTCTTTTTTGTTTGTTTCTTTTTTTACTTTCTGGCCAGGCTTAGTGGCTCAGCCTGTAATCCCAGCACTTTGGGAGCCCGAGGTGAATGGATTGCCTGAGCCTGCGCGTTCAAGACCCACTGGGGTAACTTGGCGAGACCTAATCTCTACAATAAATCAAAATTTAACTGGGTGTGGTAGTGAGCACCTGTAATTCTGGCTACTTGGAAGGGTGAAGCAGAAGGGTCGCTGGAGCCTGGCACTTCGAGATTGCGGAGGCCAGGAGCATGCCACTGCACTCCAGTCTGGGTGACAGAGTGAGAATCCAACTCAAAAAAAAAAAAACAACAAAAGACTTTCTGCTTTGATAATCCATGTCAATGGGGTGCTAAAGTCTCCTGCTATTATTGTATTGTTTAGAGTTTTTTTCATAAAGCTGGTGGCTCTGGTGTTAGACACCAATTTATATCTTCTTATTGGCTTGATTCCTTTGTCATTGTATAATAGCCATCTTGTTATTGTTGTTAATTTAAAATATTTTTATCTGATATGAAAATGGCTACTCCTGCTCATTTTTGAATTCCATTCGCATGAAATATTTTTTCCCACCCCTTTATTTTGAGTTTACAGGAATCTTTGTTTGTTAAGTGGTTCTCTTGAAGGCAGCAGATATTTTGGTTGTGTCTGTTTCATTTATTCTGCAAATCTTTATTTTTTTTACTGGGTCACTGAGACCATTTATGTTCAGAGTTAATAATGATGTATAAGGTACTGTGCTATTCATCATACTGGTTGTTATCAGGTTGCTCTTTTTATTTATTTTCTGCATTGTGTTAGTATTCCATAAAACCTGTGAATTTTATGATTTGCAGCATTTTTCTGCTGTTTTTTAAATTTTTGTTTCAGGATCTAGAATTCCTTTGAATATTTCTTGTTGAGTTGTTCTAATGGTGTCAATTTCCTTCAGTGTTTGCTTGTCGGTGAAAAACTGCGTTTTTCCTTAATTTATGAAACTTAGTTTTGTGTGATAAAAAAAAAATTTTTGGCTGATAATTATTCTGTTTAGGGGATTGAAGATGAAGTCCTAATTCCTTCTGGTTTGTAGGGTTTCTTCTGAGAAGTCTGCTATTAGTCTGATAGGTTTAATTTATAAGTTATTTGATGCCTTTTTCTCACTGCTCTTAAAATTCTTTCCTTCACATTAACTTTACATAGCTGGGTGATTATATACCTTGGGAATGACCTCTCTACAGTGAATCTTTGGGTTTCTTGTATCTGGATGTTTAGATGTCTGTCAAGGCCAGGGAAATTTTCCTCCATTATTTCCCCAAATAGGTTTTGCAAACCTGTTGCTTTCTCTTCTTCCTCAGGAGCACCTATGATTCTTAAGTTTTTAACTTTCTCATAATCCTGCATATCTTGGTGACTTTGTTCCATGCTCTTGATTTTTTTTTCTTTATTATTGTTTGTTTCGGTTAATTAAAAAGCTTTGTCTTCAGGTTCTGAGAGTCCTTCTTCTGCTTTTTCTAGTTTAGTGTTAAAACACTCTTCTGCATTTTGTTCTTCCCTTACTAAATGCTTCTCTCATTTTCAGAAATTCAGCTGTATGTGTGTGTGTGTGTGTGTGTGTGTGTGTGTGCGCGCGCGCGTGTGCGTGTGTGTTGTGTGTGTGTGTGTCTTTGAAGAATTCTTCATCTATATTCTGAATAATTTTTAAAAATTTCTCTATAGTGATTTTCAATTTTTCCTTAAAGTTCACTGACAATTTTTATCATCAACCTATGTCTGGAATTTCCACAATTTCATTTTGGTTAGGGTTTGTTGCAGAAGAGTTGGTGTGGTCTTTGGGGGGGTGTTTGAGAACTCTTTTTTCATAAATTCAGAAGTATGGTTCTCATTTCTTCTCATTTTGGTAAACAGTTATTTTTTATTTGAGGTCGACAGGGGGCTTATGCGGACACTGTAGTGTTTTCCTGGTTATATATAGTCTCAGTGTGGTGAGTTTCTTAATTATCTGATGTGACAGGCCTGTATTAAATACCTGCATGGACTCATGGCATCCTGAATGGCCAGTTTTAGCTGCCACTTGGGATCAGGCCTTTCTCAAAGCTGAGGTATTATACCTGATGTAGTTGACTGTGCTATTGGCCTCTGGCCAGGAGCTGGTACTTGTGGGAGAAAGACAGCCACAAAGTGGTTGTAGAATTTCTCCTTGATGAGTGTTACTCCAAGATAGTGCACAGCCAGCCTAAGCCAAAGGCAGGGCTGTGGTGATATTCCAAGTTCTCTGGCTGTTTTGAGCATTTTGTGTAGAGGAAAGGAGATGAAGAAAGCTACAAGTGTTTACTCTTAGCTAATCCAGGGGGAATTAGGAGACAGTCCCTGTCCATTGGAGTAATGCTGTTGTGCAGAACAGGCACAGACGCTTTCACAAGAGGAGTGAAAGGTTGCTTTGGCAACACATTCCACCCAGCTCCCACCTTGGCCTCAGACAATCTACAATCTGAATGTCAAGGTGCAGCAAGCAAGCCTCAAGGTTTAGGTGTTCTCAGGCAACCCTCCCAGCCTGGAACTCTCTGCATCTGTGGAGTTTGCCCTTGAGGCCTATCCCTCCCAAGCTGGCTGGACAGCAGCCACTGCACCATGTAGGTGTTGACTTCCTGAGAAATGGTGACTGGTGCTGTTCAGGATTTTTTTTCCCCCTGCACCACTCCATGGCAAAACACAGCTGTAGGGAAGGCATTTTCCTATAAAAGATCAAGGTCTCACATGGCTCAGGATGCCCTGCAGGTTTGTGGCAGGAGTGATGTACCATCACTCACTTTCCCCACTGTGTCCGGAGGCTGTAGTGGTACACATAAGAATTCAGCCATTTCCAGCCCAGGTCAGTGGATTTTTTTTTCCTTCTTCTTCTTTGCTGTAAGTTTTTATTATCATTCCTGTGGAGACTTCTGGGGTGTACTGCTTGTTTTGTTTCTTTCTGGGTGCTGGGGAAACTCTATCTTGCTTTACTCTGTAAGAGAAACTCATTCTAGCTGCCTAATGTTGGCCATCATAATCCAGACTAAATTTTTTAATTTTACTATCTTGCAAATAGTTTCCACTGTGGAGCAGTAGAAAGATGCTAGTCCAGAATGGAAATATCAGGTTTCTAACTCTACATCAGTCACTAAAGTGTAGGTATATAATAAAATTATTATTAATTGCTCTTTTTATTTCTTCCTTTAAAAGAAAGTATTGGCCAATATGGCCAACATTTTAAAATGTAGAATGGGCCTCTAATATTATATAATCCTATCATTCTTTGACAGTGTCTGCAAAATAATTTAACTTCACTGTGCAGAACAAGTACAGAAGTGAAGTACAGAGCAACTAAAGGAAGATCACCAGTTAGAAAATACTAGTGTGAGGAATAAGTGAAGAAAGCGGAGAGAAAGAGAAAAGTCAATAAATAATTCTCAGAAAGAAAGGGACTCACCATGAACCTACACATGTTGAAAGACTTGTTGATTGAATAAGAAAAGTAAAAAATAGAAAACAGATGTCTGAAAAACTGAATCTCAAGTTGACAGAGACTGGATGTCTTTGCAGTGTGGTTATAATTGAAACCTTGGACAAGAACGTGGTGAGACTTTTCTTCTTAGAAGAAGGTAAAGAAAAGATAAAACAATGACTATACTTGGTACCTAGGGAAAAATATTAAACTATTATCAATAAGAAATTAAAAAGTCAGCCAACTGTACTGTGAAGGAAAAGTTAAGAAAACTTCTATATATATATTTAATATAGTATAAAGCTATGTGAAATCAAGGAAGCTGAAAATTAAAGATGAAATTAAGTTTGTAATTAAAAAGTAATTGGGGATATTTAAAAAACAGATTTTAGCATGATACCCATGAACAAAACTGCTAATTTTATTGAATTGAAATGGAAACAATGAGCAGAAATAAATTCTCAAGAAGTTTTGTGATTAAAAATGAGTAAAAAATATTTATGGATGCGTAGTCATAAATAAAATTGGCTCAAGAGAGTCTACAGGAAAAATAAAAATGCTAAAGCACATGCTGAATTATAAATTGAATGGAAAAATTAAAGAAATTTAGGTTTTACATAGGCAAAATAATTAGTGAAAGAAAGGAAGAAAATGCTTAAATTATGTAAAGCTAGTTCCTACTACATGCAAAATACTAAGCAATGATACCACATTTTCAACTAGTATAATTTCAAAAGATTTTTTTATTTGTGTGTGTGTGTGTGTGTGTGTGTGTGTGTGTGTGTGTGTGTGTTTATTATAATGATGTGGGGTACTATTGTATACAAACATTGATTATGCAGGTACCCTAGTTGATGAGGTATGCCTCTCCCTCCTCTCAAAGTTTCCCTCAACTGCCAATCCCACTCCCATCCTCTAACAGTTTCCCACAACTGCCAATCGCTTTCTTATAGTATTATAATTGGTCAAGTTTCGTTTATGAGTGAAAACATATGGTATCCTTTTGTTTGCTTCTGTGATAGATCACCAAGTATGAATGACTCTGAATCCATCCAAGTTGCTGCAAAGTCCATATGTTTGTCCTTTTTTATGGCTGCATAATATCCCATTTTGTATGTATACCACACTTTTAAAATCTAGTCCCACTTGGATGGGCAACATGATTGGCTCCATGATTTTGCTATTGTGAATAGAGCTGCAACAAACATACGTGTGCGGGTATCTTTTTTGTAAAATGATTTGAGTTCCTCTGGGTATATTCCCAATAGGGAAATTGCTGGGTCATATGGAAGGTCAATTTCCAATTCTTTGAGAAACTGCCACATTGTCTTCCAAAGAGGTTGCACTAGTCTGCATTCCCACCAGCAGTGTAGAAGCATTCTTTTTTCTCCACCTCCTTGCCAGCATCTGTTATTGTTAGTTGTATTAATGATGGCCATTCTTACTGGGGTTAGGTGGTATCTCAATGTGGTTATGATTCGCATTTCTCTGATGATGAGTGAGACCAAGCACTTTTTCGTGTGTCTGTTGGCTGCATGTATATCTTCTTTTGAGAAGTATCTATTCATGTCGTTTGCCCACTTTTTAATGGACCTGTTTGTTTTATCCCTTTCGACACATTTGAGTTCCTTGTAGATCCTAGATGTTAGGCCATTGTCAGATATAGAGTTGGCAAATATTTTTTCCCATTCTCTGGGCTGTCTCCATGCTCTTATGATGGTTTCTTTTTCTTTGCAGAAGCTCATTAGTTTGATGAGGTCCCACTTGTCTATTTTATTTCTTAAGGTATGGGCATTTAGGTTTCTGAATAGGAATTGGTTGCCAGTTCCAATTTACCTAAGGGTGTCTCCTGAGTCTTCTAAGATTCTTTTATAGTTTGAGGTTTTATGTTTAGGTCTTTGATCCATTTAGAGTTAATTTTGGGATATAGTGATAGGTAGGAATCCTGTTTCAATCTTCTGCATGTGATCAGTCAGTTTTCCCATCACCATTTACTGAATAGGTTCTCCTTTCCCCAGTAACTGTTTTTGGAGGCTTTGTGAAAGATGAGTTCGTTGAGAAATTGAGACTTTGCTTCTGGAATCTCTAGCCTGTTGCATTGGTCTATATGCCTGTTCTCTTAGCAATACCAGACTGTTTTGGTTACTGTAGCCTTATAGTAAAGTTTGAAGACTGGAAGTGTGATACTTCCTGCTTTGTTTCTTTTGCTGAGGATTGTTTTGGCTATTCGTGGTCATTTCTGTTTCCACATGAATTGATATTTATTTTTATTCTTCTGTGGTCTGAGAATGTACATGACAAGATTTCAACCTTTTGGAATTTGTTTATGCTTGATTTATGGCCAAGGATGAGATCAATCTTGGAGTATGTTCCATGTGGTGATAAGTAGAATGTATATTTTATGGTTGTTGGGTGGAATAATCTGTAGGTATCTATTAATTATTTTTGGTTGAGTGTTGAGTTTAGGTTCGGGATTTCCTTGTTTATTTTTTTGCCTCGATGATCTTTCTAGGGCTGTCAGTGGGGTATTCAAGTCCCCTGCTGTAATAGTGTTAGAGTCAATTTTTTTTTTAGTTTACTTAGTAGTTGCTTTATAAATGCTGGTGCTCCTGTATTGGGTGTGTATATGTTTTGTATGGATATTTTTTGTTGATGGATTGAAGCTTTTATCATTATGTAGTGTCCTTTTTCATCTTTTAAAATTTTTGATAGCTGAAAGGTTGTTTTGTCTGATATTAAGATTGCAACTCCTGCCTTCTTTTGTGATCTATTTGCTTGGAAATTCATTTTCCAACCTTTAACTTTGAGTCTGTGTGCATTTCTTGAAGTGAGATGAGTCTCCTGGATGCAGCAAATAATGAGGTCAGGGTTTCTTATTCAGTCCGCCTTTCTGTGTCTTTTTAGTGATACATTTAGTCCATTCACATTCAGGCTGATTATTGAAATATGATTGTTTATCCCTGTCATGAGTTTCTTACAAGTTTTTTCCTTTGCTTATTTTCTTTTGGCTTCAGGGTTATTGTAGTGTTTCTGCTGATAGGTATGCTGCCATTCTGATTGGTTTGCCCCAGTAGGTAATCTAACCTTTCTCTCTTGCTGCCTTTAGGATTTTTTCTTTTGTGCATATTATTATGTGTCTAGGGGTTGATCCTCTCATTTGATGTCTTGTGGGGGTACTCTGTATCTCTTGTACTTGGCTGATCACACCTCTGGTGAGATGGGGAAAGTTTTTTTTAATTACCTCCTCGAATACTTGCTCTAAGTTGGGTTCTCCATTTCCTTTTCTTCTTCTGAGATACCAGTCAGGTGTAGGTTCATCCTATTGATATAATCGCATAATGCTTATAGGCTTTGTTCTTTCTTTCTGAGTCTCCATTCTATGTTTTTTACAGATGTGGTTAATTCCATATTCTGGTCTTCAAGTTCTGAGATTCTTTCTTAAGCTAGATTAATTCTGCTTTCCATGCTTGTCATCTTGTTATTTATTCCCTGGATGGAATTTTTTATTGCCAAAATCTCTGTTACAAGTTCTTTCAGTGTTGCATCTTGTCTTTCTTGAGTCTTATCCATTCTTTCCATTCATTCCCTAATCCTTGTCATATTCTGGGGTCAGTCATTGTTGAGTTCCATTGTTTGGGCACCAAGGTCTGATTTTTCAGGAGTTTTGTCTTTGGTAATCTTGAAATTGCCTGAGGTCTTCCTTTGGTTTTTCCTCGTTTGTGATAGATCTCTTCTTTTTCTCTTAGATCTGTTATTCAGTGTCACTGGAAGAGACTTTCCCTTCTGATGTTTGCTCAGTTCCCTACTCTTCCCTGATCTGGGCTCTGAATTAATTCATTGATCTCTTTTGTGTTCTTCATCATACCTTTTCTGTCCCACAGCTGGATCAGTGTACGGGGGTGAGGCGCCTGGAACTCAGCACTTGTCAGGTCCCTCTGAAGTTTATGCTTTCAGGATACTACCTCAGGGTCATGATCAATCCCTGAGTAGTTGATCTACCAGTCACAGAGATCGGTTCTGTTGTGCCATGGTGAGCAAGCTGGAGCATTTTCCTGTCCTGCCTTCAAGATGGTGGTGCTGTGCCTCTTTTATGGGATTTTTCCTCTGGACTCCCTCCACAACCCCTGCTGCCAGTGATCTGCCAGGCACTGAATTTTTGAGGCAAAGCCAGGAGCTGGAAGTCTCTCCCCTGCTGCAATGGTGAGAGCCTGGGTTGATGGTTTCTCTCTGCTGCCTTTTCACAGAAAAACATTTGTCCTTTTTTTTAAAAAAATAATGGTGCTCAGTTTCTGTGACCTAGGAAGAGCCAGGGATGAAGCAGAGAAGTTGAAGCACCAGCTGTTTCACCAGTAGTCTGGCCACTTGCTCCCACGCCCCACTTATACAGTCTCTCCCAGCATTTTCTTCCCAGGGTTGGTTTGTTGATTTAAAAGAAAGAAAGAAAGAAAGAAAGAAAGAAAGAAAGAAAGAAAGAAGAGAGAGAGAGAGAAAGAAAGAGAGAGAGAAAGAAGGAAATAGAAAATGTCTCTCGGCTTCTGCATCCTGGAAATCACTAGGGTCTAAGTCCAGCAGCTGTGGCACCAATTGCTGCACAAGGAGTGTCCTGACTGCTAGCCCTCACTCAGTCAGCCACTCACATGTCCACTTGCTCACCAGCATGTACACAAAATTTTTCATACACTCACTTTGAGACTCACATAGTCCAACTGGCCTGGCTGGCATCTTAAAGTGGGCAGATTTGTTCTACTTTTAAAAGAATCAACTAGCCGTGTTCGGTGGCTCAGCCTGTAATTCCGCGCCTTTGGGAGGCTGAGGTGAGTGGATTACCTGAGCCCGCGGGTTCGAGACCCACCTGGGCAGTGAGACCTCATCTCTACAATAAATCAAAAAATCGGCCAGGTGTGGTAGTGCATGCCTGTAATTCTGGCTACTTGGAAGGCTGAAGTGGAAAGATCACCAGAGCCCAGCAGGTTGAGGCTGCAGTGGCCGGGAGTGGTCACTGCACTCCAGTCTGGGCGACAGAGTGAGACTCCAACTCAAAAAAAAAAAAAAGAATCAACTACCTCTTTGTGCATGTTTTTAAATAACAGAGGCACATCCACTTTTTACCTAATTTCTCCTGTTTCCTGTCACTCATGTAGGAAAATCTGGATGAACCGATTGACAGTATTTGGTCAAACATTGCCTTCATTGATAATAAATTTATAAATCCTCAAAACCTTGTGTGAAATAGTTAGTAGACATTTTAGAATTGATGTTTAATGATGATGAGGGAGTATCACCAGAAGATAACCTTTTTGCTATGTGAATAGGTAGTAATTGTATATTTGTTTCATAACTGATTCAAAGCCTTCACCTTAAATATCACCACTGAAACCTCCAAGGCATGTAGATAAATAAAATATTTTTAACAAAAATTCCACTTTTCCTGAATTCTACATAGCCCACAGAGACAGTGCAAAACACAGTGCTGGAGGGAAAAGAACTTGTAACAATATTGCTTTTCTCACAGCCCTAATTTAACTTTACAGATGGATAAATTTCAGGGGAAAAAATGTAAAGAAAAGGAAGCAAGCGAAAGTCTGGACTTAGAGCTAGGTACATTACTGAAGCCTGAATATGGCTGAAAAATAAAGAGAATGATCTGAAACTGTAGTAGTAGAAAAACAGCAGGAAGCATCATGCTGATTTGGGAGGGGTATTATGTCTAGACCTCATGTGTATATAGCTCATTACACCATTTGATTCATCACTTTTAACTCAGGTTGTACACAGGCATTTGGATATTTCTCATTATAAGTCAAGCTGTGTATACAGATACATTTTTCTATAAACTCATTTGCTGGACTTTAAATTAGACTTTTCAAATTCATTAATCTCTAATTGCAGGTATATGGATTGATATTTTGCTAAATTATAAACATTATTCATTAAATATGACACACATGTTCCTGGAAAGCTATTCCACAAGTTTTCTTTACTGCATAATCAAAAAATCTAAAATATTTAAAATTATACTTAAATGATTAGAGCTATATTAGCACTATACTGTCAAATGTAAGCTATGAAAAATTAAGTGACATATGGTAGTATATGATATATCAATATAACTCACTGAATATTCTAAGGATACAAATTTAACAGTTTAAAAAATTCACATAAAAATAATAATTGAGGTGAAGTTAGTGTCTAAAACACAATTTCCAAGTAACAATATAAATAGGTAAATTTTAACAATTTAAAATAGTTCCATTTTATATTAAAGGCAAACTATTAAAGTTAGATAAGTTATTAAAAACAATTGGACTAAAGGATATTTCATATGGGTTAATCAAAATTTTAATGATATCTATGTTTAAATCTTATTGTAGTACTTAAATTATAGTTGACATTGTAACTTTGAAAATAGACCAATTCTGAGAATTTTGAAAACACATGTATGATTTATAAACAGAGTCCTGTCAACCATATGAATAACAATAAAATATTATTTGAGATCAAATCCCAAGTCCACACCTACATGGTTTCTGATGCTCTAATACTCCTACTAGTCATGTTAATCTATTTTCCCTGTGACTCTAATCTAACATCTGTTCCTTGGCTAACATTGACTTCTTACTCTGCTGATCTATCTTCTGTGGACAACAAAATTGATGCCAATAAAAGTATGTAACTTTGCTTCCTTTGCTAACATGCACAGCACTACTGTATTTCTTGCCACCTGTTATTATCCTAGCAGCAGTGCCTTAAGAATTTGAGAAAAGTTATTTGCTCTGAGTACAAATATTTCAATCAGATCTTAATTATGTTTCCTTCATGATTACAGTGATAAAAGAGGCCTTGCTTTTAGTGAATACTCTTGATCTTCATTTTAAAGCCCTTTTTACCAAGATACCTGGAAGATTTTCCCTAGGATATTTTAGAAGTGCATTTTAATACTGCACCACACCTTCCTCATTCACTATTAAATGATATCCAAGCATGAGTCACACGAGCTTGGGATGCTTCCTATTCAGATAAGTTGCTTATACACTACCCCTCTAAGAAACTAAAGAATTGTTTCCTGTTCATCTGTATGTGTTGTATGCATTCATCATAATTTCTCCCAGAGTTTTTGGGTGCTAGTGCCAATCCACCTCCTGGCAGCATGATTGATCACAATTTCTGAGTCCCAAAATGAGCTTGTTAAGTAAAAATACAACTTCCATTCTCCCAACCTCCTCTATTTAACCCCATCTCTAATGAAACTCTAACTTTCTTCTTTTCTCATAAAATTTAAGTCTATATAATAATCCATATGTTTAATATAAGTATTTATTTCTGTACCTTGGCATTTTCCTAACCAGAGACGTGAAAGACCTTTACAATGAAAACTACAAAACCCTGCTCAAAGAAATCAAAGATGACACAAACAAGTGGAAAAATATCTCATGCTCATGGATTGGAAGAATCAACATTGTGAAGATGTCCATTTTACCTAAGGCAATCTACAGATTCAATGCAATACCCATCAAATTACCAGCAACATTCTTCTCAGACCTAGAAAAAACAACACAGGAATTCATATGGAAACACAAACGATCAAGAATAGCCAGAACAATCCTCAGCAAAAAAAACAAAGCAGGTGGTATCACATTACCAGACTTTAAACTTTACTATAAAGCTACAATCATCAAAGCAGCTTGGTATTGATATAGGAACAGGCATATAGACCGATGGAATAGAATTGAGATTCCAGAGGCAAGACCTTAATTTCTCAACCAACTCTTCTCCGACAAAGCCTCCGCCACCTACCACTGGAGAGAGGAGAACCTATTCAGTAAATGGTGCGGGGAAAACTGGCTGACCACATGCAGAAGATTGAAACAGGACCCCTATCTATCCCCATACACAAAAATTAACTCCAAACGGATCAGGGACCTAAATGTAAAACCTCAAACCATAAGAACCTTAGAAAATGAAGGACATACCCTCATGGAAATTGGAACTGGCATCCAATTCCTGAACAAAACTCGAAACCCACAGGCCATAAGGGATAAGATAGACAAGTGGGGCCTCATTAAACTGACAAGCTTCTACAAAGCCAAAGAAACTATCAAGAGAACAGGAAGACAGCCTACAGACTGGGAAAAAGTATTTGCCAACTCCAGGTCTGACAAAGGCTTAACATCCTGGATCTACAAGGAACTCAAATGTGCTGAAAAGAAAAAAAAACAAACAACCCCATTATAAAGTGGGCAAAAGATATGAACAGAATTTCACAAAGGATGACATCCGAGCAGCCAACAGACACATGAAGAAATGCTCAACCTCACTAGTCATCAGGGAGATGCAAATCAAAACCACACTGAGACACCACCTAACTCCAGTAAGAATGGCAATTGTCAATAACTCAGAAAATAATAGTTGTTGGAGAGGATGTGGTGAAAAGGAAACACTCCTACACAGTTGGTGGGAGTGTAAACTAGTGCAACCTCTGTGGAAAGCAGTGTGTTGATTCCTAAAAGCTCTAAACATCAATCTCCCATATGACCCTGCAATCCCCCTACTGGGAATATACCCTGAAGAACTCAAATCACTCTATAAAAAAGATACTTGCACGCAAATTTTTATTGCAGCATTGTTCACAATAGCAAGAACCTGGAAGGAACCATGCTGTCCATCAAAAGAGGACTGGATTTTAAAAAATGTGGTACATATACACAATGGAATACTATGCAGCCATAAAAAAGAACAAAATCATGAATTTTGCAGCAACCTGGATGGAGCTAGAGTCTATAATACTAAGTGACCTCTCACAGAAACAAAGATCTGAATATCACATATTCTCACTCATATAGTGGACCTTGATCATCCAATGCACTACTATAAGGAAATGACTGTCAATGTTGGGAAACTATGTGGGGAGGGGATGGGACTAATGGTAGTAAACATCTGTCTGGAGACGAGGAGACACCTTTTATCAACAAGGGTGCCTGAATGAAGCATATTTGTATACCTAATCCTTAACTGTATCCCACAGTATCAAAATAAAAAATATCGATTAAAAAATAAAAAATAAAAAAAGAATTTATTTCTGGAGAAAACTAGAAAAGGAACATAAATTCTGTCCTTTGTAAATCTACATTTATTTGTTTTGTTGTTGTTGTTTGTTTTGGGTCATTTGAATTTATAAGAAAGAAACTTACTAGCCATGGTCTTAGAAAAACATATTCTCTAGATTGGAGATATGTTCAAGTAAATTAATCTGATATATTTATAGTTTAGTGTATCTTCTCAAAATGACAGATTTTTTTTGTAACAAAAGATTATACTCTATCTTGTTCATAATTATATTGTAGATATCAATTTCATTTTTTATAATAGCAAAGCCTTTCCCTGGAGGAAGCTGCCAAGAGTGACTGCCAGCTCCAGGCTCTGCCTTACCACTGTAGCATCTGGCTAGACACTGGCAGCAAGGGCTGCAGAGGACACACAGTGAGGGAGCTAGAAGCAGAGCCCCACTAGAAAAGATGAAACAGGTATTCTGACACAATCTTGAAAACTGACAGCATCTTGAAAACTGGCTTGCTCACCACAGAGAATTCACCACAGAGCAACAGACTTGATCTCTGTAATCAGTGGTTAACTACTCAGGGGCTAATTGTGACCTAGAGGGACTATCATGAAAGCACAAACTCCAGAGGGATAGGACAAGTGCTCAGAAATCTCAAGCCCTACTCTGATTCAGACACACAACAAAGTGTGTGACCAGAAAAGGACAAGAAAGACCCTCAAAGTGATCAGCAATGAGTCCAGGACTGACCCAACCCCCTCCTCCTCAGCAATCATCTGAACATCAGACCCACAACTGAGTGGGATGAATCCAGCAATAATCTGATCATCAAACCCACAACTGAGTGGGATGAATCCAGGTGGAACCTGGATTTCAGCCATGATAGGGGACTCCACACCAGGATAAGCCTGACTGGGGTCCACTCCAACCAGTACCTGGGAAAGAGAAATTCCCTTACCTCCCCACTGGAAGAGATCCCCCTGACTGAACAAGAGTGGAAGGGAAGGACTGAAGCCCCACCCACCTTCATTGGTTCCTCCTTCTATCCTGGGCCTCATGCTGGGGAGATTGTGAATGTGGCTGCAGTTCCGCAGAAGACAGCAGAAGGGCTTATCTGTGAGCAGTTGAAAGGAACAATTACAGAACATGCCACAAGAAGGTGATTTATTTTAATTTTTTTCTTTTATTTTCTTTTTTTATGCATACATGTGAATGTGAGGGTTCAGTCTGCATTCCCCTCCACCTTTTTTTCTTTTTCTTTTTTCTTCTTCTTTTCTTCCTTATTTCATTGATTGTTTTCTATTCATGCATGTACATGAATGACTGAGTGTTCATCTTTCAGTTTTTTGTTTCTTTTCTTCTTCTTTTCATTTAATGTGTGTGTGAATGTATGTGTGAGGATTCGATTTGCATTCTTTTTCTGCTTTTTCTCTTTCTTTTTTTTCCTTCTCTTTTTATTTTGTGGTGTGTGTGTGTGTTAAGTTTTCCTGTTTTATGTTTTTTTGTTTGTTTTAATTATTTTCTAGTTTGTTTTGTTGTGTGGGGGGGTTTAATTTTTTGCTTTCTGCTTTTGTTTTAACACATTTTTGTCCATACTATTTTATTATACTTTTCTCTGTTCTCCTCGTTGCTGTTACTGTATCTTAGACTCAGGAGGTACACACACGTACCCATTGCATCATCATATAGAGTGATGATGAGGACAGGGTGTCAGGGAACGCATACCCCTGTCAGTGAACATTGTGAGTTTTCAGTAGTGTCTGAAACCTAGCTCCTTATCCTCCACCTAATTTGACTCTCAAAACTACAGTAGACAACAAAGATTCCCACCATCAGTCCTATTTCAAAATAAAACAAATTCAGTGCCCTGATCAGGGAAGAGTAGAGGGCTGAGCAAGTATCAGAAATGAAATCCTCTCCTATTGCCACTGAATAATGGAACTAAAGAGAAAAGAAAGATATCTGTCACACATGAGGAAAAACCAACAAAATCATACAGATAATTCCTTGAGTACCAAAGAGAAAATACCTGAAAAGTCAGACCTAAGAGCCCAAACAATGGAAATCATGAATAACTGGTTCCAGAATATAATAAGGATTAGGGAATGGATGGAAAGAGTGACTAAGTCTCAAGAAAGGCAAGATGCAACATGAAAATAACTTGTAACAGAGCTTTTGATCATAAAATCTTCATTCAGGAAATAAATAGCAAGATGAGAACCATGGAAAACAGAATTAATCATGTAGAAGAAAGAATCTCAGAGTTTGAAGACCAAAACATAGAATTAGCTCAATCTGTAAAAAATGTAGACATATAACTCAGAAAGAAAGAACAACATCTCCAAGAGATTTGCTATTGTTTCAAGAAGCTGAACCTATGGCTGATTGGTATTTCTCAAGAAGAAAGGGAAATATAGAATACATTGGAGCAAGTATTACAGAAGGTAATCCAATAAAACTTCCCCATCTCACCAGAGATGTGACCATTCAAATACAAGAGATAAAAAGACATCAAATGAGAAGACCAAACACTAGACACATAGCAATTTGTCTACACAAAGTAGGTACAAAAGAAAAAACCATAAAGGCATCAAGAAAGAAGGTCAGACTGCCTACTGGAGAAAACAAATCAGAATAGCAACAGTCCTATCTGCAGAAACACTGTAAGCTAGAAAGAACTGGAATCCAAATTTCAAAGTCCTCAAAGATACACAATTTCATCCAAGAATTTCTAACCTAACCAAGCTCAGCTTCATCAGTGATAGAGAATTAAAATCCTTCTCCAATATCCAATCCTTAAGAGATTATGCAGCATCCAGATCAGCTCTACCAGAGACACTTAAAAGAGTATTAAGCACAGAAGAAAGAAAAGAAGAAAGAAAAAGAAAAAGAATGCCCATGCAATTCCCAAGAGAGCAGCAGAACACAGAATCAGCAGAGAATACATTGTGACTACCAACTTGAAAACACAAACATGCATCAATCCACAAGCTAAAAGAGAGCAAAAAAGACAAAACATTATAAGAACCTCATGATAGGGATAAACACTTACATTTCAGTAATCAGCCTGAATGTGAATGGAATAAATGCACCACATAAAAGACACAGAAAGGCAAACTGGATAAAACAATATAACTCAATTATGTGCTGCTTCCAGAAAACTTATCTCACCACACGGGATGCACATGGACTCAAACTCAAAGTTAGAGACTGGAAAACAATTTTCTGGCAAATAGAACACTAAAGGGGACGGGAGTTCTGATTTTAATAACAGACAAAACTTTTAAGCTATGAAAAATTTAAAAAGATTCAGAAAGACACTATAAAATGATAAAAGGTTCAATCCATCAACAAGAAATATCCATCTTAAACACATGCGCCCAACACCAGAGCATCAGCATTTATAAAGCAATTATTAAGTAAACTAAAAGAAGATATTGATTCTAACACTATTATAGCTGTAGACTTCAATACCCCACTAACAACCCTAAATAGATCATCAAGGCAAAAAAGAGAGAGAGAGAGAGAGAGAGATCTGGAACCTCAACTTGACACTTGACCAAATGGACTTAATAGATACTTACAGAACACTAAACCCAACACCCACAGAATATAAATTCTACTCATCATCACATGGAATGTAATCCAATATTGATCACTCACTTAGCAAACTTCAGTGGAATAAAAATAAGTATGAACACCAACAAAATTCTGCCAAACTCCACGAAGATATGGACACTAAACAGCATGATGCTAAATGACTCTTGGGTCAACACAGATATTAAAAAAGAAATTTAAAGATTCCTGGAAACAAATGAAAATGAAGAAACATCTTACTATATCCTCTGGGATACCATGAAATCAGTTCTAGCAGGGGTATTTATATCTCTGAAAACACATATCAAGCAAATGGAAAGATCACAAGTTTACAGCCTAACAAACTACCTAAGGAGAATAAAAAGGCAAGAACACCAACACCCTAACTGCAGCAGAAAAATCCAGGTCACCAAAGTAAGAGCCCCAAAATATCATCAAAAAAATAAAACAAAAAGCTGATTTTTTGAAAGGATAAACAAGATTGATGGACCCCTCACCAGAGTGACCCATAAAAACAAAGAAAAAGCCCAAATAGGCACAATTAGAAACACAAAAAATCAAATCACATCTGACCCGAAGAAACACAAAAAATCATCAGAGATTACTGTATGGAAACAAACTCGATAACCTAAATGAAATGGAGGACTTTCTGACTTCACACAACTTCCCAAGGTTGAACAAGAAGACATTTAGACATTAAGTCAACCAGCAACAGTTCAGGAAATTTGCTCCTTCATAAGAAAAGTACAAAAAAATTTAAAAAAATAAAAATAAAAACAAACCTGGGTCAGATGGGTTTCCAGTAGAATTCTACAAAACATACAAGGAGGAGCTGATATCAATCCTATTGAAAGAATTCCAGACAATCAAGAAAGATGGAACTTTCCCCAAATCATTTTACAAAGTTAACATGACTGATACACAAACCAGGTAAAGATCTAAAAGAGAAAGAGAACTACAAGTCAATATCCCTGACCAACATAGATGCACAAATTCTCAACAAGATCCTAGCAAATCACATCCAACCACACATTGCAAAAATCATCCACCATGACCAAGTAGGCTTCATTCCTGGTATGCACTACTGGTTCAACATCCATAAGACCATAAATGTAATTGAATACATCAACAGATGTAAAAACAAGAACCATATGATTTTATTATTAGATGTAGAAAAAGTTTTTGATAAAATCCAGCTTTCTTTCTTGATAAAAGCCATAGAACACCTAGGCATAGAAGTAATATACCTCAAAATAGTAAGTGCCATCTGTGATAAACCTGCAGCTAGCATATTACTAAATGGACAGAAACTGGACGCCTTTTCCATGAAAACTAGAAGAAGGCAAGGCTGTCCATTCTCACCCCTCTTATTCAACATTGTGTTGGAAGTCCTGGCTAGGGTAATTAGACAAGAGAAGGAAATCAGGGATATCCAAATAGGAAAAGAGGAAGTTAAGTTATCCTTCTTGCTGACGATATAATCCTATACCTTAAAAATCCAAGAAAATCTGTCAAAAACCTCCTGGCACTGGTAAGGGACTTTGACAAAGTCTTAGTTTACAAAATAAATGTGCAAAGGAAAGACCATTCCTATACACTAACAACAAACAGGCAGATAGCCAAATAAAAAGGACAATCCCACTCACAACAGTCACTATCAAAATGAAATACCTCAGCATCTTCCTAACCCGAGAAGTGAAAGACCTTTACAGTGAAAACTATAAAACACTGCTCAAAGAAATCCAAGAAGACACAACAAATATAAAACTATTTCATGCCCATGAATACAAAGAATCAGCATTGTTAAGATGTCCATCCTACCAAAGGCAATCAAATTAACACAATACTCATTAAATTACCAGCATCATTCTTCTCAGATCTGGAAATGACAATACAGAAATTCATACGGAGACATAAAGAGCCAAAATAGCCAAAACAATCCTCAGCATAAGAAACAAAGCAGAAAGTATCACACTTACAGACTTTAAACTTTACCATAAAGCTACATTAACCTAAACATCCTGGTGTTGGTATAAGAACAGGCATATAGACCAATGGTACAGAATAGCAATTCTGGAAACAAAACTTCTATTTCTCAACCCACTCATCTTTGACAAACACTGCACCAACAATCACTGGGGAGAGGAAAACCTATTCAGTAAATGATATTGGGTAAACTGGCTGACCACATGCAGAAGAATGAATCAGGATCCCTACCTATCACCATACATAAAAATCAACTCCAAATGTATCAAAGACCTAACATGAAACCTCAAGCTATAGGAATCTTAAAAAACACAGAAGACATCCTTATGGAAATCAGAGTAGGAAACCAATTCCTGATCAAAAGTCCATGCTATAAGAGATAAGGTAAACAAGCGGGACCTCATTTAACTGAAGGGCTTCTGCAAAGCAAAAGAAACCATCAAGACAGTTACAAAATGGTAAAAAAATATTTGCCAACTTTATATGTGACAAAGGTCTAACGTCAAGGATCTACAAGGAATTCAAACACGCTGAAAGAAAAAAAAACAAACAGCCTCATTAAAAAGTGGGCAAAAGACATGGATAGATACTTCTCAAAAGAAGATATACGCAGCCAAAAGTCACATGGAAAAGTGCTCAGCCCCACTAAACATCAGAGAAATGCAAGTCAAAATCACATTGAGATACCAACAAACCTCATTAAGAATGGTCATCATTAATAAAACAAACTGATGCTGGCAAGGATTCAGAGAAAAAGGAATGCTTCTACGCTATTTGTGAGAATGCAAACCAGTTCAACCTCTATAGAAAACAGTGTGATGATTTCTAAAAGAGCTAGAAATTGACCTTCCATATTACCCAGCAATCCTTCTGCTTGGAATACATCTGGAGAAACTTAAGTCATTCTACAAAAAAGATACCTGCACACACATATTTATTGTAGCACTATTCACAATAGCAAAAACAAGGACCCAACCATGATGCCCATCAAAACTGAACTGGATAAAAACAAAATGTGGTATATATAGATGATGGAATATTATGCAGCCATAGGAAGGACAAACATATGGTCTTTGTAGTAAAATTGAATGGATTTAGAGTGTGATCTATCACAAAAAGAAAGGACAGAGTACCACATGTTCTCACTCATAAGCAGAATCTATAAGGAAGAGATTGGTAGTAGTGGGATACTGGCGGGGGTGGTGGGGGGATACAACATCAATAAGGGTACCTGATCTTGAACCAGGCAAAGTGGGGACCAAAGTGAGGCCCAAACTTTACCTATACAATGACTACTTGTTACCAATACCCCACATATTTAAAACAAATAAATAAATGAATATCAATTCCTCATGATATTTTCAAGCTTCTCATAATGTTATTGTTAGCAATCTAATACATCTTTGAAAGAAGAAATAATGATTTTCTAATTTAGGCTGCAAAATAGTGGGATGTTTTAAATTTAATAAAAATATATTTATCATCTCCTATAAACTGAAAGCAACCCAGTTCAAAGTACGTTTGTGATACAACCTGACAAAGATAATACTGATTAAAGGCTGTAGATTAATTTTACTTATGTGAGAGGGTGAACGTATAACTTCTCAATCATATTGGAATACATTTGAGAATACAATAATGTGTTATTGATGATTTTAATAGAGCAATAAGCATGAAATTCAAGCCATCCTAAAAAAGAAAGAACATTTTGTCATCATAATTATATAATTTCTGACAAGCTGGAATATTAATTTAGTGGGTAAATGCATCACTTTGAAGCAAAGAATGTAAAAAATTATTTTATAACAATACCCTTAATTCAGCTAAACCATTATTTGTGAGAAAAGATTGATTTAATAATATTATTAGTTATGAGACCAAGGAAAAAGTTTTTGCTCTATTTTATTAAAGTCTACATGAATCATCAGATATAACTTAATAATTGAATCAAACATACTTTAAATGCATATCTTAGAATTAATGAAAGAATGTATAATGAGTGTATTATTATATTATAATATGATAAGTTAGCAAATATTTTAAGACAATATGAATATTACTAAAAAACATTTAAAAGACATTTTAAAAATATAAAACACATTTATTTTAAGGGAAAATAAAAACATTGAAGACAGATATTTCCATGTTAAAATATGTTTACTTATGTCATCTCATTTCAGTTGTGATATTTAACAATCCACTGCTAAATTTGCACTAAAAGTCATATTTTATTTTCATTTTAGTGAGACTGGTACTGGGCTAGTTCAGCATATATTTTTAAAAGTGGTAATTTTGCAAACAATTGAATCCTCATAATAGATATTTGATATTTATCTCATCTCTCCTGACCTTGTTAATAAGATGTCAAATAGAAAAAATAAAAGAAAGTACTATGTGAAAACTAAGAAAGAATATATTCTCAATTTCAGAAATTTTGCTGAGCTTCATCTGGTTGGGAATACGTTAAATGATAATACCAAAGATGGGCAGAATCTTTACTTCAAGGAAGTAGTTTTTATTCTCTAGAAAACATATTCCCTATAAGGCCATAAAACCCTCAAAGAGGGTTCTTAAGGATTGAAAACATGTATATATTATAATAGTTTTGTCCTAGGAACTGCCCATGCACAGCTTTTTTAGCTACTCTGGAATTTAAGACAAAATGTGTTAGGAATCACAAGAAACAGACTCAAAGGTATTGAATCCCACTTGAGACGAGGATTTCATTAAAAAGCTAAACAAGCAGTATCTATGAAGAATTCAGGCTGAATTTGAGGATGGATGCTAGAGAAGGACTGGAACTTATTTAGCTCCATCAAGCAGCAGATTGCTGTTTTCAGGAATATAGCTTTCTGGAGGAGATTTTTCTCTGAGAATATTAGTAGATACTTCATATAAGCATTGACTAAAAGATTTGCCATTGAAATGGTGATTTTTTTTAACTACACAGAGAATGATCGAGCCATAACACTTCTGGTATTTGAAAAGAACTTTCCTGAATACAAAAAATAATGGCCTACAGACAAGTTCCTTCTACTGGGAAATATAAAAGTGCTTACTGAATAAATATATATGAATAAATAGAGCAGGAGCCAAGATGGCCACTGTGGAAGAGCAGATCAGTGCAACTCTCACCTAGTAAGACAGAGAGTAGGGATTCCACTGCTGTTAGACAGAGATACCCAGACACCAGTGAATGGGTTAAATATTGTGAACCCAGTGAAGGGCATTGTAAGTGCACAAGCTCCAGAAAGCCATGGAAGGTGCAGAATTCCAGGCACGTCATCCCCACCCTGCACCAGGCACACACAGTAAAGGAAGATCTGTTGACAGAAGGATAGTGGTGAATGAGTATAAGACAATTTGGATCAGTTAGCCTCATCCCAACAGTGTGTGAAACAACAGTTTCACATGGAAAAAAAACTTAGTCAGGTTGCAGTGGTGGGTGCCAAGGTGGAATGAAGAGTGGTTCCTGTGTGAGGAAAACCCACCTGCAGGGTGAAGTTGACTGACATACTTGCTGCAGGCAGTTGGTAGAACAACAGACCAGTGCCTCACTTGCAGGGCAGGGCAGAGAGCGGGGATCCAGCTGCTGATTAAAGGAGCCACTCTGAACATGTTTGGAAGGGTGAAACTTCCCACACCCATTTGTGGTTTCCTTGAATACACAGAGACCAAAAAGGCATGCACAGGAAACCGGATATCACATCCCCCTGCTGCAAGTTAGGCATGTATAGGAGCTGAGTTCATACTCAGTGAGGGAGGAGAGCAAGCAATTTAGAGACATGATGAACCTATTCAGGACCATTTCATTCACCAGCCATAAGGGGGCCAGAAACTAGCCCGACTAGTTTATCATCAGAGAGAAAAGTTATAGTAACAAGAACCTACCACATAATTGGACTCTTCCCTCTCTCACGGAATAAAGAGAGTTTTGTGACAAATGCAGAAGGGAAGAGTAGGCTACTCTCAGAATTTTAAAGAGACAGAACATGAAAAAACAGCCACCAGAGCACAAACAATGAAACCCCCAGAACAACCTGCCCCAGTTGACAACCACAGAAATAAGATATGGATGGCACAAATGAACAGGAACCAAGATAAATAAAGCAAAATTCAAAGAAATTGTACAGATAGTAAAGCAGAGATGGTCAACTTAAAAGGCCAAATCAAAAATAATGGAAATAAAGTGTTTCATCCTCAAGATCAATAACAATGTAACAAGTATTGGAAACAGGCTCAACCAAGCAGAAGAAAGAATCTCAGACCTTGAAGACCAAAACATGAAATTGATACAGTCTATTAAAAGCATAGAATAAAATGTCAAAAAGAAGGAACAAAACCTATGAGAGCTGTGTAACTTGGACAAAAAACCAAGCCTACACAGATTGGTATCCCCAAAGCAGAAAATGAAAATGAGAATACCATGGGACAAATGTTTCAAGAAAATATCCCCTATTCTGCTAGAGAGATGACCATCTATCTGTGAGAGATTCAGAGAATCCCTGCAAGATATTGCATGAGAAGGCCATCACCAAGACACATTGTAATCTGCCTCCAAAGAGTAAGCATAAAGAAAAAAATTCTAAAGGCAGGAACAGAGAAAGGTCAGACCACCTACTGGAGAAAATCCATCAGAATCACTGCAGACTTATCTGCAGGAATACTACATGCCAAAAGGGATTGAAGTTCAATTCATAATGTTCTTAAAGATAAACAATTTCAACCCAAAATTTCCTACCCAGAAAGATAAGCTTCATCAATGATGAAGAACTAAAATACTTCCCAGACATTAAATCCCTTAGTGAATATGTCACCTATGCACAAGCCCTTAGGAGACACTTAAGAAGGTGTTTTGCACAGGAAAAAAAAATCACTCACATCACATAAGTACAGGAAACACCAAATTAGCAGAGCATACAGAGCACCCACAAAAATGAAAACTTACATATATAAACACAAAAAAGTTAAAGCAAAACAAGGAAACTTCATAGGAGTCCTATGACAAAGATAAACTCTAATATATCAACAATAAACTTGAATGTAAATGGACTAAATGCACCACTGAAGACACATATAATGGCAAACTGGATTAAAAAGACATGATGCAACAATCTGTTGTCTCCAGGAAACTCATCACATTGCAAAAGACACACACAAACTCATGGAGTTGGGAACAGGAAAATGACTTTTCAGGTGAATAGAAACAGAAGACAACAGGCATAGCTATCCTAATATTCAACAAAGCAGTCTTCAAACCATCAAAAATTAAAAAGACCATGAAAGGATACAACATAATGATAAATACCCCAGTCTACCAGCAAGAAATATCCATCTTAAACATATATGCACCCAACACAGGAGCACCAGGTTTTATAAGACAATTGCTAATCAAATAAAGAGAGGACATTGACTCTCACACTGTCAGAATTAGATACATAAGCACACTACTAGCAGCTTTGGATGATGATTGAGGCAAAACCAACAAGGAGATCCAGAACTTTAAATAAATACTCAGTCAAGTGGACTTAATAGACCTCTACAGAACTCTTCACACAAAAAATATAGAGTGTACTTTCTACTCATCAGCACATGAAGTACTACAAGATCTATCACATTCTGAGACATAAATCAAGCATAAGAAAATTTCAAAAGACCTAAATAATATCACACATGTTTTCAGATCACAGTGATATAAAAATAAATATCACCACCTCCCAAAATGTATAAAGATATGGACTCTAAACAACATGCTGTTGAACAACTTCTGGGTCAACATGGAAATCAAGACAGAAATAAAGAGATTTCTGGAAACTAAGACATGTCCTATTAGAATCTCTAGAATGCCATGGAATCAGTGTTTAGCGGAAAATTTATAGTATTGCATGCACAAATCAAGAAAACAAAAAGAACAGAAGTACACAGCCTAATGTCACACCTAAAGAAGTTGGGAAAGCAAGATCACTTGAATCCTAACCTCAGCAGAAGAATCTAGATTTCTATGATAAAATCAGAATTGCAGGACACAGAGGGCAAAAATATCATAGAAAGTATCAACAAAATCAAAAGTTAGTTCTTTAAAAGAATCAATAAAATTGATGGTCTCCTGACCAGATTGAACCCCCCCACAAAAAAAAGAGAAGAGAGAGAAAGTCCAGATAAACACAATTAGAAACACAAAAGGTGAAGTCATAACTGACCCTAAGTAAATTTAAAGATTATCAGAGATTCGTATAAAAGCCTGTATGCAAATAAACTAGAAAAAATAGGAAATGGAGAGCTTTCTGCCATCACACAATCTCCCAAGATTGAAACAAGAAAAAAATTGAAACTCTAAATAGCCCAATAACAATCCAGGAATCCAACTCAGTCATAAGAAAGCCACCTACTGGCTGGATGTGAGGGCTCATAACTGTAATCCCAGTACTTTGAGAGGTGGAGGCAAGAGGATTGCCTGAGCCCTTGGGTTTGAGACCAGCCTGGACAACATGGCAAGACCTCATCTCTACAATAAATTAAAAAAGTAGAGCCAGGCTCGGTGGCTCAGCCTGTAATCCCGTGCCTTTGGGAGGCTGAGGTGAGTGGATTGCCTGAGCCCGCGGGTTCGAGACCCACCTGGGCAGTGAGACCTCATCTCTACAATAAATCAAAAAATCAGCCGGGTGTGGTAGTGCATCCCTGTAATTCCAGCTACTTGGAAGGCCGAGGCAGAAGGATCGCTGAAGCCCAGCAGGTCGAGGCTGCAGTGGCCAGGAGTGGCCACTGCACTCCAGTCTGGGTGACAGAGTGAGACTCCAACTCAAAAAAAAAAAAAGTAGCTATGCATGGTGACTGACACAGAAGGATTGCCGGAGCCCAGAAGTTCAATGTTGCTGTGGTCATAAGAGTGCCACTGCACTCTAGCCTGGGAGACAGAGTGCAATTCTGACTTAAAAAAAGAGAAAACTACCTACCAAAAATAAGCCTTGGAGCAGATGGCTTCCAAGTTGAATTCTAAAGACATATAAGGGGGAGCTGCTATCAATTTTTTTTTTTTTTTTGAGTTGGAATCTCACTGTGTCATCCAGACTGGAGTGCAGTGGCCGCTCCTGGCCACCGCAGCCTCGACCTGCTGGGCTCCAGCGATCCTTCCGTCTCAGCCTTCTAAGTAGCCCGAATTACAGGCACGTGCTACCACACCCAGCTGATTTTTTGATTTATTGTAGAGATGAGGTCTCACTGCCCAGGCGGGTCTCGAACCCACGGGCTCAGGCAATCCACTCACCTCAGCCTCCCAAAGGTGCGGGATGACAACCTGAGCCACCGAGCCCCACCCAATTTTTTTTAAAGCATTTCAGGCAATTGTGAAAGATGGAATTCTCTTCAAGTCTTTTTATGAATCCAACATAATAATGATACCCAAACAAGGCAAAGAGCTAGCAAGAAAAGAGAATTACAGACCAATTTCCCTGATGAACATATAAGCAAATATTCTCAACAAAATTTAAGCAAGTCAGATTCAAAAACACATCTCAAGGATTGTCCTGGGATGCAGGGCTGATTCAGCATACACAAGTTCATAAATGTAATCCAGCAGATCAACAGATGTAAAACCAACAATCACATGATTATATCATCAGATACAGAAAAAGCACTTAACACAATCCAGCATTTCTCCATGATAAAAACCATTGAGAACCTTGGCATAGAAGGAGTATTCTTCACACCAGTAAGAATTATCTATGATAACCCCACAGGTAACATTTTACTCAATTGGTAGAAATTGGAAGCATTTCCCTGAGAACAAGAATTAAACAAGAATGCCCATCTCACCCCTCCTGTTCAACATAGTCTTAGAAGCTCTAGTCAGAGCAATTAGAAAAAAGAAGGAAATCAGGGGTATCCAAATAAGAAAACAAGAAGTCAAGGTATCCCTCTTTGTGGTCAATATGATTCTATATCTTAAAAACCCTAGAGTATCTGTCTAAAGCCTTCTCACACTGATAATTGATTTTGGTAAAGTCTCAGGGTACAATATCAACGTACAAAAGGCAGTTGCATTTCTATACACCAGTAACAAGCAGACAGAATGCCAAATTAAAAGCACAATCCCATTAACAATAGCCACAAAAAATGAAATACCTCGGCATACACCTAACCAGAGAAGTAAAAGATCTTTACAATGAGAACTACAATATAGTGCTCAAAGAAATCAAGGATGATGCAAACAAATGGAAAAACATTCCATGTTCATAGACTGGAAGAATCAATATTGTCAAGATGTTCATTCTACTCATGGCAATCTACAGATTCAATGCAATACCCATCAAATTATCAACATCATTTTCTTAGACCTGGAAATGATAGCACAGAAATTCATATGGAAATAAAAACAAAGCACAAATAACCAAAATAATCCTCAGGCAAAGGAAAAATACCGGAAGTATAACACTTTTAGACTTTAAACTTCACTATGACGCTACAGTAACCAAAACAGCCTGGTTTTTGCTAAAAGAATAGTCACATAGACCAATGGAACAAGAAAGAGATTACAGAAGCAAAAACTCAATCTCTCAACCAACTCATCTTCAACAAAGTCACCAGGAACAACCGCTGGGGAAAGAAGACCATCTTTAACAAATAGTGCTAGGAACATGGGCTTAACACATGCAGAATAATAAACCTGGACCCCTACTTATCACCATACACAAAAATTTATTCTAAATGGATCAAAGACCTAAACATAAAATCTCAAACTATAAGATTCATAGAAAAAATAATAAGAAACACCTTTATGCCCATCACAGTAGGCAATCAATTTTTGGCCATATCTCCTAAAGTGAATGCCATAAAAGTTAAGATAGGCAAGTTGAAACTCATCAAACTGAAAAGGTTTTGCACAGCAAAAGAAACCATCAAGAGAGTGGAAAGACAGAGATGGGAAAAATATATTTGCCAATTACGTATCTGACAAAGGCCTAACATCTAGGGTTTACAAATAACACAAACAAACTGAAACAAAATAAAACAACAACAACAAAAAAAAAAAGCCGGTTAAAAAATGGGTAAAGGACATGAATAGACACTTTTCAAAACAAGTTATACAAAGAGACAACAGATACATACAAAAAAAATGCTCAGCCTCACTAATGATCAGACAAATGCAAATCAAGACTACAATAAGCTATCACTTAACTCCTGTAAGACTGGCTATCATTAATAAATTAAAAAGAAACAACAGATGCTGGTGCAAGTTTGGAGAAAAGGGAATGATTCTACATTGTTGGTGGGAGTGCAAGCTAGTTCAACCTCTATGAAAAGCAGGGTGGTGATTCCTAAAAAGACAACAAATTGAGTAACTCCTCTCCTGGGAATATACCTAGAAAAATAGAAAACATTCTCAAAAAACAAAAACAAAACAAAAAAAAACCCTGTACTCTCACGTTTATAGCCTCACTTTTCACAATAGCAAAAACATGGAATCATCTCTACTGCCATTGAAAGTGGACTGGATAAATAAATGTGGTACACGTTTATGCATTTGAGGTGTTGCATCCATAGAGAAGAAAAAATCATGAACTTCACAGCAAATTGGGTGGAATTGGAGGCCATCATCATATTTAGTGATCTATCACAAAAACAAATAACTAAATACCAAATATTTTCACTCATAATCGGGGCCTGAATATTAATCACATTAGCACAAGGGAGGGATCAGCAGTAGTTAGACACTGCCAGGGGTGGGAGGGAGAGAGAGGGGCACATAACAAAACAAAACATACCTGATCCTAAAAAAGGGGAAGTGAGGACCAGTTGGAGGCTCAAACCATCTGCATGCAGCCCGCTTCTGTAGCTACTTCTGACTTTTACCCCACACCTTTATAAGAAAATGAAAAAGAAATATATTTGAATAAATAGAACATCTATTTGAGAAACAGACTTAATTATCATTTTTCTAAATATCACTTTTCTAATGACCTTTTTTGATATGAAGAAACTACATATTTTATGCAATGTTTGAAATATCAGAAATATTTGTTCCTTGGACTCTAACAATTGCAGATCCTCAGGTCCTCATAAACTTTTCTATGGTCGGTGTTTGGGATCACTAATTATTTCCCCTCCTCATCAGAACTTATGATAAACTTCTTTTATCATAAGTTCTGATAAAATTATGAAGGAAGGACAGCAGGTAGATAGGGATCAAACTATTAGTTTTATTTGAAAACATGCCTGAAGCAAAAGCAAACTTGATTTCTGTTGTGGGTTGAATTGTGACTCCAAAATTTATAAATTAAAGTTGTGACCTTCAATACTTCAGAATGTGATCTATTTGGAAATGTAGATGTAACTAGTTAAAATATCATACTGGAGTAGGGTGAGCTCCTAATACAACATAGCTGGTGTCCTTATATAAAGAATGCTATGTGAAGAGAAAGAGATATGCATAGAGTAAAAGAAAATGTGAAGATACATGGAGATTATTACTTACACACCAAGGAACACCAGAGGTTACCAGAAGCTGGGAGAGAAGCATGGAACAGATTATTCTGGATAGACCTTGAAAAAAAAAAAAAAACAGCCTAGTCAACACCTTGATTTTGAACTTCAAACCTCCAAAACTGTGAGACAATATATTTCTCTTATTTAGTCACCCAATATATGGCACTTTGTAATGCCAACCTTAGGAAAGTAATATAATTTTCTGCTTTTTAATATTCACTCTTTACCTTAACTGAACTTCAGAAAGTAGAATCACAATTCAGGTGGGTCATTTTGAATACTGAATTTTGCTGCTTTACCTATCAAGGAAAGAGTAGTAAAAACTCAAACAGGAATTTACTCACTGATGGCAGTAGCTCTAACTACTACAATTCTTTCAAACTGTATTTTTTTCTACTACACTTAAAGATAATTATTTACATTATAAATACTTGTGGATAGAAAAGTGCATCTGCTCTTATGTCTGATTGCATTATGCTGTCTCACCTGTCCATCATTTCAAAAGGCAACTCACATTCAGAAATTCATGTATTTGAGAAGTAACTGAGTTAAATATTTTGATAACTGAGAACTGCTATGCATAAATCGAACATTAAGCACATTTTATTACAGGGAATTAATGAAATACACAGTGATTTTATGATATAAATGGATCCTTTATTCAGCTTAAATGCTGTTGATTCAGACAGATTCTGTTGATATAAGATGCCACATAAAGCCCAACATAGTGGATCGCCCACAGACCTGGACGGGTGGAGAAAAATGATCTGTGAAGAGGAGCTGCCCACCTCAGCCATTTTCCAGGCAGAAATTTGCATTGCCCCACCCACCTATGAGCAGCCTCCACCTTGGTTTCTAAGGTAACGTTGCTAAACAGATGAAAGTTCCTCCCTTACACTGAATCAAATACAGGCCACTCAGACTTCACAGACTTCTCAGGTAGCAAGACTGCAATGAAAGCAAAGGGGAGAGACTAGAGATCAGAGCTCAAGTGACTTTAGACATTCAGGAAAGATTACAGAGCTAGTCTGGTTTCTTATTTTGATTTATTATTTTATCATTTTGATTGTTTGTTTTGCTCACTTTTGTTTGCTTTTTGATTTAGACTACCTGCTTGTGTTAGAGAAAAATGCATCAAAAGACATGATCTTATTGGACTGTCTTTGTATGGTTACTGGTATGCTTTAGGGAATTTTGTTTATGTGCCTGTTTTTCACTCGTTTCTGTCCTTGTGTCTCTATTTAACCTGTTGGTATATATATCTGTTTTCATTCTCACTCTTCTCTCTTTCTAACTTCCTTTTGACTACCCCTTCTTCCATTATTTTCCTTTTTCATACCTCCTTTTGTTCCAGGGACCAAACCTACACCCCGCTGCATGGACAGATTGTAAGGGAGTGGGAAATAGGTTCCAGTATGCCCATACACCTGTTGGTGGATACTGGGATCAGCAGATAGATTCCGAATCATAGCTTCCCCTCAATCAAACCTCAAAACTGCAAAAAGTAGAGCCCCCAGCCCACACTCCAGACTCAAAAGTGAACAAAGCCAGAGGACCCTCATAAGGAAGAACAGGAGATTGAACAAATGAAATAAAAGCAGCCCCACCTTCCCTGAAAAAACAGAATTAAAGAAGGGGAGGAAAAGGGGGAGAGAGAAAAATCTATGCAAATAAAGAAAAACCAAAAGAAGAATATAGGTCTCTCCCAGATGTCTGAGAGGGCAGACACTAAGAAAACTGACTTCAGAATGCAAACAACAAAGAGCCCTCAAAATGACTGTTCTCAAACTATAAACCTAGATATCAAGACAGTAATAGAGAGATTAAAAATAATTGAGGAGAGACAAGAAGAAACTAGGAAGAAGTTGATAACTGAGATAATAATAATAAAGAATACTGTGAATGAAATAAATAAAAAACTGATAAGCATGGAAAGCAGAATTAGCCAAGCAGGAGAAAGAATCTCAGAACTTGAGGACCAAAATATAGAACTATCCAAACTGTCAAAAACATAGAAAAGAAGCTTTAAAAGGCAGAAGAAAACATTCAAGAGATGAGCGATTACTTTAAGAGAAAGAACCTAAGAGTAATTGGCCTTCCTAAAACAGAAAGAGAAACAGAGGACACCTTGAAACAAACATTCCACGAGATTATTGAAGAAAACTTCTCTCATCTCCTCAGTGATGCAAAAATTCAAACACAAGAGATTCAGAGAACCCCTGTGAGACAACAAATGATAAGACCAACTCCCAGACACATAATAATTCACCTAAATGAAGTAGGTACAAAATAAAAAATCCTAAAGGCAGCAAGAGAAAAACCCAGACAACCTACCATGGAAGACTAATTAGAACAGCAGCAGATTGAGCCAGGCTCGGTGACTCAGCCTGTAATCCCAGGGCTTTGGGAGGCTGAGGTGAATGGATTCCCTGAGCCCCCAGGTTCAAGACCCACTTGGGCATCTTGGCAAGACCTCATCTCTACAATAAATAAAAAATTATCCGGGCATGGTAGCACGCATGTAGTTTCAGCTACTTGAAAGGCTGAGGCAGAAGGATCACTGGAGCCCAGCAGGTCGAGGCTTCAGTGGCCGAGAGCAGCCACTACACTGCAGTCTGAGTGACAGAGTGAGACTCCAACTCAAAAACAAAACAAAACAAGAACAGCAGCAGATTTATCTACAGAAACCCTGCAGGCTAGAAGAGCTTGGAGCCCTATCTTCAAAATTCTAAAAGATAAACAATTTCAACCAAGAATAACTTACCCAGTCAAGCTAAGCTTCATCAGTGAGGGAAAATTAAAATATTTCCCAGATATCCAATCCCTAAGAACTTACACTGCTACCAGACCACCTCTACAAGAAACACTTTAAGTACTAAACACAGAAGAAATGGAAAAAAAGAACAGCAACATACTTCACAGACTACAGGAAAAAGAGTAAAACACACACAAACCAACCCCAAAGCAAAAGATAGACAACAAAAAAAGAGGAACAACAACAACTCTATAAGAACTTTATGATTGGGACCAACTCTTACATTTCAATAATTAGCCTAAATGTGAATGGACTAAATGCACCACTGAAAAGACATAGAATGGAAAAATGGATAAAATATCACCAGGCAACAATATATTGCCTTCAAGAGACCCATCTCACTAGAAAGGACATGCACAGACTCAAAGTAAGAGGATGGGAAACAAATTATCAGGTGAACAGAACACAAATGAAAGGAGGAGTCACAATCTTAATTTCAGACAAAATACCATTTAAGCTATCAAAAATTTAAAGATACAGAAGGCCCCTACATAATGAGAAAAGGTTCATTTCGTCAACAAGAAATATCTATCCTAAACATATATGCACTCACCATAGGAGCATCAACTTTCTTAAAGCAGCTTCTAGGAAAACTCAAGAAAGATATTGACTCTAACAAGATCATATCTGGGGACTTTAATACCCCACTCACAACCCTAGATAGATCATCAGGACAAAAAAATCATCAACAAGATCCGAAACCTCAAAGTGACTCTTGACCAAATGGACTTAATTGACACCTACAGAACACTCCACCCAACTACCACAGAATATAAATTCTACTCATCACCACATGAAACATACTTCAAGATCGACCACATACTTGGCCATAAATCAAGAATAAACAAATTACAAAAGATTGAAATTGTGTCATGCACCTTCTCAGACCACAGTGGAATAAAAATAAGCATCAACACCAACAAGATTCCCCCCAAACCCACAAAGACATGGACACTAAATAGCATGATGCTAAGCAACTTCTGGGTCAACAATGAAATCAAAACAGAGATTAAAAGATACCTGGAAACAAATGAAAATGAAGACATCTTACCAAAATCTCTGGGATGCCATGAAAGCTATAGTAAGAGGCGAATTCATATTTATACAAACACACATGAAGAAAATGGAAGGATCACAAATTAACAGCCTAACAAGTTAACTTAGGAAGCTGGAAAAGCAAGACTATCAAAATTCTAACTTCAGCAGAAGAATCGAGATCACCAAAATAAAAGCCCAAATCTGGGACATAGAAGACAAACAGATAATACAAAAAAATCAATGAAACAAAAAGCTGGTTCTTTGAAAGGATAAACAAGATCGATGGTCCCCTAGCTAGACTGACTAAGAAAAAAAGACAAAAAGCCTAAATAAATACAATCAGAAACACAAAAGACGAAGTCACATCTGAACCCGAGAAATACAAAAGATCATTAGAGACTACTGTGTACATTGTATGGAAACAAACTAGAAAACCTTAAGGAAATGGAAGACCTTCTGACATCACACAACCTGCCTAGGTTGAAACAAGAAGAAATCGAGACCCCAAATATACCAAATAACAATCAAGGAAATTGACCATGTAATAAGAGAACTACCAACAAAAAAAAAGCCCTGGACCAGATGGCGTTCCAGCAGAATTCTGTAAGACATTTAAGGAGGAGCTGATACCAATCCTACTGAAAGTATTCCAGGTGATTGAGAAAGATGGAGTTCTCCCCAAATCATTTTATAAAGCTAACATCGCATTGATACCCAAGCCAGGTAAAGACCCAACAAAGAAAGAGAACTTACAGGCCAATATCTTTGATGAACATAGATTTCAAAATTCTCAACAAGATCCTAGCAAACCAGATTCAACAACACATCTCAAAAATCAACCATCATGACCAAGTAGGCTTTATCCCCAGGATGCAAGCCTGGTTCAACATTTGCAAGACAATAAATGTAATTAAATACATCAATAGACGTCAGAACAAAAACCACATGACCATATCATTAGATGGAGAAAAAACTTTTGCTAAAATTCAGCACCCCTTCTTGATAAAAACCTTCGAACATCTAGGCATATATGGAACATACCTCAAAATAGTAAAAGCCTTCTATGAGAAACCCACAGCTAGCATACTCCTAAACAGACAAAACTTGGAACCATCTCCCCTGAAAACTGGAACAAGACAAGGATGCCCACTCCTCCCCTCCTGTTCAATATATTATTGGAGGTCCTGGCTACAGCAATCACAAAAGAGAAGGTGATCAGGGGTATCCAAATAGGAAAAGAGGAAGTTAAGTTATCTCTCTTTGCAGACGACATGATTGTGTACCTTGAAAACCCAAGAGAATTTGTCAAAAGCCTCCTTGCACTGATAAATGACTTTGACAAAGTCTCAGTGTATAAAATAAATGTGCAAAAGACAGTACATTTATTTACACCAATAATAAACAAACAGAAACCCAAATAAAAAGCACTATCCCATTCACAATAGCCACAAAAAAAGGAAATACCTTGGCATCTTCCTAACCAGAGACATGAAAGACCTTTACAATGAAAACTACAAAACACTGCTCAAAGAAATCAAAGATGACACAAACAAGTGGAAAAATATCCCATGCTCATGGACTGGAAGAATCAACATTGTGAAGATGTCCATCTTACCTACGGGAATCTACAGATTTAATGCAATACCCATCAAATTAACAGCAAAATTCTTCTCAGAGCTAGAAAAAAACAATACAGCAATTCATGTGGAAACACAAATGACCAAGAATAGCCAGAACAAGACTCAGAAAAAAAAAAAAAATAAAAGCAGGAGGTATCATACTACCAGACTTCATTCTTTACTATAAAGCTACAATAATCAAAACAGCTTGGTATTGGTACAGGAACAGGCATATAGACCAAAGGAATAGAACTGGGATTCCAGAAGCAAAACTTCAATTTCTCAACCAACTCTTCTTCGACAAAGCCTCCACCACCTACCACTGGGTAGAGGAGAACCTATTCAGTAAGTGGTGATGGGAAAACTAGCTGACCACATGCAAAAGATTCAAACAAGATCCCTATCTAACCCCATACACAAAAATTAACTCTAAATGGATCAGAGACCTAAATGTAAAACCTCAAACCATATGAACCTTAGAAAATGCAGGACACACTCTTGTGGAAATTGGAACTGGCATCCAATTCCTGAACAAAACCCGAAACGCACGGGCCATAAGAGATAAGATAGACAAGTGGGACCTCATTAAACTGACAAACTTCTGCAAAGCCAAAGAAACCATCAAGAAAGCAGGGAGTCAGCCCACAGACTGGGAAAAAGTATTTGCCGACTCCAGGTCTGACAAAGGCCTAACATCTTGGATCTACAAAGAACTCAAATGTGCTGAAAAGGAAAATACAAACAACCCCATTATAAAGTGGGCAAAAGATATGAATAGACACTTCTCAAAGGAAGACATCCAAGTCACCAACAGACATATGAAGAAATGTTCAACCTCACTAATCATCAAGGAGATGCAAATTAAAATTACACTGAGATACCACCTAACTCCAATCAGAATGACCATTATCAATAACTCAAAAAATAACAGATGCTGGAGAGGATGTGTTGAAAAGGGAACATTACTACACTGTTGGTGGAAGTGTAAATTAGTGCACCCTCTGTGGAAAGCAGTGTGGCGATTCCTAAAAGCTCTAAATATTGACCTCCCATATGACCCCACAATCCCCCTACTAGAAATATACCCTGAAGAACTCAAATCACTCCATAAAAAAGATACCTGCACATGCATGTTTATCGCAGCATTGTTCATAATAGCAAGAACCTGGAACCAACTATGCTGTCCATCAAAATAGGACTGGATTTAAAAATGTGGTACGTATACATGATGGAATAATACACAGCCATAAAAAAGAAAAAAATCATGAATTTTGCAGCAAGCTGTATGGAACTAGTGTGTATTATACTGAGTGATCTCTCACAGAAACAAAATCTGTGTATCATATGTTCTCACTCATATAGGGGAACTTGAACATCTATCATAACACTATAAGAAAAGAATTGATAGTAGTGGGAAACTATGGGGAGGGGTAGAGAGGGGAAGGGAGGTTGGATTAACGGTAGTCAGTACCCAGATGCATATTTGTATACCTAACCCTTAACTGTACCCCACAATTTTAAAATAAAAAATAGTTTAAAAAAAAGGAAAGAAAAGAAAATACCATACCTATTATTTCCAAAAAAGGAGACAATCCATCCAATATGAGAGTGTTCTATATAAAATATTTGTGTAGAGTTAAGGGCAGAACATTAATTCTGTACATCAAGAGCAACTTTGAGCTATGCTTTGTACCCTATTTTTGTTATGTTACTTACAAAATAAATATATAACCTTATCCCAAAGGGAAATACAGAGCATTGTAAGGTTATTTCAAACAGTATGACCAAAACAAGAAAAAAGAGAACAAAAATAATATATTTTTTAAAACAATGCCTGATCAGTTCGGATTTGATGATTTGGAAAATCTTTAACAAAGATAGCATTTTAATTATGACTTTTAAAAAGTTCTCCATAATTTGCTATAGACTTAGGCAATAATTTAAGGTGCTACAATAATAATGTTTATTGTCCGCTATAGCGAATAACTAGAATTATATACAATCTATATAGTACCATTGACAAAAATGAACCCATATACATCATAGATGTCTGTATGGATGATTGTCTACTTATTACTGAAGTGTATTTATTCTAAGGACGTTACTTTAAGTTTAACATTTTTAAATTGTGGATGATAATAGTTTAAATAATGGTAAGACTGACAATTTTACACAACTTTCAAAGTAAAAATGATATTGCATTTCTCATCACAAATATGAACATCTACAAGAGAGTGTTGTCATGGAAACATTGTTCCTATGCTACTATGCCATAAGGCTATGGCAAAATTTCTTAGAATATGCTCACTGTAACAGAATATTTTCACTGTAACCTCAATATCATGCAATAATGCCATTGATGGGCCGCATTCCCCTTTGTATTATAGATATTGAAATTGCTGAGCAATCCTTTATTTCCCATGTAAAAGTGGAAAACTACAATCTATAAGAATTGGCGCAAAACAGTTCCATTCTTATATTAGTGATACCTTATTGACAAAGAAACTAAGCTTTAACAAAATTAGTATTTTAATGTGTACTTTTAAATGGTTTTTATATATAATATGCACATATATTTATACATATGAGGAGTTATATTTGCTTTTATTTATTAATTTGTATTCAGAACTTTTAGCAAGATAGATCAAACTGCTGCAAAATTTGCAATAACTTTTTGAGATAGTCACGATTCATGGTAGATTTTAATGTGTGATATACATCAATAACTTTTAAAAGTGTCTTCCACAATACCAGACTTAATTTACTGCTTTTTTTTCCAAACTGCTTAACACTTAACTTGTTCTCATTTCTCAGTCTTTGTGGAAATTATTCCAGATGATAACTATTTTGTATATTTTGAACAAATATTTAATGAATTAAACAAACTTTTATTAATTTCCTATTATGCATTAACTTTGGGAATGAAATTTATGTAAATAAAAACTGTAATATTATTGATAAGTTATGTGAGATGCATAATGGGGAGACAGGGAGTAATAATAATAGTAATGCTAGTATGTACTGAGTATGTGCTATGTTATAGGCAGCTTGATTATCAATTTGCAAGCCTCTTTAATTTTATAAGAGTTGATTTCTACTTATGAACTAGGAAATCCAGGCTCAAAAAGATTACATCTATGTCTAATATTTTTAAATTGTAAAATGATGAATATGGAACTAGAATACTAAGTTGTCTGACAATAAAGTTTTTTTGTAACACTAGTGTATATATATATATATATATACTGGTTTTTCTAGCAGTTGAGTCTGGTGTTTATAGTTGTGGCTAGCGTCAAACAGGATGCAAACATTAATTTAGGCTTTAAAATATAAGTAGGAATTTATCACACAAAAGGAATCAATGAGAAATGTGGCATAAATATTGTCCCATTGGTCATCAGAATTGTGATTTAGCCAATTATTTTACAGATAGATACACCAAAATAACAAAATAACACTATGTAGATATAGTTTCATTTTAATGATTAGATAAAATTACACATCTTAAACATTTAGCCCAATATTTGGTGACATGATTCTCTTTAGATTAAATTAAATTAAAGGTTTCACATTAGTAAACAACTATAAAAATTCTGAAATTAACTTTTTAAAGTTCACTGAAGTGGATGATTATGTAAATTAAAACCTATACCCATGGGAAGTTATATTTTATTCCAGTGATCTACAATATTTATTTATGTTATGAATAATGCACTATAAACATGGCTCACTTATTGATCCTACCAATACAATGGCTCATTCTATTGGAAACCGTAATTATAACCATTTACGGTGCTACTGATTGAATTGTGTCCCCAATAAGACATTGAAGTCCTGAACTCTATTACCTTGGAATGCAATATTATTTGGAAATATGGTCATCAAGAATGTAATTAATTAAGTTAAGATAAGGTATTACTAGAGTCGAATGGGCCCAATTCAAGATGTAGTTGTAAGTAGAAGCCCATATGAGAAGAAAGATATACAAAGAGATCCCTACGTGGTGACAAACGTAGAGCTTGGGGTTACAAAGCTACAACAAGAAATGTCAAAGATTAGCACAAACCACCAGAAGCTAGAGAAAGACAATGAAGAATTTCTTTCTGTATTGGGAATGGCCCTGGGGATCCTTGATTTCAGACTTCTAGCTTCCAGAACTGTCAAGCCAAAAATTAATGTTGCCTTAAGCCACCCAATTTGTAGTGTTTTGTTATGGCAGCCCAAGCAACCTTATACATAAGGGCAGCTGTGATATGTAAGGAGAACCTCCATCATGAGGAGAGTTTATTCCATAAAAGCAGATAATCTATGGGAAGATAATTCTATGAAAAATGGCAAATCATTGACATGATAAAAACTAGTAAAAATAAAATTGTCTAGTGAGATTCTCAGAAAAAAAATCAAAAGAATGGGACATTTAATGGTAGGTCCAAAAGCTAAATAAGCTTTTAAAAAAAGAAAAGGAAAGAAAGAAGCTTGTGGTACCCTGAAGGATTACAAATTAGAGATCATAATTAAGAAAAATTTTTGAATAAATTGCAACACAGAAAAAATTATACTCAGAGTACAGAGAATTAAAATCACATGCTAGCAGAAGGATAAACAGAAAGACCAAGGTAATTACTGTAGGGCCTACTAGAGCTCTTTGAAAATATCCTGGGATCATTTCAATTATTGCTCCACATAAATTATATGGTAACTGTTCTCTTCCTGACCTGAACTGAGTGATCTGCATGTCTTAAGAAGTAGATGTTAGGACTAGCAAAAGTGATTTTTTTCTTAATAAACACAATTATTTACAAAACTGATATGTCTTTTAAAATTTTTTTATGTAATTCCGGCTACTGGGAAGGCTGAGGCAGAAGGACCACCAGAGCCCAGAGGCTGGCCACTGCACTTCAGTCTGGTCGACAGAGTGAGACTCCAACTCAAAAAAAAAAAAAAATTTTTATATGTATCTGTCCCTCTTTTCTTTTGTCTCTTACATGTTTGCTCCTTCATTAGACCATAGGAATGCAAGGGCCAAGAAAAGGAATGGTTAAAGTGAGCTAAGATGGATTTCATGCTTAAGAAACTATTGAAGCTAGGAACACTAGAGAATCAGAAAGAGAATAAATAGAAAAAAAATCATGATTGACATAGAGAATGAATGTAAGGGATAAGAACTTGATTGAGTTGGAATAATAAGAAATTGGGATCAGAAAAATGACATATTGGTATAGGGAGAAATAATCATTATTATCAAAGTATTAAAAATATACCACAGATCAGAGGTTTACAGTGATAAAAATTTAGAGTTAATTATCCTAGATTGTTTTATGAATATATTACATGCAATATAAGATAATGAACATATAGTATGAATCACATATCTGTGACATATGGACTACATATCTGATAATATTAGACATATATATCTACAGCTTTCACAAATTCAGTTATCACAGCTTCACAACTTTCATAGTTTCATAAGTGTCGAACTAGGTGATTTAGAAAATTATTTAAATAATTATTGCATTACTTATTATATCTATTGAAGTGCTACCCAACATTACTTAAGCAATATACTTCTACTAAAAATGAAAAAGAATGAAGAACATCATATTCTTAGAACAGACATTTGACAATTCTTTCTCTTGTTTTTCACAGACATG
Organism: Cephalopachus bancanus; assembly: GCA_027257055.1. NCBI lineage: Eukaryota > Metazoa > Chordata > Mammalia > Primates > Tarsiidae > Cephalopachus > Cephalopachus bancanus. The sequence goes on along the minus strand of JAPVLO010000005.1, from coordinate 13,330,537 downwards.
TGAGGAGTAATGTAAATATAGATGAGCCAGACTAATACATTTATCCTCTTAATCTCATAACTGATGTTATAGTTCCTAATTCTCCTCCATTTCCAACCACATGCTCATGTTATTTATTTATTTTTAAAATTTTTTAGAGACAGAAACTCTGTCACCCAGACTGGAGTGCAGTGGTATAATTGTAGTTCATTGCAGCCTTGAACTCGTGTGCTCAAGGGATCCTCCCGCCTCAGCCTCTTGAGGAACTAGAATACAGGCACACACATCATTCCCCAGCTTCTTTCTTTCTTTCTCTCTCTCTCTCTCTCTCTCTCTCTCTCTCTCTCTCTCTCCCTCCCTCCCTCCCTCCCTTCCTCCTTCCTTCCTTCCTTTCTTTCTTTCTTTCAGACATATCTTGCTATATTGCCCAGGTTGGTCACAAACTGCTGGTTTGAAATGATCTTTCCATCTCGGTCTCCCAAAGATCTGGGATTATAGGCATGTGCCACCACGCCAAGCCCATACTCATCATAAAATGAGATTGGCTGTATAATTCCTAAGAGAAACATAATGTCTTAGGTTCATGATGAATGCATTGCTGGGGTACTTTTCTTGCTTTCATCTTTCACGGTGAAATGAACACTTACTCATAAAAGTTTTATAACAGTTTTACAAATGTCTAGTTCCTCAATGTATTGAGATGAGATTTTTTTTTTTTAAGGAATACAGATAATGACTGAGGAAACCCTGATCTCCTATTGTACCTACACACTCTTTCAAAATTAATACAATTAATTTCATGAGAAAGATCAGTTAAAAATGTAATTTATTTCAGGTGCTAGAGGTCTGCATAACTAGAAAAAAATGTATATAAATGTTTTTCTGAGAGGAAAAGAAAGATTAATTATTACTTCTACTACTGCTTATTATTAGTAGTAATAGTAGTATTATTGGAGTGCACTTATCATTTTTATCATATAAGGATGTGTTGTGATGTTAGCTCTAAGCCAGTTTGTCGAATTCTGTTTACTCAGAAATTCAGAATAAATAAAATGCAACTCTGTACTTTCATCTAGACTTGACCCTGAACAACATGGGTTTGAACCTGCATGTGAGTTTTCTTCTGCCTCTACCACCCTTAGGATAGAAAGACATCTCTCCTCGTTCTTCTGAGCCTACTCAAAGTAAACATGATGCGGGGAAAGATCTTCACGATGATCCTCTTCCACTTAATGAATAGTAATATATTTTCTCTTCCTTTTAATTGTTGTAATAATATTTTATTTTCTCTAGCTTACTTTATTGTAAGAGCATGGCATGCAATAAATATAATACACAATACTTGTTAACTGACGGTTTATGTTAGCAGTAAGACTTCCAGTCCACATTAGTCAACTAGTAGTTAAATTTTGGGGAATTTTCAATAGCATGGGGGTTGGCAACCCTGACTCTTGTGTTATTCAAGGGTCAAATGTACTTGAAAATGAAAAAAACTTGTAATTCATCTTTTTGCTTATTTTAAAGTTTCATTTTTTAACTTGAGGTTATTTGAATACCAGTTATTAACCAGAGCTTCCTATAATAGCCATAATATAGTATTAGTTACTGCCTTGTATAAAAACTATGCATGTATAAGACTGTTTTTCTCATTAGAATGTACATTTCTAAAGGGCAATAATAACATCTTTTGCAATGCTTTACTCACAAATAACTCCTTGGACATTATTTTACTAATTAGTACACATACACTTTATTCACACTCGTTATCACGCAGTTTTTGATTTGATTTTGGGTAACTTCCCTAACCTCTTTTTATCTTGGTTTCTTAATCTATACAAATGAAAATAATAATAGTGTCTATCTCGAGTAATCAGTGGGAGAATTGATAAATTACTATGTGTAGAAACTTGTTAAATACTCCTTTTTGAAAGAGAAGGAGGAAAAAAAAGGGGGCATACAATAAATAGTTATGAAGTTGAATTTAACTTTAGGCTACTCAATTGTGATCTCTTCAAAGACATCATCTGTTCATGCTAATTAGTTGACAGATGGTCTGTAGCAGTGAGACATGCATAAAGAATAAAGGTATGTAATCTCTAGTGAGTACCTCTTATGTGTCAAAAGACCTACACATGTAACTAACCTAATTAGTAGTAATAATAACAACTAATATGGATTGAACACTGACTATATGTCAGGTATAATGGATAAAATGTTTAAACATTTAATTTCTAAATAATCCAATGAAACAAGTACTTTATTGCCTCTCAGTATATAAATATAAAATATTAGACTCAGAGTGCTTTGCCCAAGAATGCAGTTATATACAATGGCAAAACTGGAGTTCAGTTCCAGGATTATCTGACTCAATACCTGAGCTCTTAATCATGTACATGCTGCTTCCATCAGAGTCTTAGCATAAAACTATAAGGTAGGTAAAGTCCTTCTGTTCTGATAAGTAAACAGCGTAAAAAGGTCAATTTTCTATGATACCATTTTTTTTAACCTGGAAATACATGTAAAGCATATCTAGCCAGTGTTTCTGGCACATAGTATGTGATCATTACATGCTAATAATGATCATTTAAGAAATTTAGAGTTTGGATAAACTAAGGCTTTCACACAGATCTACTCTAAATGCATTTACTCTTGCTGCCAAAAAAATGAAGAACGTTTACTCAATGTTCCAATCTCTTCAGTGCTATACTTACAGATGAAATTAGAATTAGCCCTCCTGGTTAAGGCCACAAAAAAAAAAACACTTGATTTTATTTTACGTTAATTTATGTGGCTACAAGAATTTTTTCTAAGTGGTTATTCCAAGCTTCTAATAGCTTTCTTCCCAAGGTTCACATTGCTGATCACTGAATCACAGAATATTTTCATTTCTAATTATGCTCTGGTTACTTTTTACATTATCCTGGGTTGTGCTCCAAGGAGACTGTGGGAATCAAACATTAAATCTGAAGCACTATTAGCCTGCAGCTAATAAACTCAGATATTCATTTTTATCTTTCTGTAAGTATTTAAAATGACACCCAAGTTTTATGGAAGTAGTCTGTATACTTATAAATATTATAGTATTATTTTTAGGTTGAAGACTATGCATAATTCTTATGAGAGATCATAGCCTGATAGAAACAGAACAGACTTTGGCACTGTCTAATCTTGGCACAAATCCTTACACTCCCACATAGCACTCATTGTGTGAAATTTAAAGTGTTACTTTAATTTTAACTCTTGGTGTCTTATTTTCCCAGTCGAAAAATGGGCTAATAAAAAAATCTACCTTACCTGTGTTGAGTATTACAGATAATATGTAAACAATCACTCTATAAAGAGTAGTTATTATAAATTCAAATATGCTATAATAATCTTTGACTTTTCAAATTTTATTTATTTTAATAAATCTATGAGAGAGTTTGGAGATAATTAGTTTGATGAAAATAAAATTATCTGGTAGTATTTACCTGTCAATTAACACTTTTACTGCTACCATATATTTTGTCAATTATCTTCATCGTTATCATCGTTACCATCACCATCACCATCGGCATGTTTTTCTTACTAGTCTAATGAAAAAATAATAATTATTCATGTCTATGTAAAGAATTAACAATATAGAGGCTGTTAATATTTTGTTAACAACATAGCTGCAGTTGTCTTTACAAAAATACAAAAATTTATTCTTAAGAGAAATTTTTGATAGATTTTTCTCCTTTAAACATATTTTAAAATAGATAGAGGATCTATCTATTTTCATTTTTTTCTGATATGGCTTTTAACTTCAGCTTTGTTGTTGGAATCAGAAAGGAACATTCAATCATATTTAATGGAAGTAACTTATTAAATATTATAGAGATGACTTTGATGATACTTTCATTAATTGAAGGTTGCCATAACAACTGAAGGTCTACATTCCCCACCTCATAGTTACAAAGGAAACTAGCTGTCCTATATATCACCTTTATTATAATTCTTAACACTTGCACATGTGTGGCATGCCTAATTTATCTCAAGATGATATTGAGGTGAAAAGGACATGATAAAATTCAAATACAGAGGACGTATGCCCATTTTTGTTAGCACAAAGCATTACAAGTTAACTCATTTTTTTCCATCTCTGAATTTCTTAGAAAGTATTTATTGTCTTCAGACATATAATTGTACCTAGGCTATTCCCCTGAAACTGTATCTTTATGAGGTTTTCTGAATATTTTATTGATAAATGTATTTTTTAAGTAAGTTGAAATCTAAATATCAAATATTTTTTATGCATTGCTTGTTTGTTGAAAGAATATCATATTAAAAAGTGAATAAGGCATTTAATTAGCAAACAAATACAATTACCTCGCTCTGGAGAAAAACATAAAGTAGGGAGTAGTAGATGGTATCTAGCTGAACTGTCAAATGCTTAGGCAAGATATGTGGCAAAATACATAAATCTGTATCATTTCTATTAGACAAAATATATTCTAAATCCCAGCTCCCATTTGCATCCATTGATTCAAAATTTAAATTTATCTTTTTCTGGGGCCCTCTCTCATATCTGCAGGACTGGTAATTATATTTAACTACATAAAAAACTGGGCAACAATTTTGTGAAATGAGAAATGTTCTCTGTGGTTCTATTTTAATACGGTCAAAGATTCTTCTTTCACTCAAATAATTTGCTAGCTGCTATGAGCAAACCCTAATTTTCCCATTACTGTAATATCCATTTAGTTTAAATTTCATTATTATTAAGAAATTCCTAGGTAGAAAAGTAAAGTTTTAATTAATCGTTTATATCTTTGTTCAAACATTTTAACAGGATCTACACTCCTTTGAACCACCAGGCCTCCTACCGCACCTGAATTTGAACACATTTTCCTCTGCCCCATAACTCCAGACATACTGGAATCTTCTCATTTGTGAAAATATACTCTACTTTTTCCTGTCTTAATACTATATATTATGTTCTCTTGAATTAAACTGTCCTCAGCACAGTGTGATGGAGGCTTTATCCAGGCAGATACGATCAAGAAGATGAGATCCCCACACACCATAGCTCCTAGTCTAGAGAGGTGATTCATGATAGAAGGAAATGTGACTCAAATTTTTTATCTCCCTTGACCCTAGATCAAGGACTATTGTCACTACTCAGTGACTCACTAGTAGGACAGAAATGTAATCCTAGAAGAAGAAAGGTACTTTACCCACCCCAGCATGGGTGAGCAGTGATAAGAGATTCTGCCCAGGAAGAGAGACAGACTGTAAAAACAGAGAATTACATTGTTTTTTCTTAGGGATTTGAATGTATTTGAAACACAACTTTAGGAAATTCAAACCTAAGATTTTGTCCAAATCATAGAGAGCTTGGCAATAAGGAATTGGTTGACCATGGAGGATGATCACTCCAGGACAGTAAAAGGAATAAATGGCTATAAGGTTTATGAGAACAAGAGTGAGACACATAAGAACACTTCTTGGATTGTAGCACGTCTCAAAGATTGACTTTAAAACTACCCATGTATAGGGTGCACTCTTAATTTGGATCAAACTCTGGAGCAATTTATGTCCCCAGGTAATGCAAACCTATAGTCCAGTTAGTGCCTGTCAACAATTAGTGGATGTTAACATTTGTGTATACGACCAATAGAGCCAGCCCAGAGCCTCACAGAGGGATTTGGTAAGAAGTAGTAAAAGAGAATCCAGAAAAAATCCACCCCAAAATTGATAGTGAGGGATCAGGGACTCTGTGCATATGACAAAGACTGTGACTTCTGAAGACTGGTATTAGTGGATACACCAGGCAGAGTAAAGGGATTTTAGTGAAATAGTTCAACCAAGACACTAAGACAGTAAATAAGGAAAACAAAATAATAACAAACCCTAGGGATGGTCAGTATACAGAGTTGCTATGATGCAATATTTAAAATGTTCTGCTTGCAACAAAAGTTATAAACATGCAAAATGAGTATTTCTATAACTGGCTTAATATCTACCATGATTTTGTGTACTGTCTTTTTCTTTATTTATTTTACTTTCTCTTTTCTCCTTCCCATTATTTTATCTGAACATTTTACTTGATTTCATCCTATCTGCTACTCTTTAAATCCATAATACTTCTAATTAAAATATGTGAGTAGTTTCCAAAACGTTTGTGATATGCCTTTTTAACGATCCCCAATCCATCTTCAGGTAAGACGGTAGTGTTTCATGGTTAGGTGTAGGTGCTGGGAAACATACTGCAATATGATGAATTCTTAGTCTTCTGATGGACCTGTGTCTCTAAGCTGTGATTGTCATAAGTGTGTTTCTAGTTTTACAGCTTCCCTCATCCTCCATAAGTGAGACAAAAAGTGAAGAGGGGTCTAATGTGGGAGGAAATCCCTTCTTTTAAGTGGAAAAACCTTTTATAAAGTATTTCTTCTGAAGAGTCAGTATTTTTATTTTATTTTATTTTATTTTTTATTTTTTTTTATTTTTTTGAGTTGGAGTCTCACTCTATCACCCAGACTGGAGTGCAGTGGCCGCTCCCGGCCACCACAGCCTTGCCTACTAGGCTCCGGTGATCCTTCCGCCTCAGCCTTCCAAGTAGCCGGAATTACAGGCATGCGCTACCACGCCCAGCTGATTTTTTGATTTATGTAGAGATGAGGTCTCGCTACCCAGGCGGGTCTCCAACCCGCAGGCTCAGGCAATCCACTCACCTCAGCCTCCCAAAGGCGCGGGATTACAGGCTGAGCCACCGAGCCCGGCAGTATTTTTATTTTATAATGATTATTGTGCTTCACTCCCCCACAAGAACCACAAATGTTATCTTTTTGAGATCTTCACCAAGGATGAAACAGACGGGGCTTCTCTGAGGTATAATCCACATAAATGATACGGTCCTGTAAGATTGTGGCCCCCAGGACTTCCTAATTCTCATACTAGGTCACACTGACTCCAGCAGTTCATCAAGGTTGCTATTTACATGTCCCTACCAGTTTAGCAGAATCTCATCCAGGTAAGTAGATCTTAGCTATGCCTCTCGAGATCTGTCTCTCCAAATTACTGACTGGCAGTTTTGCCCTACAATCTGTTATCTGATGGGTTCTAGAAAAGTCATTTATTTTTAGTTTGTTCAGTTTTTCATGTTGTAAGGATAAGATTGACAATTTCCACACATTTTACATGGTGATCTGAAAGTACAAATGATTCTGGGGTTTTTAGAAAAGTGACAAAAAATATTCTAAAATTAGATTATGGTTACGGTTGCATAGTTCTGTAAATATTAAAAACCCCACAAAATGGATTATTCACTTTAAATGTGTAGAAGTATGTCATGTGAATTGTATCTCATTAAATGTGTGTAAAATTAGTTTTTTTCAGAACATGTTCATAATACAACCAATAATTTAATGAATAGTGGTTCTGAAGCCAAGTAGAAGAGCAATACAGCTAGATCATGTCTACTATTCATCACGTTTGACTGGGAAAATGATTGTCACATTTTCTAGTCTGGATATTGTAGAATTTGGTCCTTTTGAGATTGCTCAACATATTTCTCAAACAATTATTTAGGTATGATTTGTATTATTTACATTTTATTTTTTATATTTATTTTAGTTAAAGATGTGAGGTACAAGTCAGGATTAGGTACATAAGTAATGTATGCGCAGGTGAAGTTTGGGCCTCCAACTGGTCCTCACTTCCCCAGGTTTAGGATGAGGTGCCCTTTGTGTTGTGACGTGCTATTATGTGTGTCCTTTCCCTTTCCCCCCACCCCCGTTTCCTGACAATATCCCATGACTGCTGATCCCTTCTTTGTGCTATTGTGAGCAATGTTCAGGTTCCACTTATGAGTGAAAACATGTGAAACAGAACCCTCACCTATTGCCATATTTATGTTTTCTGAACATCATATTTTCATTTTTTTTTTCGAGTTGGAATCTCACTCTGTCACCTAGACTGGAGTGCAGTGGCCGCTCCCGGCCACCGCAGCCTCGACCTACTGGGCTCCGGTGATCCTTCCGCCTCAGCCTTCCAAGTAGCTGGAGCTACAGGGGCGCGCTACCTTGCCCGGCTCATTTTAGATTTATTGTAGAGATGAGGTTTCACCAAGTTGCCCAAGCGGGTCTCAAACCCGCAGACTCAGGCAATCCACTCATCTCGGCCTCCCAAAGCGGTGGGATTACAGGCTGAGCCACCGAGCCCAGCCTATATTTTCAAATATTTTGGAGATGCCCTACAATCCTTACTAAACATCTAATTTGAAACTATCATATATTCATTTGTAAGCAAAACATACTTTACAAGTCTATTAAAACAATGTAAAAATATAGCTCTTTCTGGATTCCATCCACTGTTTTGAGATATCTTATTTCACCCAAACTTATTTCATATAGAAGTCTAAAGAAATTTATGAAATACAGCAGTCTTCAAAGCATTTTAAACATTCATCATAAGTTAGGGGAGATGATAACAAGGATATATAGTCTGCAGGATACTTAAGAAACTGAGAATACCATGGCATAATTGCCCCAGATATTTGATTTTATTTACAGTAAACTGTGAAGTGACCAGAAGAGAAAGAGCCCTTAATCCTAGGGTTACATTATGTCTGGAACATTTTTATGCTTTCTTAATGCCATTCAGCTAAAAACCACACACTCTGAATTGTCAGAATGAATGCATTTCAGTTTTTTTTCCAACTCTAATAAACTTCTTCATTTCTTGTCCCTTCATTCTGTTGCTATTTTCCTTGCTAATGAGAAAGAAAATTCCTCATTTTCTTTCAAAATACATGAATCCAGAGCATCTATTTGATGTAGGTAAATTGAATGACATTATCTTTTCAATGAAAACAGCAACAGTTAATTTGAAATATTTGTCAAGGTGCATGCAACACACTGAGCAACAATTGTTTACTTTTTTAGGGTGTGTAGCACAAAAATTTTGAAGACATTCATCCTGGTTAGAAATCAGGTTTTTTAAAAATGACATGCTAATATACTCAATTTTATAATATAATTTAGTTTTAGTATAACTTAGTGTTAGTTTACAGAAATTTATTTCTCACAGTTCTGGAGTCTGAGAACTATAGGATCGAGGTCACACAGCAAGGTAGGTTTCAGGTAGCTACTTTCCCACTGTGTGCTCACATGACTTCTTTGGGTCTGAGTGGAGAGAAATTTCTCTCTTTTTGTCCTCTTATAAAGTTACCAGTCCTATTGTATTAGAGCCCCACCCTTATGCACTTGATCTTAACCAAAAGTCTTATAAATGATAACCCCACCCTTATGAATTTATTTAACCTGAATTAACTTCTAAATACCATATCTCCAAATAATAGTCACATTGGGAGTTAAGGCTTCAACATACAAATTTTGAGGTTATGGATAGTTCATAGTATTTATATTGGGCTTTTACTTTATATGAACTTGAATATTCAGCTATTGCAGTTGTTGGAGTCTATTAAATACTTTATATCATTGATAATGTTTATATATTGGTGAAATTTTCTAGCCTGATGCAGTTTAATACCTGACCTCTCTTTCCTTTTAGGATGATTGCCAAATGGTCTATAACCTCTGCTATAACTAATTTTATAGCCACTTTCGTAGCAAAGTCATTATCTCTTAGCAGTTTCTGAATGCTTTTCCAAGGGTATTTCATGTGTTGTACCTGAAAACATTCCAATGTAGTATATGCTTCCTATTTCACTGAGAATTTTCAAATGTGACTGCATGAAATAGATTAACTAAGACTGAATTTAGCACATAGTGTTACATTTGCTTGGAATAGGAGTGTAGAAGTTTACAAATGGTAGAAGTCTGAAATGTATAAGCCATATATTAAATATTAGCTTAAGGATGTTATTGAAATACATACCTGCATTACAATATTTAAGTTGATGATAGTCCAGTTTATATTTGTAAAATTTCAAATGTTTCAATGATAGTAATAGACGCAATATTGAATTTTATTTTCCTCTAACTTGCTGCAACAGATAGTCACTGGAAATGTTAACATAAAATTTTAGTAAACTGCTTTATTAGAAGAGATTTATTATTATTTCTAGAAAATAAAAATAAAACTGAGCATAAAAAGATAACTTAGTAAAAAGATAAAGAACAAACGACTTCAAAAATAACTGTGTCCATTAATCTGTAAATACTACTAAGATAATAAATCTGTCCTCTGATCATTGTAATTAGCAAGCATTTTTATTAGAGTAACTGCATTGCTCAGATATTAAGTAGTTGTATTTACATATTTAGCATCTATAAATTTGAGATTCTGATACTTAAGGTTTTCTTCTTAGCTATATTTGTGATGGCAATCAAGAGATTATTTTTTTAAGTTTGTTAAATCTTGAGTTACAAAAGTTTTCTTTAGGGAGATAATTAGTGTTTGCCCATCCAAATAACAGCTCTTTAGTTTTATCATTTAATTGTACCAAAATGCATTCAAATTAATAAAAATAACTCATTCGACTGTACTTTGTTACTGAAATTTAATACTGTGTCACTTGGAGCAACATATCAAAATAAATATTTTAAATTAGAAGCAAAAGCATCTTCATGTGACTTGATGTTTCAAAAACATTTTTTCATACATTCCTATTTGTAGTGTTCTCAACTTGCTGTTTTTATGCTAATATTTCTTAGTTTGGCTCATGAACATTTCAAGCATAATTGCAATAATTTGTTCTGTATTGGAATATTCAAAGAAATATAGATAGCCTGTTCTGATTAAACCAAATTGAAGGACATATTTAGTTACTCTAAATCATGTCTCCTAAAGTTCCATTTCTTTCAAAGGGTATAATTTCTCCTTTGTGACTTTCAGTGAAGGGGGGCATAAATTAGGATCCATATCCTAAGTACTTACACTCATGGCACACTTTCTACGTGATTTTAGGGGATCATAAAGTTTATATTGAGACTTAAATTCTTATAACTGGACCTTAATGTAAACTGCTGACAGTGTTGTCCCAGAATAAGAGAAAAATATAAAGAGGAGCAAACTATATCATCTGAGAGGAGAATATAAAGGATTAACCTTCATAACTCTTCATCTATTAAGAAGCCAGCAGTCCTTCAACAGAACGGTATTTTAAAAGGGGAAACTATCACAGATCAAAATCTTAGCTAGGTACCTTTTAGATACTGATACATGAATTTCAAGCTTATATTAAAAGGCAAAATAAGTGAAATAGCCAATATAATATTGCAAAAGAACTGTTAGAACACTAACATTTTCTGATTTCAATACTTATAAAGTCATAGTATATCAATACAATGTGGAATGATGAACTATTAGACATGTAAATCAATAAAAATAAAGAGCCCAGAAAAAGGGATACAGATATCCTTACTTGGTCTTGGGCGGAGGTACAAAGGCAAGTCAATAGAGAAACATTTTTCAACAAATGGCGACGGAATCAAAGACTACTGAGAAATGAAAATTACCAAACACAGAACTCATAACTTGTATGTCACACAAAAAAATTAACTCAAAATGGATACGGACCTTAATAAAAAGTGGATATGGGAATTCCTCAAAAAATTTAAAGAAGAACTATCTTATAATCTAGCAATTCATCTTCTTGGTATATTCCAAAGGAAATGAAGCTAGTATCGCCAACAGATGTCTGTACTCTCACGTTTATTACAGTATTTTTCTTTTGAAATTCTGCTGTAATTGTATTGCATGTCTTTTGTTATCCTGCGTCCCTTGTTCTAAAACATTTTTCTCTTGGACTGTGATTATTTATAGAGAGACAGACAAGTATTTTTTTTTTTCTTACTTGATAATCATTTACCAACTGTTTCTGGGCATTTCGACTAGGATCAAATGTGGTATTTGTTCTTATCAGTTTAATCGTTACCCATCAAATGATATCAATTGATTTCAGTATTTGTCAATGAACAGTTGAATAATTTTCTCTTGGTCCAATTAAGTGTGCATTGTTCTGTATAGTAAAACTTTTTGTAAATACACTATATGATTTTTAGCTTGCTTTTAAAAATATGTTTTCCTAATGTCCCTCTAATCTTTCAGTTATGTTTTTGTACTCTACACAAATAAGCCAGTATATGGAAAATTATGGTCCCAGTATGAAATGCTTTAGGATAACATTGAAATTAATTATCTTTATTCATGGACAATAGGATTTTAAGAATGATTTTTCTGAAAGCCAGTTTCATTCCATTTTGTTCTCAGTTGCTTTCTAAGACTGCTAGCACCTTACAAATTACAGGATGATGTAAAATGTGTTAGATAAGCAAGTTCATAGAAAAATATTCTGATAATACTTTAATTTTATCTTCTGTCCTTTTTTCTTGCTCTTTTAATTAGTAGAGGAGATTTAATAAAACTCTTATTAAAATCTAATTTGGAATTTATATATTTTGGGTTTTGATGATTACTTTAAAATTTTGTATTTGGATTGAACTATGCATAGAAAGTTAAATTACTGAAAACTTTAAATTGATAAAATATGAATTTCTTGTAGTTTTTACATTTCATATACATATAATATTTCATATTCATCCTTTCAGATAGAATAAAACATATATAGCAAAAGTTTTTGCAAGATTGGGAAGGAAAAAGAAAACATAGGAATAGAGTCTAATAAATCTTTTTTAATTTATCAAATGATGTATAGGGGTTTTAAGTAAAAAAGACATTGTCATGTGATGAAGATATTAACATTGGTAATAGGAGATTTTTATGTTTGATTTGTACAATAGGTCCAGATGTGAATTTTCTTTGTATACAACTTTTGAACAATCTGACCTGACTCCCACAAACCTATATAAAGGTAGTAGACACAAATAGAATAACCACAAAAATGTTCCAATTTATGGAAGATATAGGGCAATTCTGAAATTTTCCTACTGGAAAGATACTGTGAAGGCTGCCACCCTATGGAAGAAGAATGATCCATAATTAACCCAAGTTTTTATCTTTGCCCTATTTATTCATTGCTCTCTTTGGTTCTCTGAGAAAGACCCCTTTCTATTGTTACCTTCATAAAATGCAAGATGAAGTGAACATTTGGTATTTATACTTCTTAAGTGGCTAGAATATTTTTAAGATCTTTTCTGCTGGAAGGACATGGGAGATCCAAAGATCTATGTCTCAAATTGTCAAACCATAAGCATTATTGGTGGTGCAACTTTCATACAAAATAATACAATATGCATCTGTTTGATTCCTGATATATTCATTTGTCAAGAACCATACTCACAGTTCTTTTCAAGTCTTATTTCTTTGACATGATATATATATTTTTTTCTTGCTACAGTTTTATTCCTAATTAAAATAGGACTATAAGTTGTTTAGATTCCATGAAAAAAACTTACTCACACTTCTGCCCTGAAAAACTTCTTCCAATTAAAAAATTTTAATGAACACTTCACTTTTAGTCTGATATTAACCCAACTCAAATTTCTCTGTTGACAACTTTATCTTTCAACTTTATCTGATGACAATTTTACTGTGGTTTTCTCTCATAGATTTCCCCTTCTTTCCTTCCTTCCTTCCTTCCTTCCTTCCTTCCTTCCTTCCTTCCTTCCTTCCTTCCTTCCTTCTAGTGGGAGGAGGCTCAGGGTCTCAAATCAACTGGCTTTTATAATTTTTAAAAGTGCTGAATTTCTGCAACCTAGGATTCCATTCCATTTCTTCTATCAAATTTACCATTGATTTTCTCAACTTTTATTTCTCTAATATCTTTCCAAATATAGCCAATAATAGCAATACTACTTACACTCTGTTTTCTGTATTCTTTTCCTACAGCTAAAGTTTCAGAAGGCAAATTCTCTGACTACAAATTATTTTTCAAATAATTGTTTTACCAAGTATTTTACCATTATATTATGTGGATTTTCACTTTTCCAGTTTTCCGAATTTTCCTCATCATCCATTTTCCTAGAGCCATAATTTTCCTATTGAATATCCTTATTCCTTAAAGAGAATTAAGTTATTCAAATAATCTTATTTTTATTTGTAAAACAGAGTGTGTAATATGTTTTTAAAGGTCTCCTTAATAATTACTAAATTTAAATATGGTATATTAAACAGATTTGTCAAAATATTATTACTTGTCAAAATATTAGTAACATGGAATACATCAGATGCTATATATTTATCTTGACTTTTTTCAGAATGAATTAGATTTAACAAGTCTATCTGATCACTGACCCTTTATACCTACTAGAGTAGAGGAAGTAATTTTAAAATTTGGGGGAAATGTTTAGATAAAATCCTCTGATTGAAGAAAGATTAGTGAGAACATTTCTTGAAGAATTTTATTTTTTGTAAATATTTATGTGACACTGTGTATGGAAAATAAAAGTGAAGACTTATGTTTTTTACAACCAAAAATTAGCAGTCACTTATAAAACCTGAGCACAAGTAGAAAGCTTTGGCCTCTATGAAGTTATATAAGGCAAGAGCTGAAGGATATCAGGCAGAAAATCAGGTCAGGGATTCAATAATTAGGAGTTACGTAAGGTCTTAATTAATGATGGTAAAAAGTCATTAAGTGTAAATCAGAAGACTAGTTACTGTACTCAATGCAAGAAGAAATATCAAAGGTGATTCACAGATGTACTATTTATAAAATATTTTAAGATTTTTATTATCTGTAAAAAAATTATGAAAATTTGGAATGCATCTCACAGAAGGTAAATATTAAGTGGCTAAAACTAAAAAAAGGAAAAGATACAGTACAGAAATAATGAGACAAATTTATCATTATATTAGTCACTAGGAAATACATTTTATTTATAGTAGTTACCATTTAAAAATATACTTCCTATGCCCTCTTAAATTAGAAACCCACTGATACATTAATTTTCCTGATTATTATGAATGAAAATGAAAGTTTGAGCCAGGCTCGGTGGCTCAGCCTGTAATCCCGCGCCTTTGGGAGGCTGAGGTGAGTGGATTGCCTGAGCCCGCGGGTTCGAGACCCACCTGGGCAGCGAGACCTCATCTCTACAATAAATCAAAAAATCAGCCGGGCGTGGTAGCGCGTGCCTGTAATTCCGGCTACTCGGAAGGCTGAGGTGGAAGGATCGCCGGAGCCCAGCGGCAAGGCTGCGGTGGCCGGAACGGCCACTGCACTCCAGTCTGGGCGACAGAGTGAGACTCCAACAAAAAAAAAAAAGAAAATGAAAGTTTGAAAATTATAAAACACAAAAGAGCTGAGGAAAATGATCCTAAGTATGTACCAAGCAGTGCCAGATGCTTTATTCATTTTGTGGAGTATAATTGCCCCCAAATTTATGACTATTATTCCATAATATATTTTATAAATCATCTAACCATAATATAATTAAGTGCTAAAATATTTAGGATAGTATAAAGAATTTAGTTATGAAATCTAATCACAAGTATACACACACACACACACACACACACACACACACACACCACACACACACACACATAGTTAAGGCCTCTATTGCGAGCTTACAAAATATTTTCAGCTGGTAAGAAATGGTCGTCTAGTATTTTCTAAATCTAATATATTAAAAAATGTCATCTTTAGTATAAATTTTGGTGGCACATTAAGCAACTCATATAATAAACCCCTCCAGTTTTATTGTAAAGCTGGGAGCAGTTTCACTATTGCAAAACACACGAAATAGAACATTTATTACTATTACACCAAATAAATGAAGTGAAACAACAAAGAGGCCTGTAAATGAACTGTATTTTATGGCTAAAGTACACAGAAGATTAAATGAAAAGCCAACTTGAAATTCATTCAGCCATTTTACTTATTCATTTGTGTAAGAGAGCACAATTCATTCACAACAGAAGAATTCTGAGGTTCGAGTACTTCATTATTCTGATAAATGTATGAAAGAGCTAAACCAAAGGTAAAGAAAATAGGTGTGGTATATAATGTCTGAATTATATAATTTAAAATATAGAAAAATGTAAAACTATTCTATTTCAACTCCACTGTAGTTCCAATCAAACCAAAGGAGCTTGAATTTTGTTAGGATCCTTTGCTTATGTTTAAGTATAAATTGCAACCACAAATAACATATTTTTTAACATCCTATTTAAAATTCAACTTCTCAGAACTTTAGTAGTCATATTTCAAAAATATAATTTGGGGGATGAAATTTCTTTCTCTTTTTATATCTTGATAAATATTTTCTAACCTATTGACAATTTAGGTCTCATGTTTTTTGCCTAAAAAGTGCAAGTTCCCATAAAATACATTTTTTTGATATGGGGATAGTAATTTGTATGGACCTGTATCAATGTTGACTCTGAAAAAGTAGCATATATTGCTGCAAGCTGTTGTAGAAAATCAATCAATTGGCATACATATTTGAATCAGTTTAATATTGGAATGGGTTACAATTATATATTATTGATCACTCCTTAAAATATCATAACAACCGTAAATCAGTTTACAGGGACAATAGTACTATCTATATATGAGTCTATCAGTAGTTTTCATTTTACACTTCTATTGATTTTTCTCATCCTCTTCTTTTATAATGGTAAATTTAAAAGTAGAAATTTGCTAGACTTAAGGCAGCAATTTCCGTCTTCTTCAGTGCTGCTAGATTTTGTTCTCTGCTTAAAGTATTTCTCTTGCTATTGAACTGGTAGTCTTCAAAATACACAATAAGTTAAGAAGGGATAGAAAGAAGAAGGAATTTAGCTAATCCCATTACCTAAATTAGCTAAAAATATTTTTATTTTCTCACTACCAATAGATTTGAAAAAAAAAGTGGCTTACTTCAAAGGTTTCCATTCTTCTCTCTTCCAATTCTTTCCTCCTCCCTGTCCCCCATCCACCCAATATAATTGTCTGAGAAATTCATTATCCTCTACTTCTTGAAATTTATCATTACTCTGCCTTCTGGTACACTATATTTTTATAGTTCTTCACTATGTTTATAATAGATTATCTAATTTCACTCAATGTTTCATCTTATTTTCCCCTATCCATTCCCAACATCCTTTGATATCATCCAAGGTTGACCAAAGTTGTTGAGCAACTTCATTTTTATCAGTGTCTGTATATCCTCTATGAGTGATAAACTGGTTTAAATATTTTCCTTTTTAAAAATCTAACCCCCTTCCTGTAGTATATTGTTGAGTAATATGGTACTGACATTACTTCTGAAATCGTTGATTGGTAAACTAGCTAAAATGAGATGAAGATTATGTATTTGTTTTGTATGAATTCAATTAATGGTTATAGAAACATACTTTATCTTCTGAGTGACTGCAAACATGCCAGTTGATAAATAAAAGATAATAATTTGGTATTCTAGCCGGGCTCGGTTGCTCAGCCTCTAATCCCGTGCATTGGGAGGCTGAGGTGAGTGGATTGCCTGAGCCCGTGGGTTCGAGACTCGCCTGGGCAACTTGGTGAGACCTCATCTCTACAATAAAAAAAAAAATTAGCCGGGTATGGAAGCGCATGCCTGTAGTTACAGCTACTTGGAAGGCTGAGGCGGAAGGATCGCCAGAGCCCAGCAGGTCGAGGCTGCGGTGGCCGGGAGCGGCCACTGCACTCCAGTCTGGGTGACAGAGTGAGACTCCAACTCAAAAAAAAAAAAATAAAAATAAAAATAATTTGGTATTCTGCCTACCAAAGATCTATCTCAACATGGATTTTATTTTCTCACGGCTTACATGAGAATTACATATGAATCCAAAACTATCAAAATAATATCAGTCATTTTTTTCATTAGGACATGCCTGGAGGATTTATTTATTTATCTTGCTATTGAATTATTCATGTTCCTTGTATAACTGAATTTTAATTCACTGTCAGAAGAATAGTTTACAAATATTTTCTCTAATTTTACATGTTGTCTCCTCATTTTTTATGATTGTTGTTTTTATTTATTTATTTTTATTTTAAAGATGTGAGGTACAATTCAGGTACAAAACAAATGTTTATTATGCAGGTACCCTTGTTGGTGAAGAGTTCCCCCCTGCTCTGGCAGCTTCCCACTACTGCCAATCCTGCCCGCTTACCCACTCCCCACAGTTTCCCACTACTACAAATTGTCAATCCTGCCACCCCCCCATCCCACCCTACCCCACAGTTTCCCATTACTACCCATCCCTTTTTCATAGTATTATGATAATTGTTCAAGGTCTGCTTATGAATGAGAACATGTGGTACTCAGTTTTCTGCTTCTGTGATAGATCACTCAGTATTATAGACCATATGTCCATCCAAGTTGCTGCAAAGTTCATAATGTTGGCCATCTTTATGGCTGTGTAATATTCCATTGTGTATATATACCACATTTTTTTTATACGGTCCTCTTTCGATGGGCAGCACTGTTGGTTTCATGTTTTCGATATCGTGAATAATGCAGCAATAAACATGTGTGTGCAGGTATTTATTTCATAGAGTGATTTGAATTCCTCCAGGTATATTCCCAGAAAGGGGATTGTGGGGTCATGTGGAAGGTCAGTTTTTAGATCTTGTAGGAATTGCCAAACTGTTTGCCACAGAGGTTGTACTAGTTTACACTCCCACTAACAGTGTAGAAGTGTTCCCTTTTCTTCACATCCTCTCCAGCTCTTGTTTCCTTAGCCATACAGAAGCTTTTTAGTTTGGTATAATTACATATGCCTATGATTGCACTTACTGCCTATGCTTTTGAAGGCTTCCCTATAAAATCTTTGCCAAGCCCAATATCATGAAGCATTTCTTATGTTTTAATGAGTCAAATATCAATCATTATATTCACCTGAATTTAGATGATTACTTGAATCATTTCTGTCTCTAGTAAATAGACTATTCTGACAACAGCAACAGCATACCACTGTGTCAGGTATCAAACTGGGCAGTGGGAGAATGGTTTTGAAAGATATCTTAGCAGGACTCAGTGGCTCAGCCTGTAATCCCGCGCTGTGGGACGCTGAGGTGAGTGGATTGCCTGAGCCCGCTGGTTCGAGACATAACTGGGCAACTTGGCGAGACCTCATCTCTACAATAAATCAAAAATTAGCCTGGCGTGGTAGTGCGTGCCTGTAGTTCCAGCTACTCGGAAGGCTGAGGTGGAAGGATCGCCGGAGCCCAGCAGGTAGAGGCTGCGGTGGCCAGGAGCGGCCACTGCACTCCAGTCTGGGCTACAGAGTGAGACTCCAACTACAAAGAAAGAAAGAAAGAAAAAGAAAGGAAGGAAGGAAGGAAGGAAGGGAGGAAGGAAGGAAGGAAGGAAGGAAGGAAGGAAGAAAGACTTTATGAAGCACTTGCCAAACGGAGAAAGAATAATAGCAAAAATAGCTCATTGTCTTCTCTGCTTCAAACTCTCTGATTCTTTAAAGTGATCTAAGTTTAATTTTTTTCTGACATTATTATATTGATGTTATATATTATAAAGAATTAAGACAATACAATATATTTAATATTTTATGCAGTCTTTTATAAAATTCAGGTCATATTTTAAACACATTTAATATCCTGATTTTTAAAAGCTACAATATCAATTGCCTTTCTGGTTTTTCTAAAAAGCTTATGTTAATAATGTTATAACATTGTCTCTCATTCAGAAACACAAAACAAATAGAAAAATCAACTCACAAAATGCTGCAAACAAGGAACTGCTTTTGTTCTTCGGTCTCTTCTCTCAGAACATACTACAAAAACCCAGAATTTGAAACCTAGGATTCACTATGTGAATACAGCTCAATCCTTAGTATCCTGTTCTGTTATTTTCAAAAAAATATGGATCCTGGCTATTTCATTGAAACCAATACCGAAAGGTTTTTCATATATTGAAAATCGTTAAATTTTATTTTTAAAAATTATTAATATTTGCCAGAGGATTTAGAAATTGTCCCATTTGTGTACCATGATTCTATTTTGTGCTGACTACAAACAAATGCCTTTCATGTCAAATGAGCAAGAAATGAGAATGTGGGCAAGAAAAATATACTATGAAGAATACACTTAAAAAGAATTAGAAAACTTACCATGTATCTGCATATGTGATTGATTCAAAAATATATTTTATTTATTTTATTCACATTATATTTTTATTCATATTTTTCACTCAAATTTTAGAGGAGTATTCAAGAGAGTGAAATGACCACATCCTTCCCCCTTTTGTTATATGAAAAATTGTATCAATGCTTGATACATAGAGATCATAATGTCCTAATGAAATTTTGTTTGAAACCACTATCTACTTAAAAAAGAACATCTCTATTTGCTTAAGAAAGATTCCATGGCCTATATTTTTCAGGAAAAAAAAAAGAATCTTTTATTCACTTTGGTTTAAATAGTACTGTCTCAATGGTGTACTTCATCTTCCAAAGAACTACTTTTGAAAAACATAATGTAAACAAAGAGTATGGACTAAAGTTACAAACAACAAGAACAAGAACAAGCTATAAATTGTTCTTCTAAATAGTGATTGAATTAGCTTTTGTGTAACCCTCCCAATCTCATGCTTCTCTGCACATGTCAAGTATTCCTTCACATGTGTGCACAGTGATAGAACAGATACATTTATTTATTTATGTGACCTGATAAACTCCAAGTTTTGCTTAAATAGTCCACTCTACAATTACATATTCTGTAAAAATTATTCAGTACTATTAAATTGAATTAATGCATTTCCAAACTATAATCTCAGAATACAAAATATAAATAACCAGTGTTAAAAACCTAAAAGAAATAAACCTTTTTAAAACAACTCTTCCCAGAACTTTGAGAGACCAAGGTGAAGGGATTGCCTGAGCCCAGGGGTTTGAGAAGAGCCTGGGCAACTTGGAAGACCTATTTCTACAATACATTATAAAATTAGCTGGGCGTGGTAGCATGTGCCTGTAGTTCTGGCTACTTGAAAGGTTGAGGCGGAAGGATAGCTGGAGCCCAGCAGGTCACGCTAGGGTGGCTGTGAGCATGCCACTGCACTCCAGCCTGGGTGACGGAGTGAGACTCCATCTCAAAAACAAAAACAAAACAAAACAAAAAACAATTCTCTCTAAAGGCTACTAACGCTGAGTATTACTCTAAAAAGTAATACTAAATTAGCTATTGGGGCTGATTACACTTTTTTCAAAAATGGCCACAGAAATATTTTCAGTCTCATGATCTTTCAGAAAGGAGTCAAATTCTGTCCTATGTCCTCCCCTTGAATCTGGAAAGAACTCTGTGACTTAAGGAATATGCAAAAACCATGTTGTATTATTTCCTAACCTAGGTCATAGGAGATGTTGTGGCTTCCTTCTCTCTTTCTATCCTCCTGTCTCTACCAGGACATTTGCTACTGGAAACCACTCACTGTAATTGTGAGAAAGCTCAAACTGGCTTTCACAAAGCGAGGGCATGAAAAGAGAAATGGGACTTCTAGCTAAGAGTCACCATCACCACTGGATATAAGAATGGAAGAGCCGGCCGGGCTCAGTGGCTCAGCCTATAATCCCAGCACTTTGGGAGGCTGAGGCCTGAACCCGAGGATTAAAGACCTGCCTGGGCAAGTTGGTGAGACCTCATATCTACAATAAATAAATAAATAAAAGAAAAAAAAATGAAAGAGCCATCAGATAATTCCAGCCTCTGGGTTACAACTCTTTTATCTGTCTCCCAACACATTGTAGAGTATAGACAGGGCAACCTGTTGTACTCTGAATCTGACTTAGAGTAACTTGAGGGCATAATAAGCAGTTGTTATATGCCACTAGGTTTGGGAATAATTTGTTATAAAGCCAGAGTTACTAAAATATCAATTTTGGATACTAAAAACCAGATAGGTTGACTTGTTTTAGATATTTATTAAATAACAATATAAAAAGTATTTAGAGATGTTAAGGAGTCAATAAAAAGAGCATTTAAGAATGAATAATACATACAAAGATTTATAATTTTAAATGCATTACAGCATTGGTGATATAAACATATACATATCTACAATACACCAATCCAAATGCTTTGTGTTCCAGAGTAATTTATAATTTTTAAAATAAAGGATGAGCAAAAGTTCTTAATTTGGTGTAGCAAAGGAAAATTTCTTTATTCTGTTTATATTTAGATCTTTTCTAAATTTTGTTCCTCCTCCTTTGTCCCTTCCTTGATGTTATTTTGCCACATGCAAATATATACCAGGATATTCCTCCCTTGCATAAAAGTCATATTCTTAGCTTTTAATAGTAATCACTCTCAAAATTTACTATAAATACAAGTTCAATCAATCAGATTTCAGGCAAGTTGACTGCTTGCAACATGTTCTGCAAAGTATGTGGCCATATACTACCAGTTAGCTTTAAAATGGCTTTTCTTTGTATCTTTGCGACCCTGCTGCTCTCAGATCTTAATTCTATGCCCAGGGTTAGTATACTATGCCCTGCCTATGCTGTGGTGATGGTAGGGATTAACTCTCATTCTGTTCAACTATAAAAGTACCTTTCTGTGTTATAAGCTGATGATTGACTTTCCCAATTGGACAGAACACGAATGCCATGACACTGTCTGTGTGGCATTGTAAACAGCCTCCTTGCCTGAGGGAGCTCAAAAGTGTTCTCTTTCACTCTTGATCATCTCTACAATAGAAACGATCAAATCAAATTTTGTCATTATCCACCAAGCTAGAATATAAACTTCATAGGAATGGAAAACTTGCCCCATTTTTATTTGTATAATGCTAAGGAAAATTTCTCATATGTAGGGGATGCTTAATAAAGATTTTGAGTAAATATTTTGTTTGCAAATCCTAAAACTATTAAGTGACAATAATGTCGTTTTTTAAATTATTCCTCTTAGTTCACTCTGGACTATTCTCTAACATTTTCAAACATCCAGTTTTAATTTTACTTCTTTCTTTCAATCTATCAAGCCCTATCATTTACTGTTATTTTCTTGAATAGGCTATTATCCAAGTAGATAATGTCAATTAAGCCTCTATCTACACCCACAAATGCAATACGTAATACCATCAGTCCAGAATTACCAAAATGTCTGCTTTCACCCCTTCACCAAAACAGCTGATCCTGACTAGGGAAAAAAATTTGCTGAATATCTAGTGGATTCTCAGCATTGGAAATTTCCATCCAGCTTCAGTGATCCTTTAGACCTACCGGGTGGTTATTCAGTTATCCCAGTAAGTTTACTATACTATTATTTTCCAAGGATATTTCAAACTTTCTTCACTTAACCCATGATCTTTCCTCTTACTCTGAATAAAGATCACTAATTTACTGAGAAGATAGAATCCATCAAGCACATAATAATTCCTCTGTGCCCATATAGAAAGTTATTGACTTTGCATCTATCTCCTGTCCATCTGTCTATCCATTCTTTCTGATATGTAATAGATAAAATGTGTTTCCCTCCATCTGTGCTCTGGATATAAAACCTACCATCTACTCCAGTCTCTACATTACTCCCAAAATCTCACAAATTATTACAAATACAGCTCATTCTTCAACATCTCAGTTATTACTTTTTCTTCATATCAATGTTTAAACATGCAATGCACATTTTGAAAAAAAATAAACAAATATTAAATACTCCTTTCTAGGTACTAGCCTAGATACATCCTTTGAGAAATTTGCTTCTTTACTTGATGTTTCTCCTTTCTCACTAATAAATTTATAAAATATGTCACTTTCCTTCTTTTACTTCCCTATCTAACCACATCTTCACTGAAACAGTCAACTACTTAAAGTAAAAGTAACTGGTATTAATTGCCATTTTTATATTTTATTATCAGATGATACTTCAGCTTCTGATTTTTAAGTTTGTCCTGATATTTTGCTTTTGTTTATTCCAGGAACACCACTTCAGATTTTCTATTTCTCTAGCCACTTTTAAATATACTTAGCATATTTCTTGTTCTCTTCTTGCGTCCCCAGGGCTTGTTGTCCTCTGTTTAGCAACCTACTTTTCCTCTCCTCACTCTTTACATTTCCCTGGTGATATCTATAACTTGCTTTATTTACTGTCTATATTATGATAAATTCTAAACATATATGATGTGTGTTTCAGATCTATCTCATGAACTCCAGATACATATATCCAATAATCTAACAGACAGCTACACTTGGATTTTCCATGAACATCTCAATTCTTACAATTTTCAAAGTAACCTCATAATTTAAAAGCCCTTTAAATTTTGTTCATGACTTTATGTCTTAAATAGTTAAGCAATTAAGAGGTCTTCCTGTGGCTTTGCTATTTCTAAGTCAATCTTAGCTATTGGAAGTTTTGGTAAAATTGTACAAAATGTACCTTTCACATATGCAGTCAGAAATCAGGGCACAGATCCTTTCTGTTCTAAGAAGTCACTGTCCTTGACTCATTGTCCAGTCTGTGAAATACTTTGATCCCTACTCCTCAACTCTCATAGAGCACTACCCTGTCAATTATCTCACTACACCTATGGGATATCTAGCAAAATCTCAGTAGCATTCTAAAAAACACAAAGTATCTCCTAGAAGCATCTTTTCTCAAAGATCATAGAGAGAAAAAACCCAAGTGAAGAATGCAAGAAGGAAAAATTACAGAGAGGACAAACAAAATCTAACATTGCAATAAATTGTTCTGTTATATTTATACAAACTCAAGCAACTTTGTAATGAATTTGCATTAAATTAACATAGGAAGACTACACTATTATTCTTGTCTCTTTAAAAGGTTATCCCAATTGCTCACATTAGAGAAACATAAATATTGACTACATGCTAATTCTCTCACATGAAAGGGTTTCTGGGAAGGATGGTAAACCATCAAAACCCATTCTAAGCCTTAGAGAGCTATCACCCAGGACATATGAGTCAAACTGCAGCTGTAAGCTCTTACTTTTAGTACTTCACAATAGCATGCCAACTATAGTTCTAAGGTCTAAATCCACAATTGCTCCTGAGTGAGCTTAGCCTTCTTCATGTAGTTGTTTGGTTTTTTTTTTTTAATCTTCCAAGACTGCTGAGTTCACCATGACGCTCAAACTTCATGATGGGACCCAACATTTCTCACCTTTGATCCACTTTTTATTCCTAATCTCTTTACTTTCTAGTTACTGACTCAGCCTTCAATTCCTCTATTTCACAGCACTTCCCTATACCTTCTGAATCTGTCCCTCATGTTTAGCAAATACTCTAAACCACATCCTTCTATTAAGTAAAGCCAAATTCTTTCCTTAAGACTTTCTCCCTAATGACCTTCAAGTGCCCCTTTCTCATTTTTTTTTCTCTTACCATATGCTTCAGAGTTGACAAGCTACTCTTCTGCTGCCAGATCCCTTGTAAACAGCTTTTGTTTTGAGGCCTACCACCACTTTTTAAGAACTTTCTCGTTTCCTTTTGGCATCTTCTACTAATTGTACAGCTGTTGTCCATTTACTGAAGTGCTGGTAAATTAGATATCAGGTTTCTTTGCTACTTGCCAACTATATAATTTATACATTCATTCAATGTCTTAATAATCCAGTTCCTCAGTTTGTCAATGTCTTATATTAAATAAGCTTTCCTCGCTTACCCTATTTATAGTCGTACTGTCAACAGTGGAAACTCATACTCCCAAACCAGCATTTCGTTTTGACCACAAATTTTCCTTCCTACAAGTTACCTTTACAAAATTTAGGACACAATCATCTTTGGACTCCTCCAGGACCTACAGATTATTTACCCATAACTTCTTTCCTACTCATGGACTGAGATGGCTTTGATGTTCTCATTAGCTTGACTAAACTTTTGGCAAATTTCTTTCTATAATGACTGTAGGCACTTTTTTCTCAGAGCATTTACTTTATAACACTTGTAATTACATATTCTTTTTCTGCTTCATTGGGATGTATTCTTCTAGATCTTGCAAGGTTTACAACACAGGAATGGATTTCCCTAAAATCTGGGAGCCAGCCCTTTAACATGTAGTCATAAAGCAAGATCATGCCCCCATTTCCCAGACCAATTAACAAATGACCTTGTCACATTGATCAACTTTCTGTGTAACATCCTCCAACATTTTTTTATTAGTTCATCCCAGCACTTATAAACCTTTTTGTTTCAGTGATTTTCATTTCATCTCTCTTCCCTAGTAGTTATAACATCTTTTTCCTAGTTAAATTGTCTGATGTAATTTTTCTTTTACATAATTAGCAAATTTTTCTCAAAGTTTTGTGCTTTTCCAATGTTCCTATAAATAAATATAACCAGCATCTGGAAGAACTTCCGGCAAGTTGGCAAAGGGGCAGGTTGATCCATGAGGCTTTGGGCAAAACCGAGGTACCATAGGGACTCATGTTCTCCCCATGCCTCCTGCTCTTGCCACTGCCAGCCTGCTCTTTGGCCTGCTGCGCAGGTCTAAGGGCTGGCAGAAAACGGCCCTGCACACTGCTCTGTTGGCTGCTGCAGCCACTGCCACCGCCGCTGGCCACATTGTCCTGCAGGCTGGAGGCCCTCAGTTCCACGCACTGTGCTGCTGGTTCAGCCACTGCTGCTGCTGCTCCCTTCCGCAGTTGCTGCCCCACCAGGATCAGCTCTAGATTCCTGGCCCATGGAGTTCTTACTACGCACTGCTCCTTCCTGGGGTTGCTCCCTCCCCCCACCCAAGGCGGCCCTCAATTCCCTGCCTGGGAACTCCAGGCCCCCACGCCTGCTGCATAGCTCTCTCCTACCTGAGCCACCCAGTGCCACACCGACCTGCGGCTCCTGGTGGTTCCACCTTCCACCTCCCCCAGTACGGCCCAGTGGGTGGGTTGGAGTACAACTAGAGCCCGGATACCAGGCAGAGACTGCGTTGACCCACCAAGGATACCAGCTCTGCTCAATTCTGCCAGCCTCCAACTTGAGATCTAAGGTAATAAAATCAAACTGGGAGAGACAGATACTCCACCCCATGCTAGATCGGTCACAGCTCAGATGTGAATGGCAGACTTCTCAGACAGCAAGTTGACTGAGCTTAGATCTGATCAAACCCACCGCCCTCCACCCCACCCCGCAGCAGGCCTGGATCCTACCAGCCGGCAATGAGAACTAGAGATCAGAGCTGAAAGGACATTGGACTTAGAGGAATGATTTAAGAGCATGCTTGGTTCCCTTGTTTTTATTTTTGCTATTTGTATTCTTTGTATGTTGGTTTTACTTATCTTTTTTCTTTTTTTTTCCTCTTTTTTCTCTCCTCTTACTGTTAGTGATAGCGTTTAAGTACTAGCTTTGCCTCTGTTAGTTTACTGATTTTTTCTTTTATTCTTTAGACTTCATGCTTGTGTAAGGGAACAGTATCAATAAGGAGGTTAATTGGCTCGTGTGTCTGTATGCTTCAGTTTTGGGGGGTTTTTGGGGGGCTGGGTTTTTTCTTACTCTTTTCTGTCTTTGTGTCTCTTTTCATTTATTAGTTGGTACATTTGTCTGTTTCCCCTCTTACTCCTCTCACTCTCCACCTTCCACTTCCTCCCTCCCTCCCCTGTTCCATTCCTTTCTTTTTTCTTACCACATTTTGTTTTCAGGGAGTAAACCTATTCCCCTACTGCATGGACAGATTGCAAGGCGATGGATACTGTGATCTGCAGATAGATTTTGAATCACAGTTTCCCCTTCAATTCAATCTCAAAACTGAAAAAAAAATACAACCCACAGTCAAGTTACATAAGTAAACAAAGCTAGAAGATTCACACAAAGAAGAATAGGAGATCAAAAAAACAGGAATAAAAGCAACCTTGCCACCCCTGAGCAGCAAAATTAAAGAAGAGGGGGAATAAAAGGGAAAAGTAGGGAGGAAAATTTACATAAATGAAGAAAAACCAAAATAAAAATATTGGTCTCACACAGACTCCTGGGAGATTAGATACTGAGAAAACAGACTATGGAAGTAAAACAATAAAGAGCCCCCAGAATGACTGGTCACACACTACAAACCCAGAAATCAAGACACTAATAGAGAGAATAAAAAGAATTGAGGAGAGACAAGAAGAAAATAGGAAGGAGTTGATAACGGAGATAACACCAGTAAAGAATACTGTGATTGAAATAAATAGCAAACTAATAAGCATGTAAAGCAGAATTACATAAGCAGAAGAAAGAATTTCAGACCTTGAGGATCAAAATACAAAACTAACCCAAACTGTCCAAACCATAGAAAAGAAGCTTAAAAAGACAGAACAAAACCTTCAAGGGATGAGCAATTCTTCAAGAGACCAAAGCTAAGAGTAACTGGACTTTCTGAGGAAGAAAAAGAGACAGAGACAACCCTGGAACAAGCATTCCATGAAATTATTCAAGAAAACTTTCCTCATCTCATCAGTGACATGAAAATTCAAACATGAGAAATTCAGAGAACCCCTGCAAGACAATAAATGAGAAGACCAACTTCTGGAAACATAATAATTCACTTAGACAACGTAGGCATAAAAGAAAAAAATCCTAAAGGCAGCAAGAGAAAAAGGTCAGACTACCTACTGGGAAAGACCAATTAGAATAGCAGCAGATTTATGTATAGAAACCCTTTGTCATAGGAGAGCTTGGAGCCCAATCTTCAAAGTCCTCAAAGGTAATCAATTTCAACCAAGAATAACCTATCCAGCTAAACTAAGCTTCATCAGTGAGGGAGAATTAAAATCTTTCCCAGGCATTCAATTTCTAAAAACTTATGCTGCCTCAAGACCAGCCCTACAAGAAATAATTAAGAAAGTATTAAACACAGAAGAAAGGGAAAAAAGAACAGCAATGTTTTTTACAACAATGAAGGATAAAAGATTGAAAACACACATGAATCAACCCAAAAATCAAAAGAAACACAACAAACAAATAGGATCAACAACACCTCTATAATAATCTCATGACAGGGATAAACTCTCACATTTCAATAAATGGCCTGAATGAGAATGGACTAAATGCACCACTGAAAAGACATAGAATGGCAAAATGGATAAAATATCATAAAGCAACAATATACTATCTCCAAGAGAATCATCTCACCAGAAAGGACACTCACAGACTGAAGTAGGATAGGAAGCAAAATTTCAGGCAAATGGAAAACAAAAGAAAGCTGGAGTTGCAATTTTAATCTCAGACAAAATATTCTTTAAGCTATCAAAAACTTAAAAAGAAGAAGGTCACTATATAATGTTAAAAGATTCAATACAACAACAAATATCCATCCTAAACATATATGCACCCAAAAGAGGAGCACCAAAGTTCATAAAGCAGCTTGTATGGACACTTAAAAAAGAGATTGACTCTAACACTATCATAGCTGGGGACTTTAATACCCCACTCACAACCCTGGACAGATCATCAAGAAAAAAATACCAGCAAGGAGATCCGGAACCTCAACAAGACACTTGAACAAATGGACTTCACTGATACTTAGAGAACACTACACCCAATGACCACAGAATATACATTCTACTCATCAGCACATGGGACGTACTCCAAGATTGACCACATCATTGGCCATAAATCAAGCATAAGCAAATTTCATAAGAATGAAATTTTGCCATGCATCTTCTCAGACCACAGTGGAATAAAAATAAATATCAACACCAACAAAGTTCCACTAAAACCCACAACAACATGAACACTAAATAGTAAGATGCTAAGCAACTCCTGGGTTAAATGATGCAATCAAAACAGAGATTAAAAGGTATCCAGAAACAAATGAAAATGAGGAAACATCTTACCAAAATCTCTGGGATGCCATGAAAACAGTAGTAAGAGGGGAATTCATATCTTTACAAACACACAAGAAGAAAATGAAAAGATCACAAGTTAATAGCCTAACAAGTCACCTACGGAAGCTGGAAATGCAAGACCACCAAAACTCTAACTTCAGCAGAAGAATCCAGATCACCAAAATAAAAGCCCAAATTCAGGACATTGAAGACAAAAAGATAACACAAAAAATAAATGAAATAAAAAAGCTGGTTCTTTGAAAGAATAAACAAGATAGATGTTCCCCTAGCCAGACTGACCAAGAAAAAGAGGGAAAAAGCCCAAGTAAACTCAATCAGAAATACAAAAGATGAACTCACAACTGACCTGGAAGAAATACAAAAGATTATCAGAGACTACTATGTACAATTGTATGGAAACAAACATGAAAACCTAAAGGAAATGGAGTACTTTCTGGCAACACACAACCTCTCTAGGTTGAAACAAGAAGACACTGAGACCCTGAATAGAACAATAACAATGAAGAAAATTGATTATGTCATAGGAAAACTACCAACAAATAAAGCCCTGGACCAGATGACTTTCTAGCAGAATTCTACGAAACATACAAGGAGGAACTGATACCAACTCTATTGAAAGTATTCCAGACGTTTAAGAAAGATGACACTCTCCAAATCATTTTATGAAGACCAAACAAAGAAAGAGAACTACAGGCCAATATCTTTGATGAACATAGATGCCAAAATTCTCAACAAGATCCTAGCAAACCGGATTCAACAACACATCTCAAAAATCATCCATCATGACCAGGTAGGCTTCATACCTGGGATGCAAGACTGGTTCAACATTGGTAAGACCATAAACATAATTAAATACATCACCAAATGTAAAAACAAAAACCACATGATCATATGTAAAAACATAAATCACATGATGCAGAAAAAGTTTTCGATAAAATCCAGCACCCTTTCTTGATAAAAACCCTCAAACACCTAGGCATACATGGAACATACAACACAATAGTAAAACCCATCTATGAGAAACCCACAGCCAGCATACTCTGAAACAGACAAAAATTGGAACAGTTTCCACTGAAAACTGGAACAAGACAAGGATGCCCACTCTCGTCCCTCCTGTTCAACATAGTTTTGGAAGGCCTGGCTAGAGTAATCAGAGAAGAGAAGGCGATCAGGGGTATCCAGATAGGAAAAGATAAAGTCAAGTTATCTCTTTTTGTAGATGACATGATTGTATACCTTGAAAACCCAAGAGAATCTCTCAAAAACCTCCTGGCACTGATAAAGGACTTTGGCAAAGTCTCAGTGTATAAAATAAATGTACAAAAGATAATTGCATTTCTATACACAAATAATAAACAAACAGAAACCAAAATAAAAAGCACAATTCCATTTACAATAGCCACGCACACACACAAAAAGTAATACCTTGGCCTCTTCCTAACCAGAGACATAAAAGACCTTTACAATTAAAACTACAAAACACTGCTCAAAGAAATCAAATATGACACAAACAAGTAGAAAAATATTCCATGTTCATGGATTGGAAGAACCAACATTGCTAAGATGTTCATTTTACCTAAGGCAATCTACAGATTTAATGCAATACCCATCAAATTACCAGTAACATTCTTTTCAGACCTAAAAAAAGCAATACAGGAATTCGTATGGAAACAAAAACAACCAAGAATAGCCAAAAAAAAAAAAAGCAGGAGGTATCACACTCCCAGACTTTAAACTATAGTATAAAGCTACAATAATCAAAACAATCTGGAATTGGTACAAGAACAGGCATACAGACCAGTGGAATAGAAATGAGATCCCAGAAGCAAAACCTCAATTTCGCAACCAACTCATCTTCGACAAAGCCTCCACCACTCACTACTGGGAAGAGGAGAGCCTATTCAGTAAATGGTGCTGGGAAAACCGACTGACCACATGCAGAAGATTGAAACGGAACCCCTACCTATTCCCATACACAAAAATTAACTCCAAATGGATCACAGACCTAAATGTAAAACCTCAAACTATAAGAACCTTAGAAAATGTAGGAGACATTCTTATGGAAGTTGGAACTGGCAACCCATTTCTGATCAAAACACAAAGTGCCCAGGCCATAAGAGATAAGATAAACAATTGGGACCTCATTAAACTGTCAAGCTTCTGCAAAGCCAATGAAACCATCAACAGAGCAGGGAGACAGCCGACAGACTGGGAAAAAATAGTTGCCAAATCAACGTCTGACAAAGGTCTAACATCACAGATCTACAAGGAACTCAAACATGCCAAAAAGAGAAAAACAAACAGCCCCATTATGACGTGGGCTAAAGATATGAATAGATATTTCTTAAAAGAAGACATACGAGCAGTCAGCAGACACATGAAAAAATGTTCAGCCTCACGAGTCATCAAGGAGATGCAAATTAAAACTACACTGAGATATCACCCAACTCCAGTCAGAATGACCATCGTCAATAACTCATAAAATAACAGGTGCTGGAAAGGATGTGGCGAAAAGGAAACACTTCTACACTCTTGGTGGGGGTGTAAAGTAGTACAGCCTCTGTGGAAACCAGTGTGGCAATTCCTAAAACTCCTAAAAATTGACCTTCCATATGATCCCACAATCCTCCTACTGGGAATATCCCCGGAAGAACTCAGGTCACTATAAAAAAGATACCTGCACGTATATGTTTATGGCAGCATTGTTCACAATAGCAAGAACATGGAGCCAACCGTGCTGCCCATCAAAAGAGACCTGGATGAAAAACAAATTGGGTATGTATATACAATGGAATATTATGCAGCCATAAAGAAGAACAAAATCATGAACTTCACAGCAACATGGATGGAATTAGAGTCTATAATATTGAGTGATCTCTCAGAAACAAAAAACTGAGTAGCACATGTTCTCACTCATACGTGGACCTTGAACAACTACTGTATTACTGTAGGAAAAGGATTGAAAGTAGTGGGAAATGCGGGGGGATGGGTAGCTGGGATTGACAGCAGTCAATATTCACCTGGGGAAGGGGGGGCACAACTATCAAAAGGGTATCTGCACAGCGAATATTTGTATACCTAACCCTGAATTGTACCCCACAACTTCAAAATAAAAATTAAAAGAGAAAAAAAAACAACATCTATAAACTTAAATCAGAAACCTATCTTGCCAGACTCGGTGGCTCAGCCTGTAATCCCGCGCCTTGGGAGCCTGAGGTGAGTGGATTGCCTGAGCCCACGGGTTTGAGACCCAGCTAGACAACTTGGAGAGACCTCATCTCTACAATAAATCAAAAATCAGCCAGGCATGGTAGCGCGTGCCTGTAATTCCGGCTACTCGGAAGGCTGAGGCGGAAGGATCACCGGAGCCCAGCTGGTGAAGGCTGTGGTGGCTGGGAGCGGCCACTGCACTCCAGTCTGGGTGACAGAGTGAGACTCCAACTCAAAAAAAAAGAAAAGAAAAGAAACCTATCTCAAAATCCCTTTACATATATAAAATCATGATTATACATTACATTATATATTTATATCATATCATCATGTTCTTATCGCATTTCATATCATCATATTCTTGTCTAAACTATATAGTTCTGACCTAAATGAGAGCAATAGGCTTTAGACTGGTCATATCTATTATTGTTCCTCTTTAATCAAGTCTTTATATAAGAGCCAGATTGTTTCTCACAATGTAAATTCAACTACATTCTTCATCTTCTTATAAAATGTCATGGTTATCTCTTTCTCTTAGAATAAGAACTGAAATTTTTAATGTGTCAGAAATCCATTAACTATCTGGTCCCTCTCTATTACTCTTACTTCATATTTGTTATGCTCATTCTTAGTTCATACATTTTAATCACTTTATCAGTCTTTCACTTTTAACCAAACTACCAAGTTAATTATTTTCCTAGAAACTGTGAAAATATTCTCCAATTATCTTAAAAATTTAGATAACATAAAAGTTTAGCTTTATCTTAACTCATACTCTTCCTTCAGATTATAGTTAATTTTCTCAGAAGAGATTATGAATGAATGAAGAATTCAGTAGAGGGAGGTGTAATAGAATGGGTTCACCAATAAAATGAAAGCATAATGAAGATGGGAGAATTTCAATGATGAGTAAACTATGTAGATCACAGACTAGCCTTCTCTGAAAAGTGTTTTCAGCTATTTAATGAGAATATAATCACTGGTTTGTCATAAAGTACTAAATAAGAAAGAATAAAATATTAAAACAAAGATTTTAAAGGAAAAGAAGTTTTTAGATGTGATAATGAGGTATTTTAAGAAATCGAGAAAAAGCAAAATAAAACACAGCATTCTGATGGATAAAATGTCATCAAGGAGTCAAAGTGTGCTGTATACAGAGGCTGTGGATCTGCTTGCTTGTATGAATTCACAACCTATTGTCCAAATCACATGGAGAGAGATGCATTTTGAATTTCTGTTATGTTGTTGTTTAGATTTTAGAAAGGCATCGTGGTAAATGCATTAATTATTATTACTAAACCACTCAGATAAGGTGTGAGACAGCCCTTTGTAATCACAGACGTTTATATGACTTAAGTAAAATATATGTATAGTCACAGTAATTAGTATAAAGATTAAATAGCCTCATTTCGGTCATTTTCTATCCAAACAAAATTATGCTAAACTTTTAAAATAATGCATATACTATTTTGAGAGACTTTTAGATTGTGGAATTACAGGAAAAAATGTGCACCTATATTTTCTGAGAATCAAAATGAGAGTGAATGAATGAATGAATGACAGTGAAAAGAAAAATCAAGAGCTTCAATAAATAATTTTAAATGTTGGTATATAATCCTTGAACTGCATACAGCGTGCCAAATCAGACTATAAATAATTATTTTTAAGGAATTTACTTTTAAAGTAAAATTGAAATATGACAAAGCAAAGTAGAAGTAACCAATGAGTGGGTAGAATACATTCTTAAAAATCCTTGAGCACTACTTGTGCAGTAATATCCTGGGGTTAGATAAAATAATCAGACACTTAGTGTCTCACATGTCTAATTTGAAAATGAAAAACTATCTCTGACATCTCTGACCTCTTAAAATAATTATCTAATCCCAAAATATATATAATTTGAAAGTTATGGACTAAAAACAGTAATCTTTATGAAAAGTATAACATATTTAATTAAAAATATATTCTGTATTTGTAAAACGAGCTTTAATGAATTTACAATGTAAATAATTAAGGACTATTTACAGGAGGAACCGATCTATTTTTAAAGATATACTATTAAAATATTGTTATAAAATAAATATTACTATAAATTTTTAGTGTTTATACTGTTCTAAATTTATGATAACCTAACAAGTATAAAATATTAATGAACATTAGTTGCTTAAATGACTTTATCAAATAAGTTTTATATATAAGAACTTGACTTAAAATGTCAAATTGATTTCTTTATCATAGAGCATAAAATATTATACTGGAGTTTTTTTCCTTTTGTTTTCTAGATAAAATTAATTCTTTATCTTACCAATTTGTAGTTTTCTAGATAAAATTAATTCTTTATCTTACCAATTTGTTGTTTAATTGAATACAAATTTAATTTTAAACCAAGATCTTATATCTAAATTTTTTGTCAAAAATTCCACGCGTCCTTTTACTTTCAGCATTAGAGACCCCCTTTTATATATCTGACTTACCTCTAAAATAATCCCCAAATCTGTTTCCATTTATGAAATCCTCCTTCCCCTAACACATGATTCATCTCATGTCACTGAGATTGCTTTAATTCTTAGAGGATTATGTCCATGGAAATAAATAACTGCCAAAATGTGTGTTTTATTTATTATTCAATTTGTTGAAGATATTCATCCAAATGTAAAGCATTAAAATTTTTTTAAATTAAATTATTTTGCTTTTAAAATATTAATGAAGGT
Source organism: Cephalopachus bancanus (assembly GCA_027257055.1). Lineage (NCBI taxonomy): Eukaryota > Metazoa > Chordata > Mammalia > Primates > Tarsiidae > Cephalopachus > Cephalopachus bancanus. The sequence continues at coordinate 13,295,022 of JAPVLO010000005.1, read as the reverse complement.
CATTGCTAGGTCATTGTGGCCATTGTCTAGGTAAGCTGCGGTGTAGCCGTGAAAAATGGAGCTCTTTGAGCTATGGCTGGGCCATGTTTCCTGGCTTTGGCCCTCTCCCTACCTTGGGGAGATGAATGTCCTCTTTATCCTTCTCTCTCTCTCTAACTTACTTTCTAAATAAATTTTATTTTCTAATCTAAAAGAAATTAATGAAAAATTTAATAAGTTGGAATCCTCTAAAATTAATCTGGATTGCAAATTAATTCAGGTGTTTTTCTTTTAAGCAAGTGTAATGTTACTATCAAGAAAGAAAGATGCAATATCACCAGAGAAATTGCAAAGGCTAAACATTTATAAGGCAATATTAAGAACATATTTATACCAATAATTTTGACTACGTAGAACAGGAAGTCAGTGAATTATAGCACATAGGTCAAATCTGTCCACTGCCTATTTCATATAACCTCCATACTAATTTTAAATGACTGGAAAATAATCAGTAGATTAATATACTATACGTGGGAATTACATGAAATTCAAATGTCAGTGCCCATAAAGTTCCATTGTAACACAACCATACACTTCATTTATATATTTTGATGACAACTTTCATGCAACAATGGCAGAACTGAGTAGATGCTATACAGACATTATAGATACAACTCTCATCAGATCACACTGCTTTCTGTACATTACAAATTCAGTAAAATTGTTGTAATTCTATAGTGTTTGAAAGCAACCTCCATTAAGTAAAATATAATGTCTCAAAAAAACTTCTAATTTGTTTACCTGTATTACTAAAAAACTACTTCCTATCATTTTATCATATATTATATTTATTCCCTATTATAGGAGTATTTACTTAGTGATCTTTATATTGAGTTCTGGACTACAAAACTTAAAATATTTACTATCTGGCCCTTAAGAGAAAAAATTTTTTGACCCTTGGTCAAAATGAAGCAGACAAACCAGTATACATACATACATACATATATATATATATATATAAATGAAGTGTATGTCATTTTGATGACAGCATGAAAGCTGTTATCAAAATATATAAATGGAGTGTATGGTTGTGTTACAAGGGAACTTTATGGGCATTGACATTTGAATTTCATGTAATTCCCACATATTATACATTATTTTACTGATTATTTTCATACTCATATATATATATATATATATATAGTAAAATGTGAGAAAAATAGAAAATCTAAGTAGCTTTGCAGCTAACAAGTAAATTGCATTTATAATTTTAAATGTTTTCACAGAGAGACTTGCAAACACACATGGCTTTACTCATAAAAATGTTAACAAACATTTAAGAAAAAAAATGATAGTATTTTTTTTTTTTTGAGTTGTAGTCTCACTCTGTTGCCCAGGCTGGAGTGTAGTGGCATGTTCATGGCCACCCCGGCATCAACTTGTTGGGCTCAGGCTATCCTTCCACCTCAACCTTCCAAGCAGCTGGAACTACAGGTGCGTGCTACCAGCCCGGCTACTTTTTTGATTTATTGTAGAGATGAGGTCTCACCATGTTGCCCTGGCTGGTCTTGAGCCTGCCGGCTCAGGCAATTCCCTCACCTCTACCCCTCAAAGTGCTGGGATTACAGGCTTGAGCCACCGTGCCCGACCAATAGTAATTTTATAATGCTGTCAGAAGATAGAGAAAGATGGATAATTTTCCAATGTATATTGAGGTTAATAATACCTTGACCAGGCAAAAACCTGGCAAGAAAAGTAAACTACAGAATCATTACTTTCATGAGCTTTGATAAAAAAAGAAATTTGCTAGGAAATCAAATCTAGGCATGCATAAAATGAGTACATCATGACCAATTAGAAGTTATTCAAGGCAAGTAGGTTTTGGTTTACTTTTTAAAAAATCTAATGGAATTTACCATATGTAAAACCAAAAATTAAAAACTAGATGCAGATGCTCATATCAATAAATGAAAAATAAGTTGAATAATAGCCATTCATGATAAAAACTCAGCAAACTAGGATAACAAGAGAATTTTCTTAATCTTTGAGAGATTAAGGCAACTATATAAAACCTAGAGCTACCACTATGGTTAATGGTAAACAAAATAAATAGTGTCTCCTTAAAATACAATAGTCCACAGAAATCTACCTATGTCTTAATCTCTTCCATCAAGCTATATGATTCCCCTTATATCAAGACTACACTGCCTTGATTGCTGTAACTTTTTATAGTATGTCTTCAAATTAGATACTATGAATTTTCAAAATTTATTCTTTTGTAAAAGGCTAATTTTCCATATAGATTTTAAAATGAGATGGCCAATTTCTAAAAAAAAAAAAAAGAAAATAAACAGCAACAAAATTATGTTGAAAGCTTTATTGATATTGAATTGAATCTATAAATACATTTGGGAAGAACTGGTTTCTTCACATTTTTTAATCTTTCAATCCATGTGTGGATATTTCTCCTCATGTATTTACTTAATGTTTAAAAAAATTATTTTGAAATAGATTACAGGTTTTAGTGTATGGATCTAGCAAGTATATTGTTAAACATATTCCTAAATATTTTATATTTGAGTATTACTAATATTATGCTTATTTCATATTTAATTTGTCAAATTTTCATTGCTAATATTACATGGAACAAACAATATAGAACTAAAGATTTTTATAGTAACCTTACATTTTCAGCCTTGCTAATTTTGCTCATTTCTAGTTGCTTTATATTTTAGATTTTATATTTTAGATTTATATTTTAGATTCTTAAAAGGTTTTCTAAATGTACAATCACATACTATATGTATAAACCAGATTCCTTATTCTGTTCCAACATTTAAAAAAATTTCTGTTGATGCTTTATTGTACCAGTTAGGACTACTAACATTTCATACACCACATAACAATGCTATAGTCTATATTTCTGTCATTTGAGCATTTCATATAGCATACAAAATATCTCCTTAACTCCATTCACAATAGCAAAAACATGGAGCCAACCATGCTGCCCATCGAAGCTGGTCTGGATAAAAAAATATGGTACATATACACAATGGAATACTATGCAGCCATAATGAAGGAAAAACATATGGACTTCACAGTAACTTAAATGGATTTAGAGTCGATCATACTCAGTGATCTATCACAGAAACAAAGAACAGAGTACCATATGTTCTCACTGATAATCGGACCTTGAACAATTAACGTAATACTGTAAGAAAGGGATTGGCAGTAGTGGGAAACTGTCAGGGGAGCGGGTCGGAGTGGCAGTTGAGGGAAATTGCTAGGGGAAGGAGAGGCACAGCTCATCAACGAGGGTACCTGCATAATCAACGTTTGTATACCTAACCCTGAATTGTACCCCACGTCTTTACAATTAAAAATATATAATGAATAAAGAAAGAAGAAAAGAAAATGCTAAATATATATATCTGCTTATATTTTTGAACTTTTTTTTTTTTAGTTGGAGTCTCACTCTGTCACCCAGAGTGGAGTGCAGTGGCCGCTCCCGGACACCTGCTGGGCTCCCGCGATCCTTCCGCCTCAGCCTTCCAAGTAGCTGGAACTACCGGCGCGTTCTACCACACCCAGCTAATTTTTGATTTATTGTAGAGATGAGGTCTCGCCAAGTTGCCCAGGCGAGTCTCGAACCCGCAGGCTCAGGCAATCCACTCACCTCAGTCTCCCATAGCACGGCATTACAGGCTGAGCCACCGAGCCCCGCTCATTTTGAACTTTTAATCTCTGATTCGATTCTAAATATTTGTTTTTTTAATATTATTTCTGTTTTATGGCAATCCATATAATTAAGAGAGCTATGAACTTTCAGATGTTATAGAGGTACGTAACAAAACTCTCTACACTCAGGCCTCATCTCCAACCACCTTCTCCTTCATTCTATTTTCTATAGTGACTGTCATTGTTCTTAAGACATTCAAGGAACACTCCCAACTGTGAGACTTCACCTTTGTTCTTTTCTCTGTAAGCAGCACTTTCAAACCAAAAGGGCACAGAGCTCATTCTCTCATTTCCTTCAAGTCTCTGCTCATATCTCCTTACAAAGGCTATCCTATGTAAAGCTATCAATACCTATCCACAGGCTTCCTAACTCCATGCTTCATGTTTCTCAATGTCACTTCTTAACATTTGGGAAATAATTCTTTTTTTCCCCATATTTGAATTTAAGCATTGGAATTATAGGAACAATTTTACTGTGTCACCCCCATAAATTATAATAGTGTCAGACAAGTTATAAATGCTGAATATTTGTGGGGAAATGGGTAAATGATTAAGGTAATCATTTTTCCAGTGCTAACTCAAGATATTTTAAGTGCATTCATTCGACAAATTAAAAAGTGTTAACTATATCAATATAATGGGCAAAATAATATGAGGACTTATAGAAGTCTGTTTAAAAAAAATTTTTTTTGAGTTGGAGTCTCACTCGGTCACCCGGACTGGAGTGCAGTGGCCGCTCCCGACCACCGCAGCCTCGCCTGCTGGGCTCCAGCGATCCTTCCGCCTCAGCCTTCCGAGTAGCTGGAATTACAGGCATGCACTACCATGCCCGGCTGATTTTTTGCTTTTTTTTTATTGTAGAGATGAGGTCTTGTTGCCCAGGCGGGTCTCGAACCCGCGGGCTCGGGCAATCCACTCACCTCAGCCTCCCAAAGGCGCGGGATTTCAGGCTGAGCCACCCAGCTTAAAATATATTTTAATTAACATTAAACATGTACAGAAAGTAAAACTAAAATGTGACATTGGGCATATATTTTAAACGTGTGTTTCATGAGTTTATAAAAGGAAAAGATGAGCAAGAAAATAAACTATTCCTTGAATGCTTCATGAAGCTGAAAACTGTTGCCTACTGTGGGCCACAGATTTTGACATGTGAGAAAGCACATTCCACAGTTTTTAACTTATAGGAAAATCTCTTATCACATGTTTCCTTCTAGAAAAAAAAGACTGACATTTATTTCAGTTAATATACAAATATAACACATCTATCCTCAATTTTATAAACCAGTCTTATTAATACACCATAAAATGACTAGATTCTGTAAGCTACTGAGGGATTCATTAGAGGCTCTTGAAGTGATTGCACGTCAGCAGCAGTAGTGGAGTAATGATAGAGACACACAAATCAATTTTTAAAAGATAACACTGTGCTCCGTAGAGATGGACTCACTCAGCAGAGAATAACGCAATGTATTCCCAGTCAAAGATGTACTTAGCAGGCTTCTCAAGGTCTATACAAGATTATGCAGTTACTGCTGATACTTGCCTAGGCATGATCAATTCCCTCCAACCTCCAAAAAGTTGATTTCTGAGTATTGTAGCTGTCCTTTTATCACTCTTTGAGAAAACTGACACTAACTATTTATATATTACTTTTTAAAAAATATCGACAATAGTAGGCATTTGTTATTAGCAAAGACATATTTTTCTATGCACATGAGAAGGATGTATATAAGAAAAACAGGATGTATACAGGTATCTCTAAACAGATTATTTGCTTTTTGCTATATAGGAGCTAAGAAAATATACTTTTTCAAGTAATAAAAACCTATAAAAAGAAAAGTCATACAAAGTCATGTACTGATAGTAAAGTCTATGTAATATATATTTGCCCAAGTAAATATTAAAATAATAGGATGGCTTATAAATTCAAAGTTTAAAACTTTATTTCATTTTTATTTGCACCCTCAAAAGAAAGCAATAGATTAAAGAAAAAAAAGAAGCAATAAAAAACAAATCATGTAGTAAAATTTCTTTACACTACCATTATATCACTACACTTTCTGCCACCACAATTATTGCGCCACCATACATGCACACACACACACACACACACACACACACACACACCCACACACACACATATCAGCAATATACATTAGCTAAGAATATATAATAGAAAGCAAATTATGTTTCTCCAAAAACTGGAGCATTGTTTAGCAAGCTGGAGGATTCACTTATCATTTTCAAATTATCATAACTATTTCTATGAGTTAGGTCCACAGGGTTCAGTGTTGCCTACACTAATACTCAACACTTTGAATAATAATAGTTTCAAAATAACTATACATGTAGAGAACTCCTTTATTATAGAATTTTCTGTAAGGTAGAACTCTCTCATTTTACTCACTTTTGTCTTATCTTTAATTCTTCCTTTCATTGAGCAACTTCAGTCAATTAAAGGTTGGAAGTGGCCGGGTTCGGTGGCTCAGTCTGTAATCCCAGCCAGCACTTTGGGAGGCTGAGGAGAGTGGACTGCCCAAGTCTGCGGGTTTGAGACCAGCCCAGACAACTTGGTAAGACCTCGTCTGTACAATAAATAAAAAATTAGCCTGGCGTGGTAGCACATGCCTGTAGTTCTGGCTACCTGAAAGGCTGTGGCAGAAGGACCACAGGAGTCCAACGGGTCAACACTGGGGTGGCTGTGAGTATCCCACTGCTCTCCAGCTAGGGGGATGGAGTGACTCCAACTCAAAAAAAAAAAGTTGGAACTAAGTAAAAAACCAATTAAAATTATAAATGAAAGTTAAATATCACAGTAGAAAGTGCTTGATTTTCAAGAAATGAATACTTTTAAGTGATCTTTGGAAAATATAATTTTTTTTTCCAAAACACCCGAATGAAATAATCTAGTACTGAAATATTATTAATGTAGTTTTACATAAATATTTCATCTTTATAAGAAACCAAAGGCCTTTGACACAATATTTTATAATACCAGTAGCATTTTTTCTGATGAACAGTATTTGGGAACTGTTTCGTAGAAACAAGGTTGAAAATGAGAGAAAAATCTCAGTGAACAATTGGTAAACACAGAAGCAGAAATACAAAAGTCAAAATTAGCATTCCAAGCCAGACATATTAAGGTTTATTATTCTTTTACTTATTGTGTTTTAATATTTTCATGTTAAAAAGTCAGAATGGCACATATTAAAATTTTATAGTGCAGTTTGTCTTCTACAAGCATGGATCAACAAATCAACTAAACCATAGACAGCAGCAGAGTAAATAATATAATAGTGGATTTTATAAATAAACTATGACATGCTACATATTCTATATTCTAGACTTAAACTTCAAGGAGGAACCTCATATACCCAATATGGAAAGCAAAATAATAACTCCCCATTAGAATGCCCACATCCTAATGCTGGAACCCCTGGATAAATCACTTTGCATGGCAAAGAAGGATTAAGGTAGTAGAAGGAATTAAGGTTGCTAATCAGTTGAACTTAATACAGGGAAATTGTCTTAGATTATTTGGGTGGGCCTAATGTAATCACAAGGATTTTAAATGTGAAAGAGGAAGGCAGAAGTTTCAGTGTTTCAGTGATACCATGTAAAAAAGACTTCACCAGATATCTCTGGCTTTGTAGATAGAAAGGGTCAGAAGTCAATGGAATGCAGGCAGCTGCTGAACTCTGGAACAGGTAAGAAACCAGTTTCTCCCTTACAGCCTCTTAAAAAGAGTGCCCTGCTTGAACATCAGGTTTGGCTCAGTGAGACATCCATGTAAGATTTCTGACCTATAGAACTGTAAAATAATGAATTTTTTATATTAAATTTTTGATAACATGATACAGCAGCAATGAAAAATAAATACATCTACCAAAAACATATAGATAATAAAGAAAAGAAAATGTTTGGCTGGGCTCGGTGGCTCAGCCTGTAATCCCGCACTTTGGGAGGCTGAGGTGAGTGGATTGCCCGAGCCTGTGGGTTCAAGACCCGCCTGGGCAACTTGGCGAAACCTCATCTCTACAATAAATCAAAAATTAGCCAGGCATGGTAGCGCTCGCCTATAGTTCCAGCTACTTGGAAGGCTGAGGTGGAAGGATCTTCGGAGCCCAGCAGGTAGAGGTTGGGGTGTCCAGGAGCGGCCACTGCACTCCAGGTCTGGGCGACAGAGTGAGACTCCAACTCAAAAAAAAAAAAGAAAATGTTTGTTTGGGGCCAAATTTATATTCTAATTTTTGTGGAAATTGATGTATAATGAACTGTAAAAACATTAAATCTAGTCATTAAGCTGTTTTTGAATGAATTTTTATATCTACTAATACTTTAAAACTTTCATTTCCTCTTCCAGACTTCTCCTGAATAATTCAGTATAAGCATAGTATTTCACAATTTCTAGGTTTGACTGAAATTGTTTAAAGGTTTTTTAAGGTCTAATACGTAACATACACATAATTAAATATATAAGTCATAAATGACCAGTTCAGTAGATATTTAACTTTTGAATAATTTAGAGGTTAACTAGTTTTGGAACCTCAACTGAATTTATAACATTCTCAAGAACCTCTGAAAGGTTCTTCTTTCTGGATAATATTTCTGCAAAATGTAGCTACTAATCTGAATTCTATTATCTTAAATTGCTTTGACAGTTTTGAACTTTATTAACATAAATGAAATCCATGGGGTCTATTACTCAATTTCACAGGTGTTTTAATCATTGATGATGTTGTTTCATATAGTTTATTCTTTTTGATTGCTGTAATGGTATTTTGATATATGGATAAGTTATAATGCAGATAGGATTATGGTTGATAATCAGTTAATTTTAGTATCTCCAATCATTCAGGTAGACCCAGTGTAGTCACCAGGGTCCTTAAATATGGAAAAGGTCCATACACACACACACACACACACACACACACACACACAGACACACACACACACCTGTTGGAATTGTTAAATATGGAAAAGGTCCATACACACACACACACACACACACACACACACACACACACACACACCTGTTGGGATTGTGATGAATGTATCAAGTCATTGGAGAATTGATATGCTTAAAATATGATGATATTTCTAAAAAGTGTATTCTAATCTATGAAATGGTATGACCTCCAATTATTCAGGCTTTTAATTGATCTCAACCATCTCTTACGTGTTTTCTTGCTCCTAGCATTAATTAAAATAGAAAACAGCAAAGCCAAAAATTCACACTCAAGACTCTACCACTTGAGACTCATACATTTTTTTATTTGTACTGATGATATTCTGTAAAAACACCTTTTTGTGAAGAGATACAAAAACTGTAACTGATGATCTAGTTTATTAACTTTGATCCTAAATAAATGATCTATTTTATCAACTCAACACACAGATTTAATTACATATACATATGTCACATTTGCTTTTTGGTAATATTCTGCTGTACTTGTAAAGGAAAATAATTCGGCTATTGTTAATTATATTTTTCTCCCAAAACTGTCTTAAAATCTGCAATATAACCATTAATTTGAAATAAATGCTTGGAAAACAGTGTCAGTGTATGAAATGGATTCTTGTGAAATTACATGCTAAAAAGTGAAATAATATATACCTTTTCTTTTTTGTTTCCTGTTTTTGTTTTCTAACTAAATACATGTGTATAAGGCAAATACTAACTATAGATTAAAATGTATATATAATATATTCTAAAATCATTTTCTAGAATTAGAAATTATTTTCTAGAAAAAAATAATGATCATATTATTATTTATTTTTACTTGCTGTCTCTATTCTCCACAAGTGAATGTTGTTGTTTCTGGAGTTAATATTTTTTATTTCTATTTTCTTAATTTTCTATTAATTTTTTTTCATAACTTTTCACCAGTTTCTTAAATACATAGAAATATTGTATTACTTTTACAAAGGCCTAAACATATCAGATGATAACCTATCAGTTTCAGAGTCCACCAGTCTCATATCCCAACCTGGAATGGTAGGTGGTCTCTAAACTGGTTTCCAGGACTTCCATCCATCATTTTCCTCCTATCTTGGATTCTTGTTTCTTTTTAAATGTAATGTCATATTTTTGTTAGTTTTATATATTTTATCTGAATCTAAATACTTCAGCTGACTCATAAGAAAGGCTGCAATGGACATACTAGTATGAATCTTTTCACATCTTAAAAAAGATTTTATTCTATACTTATTATTCATTAATTTTTGCCTAATATATCAATTTATGAAATATACTCATTATATTCACCTATATATTAAATATAATGATGTATTTGCTTTGCTCTTTGCTTTCTATTTTAGTTCTTTGAATTTTTTAAATGTTGCTCTTGCCTATCTTCTATATTTTTGTTTCTTTGTTCTATCTTCAGACCCTTCTGATGATTTTATTTGTAAATTTAAGTTGTCATAGTCTAGATGTTTAAAGGTGATTTCGTATTCTCAAAATATTTTCATGTATTCTTCATCTTGTATTCACATAAAATAAAAATCTTTTACTCCTCTGAATACATTTATTATTTTTTTTGCTCTGCTCCCTTCTTCCTTCTGAAAATGTGGTTGTTTTTAGAATTTTAGTTTGTTCTTCACTTCCTTTCAAGTGGAAGGAGCTATTTAAGCTTGAAGCACTGAAAAGGTGATTGGGAGCTCAATGTATGTGGAAGAATGTGTGAAGAATTTGACAACCAGTGGGCTTTCATGGTTTTTAAGTATGGTTCAGCCTTCTTGTTTGCAGATTCCTATGTCCCAGATGTGAAGATCATTTTTTCTGGGTTAGTTCAATTTCTGTAAGTTGTGGAGCTAGGGAAAATGGTCTATATGCTTGTCTCCCTTTGCTAAGAAAGTAGACTAGGAAAAGGGAAACTGAAAGTTCCATGGTTTACTTTATGACCTATCATTAATGTAATTTCAAACCCATGTCCCATGCCTCGCATGATTTGGTGACCTGTGAGGTATACAGTCCTTAGGTTCAATTTCTCCTATAAGTAAACCTCAATTTTCCTACCAAAAATATGGTGCCTTAGGTATCTGGTTAATTAGTAGATAATATTTTGTTTTCCTAAAGGTATGAATATCTCATGGATTTTGTAAGTAAACTGCTACTTGTATTAATCTTTTTTTGTCAAACATAAATTATAACTTATTTGGCATCCATATACATAGTTGGTGGGAATGTAAATTAGTATAACTTCTATGGAAAACAATATAAAGATTTCCCAAATAACTAAAAATAGAACTACCATTTGATGTAGCAGCCCACTCTTGGGTGTCTACTCAAAATAAAATAAATCATTATATCAAAAATATAACTGTACTTGCAATTTTTTATTGTAGCACCACGGGATACTACTCAGCCATAGAAAAGAAGGAAATTATGTGATTTGCAGCAACATGGATGAAACTGGTGATGATTATCTTAAGTGAAATAACTAAAAAACAGAAACTGAAATACCATATGTTCTCACTCATAGATGGGGCTAAATCATGTGTACACACAAACATAAAGAGTGGAATGATACATAATGAAAATTTGGAAAGGCGGGAGGGTAGAGGGGATGAGGGGTGGGAAATTACCCAAGGAGTACAATGTATACTGTTTGGTTAAGTGATGCATACACTAAAAGCCTAGATTTTACTGCTACATGATATATCTGTGTAACTAATCTACCTTCGTACCCTTCCAAATAATACCAAATCTTTGTAGATAATTCCACAAACTGTCACTCCAGGTATGACATCACTGCTATATATCCTTTTGCAAATTTGGCATCCCATTGAATTGTCTATTGCCACTTCAAATGCTATACCATTTAACACAAATTTGTAAATTCTCTAATTTTCCACTCCTGAACATGTTTCTCCTATTTTGCTTAACAATAACACTTCTCTCTCTGTTTTCTACATAAAGCATCTTGTGGGTAATTTTTTATTCTTACCCTATAGTTAGTATTGTGCTTTACTAATTCGTCATTCTTTCATACCTCATCACTATTATTTTATTCCCAAGTGTTCTTATTTCATGCATCCTTAATTATTTAACCTGAGATTTAATGTTCTTTTTTGGAAGTGAAAATGGTAAGAAGTAAAAGCAGTAAATACTAATTTTTACCCAGGCACTGGCATATATGCTTTGTACACACAATTTAATTTAACGCTGACAGTATTCTGGTGATATATATTTGTGCCTTACTTTTTGTTGAGATATGAAAAGCATAAGATAAATGAAATATGTTAATTTTTGGTATTAATTAGTTAATATTATAGTGTAATGAATATGTACTTATCCATACATACAGGAAAGTTTTTAAGTGTCCTTTCCAGTCAATCCTGACCCCCAAACACCAAATGTGATTCGTATTCTGATTTCAATCACTATGGAATAATTTTAACTGTACTTCATATAGTGAAATCATATTATGTATAATCTTTGTATATGACTTCTTTTGCTGGTATAATGTCTGTGAATTTATCTGTGCTGTTGTAGCTATATTTTTATTTTAATTATCTAAGCTCCTGTTATTGAACATTTGTATTTTTTAGTTTTAAAATATTAAGAATGGTATTGATATAGTCTGTACACATGACTTGGTAGATGTATACAGCATTTTTTAGGTATTTAAGAGTAATACTACAGGTCTAGGTATGTTGTTTTAATTATTGCTGCTGCTGTTAGATTGTTCCTAGAATTATCTAAAGACTCAACTAAACCAATGTTAAAAAAAGTTTAGTCACTGAATGCTGACTATCCATCCAGATGTTTCAAACAGATCACCTACACATCGTTTCTGCTTCCATGTGTTGTTTGAACTTTTCATGTTCGTAGACACAGGGATCTGAGATAGAGTGTTCTAAAAGTGAGCTTCCACAAAAAATTTGGGAAGAAGCTGCAAGACTTTTGACGACCCTAGACTCAGAAATCTCAAAGCATCGATTTGCTTCATTCAATTGTTTCAGCCAGTTACAAAGGGCAGACTAGATTCAAGTAGATTAAGTACAAGGTTCTAACAGTAGCATAGTACATTTAGAGGCCATTGCTAGAGCTTCACCACCAAATATATATATGCCTTTTTATAAACTATTGAATAGTTTTCCAAAACTGTTGCACCAGTATATTGATGTTCCAGTTCCTCCACGCCCTAATTAGTACTTGAAATTTTCAATGTGTACTTTAATTTTAGCCATTCTGGTTAATATGTATAAAAATATTTTTGAGACTTCAATCTGTATTTTTTAAAATAAGTATGTTGCTGAGACACACTACATTTTTGCTGACCTCTTGAAAATCTTCATATGTGAAGTGTCTATAAATTTGTAACCCATTTTTATATTTTGTTTCATCTTATTTATTTGTAAAAGTCCTTTATATATTTGAAATGTATATTCTATGTCAAAAATGTCTATTGCTCATATTTTCTCCTGTTATGTGGTTTGTCTTTGTTTTCTTTAAATGGTATCTTTTTATTTAAAAAATTCTTAATTATAAGGAAGTCCATAATACATTTCCTTTATATCTCATGTTTTATATCCTGTTTAAGAAATTTTGTCTACTTCAAGAAAAATCATGAAGATATTTCAGAATGTTGAAGTGGTAGAAGCATTATGTTTTATTTTTTTAAGATCTGTAATTTATCTCAAAATATTTTTGTTTAATCTTGATAGGAGTTGAGATTTATTCTATTTCATTGTAATCTTTAAATGTTCCATGACTATGTGTTGAAAGAAATATTTTTGCCCTCCAATTTTTGGTAGAACTTTTACTGAAAATCAGATGACCATATACATACGAATCTATTTCTAGCGTTTCAATTATGGTTTTCTTATCTTTTTGTGTATATAATATACATGTTTTGTTATATTGTGTTTTAGTCTCTAAGAAAATTTTAACTGATAAAGTAAGTCCAAGTAATGTGCACAAAAGTATCAACTGGTAGACGACAACAAGGCTTTATACCCAATCACATGTTCCTTTACAATTTGTGTTATTAATACTTTATGATACACATTTCTATGATAGCATCACTTTTCACATAATATAGACATGTGAATCAAATAGAACAATGAAATGAATATTCTTCACTATTTAGAAAGCACTAAACATACAAATACAAATACAAAGAAACAAATGTGACACTTTTCACTGGATTAGAAGACATCAGTTGTGATTCTTCTATGTCTCTATTTGCCATATATGGTATTGACTAAGGTACTTACTGTTTCTGTGATGTAGAATATTTGCCTTCAAATTTGTTTTCTTTACAACTTTGTATAAAGTTAAACTATATATTTTCTGGCATTCTTAGTTAATTATATCTGTGCAACTAAGTTTTGGTCAAATAAATAAAAGCAGCTATAATGTACACCTATTCCAGTCCTACTAAATGAAAGTTTCCCAGGACTTGCCCTTCATTATCTTTATTTCTCAATCTGCTGATTAGATGTTAACTTACATAATAAATTCAAAACCACATATTCAAAGAGGCAGAGTCTATCTCAACCGGCATTCTGGAATGTCTATGTAAACAAGAAAATATCCTTTCATATCCCATCCTCCAAGATGCTAGTTAAATATCTACTGAAGTAACTCTTAAGACTAGAAGGTTTATTTTAGTAGTTAAAATTGCCTTAAGTTGTATATCAAAATCTCAGTCTTTCAATATGTAAAACGGGTTATTAACTAGACAAGGTTCTTGTGAAAATGTATAAAACGGTAAGCATAGAGAAATTTGTAAATTAAATTTCAACAGTAGGTTTGTAAAGCATGCATCCTCCTGTTATTAAATTTTCATGAGTCTGTATCTTATTTTTTCAAAGCGATAGCATGTGGAAAGTAGGAATCATATAACAATTTTTATTACTTTTGGCAAAAGCAGTTATTATAATACTTTAATAAACTAGGTAATTTACTGTATTGAATAATTTTATGGTGATAAACCATATTAATTCAGCGGTTAATATTCTGGTCTCTAAATATTATCATACTTTAAACTTATCAATATATTTGTATTATAATCTGTCTACTAACTGGCATTTAATTTTTTGTTCATACAGAGTACTTTATAATATTTATAATTTTTGAAACTTACTTTTTCTGTGTAAAATTGGTTTTTTGGTACTTATTACATCTTTAAACAATATATTAGAGTACTAGCAAAGATGATCACAGAACTGACACTATCTTATCTTAGCATCACAAAAAAAAACTGCTTTGATACTCAAGTAAATACTTATATAGTAAATTTTAGGAAAAATATGTATTGAAAGGTGCAACCTCATCTCTAAGTCTATTGCATTTTACTATATATCATAAATCTTAAAATCAATTAAAACTGCACATATAATAAAAATAAAGTCCATAAACTAAATGCATTTGTTTCCATGCCAATCCAGGTACACTAATGTGAAATTTTATAACATATTTTAAAGTTGAAAAATTACTTCTTTGGAATATTTACCTTGGAACTCTATACTGATGCTCTTTTCTATTATAAAAATACATATTGTTTATAGGAGCATTCATGTGTAAAATATAGGTTCAGAAAATGTTCTGGAAACTTTAGCAATCATGCAATTTTCCAATTTAAAATAGTTGATTCTATTTTTTCTTCTTTGTGGAATTGTTAAAATGGCCAAGAGATTTAAAAGACTAAAGAAAGTAGCATATGAGCTTTTTATTTATTTATATAATTTTTATTTTTCTTTCTATAAGCCTCAAACTCATAAGGAATAAAAAGTAGCACATAAGAAGTTGTGTAGCTGTTACATCTGTCTGTTCAGGAATATAACTGACAGTGGTGCTAGCATCCTAGCAGTTGCCTGTGGCTCTGCTGAAGATTAATCTGTTGAAGGATAAACTGTCTTTAATACATTGCTCTTTCATCATCACTTAGATTTCTCTGATATTATATTATATTACAACTCCTACTTCAAAGAGCTCTGAGTGCCCCACAGATGTTATATATTAATTCTCAACTTCCCTCCAAGGCCAAATCTATAAAGAATTATTTCCTCCTTTGTGATGGGATTACTCTAAACATGCACCAACCATAATGAAGTGTTTAGCCTAAATAACTCTCAACCTGTACTGCAATTATGTGGGGAAATATGCAAAAAGTAAAAATAATCATGAGATAATGGAAATATTCATTGTAAGGAATTTTCTATTTTAAGTTAAATAATCTCAAGTATTAGCAAAACTATCAGAACCATTTTAGTAATAATTAATTTTAAAGGATACACATATCAGAATAATAAAGGTTTTACAAAATTTTTCCATGCTATTACTCATGTATACGAATCCTTTGCATTTAATTTTAACTACTTTTTTCTAAATTAGACAATATGTTGTCATGGAAATTAAATTTAATATGTTTTAAATTCAATTGGTTTCCTATAGCTAGTTATCTTGTCTTCAATATAAGAAACATCAATCAAATAGTACTTAAGAGTTTTATCCACTCTAGATTATTACTTATATCAGCCCCAACAAAATCTATAAAATGGAAAATAAATTTAAAATGTATACATGAATATATTTTTATTTTAAATTACAAAAAAGTACAATTCAGTGTTGATGAGCACCTCCCATGTATTAGGAAAATAAAGTGTATAATCTCAATTCACTAAGAAAGATAAAAGTAATATTTTGCAGATGAGGATATTGAGAATCAAGTAGCTAAGTTACTTATCTAATTTATCTAGTAAATACATTAGCTGAAATGTGAGCCAAATGTTACCAAACATTAAATTTCCTGAACTACTTTAGTAAACTTCCCTTGATTTCTTGTGTCTTGGTGTGGAGTAGCTTCTGCCATGCAATGAATACTTCATACAGATATAAGTTTGAGAAAGAAAACAGAAATGTACAAAAACTTGCTTTCAAAATATTGACATATGTACTGAAATGCCTACTATTCTCTACCAGTTGTAGTAGCCATTGGCTTGGACAGATGATAACATTTCTGAGTCACAACAGGCTTCATTCAGCACAGTTTATATAATTTAAATAAAAGGTAGGGAACAGCCAAAACAGAATACAGAATAGCAGAAGTCCCATGACTTTAAGAGCACCTTCTGAATATTCTCATTACTCAACACTGAGACATAAGTAATCAAGAGAGATGCAGACAGATAGATGAGGAACTTCTCACCCTAGAGAATGCTGTTCTCTGACAACCATTAAGACTTCATACTTTCTGTTCACACAACCCTATCAGAAGTATGTCACTAGGACTTTTCTTGTGGGTAGTTTTCTTAGGACATAATCAATTTCCTGGTTTGTTATTGGTCTATTTAGGGTCTCAATGTCTTTTTGTTTCAGTCTGGTGTGACTGTGTGATGTCAGAAAGTCCTCCATTTCCTTTAAGTTTTCAAGTTGTGTACGTAGTAGTCTCTGATAATCTTTTGTATTTATTTGGGGTTAATTGTGACTTCATCTTTTGCATTTCTGATTGTGTTTATGTGGGCTTTTTGTCAGTCAGTTTAGTTAGGGGTTCATCAATCTTGTTTATCCATTCAAAGAACCAACTTTTTGTTTCACTGATTTTTTAATATTATCTTTTTATCTTTATTTGGGCTTTTATTTTGGTGATCTGGATTCTTCTCCTGAAGTTAGGGCTTTGGTGGTCTTGCTTTTCCAACTTTCTTAGATGATTTGTTAGGCTGTTAATTTGTGATCTTTCCATTTTCTTCATGTGTGTTCATAGAGTTATGAATTCCCTTCTTAATACTATTTTCATGGCATCCCAGAAGTTTTGGGAAAATGTTTTTTCATCTTCATTTTTTTCCAGGTACCTGTTAATCTCTTTGATTTCCATGTTGACCCAGGAGTTATCTAGCATTATGTTGTTTAATGTTCATGTCTTTGCAGATTTTGAGGGAACTATGTTGGTGTTGATATTTATTTTGATTCCACTGTGGTCTGAGAAGGTGACTGACAGTATTTCAATCTTATGGAATTTGTTTATGCTTGATTTATGGTCGAGGGAATGCTCAGCCTCATTATCCATCAAGGAAATGCAAATTAAAACCACACTGAGCCACCACCTAACTCCAGTCCGGATGACCATCATCAATAACAAAAAATAACAGATGCTGGAGAGAAAGTGGTGAAAAGGGAACATTTCTACACTGTTGGTGGGAGTGTAAACTACTACAGCCTCTGTGGAAAACAGTGGTGATTCCTAAAAGATCAAAAAATCAACCTTCCATATGACACCAAAATGTCCCCACAAGGAATATACCTCGAGAAACTCAAATCACTCCATGAAAAAGATACCGGCACAAGTTTGTTGACTTCAGCATTGCTCACAATAGCAAAAAACATGGCGCCAACGGTGCTGACCATCAGAAGAGGACTGGATAAAAAAATGTGGTACATATACACAATAGAATATTATGAAGCCACTAAGAAAGTTAAAATTGTGCATTTCACAGCAATCTAGATGGACTTAGAGTCTATAATACTGAGTGATCTATCACAGAAACAAAGAACTGGGTATCACATGTTCTCAGTCATAAGTGAACCTTGAACAATTATCATAAATACTATAAGAATGGGATTGATGATTACTTCCAACAAGATGGCGATGAGGCAGGTTGGTCTGTGAGACCCTCCTCAAAAGTGAGTGTTCATAAGATTCTCACTCTCCCCCCAGTGGCTGTGGCTCCCTCTGCTGCCAGACTGCTCCTCAGCCAATAGTTCAGGACTGCAGGCTGGCAGGCAACAGTTCCACACACAGCTCTGCCATCGCCTCCTCCACCATGGCCCCACAGCCCAGGATGATCCTCTGCTCCCTCACCAATGAAGCTTTGCTTAGCTCCTCCCATGCACCACACTACAGATATGGTGGTGGCCACCACCACTACCACCACTGCAACTGTGCGAGGAATGACCCTTAGCTCCCAGCCCCATGAATCTCCTCCCATGTACTGTACTGCTGACATGGCTGCTGTCACTGGTGGGGCCCACATTTCCTTTTTCTTACCTCATGTTGTTTTCAGGGAGCAAATTTACACCCCCACTGCATGGACAGATTGCAAGGCAGTGAGAAGTGGGTTCCAGGGTATCCATACCCCTGTCAGTGGATACTGGGATCTGCAGATAGATTTTGAACCACAGCTTCCCCCTCAATTCAAACTGCAAAAAGTATAGACTCCAACCTACAACCCAACTTTAAAATTAAACAAAGCTGGAGGTTTCACATAAGGAAGAATAGGAGATTGAACAAACAGAAGTAAAAGCAACCCTGCCACTCCTGAACAACAGAATTAAAGAAGATGGGAAAAAAAGTGGGGAGGAAAATCTACACAAATGAAGAAAAAGCAAAAAGAAGAACAGGGGTCTTATACAGACCCCTGGGAGATCAGACACTGAGAAATGAGACCTTGAAACAGAAAAATGAAGAGCCCCCAGAATGACTTGTCACATACTGCAAACCCAGACATCAAGACATTAATAGAGAAAATAAAAAGAATTGAGGGGAGACAAGAAGAAAATAGGAAGGAGTTCATAACTGAGATAACAGCAGTAAAGAATACTGTGATTGAATAAACTACAAACTGATAAGCATGGAAAGCAGAATTAGTCAAACAGAAGAAAAACTCTCACAGCTTGAAGACCAAAATGTAGAACTAACCCAAACTGTCAAAAACATAAAAAAGAAGCTTAAAAAGACAGGAAAAAACCTCCAAGAGATGAGTGATTACTTCAAGAGACCGAACCTAAGAGTAATTGGACTTCCTGAGGCAGAAAGAGAGACAGAGACCACCCTGGAACAAACATTCCATGAAATTGTTCAAGAAAACTTCCCTCATCTCATCAGTGATGCAAAAAGTCAAACACAAGAGAGTCAGAGAACTCTTGCAAGACAACAGAAGATAACACCTGCTCCCAGACATATAATAATTCACCTCAACAAAGTGAGTATAAAAGAAAAAATCCTAAAGGCAGAAAGAGAAAGGGTCACATAACCCAGCTACCAGGGAATACCAATTAGAATAGCAGCAGATTTATCTACAGAATCACTTTAGGCTAGGAAAGCTTAGAGCCCAATCTTCAAAGTTCTCAAAGATAAACAATTTCAAACAAGAATAACCGACTCAACTAAGCAAAGCTTCACTGGCGAGGGAGAATTAAATTCTTTCCCAGACATCCAATCCCTAAGTACTCATACTGCCTCCAGACCACCTCTACAAGAAACACTTAAGAAAGTATTAAACACAGAAGAAAAGGAAAAAAGAATGGCAATGTTCTTCACAAAAGTACAGAAAAAAAATTAAAGGAAAGACAACAAACAAACAGGAACAACAAACACTCTATAAGAAACTTATGACAGGGATAAACCCTCACATTTCAATAATTAGCCTGAATGTGAATGGACTAAATGCACCACTGAAAAGACACAGAATGGCAAAATGGATAAAATATCATAAGGCAACAATATATTGTCTCCAGGAGACTAATCTCACCAGTAGGACAAATACAGACTCAAAATAAAAGGATGGGAAGCAAATTTCAGGTGAACAGACCACAAAAGGAAGCAGGAGCTGTGATCTTAATTACAGACAAAATACCCTTTAAGCTTCAAAAATTTAAAAAGATACAGAAGGTCACAACATAATGATAAAAGATAAAATCCATCAACAAGAAATAACCATCCTTAACATATATGTACCCAAAATAGGCACACAAACTTTCATTAAGCAGCTT
This sequence comes from Cephalopachus bancanus, assembly GCA_027257055.1. NCBI lineage: Eukaryota > Metazoa > Chordata > Mammalia > Primates > Tarsiidae > Cephalopachus > Cephalopachus bancanus. The sequence goes on along the minus strand of JAPVLO010000005.1, from coordinate 13,274,579 downwards.
CTAGGCAAACTTAAAAAAGATATTGACTCTAACACTATCATAGCTGGGGAATTTAATACCCCACTCACAACCCTAGACAAATCATCAGGACAAAAAGTCAGCAAGGAGATTCGGAACCTCAATCTGACTCTGGACCACAAGGACTTAATTGATACCTACAGAACATTCCACCCAAGGACCACAGAATATAAATTCTGCTCATCACCACATGGAATGTACTTTAAAATCAACCACATCCTTGGCCATAAATCAAGCATAAACAAATATCATAAGATTGAAATTTTGCCATGTACCTTCTCAGATCACACTGGAATAAAAATAAATATCAACACCAACAAGGTCCCCAAAATCCACAAAGACATGGACACCAAACAGCATGATGCTAAGCAACTCCCAGGTCAACACAGAAGTCAAAACAGAGATTAAAAGATACCTGGAAACAAATGAAAGTGAAGAAATATCTTACCAAAATATCTAGGATGCCATGAAAGCAGTAGTAAGAGGGAAATTCATATCTCTACAAACACACATGAAGAAAATGGAAAGATCACAAGTTAACACCCTAACAAGTCACCTAAGGAAGCTGGAAAAGCATGACCACCAAAAACCTAACTTCAGCAGAAGAATCTTGATCACCAAAATAAAAGTCCAAATCCAGGACATAGAAGACAAAAAATAGCACAAAAAATCAATAGAAAAAAAGCTGGTTCTTTAAAAGGATAAACAAGATCCATGTTTCCCTAGCTAGATTGATCAAGGAAAAGAAAGAAAAAACCCAGATAAACACAATCAGAAACACAAAAGATGAAGGCACATCTGAGCCTGAAGAAATTCAAAAGATTATCAGAGACTACTATGTGCACTTGTATGGAAACAAACTTGAAAACCTATAGGAAATGGAAGACTTTCTGACATCACACAACTCCCTAGGTTGAAACAAGTAGAAATTGAGACCCTAGATAAACTAAAAAAAAACAAGGAAATTAACTATGTCATAAGAAAACTACCTACAAAAAAAAGCCCTGGACCAGATGGCTTTCCAGCAGAATTCTACAAAACATATAAGGAGAAACTGATACCAATCCTATTGAGAGAATACCAGGCAACTGAGAAAGATGGAACTCTCCCCAAATCATTTTATGATGCCAACATCATGTTGATACCCAAGCTTTGAAAAGACCCAACAAAGAAAGAGAACTACAGGCCAATATCTTTGATGAACATCGATGCTGAAATTTTCAATAAGATCCTAGCAAACTGGATTCAACAACACATCTCAAAAATCATCCATCACAACCAAGTAGTGTTCATTCTCAGAATGCAAGACTGATTCAGCATTTGTAAGATCATAAAGGCAATTAAATACATCAACAGACATAAAAACAAAAACCACAAGATTATATCATTAGATGCAGAAAAAGCTTTTGATAAAATCCAACACCCCTTCTTGATAAAAACCCTTGAACATCTAGGCATAGGTGGAACATACCTCAAAATAGTAAGAGCCATCTACGAGACACACCCAGTCAGCATACTGCTAAACAGACAGAAATTGGAGCCATTTCCCCTGAAAACTGGAATAAAACAAGGATGCGCACTCTCACCCCCCCCATTCAATGTAGTTTTAAAATCCCTAACTAGAGCAATCAGAGAAGAGAAGGCGATCAAGGGTATCCAAATTGGAAAAGAGGAAGTTACATAATCTCTCTTTGCAGACAAGCTTATACGTCTTGAAAATCCAAGAGAATCTGTCAAAAACCTCCTTGCCTGATAAAGGACTTTGGTAAAGTCTCAGGGTAAAAATTACATGTGAAAAAGACAATTGCATTTCAATACACCAATAATAAACAAACAGAAACCCAAATAAAAAGCACAGTTCCATTCACAATAGTAAAAAAAAAAAAGAAAAAGAAATACCTTGGTATCTTCCTAACCAGAGATGTGAAGACCTTTACAATGAAAACTACAAAACACTGCTCAAAGAAATCAAAGATGAGACAAACAAGTTGAAAAATATTCCATGCTTATCTATTGAAAGAATCAACATTTTTAAGATGTCTATTCTATCTAAGGCAATCTACAGATTTAATGCAATACCCATCAAATTACCAGCAACATTCTTATCAGACCTAGAAATAACAATACAAGAATTCATATGGAAACATAAACAACCAAGAATAGGCAAAACAATCCTCAGCAAAACAAAACAAAACAAAAAAACAAAGCAGGAGGTATTCCACTCCCAGACTTTAAACTTTATTATAAAGCTACAATAATCAAAACAGCCTGATATTGGTACAAGAACAGGCATATAGACCAATTGAATAGAAGCAAAAGCTCAATTTCTCAACTAAATCATCTTTGACAAAGCCTCCACCACCCACTACTGGGGAGAGGAGAACCTATTCAGTAAATAGTGCTGGGAAAACTGGCTGAACCCACGCAGAAGATTGAAACAGGACCACTACCTATCCCCATACACAAAAATTAACTCTAAATAGATCACAGACCTAAAGTTAAAACCTCAAAGTATAAGATCTTAGAAAACTCAGGAGACACTGTTATGGAATCGGAAATGGCAACCCATTCCTCATCAAAACCTGAAGTGCCCATGCCATAAGAGATAAGCAAGACAAGTGGGACCTCATTAAACTGGTAAGCTTTTGCAAAGCCAAGGAAACCAACAAGAGAGCAAGGAGACAGCCCACAGACTGGAAAAAAATATTTCCCAACTCCATGTCTGACAAAGGCCTAACTCAAACGTGCTAAAAAGAAAAAAACAAACTGCCCCATTACAAAGTAGGCAAAAGATATGAAAAGACATTTCTCAAAAGAAGACATATGAGTGGCCCACAGATGCATGAAGAAATGTTCAACCTCACTAGTCATCAAGGTGATGCAAATTAAAACTATACTGAGATACCACCCAACTCCAGTCAGAATGGCCTTTATCAATAACTCAAAAAATAACAGATGCTAGAGAGGATGTAGCGAAAAGGGAACACTTCTACACTGTTGGTGGGAGTATAAGCTAGTACAGCCTCTGTGGAAATCAGTGTGGCGATTCTTACAAGTTCTAAAAATCCACCTTCCATATGACCCCACAATCCCCCTACTGGGAATATACCTGGAAGAACTCAAATCACTCTATAAAAAAGATACCTGCACATGTATGTTTATCGCAACATTGTTTATAATAGCAAGACCACAAAACCAACTGTGCTGCTCATCAAAAGAGGACTGGATAAAAAAAGTGTGGTAAATATACACAATGGAGAATTACACAGCCATAAAGAACAAAGTCATGAACTTTGCAGCAATCTGGATGGAATTAAAGTTTATAATACTGAGTGATCTTTCATGGAAATAAAGATCTGAGTATCACATGTTTTCACTCATAAGTGGACCTTGAACAACTACCTAATACTATATACTATAAAAAAAAGATTGACAGTAGTGGGACACTGCATGGAGGTAGGGGAGGGATGGGGAGGTGGGATTGACAGTAGTTGAAATCCACCTGGGGAAGGGGGGGCACACCTCTTCAACAAGGGTGCCTGCACAATGAATATTTGTATACCTAACCCTGAATTGTACCTTCCAATTTTTAAATAAAAATGTTTTAAAAAGAAGAATGTGATTGGTAGTATCAGAAAACTTCCAGGGAGGTGGGGAGGCAGGATTGGCAATAGTGGGAATCTGCTGGGGGTGGGCACACTTCATCAACAAGGGTATCTGCATAATAAACATTTGTATACCTAACCCTGATTTGTACTCCGCATCTTTAAAATAAAACATTTTTTAAAAAGTACACAACTAAACCCAGTCTCTAGTGAATCAGCATCCCATCAATTATTGGTTACTCATCAATCCCAGGTGATTACCAAACAATTTAAATAACCAGATGGCTAGCTACGTGGCACCCTCAGCAGGATTTTGTGTCTAGTATATTCCTATAATTGCTTGAGTAAGTTTACCGAAGTTTCAAAAGAGAATAAAATCCTCAGGCATTTTTGATGTTAGAGGAAAGACTAGTAGACAGCTATTAAACAATTTTTTTCAGATTCTATCAAATTTATGTACTTGACTTAATTGGAAATACATAAACCCAATTATTTTCTGTCAAGGGCCCTCCTAGATGTTGTTTCTGGCTGTATTTTGCAATGTTAGATATTTTTATCTTAATATAAAATATATTCATCTTTACGTCTAATCTCTGTTTATACTGAAATGTTTTGAGAATAGATCTCATCTTATGTATCTTTCCATTCCCAACATTGCCTAGTTTAATGAAAAGAAATAAAAATAAACCAAAACACAAAGGACTTTTGTTTTCTAAGTCTACTCACTAATTTTAAGACATCAAGGAAATATGTCAGACTCTCTAGACTTCTGATTATTAATCTATAAAACAAATAGGATTGATTAGATGACATCAAAGACTATTCACAAATCAGATATACTATTTATCTTAGAGTCTAGCAAAACACCACCCACATGTATAACATTAGTTGGGTGGGAAATGTGGGATGCATTTTTTAATGAAAGTGTACATTTTTCTTGTTGATGGAGGAAAAAGAAAATAGTTGAGATCATAGAGACATTTGTGTTGGCTTGTATTCTTGTTATCTATTATTTATAGTCTGACTCCTGTAAGAGTTCTTCATTCTTGCCCATAGCCATGTAACTAATAGGGCTTTCATATGGGAGTAGTGCAATTCTCTTTTCTGTTGTTTGCTTTGGCCATGTCAACTTGTTTGAAGTAAGAAAATATGAGTGGAAGTGGCATATATCAGTTCTAAAGAGCACCTTTAAGAGTGATTACATATTTCAGTAGCTTATTTGAACATTTTGGTGTGCTTTATAGACAGTATGACCCCAACAAGGTTGATTCCATTGAAAGTACACTTCCAGATTTTTCAATAAAGAATCTTAAAGATCAGATTTTTACATAGCAGCAGCTCAGTAACATGCATTTTAAAAGAGATTCAGGCATATGTGTATCTAATTTTATAGAAAATTATAATACTGTGTAATTTAAACTCCCCAAAATATGTATACATGTATTTAAGCAAAATATTTAATTCAGCCTAACATAAGAACATAAAACTAATATTTGGCATTATGATGAATCAGAAAAAAGTAAGACTCATCAGTGGACTGTAGTTTAATTAATATTACTTTTCCATTCTGATCACTGAAATACCATATACCAGATTGTTAAAACGGGAATGTTGAAATAGACATGCTCATTTCTCAATTTCCTCACTTCACTAACATCCTACAATTATCCCTCAAAATTTTCATTAGGATTGTTGCTTTTATGATTTTAGCATGATTGATAATAATAATTAATTAGTAATAGATTATAATAAAAGAATGCATGATATATTTAAAGTTCAATTACTCTCAAAATTATTCTCTAACTCTAAAACTTACCCATATGAAATATAGAAAGTAACATTATAGATAGTAAATATAGATAGTAAATTTAATCAATGATTTTAAATGGCAAATACTACCTCTGCATTTTTTTTCTGAGAAATATTCTCAAAGATTTCTACATCTTAATGCTTCAAATCTAGAATATGGTAGGTTAATTGGCAAAGGGAAATTAAGGTCACAGGTAGAATTAAGTTTGCTAATCAGTTGACCTTAACATATACAGATTATCCTGAACTATTCAGGTAGGCCAAGGTAATTACAAAGACACGCAAAAGTGGAAGAACAAATCAGGAAGGAAAGCCATAGCTATTTGAGAAGGAGCTGGTCTAATATTGCTAACTTTGAAGATGGAAGAAGGAAAACAGGAGTCTTGCAGAGTCCGAAAAAAAGACAAGGAAATAGATCCTAGAGCTTCTCTCTCATGCTGACACTTTGATATTAACCCAGTGAGATTCATGTCAGACTTCTGATCTACAGAACCATAAGATAATAAATTTCTGTTGTGTGATGCAACTAAAATTATTTTGATGTATCACAGCAGCATCAGTAAGCTAATGTTTCTCAAATAAATATCATAGCTATTTTTGAGTTATGCATCATTTTTTTTTCAGAATATGATTCAAATTTATTGAGCTAGGCAGTATACTGCCAGGGAAAGGAGGGAGAAGAGGGGCACATCATGATTTTTTATGTTCACATTATAGAAGCAATACAAATTTTAAACAGATAAAAAAAATCTTCAAATTGTCCATACTACCTAAGGTAATCAACAGTTTCAACCCAATCTCTATCAAATTACACAGATCTTAAAAAAAAAAAAAATTCACGTGGAGGCAAAAAAGAGCCAGAATAGCCAAAGTCATCCCAAGCAAAAAGAACAAAGCTGGAGGAATCGCATTACCAGAACTCAAACTTGTAAAAACAAGGCAACACTAACCAAAACAGCATCACACTGATATAAAAATAGACAAACAGAACAATAGAACAGAACTGAGAATCCAGAAATAAAATCAAAAGTATACAGACATCTCATCTTAGACAAAGCTGAAAAGAACAAACTCTGAGGAAAAGACACAATATTTAGCAAAGTTTTGGGGGAAATTTTCTAAACATATGGAGAAGAATGAATCTGTACCCCTTGCTCTTACTGTATACAAAAATCAACTTAAAATGGATATAAAATTAAACATAAAACCCCAAACTATAAAAATTCTAAGGGAAAACATGGTAAATACCCTTCTGTACATGGACCCAGGCAATGAATTAATGACCAAGACCTCAAAAGGAAAAGTAGCAAAAAACAAAATTGACAAGTGGAACATAATTGAACTCAAGAGCTTCTCCACAGCAAAATAATCAACCAAATTAACAGACCATCGATACAATGGGAGAAAATATCTGCGAACTATGCATCTAGCAAAGGTCTGACATCCAGAATCTACAAATAATTTAAATGTATCAACAGAATAAAAACAAACAACCTCATTAGAAAATGAGCAAAGAACAAGAACAGACATTTTTCAAAGGAAGACATACACACGTGGCCAATAAATATATGAAAAAATGTTCAACATCACTAGTCAGATAATTTGGAAATCAAAATCACAATGAGATATCATCTCTCACCAGTCAGGATGGCTTTTATTAAAAATTTAAAAAAAAACAATATGTTTGCAAAAATGTGGAGAAAAAGGAATGTTCCTACACTGTTGGTGGGAATGCAAACTAGTTAAACCCCTGTGAAAAGCAGTTTGAAGATTTCTCAAGGAGCTAAAAACAGAGTTGCCACTTGAGCCAACAATCCCACTGAGTATCAGTGGTCCACCGAAAAGACTCCTGCATGCACATGTTTATCGCAGTACTACCCATAATGGCAAAAGAATAGAACCATCTAGGTATCCATCAAAGGTGGAATGGCTAAGAAAAATTTGGTATATATACACCATGGGGTACTATGCAGTCGCAAAAAAAGAACAAAGTCATTTCTTTTGCAGCAACTAAAGAGAATATCAACCTGAGTGAATTATCACAGAAACAGAAAACTGAATACCACCTGTTCTCCACACTGTACACACATGCGCACAAAAATGGGAATAAAAGATATTGGTGTAATCCCAAGTAGGGGGAAAAGGAGGGAATGAGGGCTAAATGCTACCCACTGTATACAACGTCCACAACCTGGAAGACAATCTCATTAGAAGACAAATTCTACCATTATGTAATATTTCTATGTAAGAAACCTACACATGTATCCTTGAATCAAAATAGAAAATATAAAAATAAATAAATAAATAAATAAATAAAAGTGAAAACTCAACATCAAACGTGAGATGTAGCTAAGGCTGTCATTTGAGTAAAATGTGTTTTATTATTTTAGAAATTAAGACAAATCTGAAAGAAGAGCAAATTTAATTTAAAAAGTAGAGAAAAAATAGTAACAACAGTTAGTAAAGAAATAAATAAAAATTGAAACAATACAAAATATCAATAAAAGCAAAATCTGATTCTATTAAAAGAACAATGATATTGATTATTTATAGCCAGACTATTCTCTCCTCTACCAATAAAAGAAAGAAAATAAAAATGTCATTATTGGAATGAAAGGGGGCCCACCACTACTGATTCACAAACATTGAAATTATAACAAGAAACTACTAGTAACAATTTTATAGCCATCAATTTGACAATTTAGCTATAATAAGCCAATTCCGTGCTGAATGCTAAGTATTAAAATTTACTAAAGAAAAAGTAAATAACATGATTAGTTTTATATCTATTAAAAATTTAATTTTTAGCTTAAGAAAACCAGAAAAGAGATAACTCCGGGCCCAGATGATGGCTCTTCTAAAATATTCTAAATATTTAAAAAATAGCCTGGGCATGATGGCTCAAGCCTGTAATTCCAGCACTTTGAGGGAATTGCCTGAGCCCACGGGTTCAAGAACAGCTTGGGCAACTTGACAAGACTTCATCTCTACAATAAATCAAAAAAATTAGCCGGGTTTGGTAGCGCACTCCTGTAGTTCCGGCTACTTGGAAGGCTGAGAAGGAAGAATCACCTGAGCCCAGCTGGTCGACACTGGGTTGGCCGTGATGGTGCCAGTGAACTCCAGTCTGGGCAGCAGAGTGAGACTCCAACTCAATAATAATAATAATAATAATAATAATAATAATAATAATACAAATTTTGCACAATCTTCTCTAAGATATAGTAGAGAAATGATTACTACAATATATAAAGCAGATAAATGCACTAGAAGAAAAAACACTAGAGACTAATACACTTCATGAAATATATATAAAAAGACCTAATCTATTAGCAGAATAAATTTCTGTTTACTTTATTAAATAGATGATATATAGACAAATATAAAAATAAATATAGATACTTGCATATAAATTGTTTTATTTGTGTAGATGCATATATATTTATAAATTTTTATAGATACCTAGAGAGTTAGTATAATTGTATATAAAGCTCTTTCCTTTAAATTGAAGGAAAGACAGTGACATTCTACGAATAGACAAATAGATATTTCATTACCTGATTTGGCTTACTAAAGGCTATTCTCTAATAAAATGTGCCACGACTCCATGAAGAAATTAATGATTCTATAAATATAAAAAGGAACACACAAAATGAACCTTGAGCAAGAAAATAAGGAGAGGATCAGATAGAGATGATAGATAGATAGATAGATAGATAGATAGATAGATAGATAGATAGATAGATAGATAGAGAGATAGATAAAGATTGATGACAAGTCAAGAAGACCAAGGCTTCAATTTCAAAGTTTTTGGTAATGGTCAAACTGGAACAATTAGCACAACAAAATAAATAACTATAATTGTGATTATAGAATAAAAGAATAAAATAAATGCCCAAATATTCATGAACCCAAACTAGTATAGATATATGATTGAATAAATAAAGAAAATGTAGAAAAGAGACAAATCCTCATTATGGAAGAATTCCATATAAAAATTTAAGAATGAAGTCATTAAAAATTACTATTCATACACCACAGTAATAATTATGCCAGTTAACATCTATTGACAAATAATAAATCAGCAAAATTAATATTAAGGAGAAATAGGATATTTGAGGATATCTTCAAATAATGTTTTCAAAAATGTATTAGTTGCTGTGGTAGTTTTAGCGTATATTTACAAATCCATTAGCACTCTTGCTCCCAGATGTGAGTCAGAAATACCTTCCTTTTGTTGTCATAAATACCTTCCTTTTGTTAACTGGACTTAATGAATTGCTCTAACAACAGTGGAGAAAGTGAAGAATAGTAACTTTAGTGTAGAAAAACCTGGAAGACACCATCTTACCCTAACTATCAAGTTTAATATCACTAGTGATAAGTTATGTTGAAATATATTCTCTAATATGATGTGATAAGAAGGTCACATCACCCTTGCATTATTGTTATACAAAAATCATATTCTCATTCTAGTTACAAGGAAACATTATACAGGCTCAAATGAAAGACATTCTGCAAAATCTGATCACTAATCTTCAAACTTAGAAAAATTGAGAAGCTTCTTAGTTTAGAGGAAACTGAGTAGACATCATTATTAAATTCAGTGTTATGTTGTGGATCGTGTCTTGAAACAACAATGAGACATCATGGGAAACAGTAGAGAATTCTGCATTAAGCACATAAGTATTGTATCAATGCTTATCTCTTAAATTTGATAAATGCACTGTGTGTAAGTTATTAACATTTGGAAAAGCTAGATGAGGAGTATATAGGATCTCTTTATACTATCTATGCTGTTCTTCTACATATCTAAAATTGCTTCAAAATAAAAATGTTTTAAAATGAATAACTACAAAAATAACCAGAGATGTAGTGAGTCAAAACTACCTGACAGAAGAACAAGGGACAATGGGAACAGATATATAAGGAATCCAGAAAATGTAGTCATCATATGCAGATTTTAAAATAAGTATGATTCATATGATCAAGAAAATAGAGGACAATAGCAAAGATATCATACACGGATTGGATACTATTAAGGATCATATATATATAAACTCTCCAATAAGTGAAATAAAAATTGTCAAAGACCACAACACTGCTTTGTTGAAGGACACCTCTGCAAAATTGTCGGTCCACTATCTCTTTTTGCTCTTACTGTTTTTTCTCCTTAGGCATTCCTTTTACACAGAGTCTAAAATCTGTGCCTCCAAAAGTTCTTCCATTATGTGATGCCAGCTCTATATACCCAAGATTTCCAAAGGTGTGTTTTATCTTGCCCTATATAATTTCTAATCAGTTGCTTTTGAATGTGTATAGTATTTATTACAAATTTGGTAAGCATTTTTCTCAGAACTTTTCTTTACCCTTCTATTTTTAGCATTGATTTTCCCAAAAAGAAGCAAAACTATTTGAGGACTTGTGTTTCTTTGAAAACATACAGATTTTACTGCTGTGATTTGCAGCATAGTAGACCCTCAAAAAACATTGAAAAATACAGATTTTGTAAGGACACTCACTGTAGTTTAGTGCCACATTATTGCAGTCCAAAACCAGATGCAAATATACTTAACATTTATGTAACTGTTTTCCAAAATTAGTCTTTAATAATCTCTTTCACTATGATGACATTAGTAAAATTGTTACTTTTTAGAAATAACTAACCTGAAAAATTTAAACATCAGTTTCTAAAACTCTGTTATGCAAAGCAGAATTTTTTGATTTATTGTTCTTAATCTTGAAGTTAATATACATTTTTTCTCATGTTATATTTCACTTCTTTAATTATTGAAAGTGTTCAGAGATGAAAATGACTATGAAAATGAAAAGCCTTTTCTCATAAGCAACACTTGATTACTTTTGTTCTAACAGGTACTTTGGGAATGAAACAGAGTTGTTCAGTACTTATTGTCTATTTGTCCTCTGAACTACTAGACACAGCTAGCAGATATCCATTTATGCAGCAGAGGAACTAATATTCCAGATGAGGGTAACAAATAAGGCAGTCTGTGGTTCTACCTCAGAGTATTTAAGAGCAGAATGGGAAAACTAATCAAGTTAACTCGATGTGCAATCATAAAATGTGATGAGGTATGTGAGTTTACTTCTATGTGGGAATGCAAGACAGAAATGCAAGATAATATACTCATAAGACTTAGCATAATTTCTACTGAGTTAGATGCTGAATGTAAAAAATATTCCAAATTTGTATTAAATGTTGTTATACATGTGACACATGATAACAACTTTAAAACTATTTCTTATGAGGGAAGAATAAAAAATACAGAACATAAACAATGGAGTTTACAATCTCAAAGAAAAAAGAAAACAAGGAAAGAAAACAGAGAGAAGAAAACCAGACTCCATGTAGGAGAATGGAAGAAGTGTATAACTTTTAGCATCTCAATGCCAAAAAAAAAAAGATGAGTAGAAGAGAGAAAGGGAGGGTAAAGGTAAAAGATGATATTTTTTATACATATTACAATATGACTAAAGTTGAAAGAAAACTGTACATGAGCTATGTATTTATACTGGCATTTTGTATAGGGCAGTCAAATATTGACTTCCAATGAACATGATGTGATCTCAACTTTCTGAGGAAGGTTTCTTAATATGTAGCTAGCATTCAGTTGAATGTGGAAAAGGCTTATTGATCAAAGAGAATTGTATTATGGCTACTAAATTTAATGTTTACTGTCCTACAAATTCTAGTTTTAAAAAAGGAAACGAATTAGTTTTTCTTAACCCTGTGAAACTCAGGACACTATAGTACACATGAACATTACATTTTCTTGTTTAATTTTAAGCAATCAAAAACTAATTGTCAATATAAAAATAAATCATTACAATGTATTTTATTTTGTTTTTTTTTAAAGGCACCTTACATTTCTTCACTCCTAAAATTTCTACAGCGAACCAAACTAAAAAGTAAAAACTGATTGACAAGAAGGAAATATGCTTTTGAATTCTCTTTTTATAGAAGAAAATCAATAGATTAAACACCACTCCTTCTTCAGTCTCCCCAGGAGATTCTTGGGATTGTGTCACTGAAAAACTGTAGTTGCTCTTGGGAAGTCAGACTATATAATTGATCAATCAAATGTGGAAATACTTTGAGTGTAGACCATACATTTGAAATAACTACATAAGTCTGAAAGGATTAAAAACAATGACTACTGATGGTATGAAGGACAAAAACTACCAAATATATATATGAAGGACCTTCTAGAAAATCTCCATTAACCTGGGTTGTTGAATGCTCCTAAATTCACTTATGTTTCTCTTTTAACACACAGGTATAAGCAGACTGACAAAATTATTCTTTACTCTGAGCCTGGGAGTGATGGATTAGCAACTCTATTCTCTCTAGACCATTCATCAGTTCATTCTCCCTCCCACCAAAGGATCATGAGAACAAGTTTGCATACAAAGTTGGCAGGAAAATCATGTAAAGACTTTTCTTCAAAATCTGTCAAAATTACACATATGGCACAATTTTGAAGCAATGTTAGATATACAAAAAGAATACAAAAATTCTACAAAGAATCTCCTGATGCTGTTTATCTCACTTCCTTTAACGTTAGGGTGTTATACAACTAGAGTAAAATTATCACCATTGGTATAATAGTAAACAATAGCAGACCTTAGTTACATTTTATGCTCCTAATCAACTTTATTCACTCATAGACTTCTTTGTATTTTTCAATAGAGAAGATGCAATTTAAAACAGCATAACCTTTTCCAAGTCTACAGTTGAGAATTTAGAAAATGAATTGTTATTTAACAATGACCATAGGTAGTTTTAGTACCAACCCAAGGGTTAAAAAATCTAGTGAATAAGATGTGACTGCTATAAATTAAGACATTATTTTTACCTCAGTTTTTACTATGTCAAGATGTCTTACACCATAGCCTTATGGTTTAAGTGTTGTGCAGAATGTCTCATCACACAACCATTTTTCCAGGTAGTAAATATGTTTACAGGTAATTTGGTTCATTTCTAATTTAAAAGACACACATGAAATTAGAACACAGTTTTTTCTCATTTTTGATCTCTTCCTAAGAAACATTTCAAAAGAAATTTGAATTAACAGACTAAATAAGGGACTAATGTCACTTCTGCATACATTATTTTTTATTATTTTTGTTGATAATTACTTGTTTTATAAAGAGAAAAAAACAATGTTACTTACTTTTTATCTTTTTTTTTTTTTTGAGTTGGAGTCTCTGTCGCCCAGACTGGAGTGCAGTGGCTGCTCCCGGCCCCCGCAGCTTTGACCTGCTGGGCTCCGGCGATCCTTCCGCCTCAGCCTTCCGAGTAGCCGGAATTACAGGCATGCACTACCACGCCCGGCTGATTTTTTGATTTATTGTAGAGATGAGGTCTCACTGCCCAGGTGGGTCTCAAACCCGTGGGCTCAGGCAATCCACTCACCTCAGCCTCCCAAAGGCACGGGATTAGAGGCTGAGCCACCGAGCCCGGTTGTTACTTACATTTTATAGGGATATTGAATATATTTTCTTCCAGCTAATTATATTAATCAAATAATTATATATCTATAAGATTAGCCTTTTATAATATACTTGCTTACCATATTTTTAACAACTCAATTAATAGAAAATAAACTAACTTTGAAATTTTAAAATATACTGACTTTAACAAAATTTTCTTCCAAGAATTGCCATCAGGTCATTAAAAAAAAGGTATACTCTACGTATATATTCAAATTTCTAAAGACATTTTAAGTCACAAATATTTTAATGTATAATCTATGCTATTAATAATTTCTTTCCAGGTTCTCTCCTTGAATTTGATGTAAAGAGAGATTTCTCAATGTCAAAATGATATAAATAATTACCTATTTTTTCTTAAATCACATACCTTCATTTTCTGTTCTTTCTTTTTTTGTTGTTATAAAGATGCAGGGTACAATTCAGAGTTAAGTATACCAACATTGATTATACAGGTACCCTTGTTGATGAGGAGTGCCCCTCCCTTCTCTAGCAATTTCCCTCAAATGCCACTCACACTCCTCCTCCCCTGACAGTTTCCACTACTGCCAATACCATTGCTATAGTATTATGATAATCGTTCAAAGTCCACTTATGATTGAGAACATATGGTACTCTGTTCTTTGTTTCTGTGATAGATCACTAAGCAAGATCTACTCTAAATCCATCCAAGTTGCTACAAAGTCCAGATGTTAGTCCTTCCTTATGGCTGCATAATAGTCCATTGTGTATCTGCACTACATTTTTTTTATCCAGTCCAGCTTCAATGGGCAGTATGCTTGACTCCATGTTTTAGCTATTATGAAAAGAGCTGCAACAAACATACATGTGCAGGTGTCTTTTCTGCAGAATGATTTGAGTTCCTCTGGGTATATTCCCAATAGGAGAATTGCTGGGTCATTTGGAAGGTCAATTTCTAGCTCTTTCAGAAATCACCACACTGTCTTCCCAAAGAGGTTGCACTGGTTTGCATTCCCACACGCATTTTCCCCATTCTTGCCAGCATCTGTTGTTTGTTTTATTAATGATGGCCATTCTTACTGGGGTTAGGTGGTATCTCAATGTGGTTTTGATTTGCATTCCTCTGATGATGAGTGAGGCTGGGCACTTTTTCATGTGTTTGTTGGCTGCCTGTATATCTTCTTTTGAGAAGTGCCTATTCATGCCTTTGGTCCACTTTTTAATGGGGGTTGTTTGTTTTTTTCCTTTTGGCACATTTGAGTTCCTTGTAGATCCTAGATGTTAGACCTTTGTCAGATATACAATTGGAAAACATTTTTTTTCCATTCTGTGGGTTGTCTCCCTGCTCTCTTGATGGTTTTCTTTGCTTTGCAGAAGTTCGTTAGTTTGATGAGGTTCCACTTGTCTACCTTATTTCTTAAGCTATGGGTATTTAGGTTCTGAATAGGAATTGGTTGCCAGTTCCAGGTTCCATAAGGGTGTCTCCTGCATTTTCTAAGATTCTTATATTTCAAGGTTTTACGTGTAGGTCTTTGATCCATTTAGAGTTGATTTTTGTGTATGGTAATAGATAGGGGTGCTGTTTCAATCTGTGATCAGCCTGTTTTCTTTTTTCTTCTTTCTTTTCTTTTTTTTTTTTTTTGAGTTGGAGTCTCACTCTGTTGCCTAGACTGGAGTGCAGTGGCCGCTCCCAACCACCGCAGCCTCGACCTGCTGGGCTTCGGCAATCCTTCCACCTCAGCCTTCCAAGTAGCTGGAACTATAGGCGTGTGCTACCATGCCCAGCTAATTTTGATTTATTGTAGAGATGTCGCGCCAAGTTGCCCAGGCGGGTCTCAAAGCCATGGGCTCAGGCAATCCACTCACCACAGCCTCCCAAAGTGCTGGGATTACAGGATGAGCTACCGAGCCTGGCTTGATCAACCAGTTTTCACAACACCATTTACTGAGTAGGTTCTCCTCTACCCAGTGGTTGTTGTTGGAGGCCTTGTGAAAGATGAATTGTTTGAGAAATTGAGGCTTTGTTTCCAGAATCTCTATCCTGTTCCATTGGTCTATATGCCTGCTTTTGTACCAATACCAGGCTGTTTTGATTACTGTAGCATAGTAAAGTTTGAAGTCTAGAAGTGTGATACCTCCTTCTTTGTTTCTTTTGTTAAGGATTGTTTGGCTACTTGTGGTCATTCGTGTTTACATATGAATTTCTGTATTGTCATTTCCAGGTCTGAAAAGAATGATGTTGGTAACTTAATGGGTATTGTGTTGAATCTGTAGATTGTCTTTGGTAGGATGAACATCTTAACATGTTGATTCTTCCTACCAGTGAGCATGGAGTATTTTTCCATTTGTTTGTGTCTTCCTTGATTTCTTTGATCAGTGTTTTATAGTTCTCATTGCAAAGGTCTTTCGCTTCTCTGGTTAGAAAGATGCCAAGGTATTTCATTTTTTGTGTAGCTATTGTGAATGGAATAGTGATTTTAATTTGGATCTCTGCCTGCTTGTTGTTAGTCTATAGGAATGCAGCTGTCTTTATCAGTGCAAACCGGTTTTTGTCGGATTTTCTTGGATGTTCAAGTAGTAGGATGGTATCATCAGCAAAGAGTGATAACTTGACTTCCTCTTTTTCTATTTGATTTCCTTCTCTTACCTGATTACCCTAACTAGGACTTCCCACACAATGTTGAACAAGAGGGGTAAGAGTGAGCCACCTTGTCTTGCTCCAGTTTTCAGGAAAATGCTTCCAGTTTCTGTTCATTTAGCAATATGTTAGCTGTGGGTATATTGTAAATGGCACTTAATATTTTGAGGTATGTTCCTTCTATACTTAGGTGTTTGAGAGTTTTCATCAAGAAGGGATGCTGGATTTTGTCAAAAGTTTTTCCTGCATCTAATGAGATAATCGTGTGGTTCTTGTTTTTACATCTGTTGATGTATTTAATTACATTTATGGTCTTGCAAATGTTTAACCAGTCCTGCATCCTGGGGGATGAAACTTACTTAGTCATGGTGGACTATTTTTGAGATGTGTTTTTGGATCCAATTTGCTAGAATCTTGTTAGAGACTTTTGCATCTATGTTCTAAAGGGATATTGGCATTTAGAACTCTTTTTTTGTTGAATCTTTACCCATTTTGGGTATCAGTGTAATGTTAGCTTTGTGAAATGATTTGGGGAGAGTTCCATATTTCTCAATTGCCTGGGATACTTTCAATAAGATTGGTATCAGTTCCTCCTTGTACATATTTTAGAATTCTGCTGGAAAGTCATCCGGTCCAGGGTTGTTTTTTTGTTTTGTTTTGTTTTGGTTTTTTTGGTAGGTAGTTTTCATATGAAGAAGTCAATTTCCTGGGTTGTTATTGGTCTATTTAGTGTCTCAATGTCTTCTTGTTTCAACCTGGGGCGGTTGTGTGTTGTCAGAAAGTCCTCCTTTTCATTTAGGTTATCAAGTTTGTTTCCTTATATGTGTACACAGTAAATCTGAAAATATCTTCTATTTCTTTGGGATCGGTTGTGATTTGATATTTTGTATTTTTGATTGTGTTTATTTGAGTTTTTTCCTGTTCATTCTAGCTATGGGGTCCATCAATCTTGTTAATTCTTTCAAAGAACCAGCTTTTTTATTTCCTGGTGTTTTCTATCATATTTTTGTCTTCTATGTCTCATATTGGGCTCTTATTTTGGTGATTTGGATTCTTCTGCTAAAGTTGGGGTTTCAGTGGTCTTCTCTTTCCAGCTCCTTTGGGTGATGTGTTGGGCTCTCCACTTGTGATCTTTCCGTTTTCTTCTGTGTGCTCGTAGAGATATAAATTCCCACTTAGAACTGTTTCCATGGCATCCTAGGGGTTTTGGTAAGATGTTTCTTCATTATCATTTGTTTCCAGGAGTCTTTTAATTTCTGCTTTTATTTCAGCATTGACCCAGTAGTTGTTGAGCATCATATTATTTACTGTCCATGTTCTTGTGGCCTTTCGGGAAATGTTGTTGGTGTTGATATTTATTTTTATTCCACTGTGGTCTGAAAGTATACATGGCAAGATTTCAAACTTATGAAATTTGTTTATGCTTGATTTATGACCAAGGATGTGATCGATCTTGGAGTATGTTCCATGTGGTGATGAGTAGAATGTATATTCTGTGGTTGTTGGGTAGAATAATCTGCAGTTACCTATTAAGTCCATTTGGTTGAGTGTCAAGTTTAGGTTCTGAATCTCCTTGTTGTTTTTTGCCTTGATGATCTATCTAGGACTGTTAGTGGGCTATTCTAGTCCCCTGCTAAAATAGTGTTAGAGTCAATATCTTTTTTTAGTTTACTTATTAGTTGCTTTATAACTGCTGGTGCTCTTGTATTGGGTGCATATATGTTTAGGATGGGTATTTCTTGTTGATGGATTGAACATTTTATCATTATGTAGTGTCCTTTTGCATCCTTTTAAATTTTTGATAGCTTAAAGGTTGTTTTATCTAACATTAAGATTATGACTCCTGCCTTCTTCTGTGATCCATTTGCCTGGAAACTCATCTTCCAACCTTTAACTTTAAGTCTGTGTGTGTCCCTTGTGTTGCTCTGACTCTCCTGGATGCAGCAAATAGTTGGGTCATGGTTCCTTATCCAGTTTGCCATTCTGTGTCCTTTCAGTGGTACATTTAATTCGTTCACATTCAGGCTGATTATTAAAATGTGATTGTTTAATCCCTGTCATGAATTTGTTGAGAAGTTTTTTCTTTGTTTGCTTGTTTTCTTTTAGCTTTTTGGTTGATGTATGTGTGTGTTTTCTAGTTTCTTGTTTTGCTGTATTCTCTGTTGATTCTATGCTTTATTGTTCTCTTGGGAAGTGTGTGGTCATTCTTCTTTATCTTTCTTCTGTGCTTAATATCCTTTAAGTGTATCCTGTAGAGTTGGTCTGAAAGCTGCATAATCTCTTAGAGATTGGATGTCTGGGAAGGATTTTAATTCTCCATCACTGATGAAACTGAGATTGGTTGGGTAGGAAATCTTGGTTGAAATTGTTTATCCTTGAAGACTTTGAATATTGGACTCCAGTCCCTTCTTGCTTGTAGAGCTTCTGCTGATAATCTTGCTGCTATTCTGATTGGTTTTTCCTGGTAGGTAGTCTGACCTTTCTTTCTTGCTGCTTTTAGGATTTTTTCTTTTGTGCCTAATTTTTGTAGGTGAATTATTATGTGTCTGGGGTTGGTCTTCTCCTTTGATGTCTTGTGAGGGTTCTCTGTATCTCCTATGCTTGGCTGGTCACATCTCTGGTGAGATGGGGAAAGTTTTGGGGATTACCTCCTGGAATACTTGCTCCAAGTTGTTCTCCATTTCCCTTTATTCTGCTGGGATACCAATCAGGCATAGGTTCAGCCTCTTGATATAATCCCACATCTCTTGTAGGCTTTGCTCATTCTTTCTGGGCCATCTATATTTTTAACAGATTGGGCTTAAATCCATATTCTGGTCTTCAAGTTTTGAGATTCTTTCTTCCATCTAATTAATTCTGATTTCCATGCTTGTTATCTTGTTATTTATTTCCTGGATGAAATTTTTTATTGCCAAAATCTGTTACAAGTTATTTTAGAGTTACATCTTGTCTTTCTTGAGTTTTATTCACTCTTTCTATCCATTCCCTAATCCCTGTCATATTCTGGGGCTAGTTCTTGGTGATTTCCATTATTTGGGCACCAAGGTCTGATTTTTCAGCAGTTTTCTCTCTGTTGCACTTGAAATTGCCTGTGATTTTTCTTTGGTTTTTCCTCATTTGTGACAGGTCTCTTGTTTTTCTCTTTAGTTCTGTCATCGTGTCAGTGGAGGAGGTTTTCCCTTCTGATGCTTGCTCAGTCCTCTATTCTTCCCTGATCCAGGCTCTAGATTTGTTCTGTTTTGAAATAGGAGGTTAGGTGGGAATTTTTGCTGTCTCTTGTAGTTTTTGAAAGTTGAATAAAGTGGGGTTTGGGCACTAGGATTCAGAAACTACTTGCAAATTACAATGTTCACTGATTGTGGTATGCTTTCCCTGAAACTCACTCACTCTTTATGATGATGCAAAGCAAAAACCAATGCAAAAAACAATTGAACAGACACACAGAGATATACACACACACTCTAAAACAAACTTGAATAACAACCAAATAAAACAAAACAAACAGCAACAAAAAAAACAAGAAAACTGAACACAAATACACACACACACACACACACACACACACACACACCAGCACAAAGTGAATGAGACGAAAAATAGAAAGATTGGAAACTAAAAATAAAAAAGAAATTCATATTGAATCCTCACACATATTTTGAATCACACCTTGAACTATAAAAAATTAAAAGTAAAAGAGCAGAAGATCTAACGAACAAAAATAAACCAACAACAATAAAATTGAAAGATGAACACCCAATCATTCACATCCACACATAAACAGAAAACAACAAACAAAAGTAGAAACAGAAAAAGAAAAGAAAAGAACCCTCACATACAGATTCATGCAAAAGGAAAAATATTTTTAAAAATAAATGAACTAACAAACAGGCAAAAAAAATTTTTAAAGTAAAAATAAATTTAAATTTTTTTTAAAAAGAACCTGCCTCTTGTAACAGTCTCAGTAATTGTTTCTCTAATCTGTTCTTTCCTGTAGCATTTCCACCTCTTTCACTCTCTCCCCAGGGTCCGAAGCAGGGAAAGAGGAGGGGCAGAGGATGTGTGTGGGGCTGCAGTTCTCCCCTCTCACTCTCATATGGTCAGGGAGATCTCCTCTTATGGGGAGGTGCAGGATTGTCTCTTCCCCAGGTGTGTACTCAAAGGGGGTACTCCAGTCAGGCCTATCCTGGAATAGGGTTCTCCTATTGCAACTGACATCCAGGCTCTGCCTGGGTTTGTCCCTCTCAGTCATGGCCCAGCTGTTTGGGTTTAACTTTCAGAAGATTGCTGGGGAAGAGGGGGTTTATGTCAGCCCCAGACTCACCTCTTATCTCTTTGGAGTCCTTCCTCATCCTTTTCTGGCCACACCCTTTGTCCCATGGCTGGACCAAAGTAGGGGGTTGGGGCCTGGGACTCAGCACTCATCAGGTCCTTCCAAAGTTTTGGCTTTCAGTATATTCCTTCTGGGTCATGAACAACAACTGAGTAGTTGATCCACCAGTCACAGAGATCAGGTCTATTTCTCCATGGTGAGCAAGTTGGAGCACTTTCCTGCCCCATCTTCAAGATGGTGGCAGAGTGCCTTTCTTGTCCTCTTTCACAGGACTAGATTCTGGACTCCCTCCACAGCTCCTGTTGCCAGTGCCTGGTCAGGCACTGAAGTGGTAAGGCAAAGTCTGGAGCTGGCAGTCTCTCCTACTGCAGTGGTGAGGCAGAGTCTGGGGCAGTAGTGTCTCCCCGCCACTTCACAGGAAAACTTTTGTCCCTTAAAAAAAAACATGGTACTTGACTTCTGGCACCTGGGAAGAACCAGGGACCAAGCAGAGAAGCTGTAGCACCAGCTGTTGCACCTGGGCCCTGGTCACTTGCTCACGAGCCCCCACTTTGTCAGTCTCTCAGAGCATTTACTTCTCAGGAAGGGTTTTGTTGATTTTTTTAAAGTGACACTTGACTACTGCATCCCGGGAATCACTAGGGTCCAAGCTCAGCAGCTGTGGCACCAGCCTCTGCATCAGGAGAAACCTGGCCCCTAGCTCCCTAGCCCTCACTCAGTCAACCACTCACACACCCACTCACTCACTAGCATGTACACAAAATTTTCCATACACTCACTCACTCACACTGGGACTCACATAGTCCAACTGTCTCAGCAGTCATCTTCCTGATCTCTCCTGGCTCTGTTTTCATCTTCATATATTTAAATTGTCAAAAGATAACCTTCTTTTCTTAAGATAGAAATCCAATTCATCATTATTTTTAAATGCCCTGATTATTGTTATTATTTTATTATTATTAACTGAGTACCTATATGTCTTAATATAACCATGATTATTATAAGTGGATTATAATATTAACTAATGCTTATATTTATGAAAAACTTAGGAAGTTGTTAGTATAGTTACCCTTACCTTATTGATGTGACTATTAAGATACACAGAGATTAAATAATTTCTTGAAAGTCATTCAACTAGTGAGACTTTGTTTTGAGATTTAAAGTTAAGCAATCTGTCTAGTAGACTCTGGTGTGGTTGTGTGCTCATTGAGCTATGGTTGTTGTCATGTTTCCTGGCTTTTGTCTCCTTCCCTACCATGGGGAGGTGAGTCTCCTCTTCCTCTCTCTCTAATTTACTTTTTAAATAAACTATACTTTCTAATCTAACTTCTGTGAAATTCTTTGCATCTTAAAGGCAAAACTTAGACACACAACCTAATAAATAGAGCTCTATCCTCACTGAAAAAAATAAAAAATAAATAAAGTCAAGCAATCTGGATCCAGAACCTAGGCTTTTAACCACTACTTGTATCTACTTATTTAAATTGCATGTTAATCTCATATAAAATCTAATTACATATTTGAGTTTGAGTCTATCCATCTACTCCATCTGAATATCATATTCTTTTAATTGCTGCAACAACAAACTCAGTCTTCATATCTAATCAACATATACCTCTACCTTTCATCATCAATTTAATATAAATTCATGATCTATTTTACAATCACATATAATCTAGTAGCTGATTTTTTGAACCAGTCAACACTTGGTGATGTAGAAATAGAGAATAGTATTATTTTCTTTTATATTTCACTGTATTTTCTGCCTTCAGGCACACTGTGTGGGATCTTCCTTTATTATTTCTTGGTGACATTCCTGGAAGTGTTTACAGTTTTCTTGTCATTTTAACACCTTTCCCTATAATGACACATCTCTGTGTATTACAAATTCAAATACATTCAACACAAAAAATCTGATTTAACATTTCTTTTCCAACACATTCCATCTTTCTGCCCTTTCCAATTCACTGACCTCATCTCTAACACTGGTGTTCTAAAGTTAATGTTGCCTGGTGTTTGTTTTCTGCTTTAGTCCCTTTGTAAGCTTTTGTGCTGTGTCTCCAGAATGCCAGACAATAAAAGAGGATTCGAGGAAAAAAACACACACAATTTTAGGTAACTTGTGTTGTTTAATCTTCTTTTTGTTCCCTCTGTGTTGCAGACACCCACATGATGATTCATTCCTGGATGCACTGATGGAATTCACATATGCTCTCTCCCTATTTTTCTCCTTACACATGCCTTTGCTCAACATTGGTGATGCATCTCTAGAAGATTCTCCATTCTTGCACCTGTAACACAATTTGGGGACTGTCACCTAGTGGGTGGACATTACTTTAAATTCTGCATTTTTTGGTAACCTTTTGGCCCTTAAGAAAATTCACATATTCTTCTCCAAGCTCTGTAAAGACTCTACACTCCACTGTAGAACCTACCTACCTATGTATCTCTCTATATCTCACATTTATTAATCTATATTTTATATAATTTGCTCTATATGTATATTAGAAAACATATATATACACTCTGAAACATATATATTCTACATATATATCTGGAAACATATATATTTTGAGATTTTATATAAGTTCAGTACTCCCTAATCAACCCCAGTGTATAACAGCACTCTATCATCAACACATCATATTTATCTAGTTAAAGGTGGATGGCATTTTCAGAAGTGTTCAAATGTTTATTGCAGCATTATTTACAATAGCAAAAATATGGTACCAACCATGCTGCCTATCGAAAGAGGACTGGATTTAAAAAAATGTGATACGTATACACAATGGAACATTATGCAGTCATAATGATAAACAAAATTATGAACTTCACAACAACTTAGATGGACTTAGAGTCCATAATACTGACTGATCTATCACAGAAACAAAGAACTGAGTACTCATGTACTCATGCATAAGTGGACCCTGAACATTTACCATAATACTATAAGAAAAGGATTGGCAGTAGTGGGAAGCTGCCAGGGGAGGAGGGGCAGGATTGACAATAGTGGGAAACTGTGGTGGGGGCACACATAGTATCAACAAGGGTAACTGCATAATGAACATTTGTATGCCTAACTCTGAATTGTACTGCACATCTTTAAAATTAAAAAATTAAAAGTAAACACATGTTGGAAATGAGGATGCAATATTATAGACTGGTAATACATTATTTAGGACCTTGATTTCCAAAGATCTTTTTGTGGGCTGGGCTCAGTGACTCAGTCTGTAAACTCAGCACTTTGGGAGGGTGAGGTGAGTAGATTGCCTGAGCCCATGAGTTGGAGATCCACCCTGGCAACTTGGTGAGACCTTGTCTCTACAATAAATCAAAAATTTGCTGGGCATGGTAGGGTGCACCTGTAGTTCTGGCTTCTTGGAAGGCTGAGGCAGAAGGATCACTGGAGCCTAGCAGGTACAGGCTGCAGTGGCCGGGAGTGTGCCACTGCACTCCAGTCTGGGTGGCAGAGTGAGACTCCAACTCAAAAAGAAAAAAAAATATAGAAATCCTTTTGCATATACAGGTGACCCTTGAATAACACCATGGGTCCATTTATGTGCATCTTCTTTTCTGCCTCTGCAACCCCTGAGTCAGCAAGATCAGTCTCTCATCTTCCTCCTTCTTCTCAGCCTACTAAGCATGAAGATGATGAAGATAGAAACCTTTATGAGTCACTTCCACTACATCAATAAAAATATATTGTATCTT
Organism: Cephalopachus bancanus; assembly: GCA_027257055.1. Classification (NCBI taxonomy): domain Eukaryota; kingdom Metazoa; phylum Chordata; class Mammalia; order Primates; family Tarsiidae; genus Cephalopachus; species Cephalopachus bancanus. The sequence goes on along the minus strand of JAPVLO010000005.1, from coordinate 13,249,993 downwards.
CCTTAAATTTTTCTTAATAGAATGTTATTTTCTCCATTTCATTTTTCTGTAAAAATATAGCATATAATAACATATAGGATACAAAATAATCAATTGACAATATTATCATTATAGCTCCCAGTTAATAGTAGGCTATTAAGTAGTTGAGTTTTGGGGGAGTTAAAAGTTATACACAGATGTTTGACTGTACAGTGAGCTAGTGCCTCTAACTTTGATATTGTTTAGAAGTCAACTGTATTTTGAAATCTATATTTAAGATTTTGTTATAAGGTGATTTCAGATTTATTGGCATTTTTTGAAGGAAATTTATCCAAAGCTATGTGCTTTACTATTCTTTTCTCGATATAAATTTCCCTGAATTCACTTCTATCTAATTGTTGGTCTTTGCATAGGTAGCTGTTCATCAACAATTTTTATCTTTTTTTCATCATCAACAACTTTTTTTTTATTATAATATTGTGGGGTACAGTTAAGGGTTAGGCATACAAATTCATTTCGTTCAGGCACCCTTGTTGATAATATGTATTTCCCTGTCCCAGACAGATACTTGCTACCGTTAATCCCATCTCCCTCCTCATCCCATAGTTTCCCACTACTGTCAGTCATTTTCTTATAGTATTACATTGGATGTTCAAGGTCCATTACATGAATGAAAACATGTGATGCTCAGATCTTTGTTTCTGTGAGAGTCACTCAGTATTATAGACTTTAGTTCCATCCAGGTTGCTGCGAAATTCATGATTTTGTTCTTTTTTATGGCTGCGTAGTATTCCATTGTGTATATGTACCACATTTTTTTATTCCAGTCCTCTTTTGATGGGCATCATAGTTGCTTCCTGGTTCTTGCTAATGTAAACAATGCTGCGATAAACATACGTGTGCAGGTATCTTTTTCATAGAGTGATTTGAGTTCTTTGGGATATATTCCCAGTAGGGGGATTGTGGGATCATATGGGAGGTTGATATTTAGAGCTCTTAGGAATCGCCACACTTGCGTCCCAGGTATGAAGCCTACTTGGTCATGATGGATGATTTTTGAGATGTATTGTTGAATCCGGTTTGCTAGGATCTTGTTGAGAATTTTAGCATCTATGTTCATCAAAGATATTGGCCTGTAGTTTTCTTTCTTTGTTGGATTTTTACCTGGCTTGGGTATCAATGTGATGTTGGCTTCGTAAAATGATTTGGGGAGAGTTCCATCTTTCTCAATCACCTGGAATACCTTCAGTAGGATTGGTATCAGCTTCTCCTCAAATGTCTTGTAGAATTCTGCTCGAAAGCCATCTGGACCAGGGCTTTTTTTTGTAGGTAGTTTTCTTATTATGTAGTTGATTTCCTTGATTGTTTTTGGTCTATTTAGGGTCTCAATTTCTTCTTGTTCCAACTTAGGTAGGTTGCGTGATGTCAGAAAGTCCTCCATTTCCTTAAGGTTTTCAAGTTTGTTTCCATACAAGTGTACATAGTAGTCTCTAATGATCTTTTGTATTTTTTCAGGGTCAGATGTGACTTCATCTTTTGTGTTTCTGATTGTGCTTATTTGAGTTTTTTCTCTTTTTTTCTTGATCAGTCTAGCTAGGGGACCATTGATCTTGTTTATCCTTTTGAAGAACCAGCTTTTTGTTTCATTGATTTTTTGTATTATCTTTTTTTCTTATATGTCCTGGATTTGGGCTTTTATTTTGGTGATCTGGATTCTTCTGCTGAAATTAGGGTTTTTGTGGTCTTGCTTTTCCAGCTTCCTTAGGTGTCTTGTTAGGCTGTTAATTTGTATTCCTTCCATTTTCTTCATGTGTGTTTGTAGGAATATAAATTCCTCTCTTACTACAGCTTTTAAGGCATCCCAGAGATTTTGGTAAGATGTTTCTTCATTTTCATTTGTTTCTAGGTATCTTTTGATCTCTGTTTTGAATTCATCATTGACCTAGGAGTTGTTTAGCATCATGCTGTTTAGTGTCCATATATTTGTGGGTTTGGGGGGACCTTGGTGGTGTTAATGGTTATTTTTATTCCACTGTGGTCCAAGAAGGTGCATGGTAGAAATTCGGTACTTTTAAATTTGCTTATGCTTGATTTATGGCCAATTATGTGGTCAATCTTAGAATACATTCCATGCAGTGATGAGTAGAATGTGTATTCTGAGGTCTTTGGATGGAGTGTTCTGTAGGTATCAGTTAAGTCCATTTGGTCCAGAGTCACACTGAGTTTCCGGATCTCCTTGCTGATTTTTTGTCCTGATGATCTGTGTAGGGTTGTGAGTGGGGTATTAAAGTCCCCAGTTATGATGGTGTTAGAGTCAATATCTTTCTTTAGTTTTCCTAGAAGTTGCTTTATGAAAGTTGGTGCACCAAAGTTGGGTGCATATATTTTTAGGATAGATATTTCTTGTTGATAGAGTGAACTTTTTATCATTATGTAGTGGCCTTCTGTATCTTTTGTAATTTTTGATAGCTTAAATGGTATTTTGTCTGAAATTAGAATTGTGACTCCTCCTTTCTTTTTTGTTCCATTCGCCTAAAAATTTGTTTCCCATCCTCTTACTTTGAGTCTGTGTATGTCCTTTCTAGTGAGATGGGTCTCTTGAAGGCAGTATATTGTTGGTGATATTTTATCCATTTTGACATTCTATGTCTTTTCAGTGATGTGTTTAGTCCATTCACATTCAGGCTAATTATTGAAATGTGAGGGTTCATCCCTATCATAGAATTCTTATAGAGTTGTTGTTCTTCCACTTGGTTTTTTTGTCTTCCATTTGGTTTTTGTGCTGGTTCATGTATATTTTATTCTTTTTCCCATACTCTTGTGAAGAATGTTGTTCTTTTTTCCTTTTCTTCTGTGTTTAGTACTTTCTTAAGTGTTTCATGTAGAGGTGGTTTGGTGGCAGCATAAGTTCTTAGGGATTGGATATCTGGGAAAGATTTTAATTCTCCCTTGCTGATGAAGCTTAGCTTGGCCGGGTATGTTATACTTGGTTGAAATGGTTTATCTTTTAGGACTTTGAAGATAGTACTCCAAGCTCTCCTAGCCTGCAAGGGTTCTGTAGATAAATCTGCTGCTATTCTGATTGGTCTTCCATGGTAGGTGATCTGGCCTTTTTCTCTTGCTGCCTTTAGGATTTTTTCTTTTATGTCTACTTTGTTTAGGCTAATTATTATGTGTCTAGGAGTTGGTCTTCTCGTTTGTTATCTTGCAGGGATTTTCTGAATCTCTTGTGTTTGAGTTGATGCATCATTGATTAGATAAGGGAAGTTTTCTTGAATGATCTCTAGGAAAGTTTGTTCCAGTGTGGTCTCTGTCTCTCTTTCTGCCTCAGGAAGGCCAGTTACTCTTAGTTTCGGTCTCTTGAAGTAATTGCTAATCTCTTGAAGGTTTTGTTCTGTCTTTTTGAGCTTATTTTCTGTTTGTAAGATTTTGGGTTAGTTCTACATTTTGGTCCTCAAGCTCTGAGATTCTTTCTTCTGCTTGGATAATTCTGCTTTCCATGCTTATCAGTTTGTTATTTATTTCATTCACAGTATTCTTTATTACTGTTATCTCAGATATCAGCTCCTTCCTACTTTCTCCTTGTGTCTCCTCAATTCTTTTTAATCTTTCCATTAATGTCTTGATATCTAGGTTTGTAGTTTGAGACCCTTCATTCTGGGGGCTCTTCATTATTTGCATTCTGAAATCAGTTTTCTCAGTGTCTGCCCTCCCAGGGGTCTGGGAAAGACCCATACTCTTATTTTTGTTTTTCTTCATTTGTGTAGATTTTTCTCTCTCTCCCCTTTTCCCTCCCCTTCTTTAATTCTGTTTTTTGAGGGAAGGTGGGGTTGCTTTTGTTTCACTTCTGCAATATCCTGTTCTTCCTTATGAGGCTCTTCTGGCTTTGTTCACTTTTGAGGTTGGAGTGTGGGCTGTGGACTGTACTTTTTATAGTTTTGAGGTTTAATTGAGGGGGAAGCTGTGGTTCAGAATGTATATGCTGATTCTAGCATCCATGAACAGGTGTATGAGCACACTGGAACCTATTTCCCTCTGCCTTACAATCTGTCCATGTAGCAGTATGTAGTCTTGGTCCCTAGAATAAATGGGGGTATAAAAGAGGAAAATAATGGAGGAAGGGGGGGGTCAATAGCAAGTTAGAAAGAGAGAAGAGCGAGAGGGAAAACAGACATACATACCAACTATCAGGTGAGAAAGAGTCACAAGGCCAGAAAGATGTGAAAAAAGACACGTAAGAAAGATTCCCTAAAGAATACTGATAGCTACGCAAAGACAGACCAATAAAATCATGAAACAGTGTAAGTCAGAAGGCAAACAACAAAAGTGATCAAAATAAACAGTCAAATTGATAAAATCATAAGTCAAAATAAGAGATCAGACTAAAATCACATCAGCTCTGATCTCTGGCCTCTCCCCTTTGTTTTTTATTGCAGGCAGCTAGATTTACTCACACTTTGGGTTTGTTTTTTATTTTAGTCTGCTGCCTGGGGGTTGCTTTTGTCTGATTCAGCATAGGGGTGGGGTTCTGTCTCCTGTTTAGCAATGTTACCTTAGGAACAGAGTTGGGGTTTGTTGATAGATGTGTGGGACAATGCAAGTCTCTGCCTGGAGAACGGCTGAGGCAGATTCACTTTTGCAGATCTGTTTCTCTCTGCTTGTCTGTGTCCCCATGCTTAGGGTCACGTGCTGAGTTCCTCAACCACAGTGGGCCCAGAGCTCCAGAGCTCCAAAACTCCAAAGGGCAGGTGTTGAGCTCCAAGAGTGGCCCTAGGCCCCCCACAGGGTACATCAGCCAGGAATGGGACCAGTGTCACTGAGGGATGGGCGCCCAGAGCCTCCCTGAGTGACCGGTGGCTTGGTGCTGGGTGCTGGACGAGAGACAATATAGCCAGGAATGGAGCTGAGACCCGAGACTCCCATGCACATGGCGGAACAGCAGTAGCAGGGGGCCGTAATTTCTGGCCCTTCGTGAGACCAAAGATCCCAGGCCTCGGAACAGCACAGCTGGTGGTGGGCTGGGGGATGGGGAAAAAAAGTAAGAGTCTTTTTGGGAACTCACGTTCAGAGAATCTCACAAGTCCACCTATGCCATTGCCATCTTGCTGGGAGGTTCATCAACAACTTTTAAACCATAAGACTATAGGGAAGACATCTGATTAAAAACAAGTCAACATCGTTTTTTTTTTTTTAATTCTTCACTCATGTTTCTTTATGTTATTAAAAATTCCAAAAGTCTTGTTTTAAAGTTTTGACCCAAGTTGAAAATATACAATAGGAAATGCATTTCCTAGGTTTGATACCAAACCTTTGCATATTAGCCAAAATTCCTATATATTGCTCTTTAATTCAGATGATGACTATAACTATCTCACTAACTTTCATTTTCTTGGTGATCTTCAAAAATTGAATTTGATATATTAACAATTTAACAAGTAGTTTTATTCCTTTATCCAGATATTTTTAAAGTTGCACATTTAATAATGTTTTACCTTTAAAGGAGCAAATATATTCCAGATATTTTAAGACTATTTATTTTATCAATGTTTTGTAGTTTTTCTTATAAAGTTATTTCACCTCCTAGGTTATATTTATTCCTAGGTGGTATTTTTGTGGCTATTATAATTGGGATTGCCTTTCTTGATTTTTTTTTATTTTTCAGCTTGTTCATTGTTTGTGTAAAGAAATGTTACTATGTCTTGTATGTTGATTTTTTATCTGGCAAGATTACTAGATTTGTTTATCAGTTCTTAGAATTTTGGAGTAGCGTCTTTAGGCTTTTCTGCATAGGCTTTTCTGTTATTTCAAACAGAAAAAAATTGACTTCTTCCTTTTCCATTTGAATGCCCATTATTTTTTTCTCTTACAAAATTGCTATGGATAGAATTCCTATTGTTATGCTAAATAAGAATGATGACAGTAGGAATCCTTGTCTTGTCTGGTTCAAAGAGGGAAAGCTAAAAGTTTTCCCCATTCAGTATGATGTTAGGTGTGGAATTGTCATATATGTCCTTTATTATGTTCAGGTACTTTTTTTTTCTTTTTTTTTTTCCCTTTTCTTTTTAGTTGGAGTCTCACTCTTTCGCTCATACTGGAGTGCAGTGGCTGCTCCTGGCCACCGCAGCCTCGACCTGCTGAGCTCCGGCAGTCCTTCTGCCTCAGCCTTCCAAGTAGCTGGAACTACAGGCGCACACTACCATGCCTGGCTAGTTTTTGATTTATTGTAGAGACGAAGTCTTGCCAAGTTGCCCAGGCGGGTCTTGAACTCGCGGGCTCAGGCAATCCACTCACCTCAGCCTCCCAAAGGCATGGGATTACAGGCTGAGCCACTGAGCCTGGCTTTTTTTTTTTTTTTTTTTTTGAGTTGGAGTCTCACTCTGTCATCCAGACTGGAATGCAGTGGCCACTTCCGGCCACCGCAGCCTTGACCTGCTGGGCTTCAGTGATCCTTCCTCCTCAGCCTTCCAAGTAGCTGGAACTACAGCAACTTCATTACTAGACATTTACTCAAAGGAAAAAAAAGTAATATTTCAAAGAAACATCTGACTCTTCATTTTTATTTCAGCCTCTTTATGGTAGCCAAAATATGGAATCAACCTAGATGAACAACAACAGATGAAGGGATCAGAAAATTATACATACACAAAGAAATACAGCCATAATAAAAGAATAAAATTCAGTCATTGGGAACAACATAAATGAAATTGGAGGTCATTATGTTAAGTGAAATAAGCCAGGAATAGATAGTTAAACACCATATGTTCTCATTCATATGTGGAAGCTAAAATAAGTTGATCTCATAGAAGAAAAAGTAGAACAGAGCATGTTAGGAGTTAGAAGGAATGGAGGAAAAGGGAGAATAAGGAGAGATTTGTTAAAGGATAGAATATTGCATCTAGTTAGGAAGAAAAAATTCTAGTGTTCTATAAAACTGTAAGATGACTATAGCTAACATTAATCTAGTGAGGAGGAATAAGTTCTAGTGTTCTATAAAACTGTAAGATGACCATAGTTAACATACTACTTAGTTTCAAATAACTGTGAGTAGACATTTATTGTGCTCAATGCAAAGAAATAATGTTCGAGATGATGAATATGCTTATTACCCTGATTTGATCAATCAACATTATACGTACGCAGATATCACTCTGTACTTCATCAAGATATACAATTATTATGTGTCAATTAAACAAACTTTTTTAAAGTTTTAAAAAGAATATTGCTTTGAAAGTGGACTATGGTAAATTTACACAGCTAAAACTGCCTAAATATTATATTCTACCACAGTCCCCAAATATGTTCCTTTATTTCATGTTTTAATTTTGAGCCAACCATACTCTCTCTCTGCTTTTTATTTAGGCCTTTGGTCTTTTATTTTAGTGACAGGTAGAATAGCTAAGGTGAGTCACAGAGATATAGTGCACTATAGGAAAAAAATCCATAGATTAGGAATCAAATTTGGTTTTTCTCTTTATAGTGCATCTTAATAGTCACATTAACTTGTGCAATATACTTAAATTCCAAAAGATCAATTTTCTTGAAAAAAGACACATATTTCCAGATAAAGAAATTGTAATGATGTTTTCTACAAAATTACATTTTCAATAAACACGTGAGATATATGAAATCATCTTTAATTGTAAAAACAAAAGGTACATTCAAATATTTTAATGAACTAGGTTTCTTGATATATAGTATTTTGGTAAAACTTTTAAAATTCTATTTTATATTGGTAAAAACACAACATGACATCTATCCTGTAAACAAATTTTAAATGTATAAGATAGTGTTATTGACTGCAGGTACAATATTGTATAGCAGATCTCTAGAGCTTATTCATCTTGCTTATCTGAAATTTTATATTCATTAATTAGTAATTTTCCATTTCTTATGTGTCTATAGTTCATTGAAAATATCATAAATGGATAAAATTGGGTGTTAATATAGAGTGATAAAATACTTAAGTCTCTATAAACTAACTCATGTAGAATTCATGGAAGATAATAAGCATATTAATTTATGTTGTTTAAGGATAACTAACCACCTTGGAATGAGATATTATTAATTTCTAGTTAAAATACTGCAAATTTGAAGAATTTCATTTGAAATATGAAGCAATATATCATAAACCTGGGAAATGAATGTGCATTTTTTAAAAACTTTTTACTTTTTTGTTATTCTAGCATTCCAAGACAGCTCTAGTAAGAAATTGATGCTGTCTAATGCATTCTGAGTAAAGGTTTTCTTTCTGGCTTTGATGATGTTTATTTTTAATTGACAGATAATTGTGTATATTTCTGGATTATAATGTGAAGTTTTGACCTATGTATACATTGTAGAAAGATTCAATCAAGCGAATTAACATATTCTTTATTTCATCAACTTTTTATTTTTGTGGTGAGAATATTGAAAGTCTATTTTTTAGTTATTTTAATAGTGACTTCATAGGAAGCATTTGATGTTCAAGTTTATTTTAAAACAGAAAATTTATTATTATTATAGATCTTATTAAAATTGTATTGTATCCAGTGAGGATAAAGCAAAAATATATCTCTTTAAACTAAATTATTATTATCTACTATTATAGAGACATACTTTACTATTATGTTTTCTCACTTTTATGTGGAAAAGTGAAAACGTTTCTTCAAACTTAAAAGAAATTCATGAAATATGATGTATGATTTCAATATTTTGCATGTGTATTTTTATGTAGTGACAAAGACTACTGATTTTATTTAAAAGTGAACACAAATTTTAGAAAAATGAGGACATATACTAATGAGCTTTACATATAGTCACTGCACCAAAATTGATGTCATATGGGTATTGAATATTTTTAAAATATAGAGAAAGAATATGTGATATGTGTAAACATACCAAGCAAACCTAGAGTTCATGGTAATACTAATAATATAACGAAATAACATTTGCTTGTACTCTTTGCTTTTAGTCTCCATAAAGTAAAGGCAATTCCATAATTAATTTAAAAGGTAGTAACATAGCCTGTCAACATACTTTATAAAATAAAAGCATCCAAAATTGCAAAGCTAACATTTTCTTCTTAAGCAAACATTAGTCAGCAACATCATAGTTTAAATGGTAGTTCTTAAATAGTCACTAAAATTGTATGAAGATATATATGTGTTGTTGGTTGATTTGGAGTACTGCCAATAAATTAAATTTTCCTTGAGTTCTATCCTATTACGTTTCCAAAGTACTTAATTATCCTTATTAATAAGGTGAAAGTATAGAAAATATTATATATTGGAAAATATAATCATCATTTAAATATATCATCGTTTAAATATGTCATCATTTAAACCTAATGGATGACATTTACTATTATGTGGTACAATAAATCATTTGGATATTCTTTTTTACTAGAAGTAACACTTTAAGCACACATTTTGAAATATAAATGTTTTATCAAGATACCATCAGTGGAAAAGCCTTTTGATGTTGAAATCACTATTTAATGGCTCTAGAAAATTTGTGTCTTAAGAAAACTTCTTTATGACTTTCAGGTAACTACATAAAATAGGTTTAAACTGTTCTATGCAATCAAACAGTGACTGACCTTAATATCTTTCTTGTTTTGTCTGCACATATACATGAATTATTTTCTTCATTCTTTTAAAAATTAGACTAGCTGTCAGTTATATTACAAATATTTATATTTAGATAAAATATTATTGTTCTTTATATTATGTTTGCCTGTTAAAGGCCACCTGTACTAAAATGTAAAGACATGAATAAAATATACAAATTGTATTTTATCAGGGAAGAACTGAATATGATCGACATACATGGTGGCCAGAGGAAACTATTCTGTGGACATTTTTATCCATTGCATTGTCATTGTGTTCTATAAACCTGCAGATGAGCATATGATAATTTCTTCATTGGAGACAATAGGACATATATAAAATTTTTAAAGCCTTGTTAGTGACTCCAACATGTCAACAATGACTGTCAATGTCCACAATGAATCATTTTCCTAGAATACTAGTTCTCAGATTTTAGTGTGAGTTATATCTCCTGAACGACATGATGCAACACAGATTTGGGGGCCCAGTCTTAGGATGTTCTTTTAGTAGTCCTGCAGTAAAACATTGCACCTCTACCAAGTTCCTAAGAAATTACTGATGTTACTACTCCAGAGACCACACACATTGTGAACCATTGCCTTCAAAGACCCTGTTACTCCCAAGCACAGTCTTCCATGAAAGTCCTTCTCATGGGTGGAGAAAGTTTTCTCTCTATAAATAATCCTATTTTCTGATATTAGATACATTGATCTGCCTTTTTATATAATAGAAAGATAAAGGACTGATTTTTTAAACACTTTTTAAAAACTTATGATATAATAGTTACAAAGAAGACACAAAATTAAATAAGTCAGGGTCTTTCTCTTAATTTAATATAACCTAGCACAGCGTAGTAGGGTTATAGAGAGATAAAACACGGTAAGCCCATTGCAAAGAAATAGTCAAAGAATACAGAACTCAAAAGAAGACCAAGTAACATTAACATGGAGATTTGAATTAGAAAAAACTTTCTGAAGGGAATAGCTCAAGGAGTATGTCTGAAAAGATACATGTAAGTTATCTAGGTATCACAGTGAAATATTTTTCAATGAAACTCAATCAGATGTAGTTTATTTTTATCATTCTGACATTCAGAAATAAATAAGACAAAAAGAAGTTTTCTATTATAATCTGTTCACAAAGTACTTGACTGTAGTCTATGTCATTTTTTTCCCTGTTGAAAATCTTGTCCAATTCTGAATATGGATATTTTTGCCTTTTTAAAAAATTTGACTGGGCGCGATATTTGCATTTCCAAACTGATTCTCACTTAATAAAATGTTTAAGGTTCTTTGACTCAAACTTTGAAAAATCACATCTTAAAAAAGTTCAGATACATTTATTGGTGGTGTTTTTCAATTATAAAAAGCAATCTAAAACATAAACATAAACAAGTTCACTCACACATCCTACCATAAGAATGATGGGTAATGCAGGGATAAACACCAATCCAGGTTCTTGTTGTTCTGTGCTTGTACACACGAGGAATTAATCCAAGTTTAATACTGGGCTAGGCTTTTGTAGAGATACATTGTGCCATACTCCAAGAATAATCTTTGACAATTATTTCTTTTACCTTCACTTTTTTCAGGAGCTTAGGAAATTTTCACACGGGAGAGAAAAAGCCTACATATTTACTAACCAGAAATTATTATTTTGGGGATTTTTATAAATTGTACTAGTTGCAGCAAAATCTATTTGCCTTTAATGTCATTATTTTTACAGATTTCATTAAACTCAACTCCAAAAATGACAGAAGAAAAAGAGCATTCCAGGCAGAGGAACTAGCATATACAGTTGCCTTTAAATATTAATCTAAGTATGGAGAAATCTAAACAGTTCTATTTTCTATATAGAAGATAGAATTAGGACTAAAGTAATGCTTGAGTAAAATAGAAAGAACAGATCATACAGAGGTTTATGTATCATGCATTAATACATTGATGAATTTTTTTCTGTTTAGTATATGCATATAATTATGCCATACGCATATACTAAACAGAAAAAAATTATTAAGAATACTAAGAATACTAAGTTGAAATAAGACTTTTAAAATCCTTGCAATAATATAAATGAACTCTTAGGTTGTAAAATTGTACATAGTGTATGATTTCAAGTTAATTTCCAGACAACATTAAATATTTATTTAAAATAGTATTATGGGTCAGATTCGGTTCTGTACACTGAGAATACAATGCTAAAGAGGACAATTTCTGTCGTCATCAAGATTGTATTTCACACTGAAGAGATAGAAAATAAATGAGGAAACAATAAAAAACACATCAGAGAGTGAGAAGTCTTATGTAGGTATTTAAAACAGGATGAAGTGATTGCAAGTGAAGCTGTTCATATAAGATATTTTTAAGTATCTATCTCTGGAAATAAATGTATTAGTTTACTACTGAGCAATCAATATATAAATATATATATAATTTAATGATTTAAAACACTTATTTTCTTTGTGTAATGCTTAAAAATTTGGAAATGTTTAATTGAGTGCCCCTGGCTCAAGGACACTCAGAAAGTTGTAGTCAAACTTTTAGCTGAGATTGTAGCCTCACTTGGAAAACTCAATGGTGGAGAATCAGCTTCCAGGATCACTGACGTGATTGCTGGCAAGCCTTAGCCTACCATCATTGTAGGCCTCACACTACAGTGTCTGGCTTTTCTCAGGACTAAAGATTGAAGAGAAAGTATACCCAAATTGAATGGCACAGTCTGCATAACCTAATTTCAAAAGTGACGTCTTATAATTTATTACAGTTACTATTTGTTCTAAGCAAGTTAGTAAAGGAGATATAATAAAGGAGATATAATAATTATATGGCAGTATGAATACATGAATACTAGGGTATGGATACCATTGAGAGTCGTCTTAAAGCCTGCCTACCAGAATAATAACACATAAGCGGAAGTATGACCCAACCGTGACCCAACCAGGGACAAGAACACTTCAAGTCAGACGATATCATTACTTATTTTGTAATACAGTTTTAGCCAAACTGCGTTTATAGACTGGGTACCACAAAATATTTACTTGAGACCCTACATAACTTAGGAGTGCTCTGCTTCCAGGTCTAATGTTTCCTTCTTATTATTGCCCTTCAGTTCCTTTCTGGTAACCATCCCCAGCCTCCCCCCACCTCCCACTCCCCGCCCGTCCAGCATAGCCTCTTTCGGCTCAGGTTGGCAACGCTTACCAGGAAATCATCTTGGGAGAGGATCCTTCAAGCTAATGTGAGCTACACTGCTCCCCTTGGTGTCTATGTGCATTTTTTCCACATCCTGAAAATTCATGCTGCACCACCAAACCCATGTTTTGCACTCTTCTCTAGTAGCAGCAGGAGGTGGCCCTACAAGTGTTTTCAGCTCGTAAACATCTGTTCCATGTGGCTAGCATCAGCTGTCCCTATGAATCATTCTCCTAAAATATACCTTACTTAATACATAGGAAGAGAAGAGGAGATTCTACAACACTCTCTATTGAGGAGGACAGCAACTTTCTTCAAACAAATGCTCTCTCTGAGCCAAATTATTTTTAATTTATTTTTTTATGTACACAGAAGAGTGATGAATGATATATCAGGAGAGTAATCAAATTTTTCTAAGTCATAACATGTCCTATAGATGCATCTGGCATCACTATTTAGAAGAAAAGATCACTAACACCAAGACAAAAAAAAAATTCCATGTAACATTCTGTTATAGTATCAAAAATAAAACCTTGACAAGAGAGTTTCATTGATATAGATTTTCTGCATTTTAAGGAGAATTGTCCATATATAGAATTACTGAATAAATAAATTTTAAAAACTTTAAGTCTCTCCATAAAAATAAATTTTGGAAGAGATACTGAAATATCATCCTATAAATGTGAATACAAAAATAAAAATAAAAATAAACATTTAGAGAACACCAGAGAAAGAAAAAAAACCAAGGTGATATAGTGCAAATATTCTCAAAAAAATAGAGTCTTGATGGGGCATATAAGATAGGAAAATATAATTCAGCTTAAGGTGACATTTTTAAAAGTAAGGGAAATAAAATATGATATATAAGTGCCACCTCCTTACAATCTTTTCATTTTCATGAGTTAACTTCTTGCAGCACAGAGGTAACACTTAGAACCTATGTTTTGTTTCCTTGGAATAGTCTTCTCAACATCACATTCTTACCACTAGTTCTCATCATTTTGGTGCAGTACACTGTTGATTTTGTTGCTGGTCATTGCCTAAAGACTGATGGAATTTGTCCTTAAAGGACTTCACTCCTCCCCACAAGGGTCTGAAAGAATGAAAGGCGGTTGTCCTTTTCTTCTAGGGCCCTTCCTCTTTAATTTCCACACAAACGCTATATTTTTTTTTCACTGAATGCTTTGTTTAATAATACAGTGGATTTAGTACATTTAATTATGTATACTACATGTGGTTTTTTTCTCAACCCCATGAATTCTATATTACCCATCTCTATCAATACCCTCTACCTTCTAGTTCCACTAAGCTCTACATTTATATCCTCCTTTTGTGAAACCATGATGCCAAAATAGAGAAGCTGCACTAGATCTAATGTACATAGGGCTTTTCCACATGCATGAGTTAGTCAATATAGCACAATTGATGCATGAGGCTTTAGTTGGACAATTGGTAATGAATACTCTCACCTCAGAAATTCTGTAATGGAAGAAGATTAGAGTCAATTTTAATGCCTCAAATTTTGACTTTAAGACATCCTCACTAATGTGTGAAGTCCTGTCTGCCTGTTTTCTAAAATGACATGTGTTGGATCAAGCAGTTTTCAAAGAGCATAATTCTAATCATTAAGTGGAAGCCTCATCTAATTTTAAAGATCATTTTTTATTCTTCTCTTTCAAACCGTGTTTCTTTGGGTCTATTTTTAATAATAAAAATGATGACCTAATTTTGAGTCATACTTTTTTTTTTTTTAACTGGATCTCTGTTGTTCAGTTGGAGTACAATGGCGTGATCATAGCTCAGTGTAACTTGGGTTCAAGTGATCCTCCCACCTCAATCTACCACAACACTGAGATTACAAGTGTAAGCCATTGCACCTGGTCAAGTCATACCTCTTAATGTTGTCTATTTTAATTACCAAATGGCATAGGCAAACTTTACTACAACCATTTTGAATGTTTTTTTGTTTATTTGTTTGTTTCATTTTTAGGGCAGTGTGCTACTATGTTGTATGTAGCCTCTATTTGAAATTGTTTTTCATATCAACCTAAAGAAAAACAATTTTCTTTATTATATAGAACATAAAGTAGAAAATATAACTTACTAACTTCTTAAAATTTGAAAGTGTCCACAATAACTTACCAGAGAGAACACAAACTACATCAAAACTATGTAATAGATTAATACATCTCCTGAGGAAAAGAAACACCTTACTATTTTCAAGCTCTGGCAAAACTATGAATGATTACATGACATATATGGAATTGCTATTGTTGATTAATTAGAGGTAGAAAATCAGTAGGTGTCATTAACCTCAAAGTAATTTTATATGATATTGTTTTATAATTGAATGTCATATTCTATATGCTCAAGTGAGATGTTGCTATGGACATGTGTTAGAATAGCATATTCTTATCATTTTGTTTCTACAATGATGAAATACTCATATTTAGTTCTATGTAGTCATACTGATTTGACTATTCTTTTTAAGGCATTCTTAATCCTCTGCTTGCCTATCCATATAATTTTATATTTTTCTCATTCAAGGTTTCATATGTATGTCATAGTCTTTTTTTTGACATTGCATGTTCTCTTCTGCAGAAGTGTTACTAATCATAACAAAAAATGACATATTATCCAAAACTTTGTTTCACCTCATTAGTGTAGGCAATGGCATCTGATTTTTCTTTGTATACTGTCTTGCGAAGTTTTCCTGTTAATTTTTTTTGTTTTGTTTTTTGAGTTGGAGTTTCACTCCATCGCCCAGACTGGAGTGCAGTGGCCGCTCTTGGCCACCACAGCCTCCACCTGCCGGGCTCCAGCAATCCTTCCGCCTCTGCCTTTCAATTAGCCTACGGGTGCGCGCTACCACGCCCTGCTAATTTTTCAATTATTGTAGAGATGAGGTCTCGCCAAGTTGCCCAGGTGGGTCTCGAACCCACGGGCTTAGGCAATCCACTCATCTCAGCCTCCCAAAGCACGTGATTACAGGCTGAACCACCGAGCCCGGCTTCCTGTTAGTTTTAACATCATAACAAAGCAGCAACTCATAACTAGAAAAGTAAACGATTTACAACCATAAATTTAAATGCAAGGATATTCTTAGTTTTGCATAAATACAACATTGGAAGATTACATTTTTTTTCAAAGAAAACTAACATGAGTTTATGTGCAATCATACATGAAGAGAAGAAATATGTTTTCTGTATAAAAAGTTTTCATGAGTATAATCAACTAGAATAGCAACTATCAGTGAAAACAAAGTATTCAACTTTATTTCCTATATATTGCTCTGTAAAAAAAAGTTGGTCTCTGGATATTGTACATCAACAAAAAGGACATGTGCAACATTTCTAATATAATACTTCAGAATTCCATCATATAAATTTGTAATACTTCTAAACATTTCATAGAAAATTAAATTATATTATGTAAAATATTAAAAAGCATCTATATGTATAACCACATTTGATAGGATTATTTTTCAGCTATGTGATCTGTTGAACTTTGAATTAACCTGATGACAAAATAAACAATTTCAAAAAAAAAATTACTTTAAACATTTTCCAGGAATTGTAAATAATGAGGACATTAGAATGAGAGAGAGAGAAAAGGAAGGATTATATTCAAATAATAGGAAACATGTTCTGTATCTGAAGCATGAGGTCACATGGACAAACTTATTCATTACTACATGTCTTTTATTCTCATAAGCAAAGTAGCAAAAATACCTAGAAAAGCAGAAGACAAGATTTGACTCATCCACTCAATTTGCCTTTAACACCCCTTCCCTCCCCCTACCCACAAATACTTGCTATAGGCCAATTCCATGACGACAAAGCCCACCCTATAAAGTAACTGTCAGGCAACCCCTCAGGTCCCCTCTCACCATGGGAGCTTTTCTGTCCTCTCAATAATTCCTGCTTTCAAAAAAAAAAAGTAACTGTCTTCTGAAACAGAATTTATCAAATATTCTTTTAAAACTTTTCATGCTATGCTCATTTAGAGATTGCAACCATAGTACCCTTTGTCACAGGTCACTGAAATTGGGAGTTTAGTTTTTCTCAGATACATGTGAAACCCTTCAAAAAGAAATAAAAAGAGAAAGAGTGTTTGGTAAAACCATTTAAATAGATGTGGAATTGAAAGGGAAAATTTAGATTGTACATAATATTCTAATTCCCTGTAAAATATATTAGCATTTGTCAAGGAATAGGCACTACCTCAGCCCAACAGATATACAATTAATACAATTACATTAATTTTTTTTGAGAAATGTCTTTTTATGTCATTTGCCTATACTTTAATGAGGTTATTTGTCTTTGCCTTACTGATTTGAGTTTTTTGAAGATTCCAGATATCAGTCCCTTGTCAGATGTATCATTTGCAAATGCATTCTTCCATGCTGTAGGTTACCTATTTACTCTGTTAATTATTTCCTTTGCTGTACAGAAGCTTTTTTTCCATTAAGGCCCATTTATTTGTTTTTGTTTTTATTACATTTGCTTTGAGGTTTTAGCCATAAATTCTTTACCTAGGCCAATGACTAGAAGAATTTTTCCTAGGCTTTTTCCCTAGAATTGTTATGCATTTGAGTCTGACTTTCAAGTCTTTAATTCGTCTTAAATTATTTTTTGTATACATGAAGATCAAGTTTCAGCTTTCTGCCTATAGCTATTCCATTTTCCCAGCACAATTTGTTGAATAGGGTTTCCTTTCCCCAACATATGTTTTGATCTGCTTTGTCTGAGATCAGTTGGTTGTAGGTATTTGGGTTTGTTTCTGGATTCTCTATTCTGTTCCGTCGGCCCATGTTTCTGCTCTTATACCAGTATCATGCTGTTTTAGTTACTATAGTCTTGTGGTATAATTTGAAGTCAGGTAATGTGATGCCTCCAGCTTTTTTCTTTTTGCCCAGGACAGATTTAGCTATTCTGGTTCCTTTTTGGTTCCATATGAATTTTAGAATTAATTTTTCTAATTTTGTGAAAAATGACATTGGTAGTTTGATAGAGATTGCATTACATCTGTAGATTACTTTAGGTAATATAGCTATTTTAACCCTGCTGATTCTTTCAGTCTAGGAACATGATATTTTTTTCCACATTAGAGACTCAGAAGGTAGGGGATGAGAAGGGGAGAAAAGATGAAAAGTCACCATCAGGTACAATGTAAACAGGTAAGGGTATACTCTGAAAGCCCAGACTTCTTCATCACTATACAGTGCATCCATGTAACAAAAATAATTTGTGCCCCTAGAGGTATTGAAATCAAAAAATAATAGTAATAGCCACTGCATGTAATGCATAGGTGGGCCTTGTCAAATGGTGACTTTTTGTTTTCCTTATTATTTTTACAATTATTGATTAGAGAATAAAAGTTGAAGAAAATTAGTGTATTTGCATACTCTCAACTCTCAAAGTATGTCTGTCAAGATATTAATTAATTACAATGGCAATGGGGGGGAAATATAACCTTACAGTGGTGAAACCCAGCAGACAACAAAGTAATTAGAGTGAACATCATCAATGGTGCAATCAATATCATGTGCCTCCAAATAAGATGCTCAAAGAAGGATACGAGATTACTTCTGTAGTCTTACCAAAAAGTCTGTGGCTTCAGCATAGTCATGAGAACATGTCAGAAACACTCAAATATAGATACAGTGTGCAAAATAGTTGGCCAGTTCTTTTCCAAAGCGTAAAGTCATAAAGGATAAGGAATACTGGGAAACTGACACAGACTGGGAGAGACAAAGGAGACACAACAAGTAAAAGCCATGTGGGTCTCTGGATTGGATCTTGAAACAGAAAAAGACATTAGTGGAAAATTGGTGCAATTCAAATAAGGTCTGTAGTTTAGTTAAGAGTTATGTACTAGTGTTGATTTCCTGGTCTTGGACATTGTTCTCTACTTATATAAATGGTTAACATTTAGGTTATTAAGTGAAAGGTATACAGGAACTCTGTACTGTTTTGCAACTTTTCTGTAAGTCTAAAACTATTTCAAAATAGAAAGTAAAAGATAATAAAATAAAATGAAATAAAATAGTTGATTAGGACCCAGGATTTTTATCCAGAAACATGTACATCATTTTTCCTCACAAATATACATTTGAGATGCATAATATATTATTGCCCAAAAGAAAACTCTAGGTGCTAACATTCAACTTATTCTGTTTATTGGCAAGTCTGTGTTTAATTTATTTTATTTCTTAGTAAATATCTATCAAAGATATGCTAAAAATGAGTCTTTTTTAAAAAGACAAACAGGAGAACTTACAAAAGGCAAAATTAGCAAATACTAAAAGAATGTTTTTCTAAATATTTAGTGCAAGCACATATTTCATTTGTTTTTCTTTAATAGATAAACATTTATTGACAGTTCCTCAAATATACTTAATGTTGAAAAATAAAGTAAATGTTGAAGGTGACCATAGGAAACAAAACAGAGATCAAGGCTGAAACTTTTTTTATGCTTTAATAAAAAAGTTTAATCACATAAATCAAAATTGACATTTAAATATTGACAATATTTATTTTAACAATAAAGCTATTTTTTACAGATCTGTATTTTTAAACATATAATCTTTTTTAGAAAAAAGGCGAATTAGCATGACAATATCATTTTACTGAGTGATGTACTTCTTTCAACATGATTCTTAGAAAAACTAGAAATACCAACACTATCAATCTAAAATCAAAAAGAAAAAAGATGAAGCTACGCATTGTAGGAAAATGCAATTGAAACAATAAGCTTAGAAAAAATATAGAAAAAATAAGATGATTTAGACCAAATGCAAATCTCTCTTGAATAAACAAGATGAACAAGAATACAAAATTCAAGTCTAAAACTCTAACAAAGGAGGAACATACTTTCCTAACTCGTTACATGACCTTATTACCCTTAACCCTGTTGCTACACACAAATAAGGGCAACAGATTTTTTTGTCCCATGGGTTTTAAAGGTCTGCATAGATGCATGAACATTAAGACTATGTACTCTTGATTAATTATCCCTTTATTATAAAGAAATTACTTTGTTTTTCTTTGTTATTATTTCTCCTATAAATGTACTGTGTCTGAGATGAATTGAACCACTATGGATGTTTTCTTGATTAGTGTAGTCATGATATACCATTGCTCTTCTTTGTGTAGTTAACCCATTTGTCTCTTTAAATTTAAAGTTGGTTTCTTATTGACATCATATCCTTGAGCCTTCCTTTTTCATCTAATCTGACAGTTTCTGCTTTTTTTCATTCCGGTATTTAAACATTTTATTTGTAATGTAATTATGAATATGACCGGATTTAAATGTACCATCTGGCTATTTTTATTCATTCCATCTGTATTTGTTTCCTTCCCTACCTTTTTATTTTAATGTCTTTCTTTTAGATTAACCAAGTAGTTTTATGATTCCATTGTTGTTTTTTTTATTTCCCTCCTTTTTGGCTCTGGCCCGTGGTGGGGGTCCCAAAGACCACTCCCAGTTTCATTGATTCACTCAAGAACTCATAGAACTCAGAAAAGCTATGATATTTATGGGACCAGGTTATTACAGTTAAAGAAAACAGATTAAAATTAGCAAAGACAAAATGTTCATATAGCAGAATCCAGAAAAAATCAGGCATAATAACTCAGTAGTCTACGCCAAATGAAGTTATAGAGAGAGCATTTAAATCTCCCAGAAATTATATATAGCAACACAAATGAAGCATCACCAACTAAGGAAGCTCATTTGGGCCTTGGTGTCCAAGATTTACTAAAGGTCAGTCACATCGGCACGGAAAACCTGGGGACTCGCCTTAACTACTCGTTCTTTAGTTCCTACCTCACAAAGAGGTTGTCAAATAGTACATTGTGTCCCAGAGGCCCAGAAGAACAAAAAATTTACATTCACCATGAATCAGATTGTTAGCATAATTTATCTGGCATGGTCCAAGGCCCCAGCTATACAATATTTATCAGGCAGGATATTCCAAGTTCTTATTGGATAACTCTTAGTATTTGGTTAAGATCCAATCATTTCTTTAGAATATGCAGGGTTTGAACACCACAAGCCTGTTGAGTTAACTCATTACTGCACAGTATCTGTTACCCTTTGTATGTGTGCTTGCTTTAGAGTTTATAAACTTTAAACACAAAACGTGAAACTACCACAGTCTAACTTAAAGAAATATTATACTAGTTTACCTGTAGTAACAATAAAATATAAAACCTTAAGAGATTTTATTTAAAACTAAGGAATTGATAAAAATAGCCTGTCAATACTAAATATGGGTAAACATTAAATATAGGGGTTAAAATATAGCATAAGCATGTAAAATGTTACAACTACAGTGGAGAATGATTTGTCATTATGTTTAGATGAAATATAAACATAATTTATCATTTACCTATCCCTTTTTAGATGTAAATCTTATATAATTGCAAAAGACTAATATAAGGCTGCTTTTTTGTTTTTGTTTTATTATAAAGATGAGGGGTACAATTCAGGGTTAGGTATACAAACATTGATAATGCAGGTACCCTTGTTGATGAGGTATGCCCCTCCTTCTCCTAGCAGTTTCCCTCAACTGCCAATCCCAACCCCCTCCCCTGACAGTTTCCCACTACTGCCAATCCCTTTCTTTTGGTATTATGATAATTGTTCAGGGTCCACTTATGATTAAGAACATATGGTACTCTGTTCTTTGTTTCTGTGATAGATCACTGAGTATGATCAACCCCAAATCCATCCAAGTTGCTGCAAAGTTTATATGTTTATCTTTCTTTATAACTGCATAATATTCCATTGTGTATATGTACCACATTTTTTTAATCCGGTCCAACTTCAATGGACAACATGGTTGGTTCCATGTTTTTGCTATTGTGAATAGAGTTGAAAGAAACATGTGTGCAGGTATCTTTTTTGTAGAATGATTTGAGTTCCTCCAGGTATATTTCACAATAGGGAAATTGCTGGGTCATATGGAAGGTCAATTTCTAGTTCCTTCAGAAATCACTACACTGTCTTCCAGAGAGGTTACACTAGTTTGCCTTCCCACTAGCAGTTTAGGAGCATTAAATTAAGCCTAACAATGTTAACTGAAACCATGAGTTTTATATATAATACTTGAAAGAAATAGTTAAAAAATTTAAGTATCCTTACACATTAACACACACAAATATGTATATATGTGAAATTGAATATAGGTAGAAAATAATGCAATGAATAATTCAATATCATATTTAGCTCCAGGGAGAAATTTTAGCAGGATTAAGTTCAAGAGGAGTGAACATGAAACTTCAAGAGGACTAATACAATCCTCTTCATTTAGTTGAAAAATGGGTTTGGTTGGTGGTTTTGTGGTCATGAGTGACAAGAAAACTAAGGGAATAAAGATCTCACTGAACAAAGGTAGTATCAAAGAATCACAAAAATAATGCCTTTTTTCTAGAGAAAGCAGAAAAGCAACAATTTATCTCCTGCAAAAGAACAAGAAAACCAGCCAATGCTCCAGTTCTCCTCTTCCTTACATCCCCACATGATAGCATGAGATATTTAAGACAAACACAAATAATAAACTTCCTGGTCAGGAGGTAGGAGGATATTATAATATGATCATATAACCTAAATATAATTAAACAAATAACTGCAGATAAGAAAACATACACAGAAGTTCAAAATTTAGAATAGAATTAGACAAAGAAGGTAAGACGATAAGACAGCAGTTTTTAGAGCTCAAGACAGAGGCTGAGTAAACGGTTCATATGTGCAAAATATGGGACAACTTGAACATTAGAAGAATAATGGCTTTGATTAACTGTTACAGACAAATAAATTTAAACAACTTGTAATTTTATATTGATATACAAAAAAGAAAAGAAAGAAAAACTTTTCTGATAACATTTGTGGTGAGTGGTATACCAGTTCCTTAATCTAAAAATAGTTAATTAAAGAAATGAGTTAATCTCTAATTCTCATCCCAAATTGATGAGGACAGTTTTTCTTATGGAGGAATGCCAACTAATTAGTACTGAAAGAAGAGCAGAGTTGTTTTTTTATGACTATTTTGTAATTCCTGACAAAATAGTTTATTCAGGTCAGAATTATCAATAGAAAACATTAGATAGTCACATGGAATGAAAAGAACACCATATATATATATATATATTGCTATTCACAACATTCAATGTATACTTTAAAACTGGAAGATAGGTTGTTCACCATTTTAATCAAATAATGGTATAGATTATCAAAAGTTGGTCTGCCAAACCATATGCATTTCCTCATGCTATGTCACTTATAAAGACTCCACACCGGCCGGGCTCGGCGGCTCAGCCTGTAATCTCGCGCCTTAGGAGGCTGAGGTGAGTGGATTGCCTGAGGCTGCAGGTTCAAGACCCGCATGTGCAACTTGGCAAGACCTCATCTTTACAATAAATCAAAAACTTAGCCAGGCGTGGTAGCACGCGCCTATAGTTCCAGCTACTTGGAAGGCTGAAGCAGAAGAATCGCTGGAGCCCAACTGGTCGAGGCTGTGGTGGCCGGGAATGGCCACTGCACTCCAGTCTGGGCGACAGAGTGAGACTCCAACTCAAAGAAAAAAATAAATAAATAAAAATTTAAAAAAAAAGACTCCTCACAAAATAGTTTCACCTGAATCTAATCATTTATTTAAACATAGTTTCCATTTTCTTGAAAATACAAGAGATGGAGAAATCTGTTTAACACCTCAAGACACAATCCAACAAATCCAGTTTGTGTGGCATTCTACAAGACAATAGCATGTATCTCTCTAAAAATGTAAAGTGATGAAAAAAATGCAAGACTAAAGGAGGCTAAAGAAATATTCAGTATACAATGTGTGAACATTGAAAAAAGCTAAGGCATTGTTGAGACTTTTTGAATATGAATTGGCTGTTGTTTTAGAAAACTTTTAATAATTTTCATTGTGCAAATGGAATTGTAACTATTAAGAAAATATCCTTACTTTTAGTAGATGCATGTTGAATTGTTCTTTCATATACATGTAGTAAATGTGGCATATGTTAAAAACCATTTTATATAACTGACGTGCATTTGGATGTTCATTGAACTCATCACTTAGTTGTTTTTATTTTTATTTTTATTTTAAAATACTGAAAAAAATTCCTGCCTCTAGTTTCAAGTATCCTTCCCATTGCTATCAGAATAATCTTACTAAAATACAGATTCAATAATAATAATTATTTCTCTAGCAATAGGCTTAATTTAACTAGCAACTCTTCGGAGATGCTTTATTTAACTCCTCACAAATAATCCATTGTGGGTTTGTTCTGTGTCTGTATGTGATCCCATAATTGTTTTAACAATTGCACAATTTATTTTCTACTTTAGTCTAGTTTTATGCTCTTTTTAAAAATTTTTCCTTCTTAACTCCAATGTTCTTTGGTGTGTAGCTGTACTCCTGAAATCTTATACAGTTCAATATTTAAAATCTATAATACATCAAGTAATAGAGAGCTAAATTTTTTAAAATTAGTAGATTATTCAATATAAAGTGTTCATGTTCAACTTGCTAGACAAATATATTTAAAATAATAAGTACATTGCAACAAGCACATCTAAAATTTTTTAAAACATTTTAGCATATTATTATTTGAGTATGGAACCAAATAAAATTATCAACAAATTAAAACTCATTGAAATTAATTCTTATTTCAAATATTAAACCTTGATTTCATAATATATTGAAAAAAATTTCCAAAGGTTTAATACATTATGTAAAAATAAGAAATATCTACCTCAAATTGATGTTCAAACTAGTGTAATCACAGCTTAATCCAGACATTTAGACAAAAGGTATGAAAGCAACACTGAAAATTGTAAGCTTTTTTACTTTAAATCTGCTTTTTTTTTTTTTTTTTTAAGTTGGAGTCTCACTCTGTTGCCCAGACTGGAGTGTAGTGGCCGCTTCCGGCCACCGCAGCCTCAACCTGCTGGGCTCCAGCGATCCTTCCGCCTTAGCCTTCTAAGTAGCCGGAATTACAGGCATGTGCTACCACGCCCGGCTGATTTTTTGATTTATTGTAGAGATGAGGTCTCGTTGCCCAGGCGGGTCTCCAACCCGCGGGCTCAGGCAATCCACTCACCTCAGCCTCCCAAAGGCGCGGGATTACAGGCTGAGCCACCGAGCCCGGCTCAAATCTGCTTTTTAAGAACATAAATTTTATGCTAAAACCATAAATATTTTGAAAACTGTTTTAGCAGTGTTTTTCCTTCTGAGTTATTTTTAAAATATGAATTATAGATATGAGATAATATCCATCAATAACAGAAGAAATTCTGATGATCTAAACTACCCTAATATGATTCTGCTTGTGGGTCATTGATTTCTTTGCTGCTGACTTCCTTAAGTTGTGACTATCAACTTAATCCTATTTTTTGATCATATGAAATTTAGGTAATGAGAAGTTTTATATTTCATTAGCTTTCGTGGATCTCATAGTTTGAATGACAAATGAATTCCCGCAATATACAAAACTAAAATAAAAAAACAAACACTACCTCTTTCATGCTACTGTTTTTCCTTATGTTTTTGCCATCTCGCTTTTATTTTTATTTTTTAATATTTTCTTGTCATGCTTGGATTGAAATCTAAGCTTCCAAGCACACTGACTACCATACAAGAGTCCTTAAAATGAAATAAAATGCATTCCTCTGGCCGACCTTCCTGGCCTTAGCTTAGAATTTGATGACTTATTTTCTCTTTTAAACCCATAGCAGAGCTACTGCCATCATGAAAAGCTGCTACATCCATATGTATTAGATAAGGCATAAAGCACTGGCTGCTATGTAATGCCTTTCTAGCAGACAGAGCTTGCTCACTGCTTATATGTTAACTCAGGAGACAAACAAAAGGCTTAAGAAGTCTTCTACTTGTTCTGAGGTCTTAGTTTATTCTGCCAAGCAGAACTACAAAAGGCTTTATATTTCTATATCTTTTTTGATCATGAGTCTACATAGAAAATAATTTATATGACTTTCCTCCTGATATGCTCCCTCTTACTCAAAAGAAAAACACTTAAAAATAATAGGTGTAATTAAATTAAACAAATACTCAAATACACTCCCAGACTCTGGTTTCTCCTTTACAGACTGGTTCTCTGAGAGGATTCCATGATTGTGAAAAATAAATAAATGTTATTTTCTAAATTGAGGCTGAAATAAATGAGAAGCCAGACAGGCATTTTTTTTTCCTTTTGTCAAATTATATTATCCCATGACTGTAGAAGAGCAGCATACTTATTCTGAAATATCCTCATTGTATCAACTTCAAGAATAGTTAAACTATGACCTTTTCTAAAATCCTTGATATTTTACAATGTATGCAATGGAATCTGTGATATGTATACATATATTTAACTTTCCATTTGCTAAAACTAGGGCTGAGAGACCTCTTGGGTCAAGTAATTTCTAAATGTTTAAAAGCCAGTTAATTGACAGGCCATTATTTATTCCAGATGCTATGTTCTAGAGGCACTGTGTCATAGTGACTAAGGATTTGGATTTTGAAGTCAGGCAGTTAAGTTTTTTGTGTTTCTTAGGATTTTGTTTGTTTGTTTAAACAAATTCTATCAATCAGTAGCTGTGAAACTTTTGACAGTTTACTTAAAACTCTGTGTCTCAATTTTCTCACACATATCTGGAGGATAAATAAGATAACTGAAACTTGCTCAGTACAGTTGACAGAATCGATCAAGTAAACAAGCATGCATGCACACACACACGTGCACACATCGTTTGGTTTTGCATCATTGGTTTTTTTTCATACTATTGTCTTTTTTATTGTTGTGGTTATTGTACACACTGTCTCCATCACAAGTGTAACTCCACGGAAGCCACTGACCTGATCTATACTTAAGGCAAGCAGGCAGGTATCTAAGCAGGTATAGCATGGCAATTTGTGGTGGTTGGCAGCAAAAGAGTGAAAAAAGAGCATGTCTGCGCTGACCCACAGGATTCAGGCGGATTAGGAGTGGTAACCTTGCCTGTATTAAATAGACATAATATGATGGCCAAACTAGCTCACACAAGTGTTTGTGTGTGTGTGTGTGTTTATTGTTGTTTGTTTGTTTAAATTTGGATATTTTCAGAACAAAAAGAAAAGGACGAAAATAAAAAGTAGACTTTTCTTTGAGTTGTATATAGGTCTTCTGTTAGTCTAACTAATATTGTACTTTGTCTATAAAGTATAAATAGTTCTTTATTTCTGCATGTCAATGCATATAAGAATGCAAGTGAGAATGCTAAGTTGTCCATAAACTGGTTCAGTTAAACTCCGACAAAAATATAAAGGACTAGCCATTGCTAGTGGCCATGAGTGGTCATTGGGTAGAATAAACAATCTACCCTTCTTCTATCCTACATTTTACTCACACTAAGAGCAATGAGCCTTGAGGCCCATTAGGTTTCTGTTAACTACATCTGTGAGGCTCTCCTATATTCTATCCTCTGCCCACCACCCATTCCCACCAAAGTTAATGTCATCTGTTTTAGTTAAGTTTAGTTTTGTTATATTAAAGGCAGTCCTCTACTCCAGTACCAAATTTCCATACCAGATATCATTTCTATGCAACAAATTATCCCAAAACTTCATATTGTAAAACATCCATTAATTCTGCTCAGGATTTCCTAGGTCAGGGATTTAGGAAGCACTGAACTAAGCAGTTCTCACCTGTGATCTCTTTTGTGTTTGCAGTCACGTTTTACTTTAATGCTGTTCTACTGTGCTGGACCACAAGATGGCTCATTCACATGGCCAACAGTCTATAAACTAAGAGCTCAGCAGAGGATGTTGACAAGAGCATCAGAGCATTGACTTTCCAGGGTGGTGATATTACATTTCTTCCATGACACATCTAGAATCCAAACAGGCACTTGGGCAGAAATTACATTGATTTTCATGACTTAATCTTAGAAGTCACACAGCATCAACTCTGTTACGTATTATAAGTTACAAGTGTGGCACAAGGCCACCCAGATTCAAGGGAAGGGGATATAAATCCCACCTCTTAAGAGGGGTGTGGCAAGATCAAATTTTCAAAGAATATGTGGGATTGGACGTATCACTGGGACCATTTTTTTGAAAATATAATTTGTGAAAATATAAATACTAATTCAATCTTGAACAAATTTTGTACTCTTAAATCTTGTTGTTTTCCCTTAAAAAGATATTAAAAATTTTCTCTAGCCATTAACACGTATAAATGTATAAGACACAGGTGATTTTTAATGAATATATATTTAAATATTTTTATTTTATTATAAAAATAATTATGTTTATAAACAGTTTGAAAGAAAAAGAAGCTTATGAAAAATTTAGGTTATTATTAATGAGTTAATGGTTCTTAAAATTTAATATTAAAAAAATATTTTGACATAACTTCCTTAACATACTTTTTTAAAGCTTTATATTTTTCTGATAATCAAACACTGGGATAAACAAGGGAGTCTTTCTTGAAATGTCTTTTCATCCATATTGTACTTAATTGCCTCAAGCTCAAAATTAATCATGAGCTGAGTAAATGATCTTAATAATATCATGAAACCACATGATCATAGCAAGAGATATTTAGGATAGCAAATAAAATAATGTGGCCTATTCTCAAGAAATTAATAGAGATTCAAATGATTTGAGTGATAATAACATACTTGAGAACTTTACAAATTACTAAAGGGAATTGTGGTCTACAAAATTAGATTTATGGGTCAAAATGTTACTATATAATATTGAGATTGTGCGATTAATAACTAAAGAAGTATTTTTTTTTGATGACAGACATATTTTGATATGCTGAAAGCTTATCTTGCTAACAATGCATTTTATTTTATTTTAAATTTTTTATATTTTAAAGATGTGGGACACAATTCAGGGTTAGGTATACAAATGTTCATCATGCAGGTACCCTTGTTTTGTTTTGGTTTTTTTTTGAGTTGGAGTCTCACTCTGTCGCCCAGACTGTAGTGCAGTGGCCGCTCCTGGCCACCGCAGCCTCGACCTGCTGGGCTCTGGCGATTCTTCCGCCTCAGCCTTCCACGTAGCTGGAACTACAGGCGTGCGCTACCATGCCCGGTTGATTTTTTGATTTATTGTAGAGATGAGGTCTCGCCAAGTTGCCCGGGCGGGTCTCGAACCCGCAGGCTCAGGCAATCCACTCACCTCAGCCTCCCAAGGCACGGGATTACAGGCTGAGTCACTGAGCCCGGCAGGTACCATTGTTAATGAGGTGCGCCCTCCCTACCCTGGCAGTTTTCCACTACTGCCCATTCCACCCTCCCCTCCCCTGGCAGTTTCCCACTACTACCAATCCCTTTCTTATAGTATTATAAAGGAAATCATGCGTATCCACATAGGAAAAGAGGGAGTTAAGTTATTTCTCTTTGCAGATGACAAGATTCTACACCTCAAAAACCTAAGAGAATCTGTCAAAAACCTCCTTGCACTGATAATGAACTTTGGCAAAGTCTCAGGGTACAAAATAAAAATACAAAAGACAGTCCTCTACACAATGATAAACAAACAGAAACCCAAATAAAAAGCACAATCCCACTCACAATAGCCACGAAAAAAACAAGAAAGAAATACCTTGGCATCTTCCTAACTAGAGAAGTAAAAGACCTTTACAATGAAAACTACAAAACATAGCTCAAAGAAATCAAAGAAGACACAAACAAATGGAAAAATATCCCATGCTCATGTATTGGAAGAATCAACATTGCTAAGATGTCCATTCTACCCAAGGCAATCTACAGATTTAACATAATACCGATTAAATTACCAGCAGCATTCCTCTCAGACTGGAAATGACAATACAGGAATTCATATGGTAACGATGCATTTTAAATGTTAATCTATGTAAAGTAATATATTCTGTTTAAAGCCATTTGTTATATCTGTCATTTTAAAAGGCTTAATAGTTTTACACACCCAACTAAAATAAAAACAGAAGTTCCTGGTAAACAGATTAGTGTTTTGTGCACTTTGTAATTTTATCTTAGATAATATGGAAAAACACAACAACAAAATGTGTTGTTCAAAATCTACATGGAGAAATGACTGATTGTAGATACCTAAGCTTAGAAATGGCCAAAGTGAAGAGTTGAGAACAGATAGCAAAGAATTAGAACAACAGCCACAATGACAACGACAACTGGAGAGATAATTTATTTTGAAAAAATTGAATAGCCTTTGAGAGCATTTAAATCTGAGTCAGAAACAAATGTGTATTAATAAGTTATTTAATACCTTCACTTCAACTGTAGCTGAGAATAAGCAAAAATATGGCCAGATATAGAGAAATGTTTTAAGTCATAGGTAATCATAAGGATAAATTTAAAAACACTAAAACAAGCAGTAAAAGATGGGATAAAAATGAGGGTTGTAGATAATAATATAGTCCTTCTATTTAATATTAGAGTTGTGTTTCTTTTAATACTCTAACATCTTCTATTAGTTAAAGAACTGATAAAATTAAACAAAAAAAAGAACAAATTGGGAGACATTGTTCAAATTTCTGAGTACTATTTTCATTAATAAAAATTACAGTTAAGTAAGCTATTAATAATCTAATTAAGTTAGATCTCTCTATTTTTCACTTTTATTGCTGTTGGTTTTATCTCTACTATTTATTTCAATTACTTGTATGTGACATGACTGTTTAACTAATAGCAAGTTTCTAGACCTAAAGGGAAATGTTTTTTAAAGTCTTCTACCCAAACCACTAATTAGGTACTCATAATATTCTCTCTTGTTTGTATGTTATAGGTAGTTCTGGTTTTTTTAATTTGTTAATATATAATATTTGTACATACTTATGGAGTGTGTGTGATATTTTGTTACAGTTATAGAAGGTATAATTATCAAGACAAGATATTTAGGATATCTATCACCTCAAGTATATATCATTTCTATGTGTTGGGAAGAACTCAAGTCCTCTCTTCTAACTATTCTAAAATATACATCGGGATATCAAACATTAATAGTTATTTCATCTATCGGACTGTATGTTTGTATGCATTAACCAAACTTTCTTCATCACCTCTTACTCAAACACACACTCTTCTTAGCCTCTGGTAACAATCATTCTGCCCTCTACGTCCATGAAAGCTATGTTTTGTTCCCACATAAGAATAAGAATATGCATGGGGAGACACTCTTATCAACAAGGGGTGCCTGAACAAAGCATATTTGTATACCTAACCCTTAACTGTATTCCACAATACCATAATAAAAAATATTGATAAAAAAAGAATAAGAATATGCAGTATTTGTCTTTCTGAGCCTAGTTCATTTCACTTAAGATAATGACCTCCAGTTCCCTCCATGTAACTACAAATGACAGGATTTCCATCTTTTTATGACTGAATAGTATACCAATGTGTTTATATACCACATTTTCTTGATTGATGTATCCATCAATGGACACAGGTTTATTTCTGCGAATAGTACTGCAATAAACATAAGCGTGCAGGTATCACTTTGATAAACTAATTTCCTTTCCTTTGGACAAATACAACATAATGTGATTGCTAGAGCGAATGGTAGTTCTACTTTTAAGTTTTTGAGAAATGTCCATATTATGTTCCGTGTTGAGCTAAAGTTACAATTTTACCAAAAGTATACAAATTCCCTCTTCTGTATATCTTTACCAGCATCAATTATTTTTTGTTTTCTTGATGATAGCCATTATAGCTGGTATAAAATATCTTACCATGGTTTTGATTTGCATTTTCCTAATTATTAGTGATGGTGAACACACACACACACACAGACACACACACATAAAATACTGGGGGTGTCAAAACATCTATACACATTTTAAGAGATCTTATCTATGTATTACTTTTCAAAGTTGAATTGAATTATAGTAGCAATGTGTAGTATGACATTCATTCAAAAGATGACTTTAATAAATCAGTGTTAGTGTCACCGTGTGATAGGCAGGAGAGTCAAAGAAAATGGTAAAATCACAGTTGCCATTTGAGGAGCACAAGGTCATTTGAAGTGGTGTTTGAAATTTGAGAACGTCATGAGAGTACAATGATAATGGAGACTGTGAGTATACAACAGAATCTCAGACACTGCTAACAATTGCACGCATTCGTGATAAGTTTGAGAGGCAAGGTACTGTGTTTGATGTGCACAAGGGAAGATCTGGAAGGCCTCACACAGCAACAAGTCCTGTAATAGTTCACTGTAATCCGAAGTGTCTGGATGCTGATGGTAAACACTCTGAGTACCTCTTGTAATTGCAGATGTCAAAGATGACTTTTATTCATCTTTTATTGATATATATTGACCATTATAATCTTTTTTATTTTATTCATTATTTTTATTTTTATTTTTATTTTTTGAGTTGGAGTCTCACTCTGTCACCCAGACTAGAGTGCCGTGGCCGCTCCCGGCCACCGCAGCCTTGACCTGCCGGACTCCGGTGATCCTTCCGCCTCAGCCTTCCGAGTAGCTGGAACTACAGGTACGCGCTACCACGCCCGGCTAAGTTTTTGATTTATTGTAGAGATGAGGTCTCACCAAGTTGCCCAGGCGGGTCTTGAACCCACGGGCTCAGGCAATTCACTCACCTCAGCCTCTCGTTTCTCTTTTATTTTAAAGACGTGGGGTAAAATTCAGGATTAGGTACATAAGTGGTCATCACACAGATAAAGTTTGGATACTCTTATTGATGTTATGTGCCTCCCTTCTCTCTCCTGGCAGTGTCCCACTACTGCCCATCCATTTCTTACAGTATTATGATAAATGTTCAGGGTCCGCTTATGAGTGAGTACATGCAGTACTCAGATCTTTGTTTCCGTACAATTTTAATACAGTTTTTTCCTTCCTTAAAATGTGTATATATTTTTGGTGCGCTCTCTCTCTCTCTCTCTCTCTCTCTCTCTCTCTCTCTCTATATATATATATATATATATATATATATACACATATATGTATACTAGTTGGTCATTTTGTGTCTTTTTTTGAGAAGTTATCTATTCAAATTCTTGATTGCTTTTTAAGGGGATTATTTTTGTTTGTTTTGTTTTTTTAGTTTTTTGCTGTTTAGTTGTGGATGGTGTCCTGGCCCTTGGGAAGCGTGCATACATAGGCATGGCAATAACAATGCCAGGAAAATCCTGTGGCTCCCAGGCTGCAGGCGCTTATGTTAGTGGTGGTTGTGACAAGCTGAGCATTCCATTCCTCAGGACTTCATGCATCAGATGTGGGTGGGTTTTGGGCTGTGCAGATGGAGGGTTTGGTGGACTCTTCGCAGGCTCCTAGGAAAGTGCACAGATGTCAGTGGTGGTGGACTGAGTGGTGCAATCCCCAGGCCCCCAGGCAACATTCCCCTGCACTTGGTGGTTGGCAGTGCCACGTTCAGTTTGTCTTGCCTCAGGCTCCCGATTGTGCACACTATTCTCCCAGAGCAGGAAGAACCTGTCCTCGTGCGTGTGCAGTGCGCATTGGCCCTGCTCCTGGGGAAAGTGGGACTGCCGTCAGGTTTTGGGGAGTGTGCATTTTGTCTCCCTTTGTCCTGAGGGCAGCTTTCCCTAAGCCTACACTGCCCATTCCTCGTGTGTAGGATACCATGTGGTCTAGAGGACTGGGTACCCTGCTGCACTCCTGGTTCCAACTGGCATCGCATGCTGCAGTCTTCTGGGTTGACACAGGGTATATCAATGGGACTTTAAGGGTGTAGAGATGCAGGGGTTATTGGACCCCAGGGTAGGATGTTGTTTAGTGGGAGCTGAGTTATCAAAATGCTGCCATGGTGGGGTGTGTGGGTCCCAGCATGAGCTTCCTCTCCTGAACAAGGCATTCAGAGAATCTCCAGACAGTTCCCTGTGCTAATCTCGGGTAGGTGAGGGTGTGGAATCTCTCCCATGGCTAGGATTGCAGGAGTCTGCGTGGCAGTGTGACTGCTGGGTGTCTCTCACTTATCCTTCTCATGCATGGGGGAGTTTCTTATCTTGGCTCCCTGCTTATCCTGGCTCTGCTGACTGCCTCACTTTCGGCTCCTTCCAAGCATCAGGTGTTTTCCGTTACTTCTTTGTTGAATTCCAGCATTTTCTCCTCTGCTTGCTATTTTGGGTCTTGTTTGTGGCAGAGGAGAGTGCCTGATACCTCTAGTCAGCCATCTTAAAGCCACTTCGAATGCCTTTAATTACATGGAATTTTCATAACAGATTATTAATTACATGTTACATTTTCATAACAGATTAACAGATTATTTTCAAATATAACAAACTTTAGATTCAGTGTGAAAGATTCTAAGGTAGGTTTCATAAATTAGTTTCAATAATTTCACATCATCTTATATCATAATTGGCATTTAACGAATTCCTTATTTGGTGTTCAACGTTGAATGCTATTGCAAATGTATATATGTATGTACAAAAAAAGTTTCCTAAATCTCATCAATGTGTTGTTGCCTCTAAGAATTGTTTTAATAGTAACTCCCTAAATGCAATACACCTTCCAGCTATTTAAGATCTTGGTCTTTTTCCTTCCTTGATTGAGGCTCTTCATAAATGAGTATGAAGGAAAACAGTGGATCAATGTACTTGTTGCCTCCAGCAATTCTGTCAACCTTCTCACCCTTTGTGGTGACCCTTGCTTTAATTCCACTGCAGATTCCCTAGCCTAGTAAGGAAGTAGGGCTGACCCTCTCATGATCTTTCAGTCCTATGACTTAACCACATAGTGAGCCTCTCTTGATACAGCAGTGAACATCTTAAAATGCAAACAAGCAAACAAATTTAAAAAAAAATACCTTATCCTTCTAGTGTCTGGTAGTTTTAGAGTGTTAAATATAAAAAGTAAATAAATTAGCAATCCCTTTTTATTCTCCCTTATTGTACTCTCGTCTCTTTTTTTTTTTTATTTTTTCCATTTTTGTTTTATATTCAGGGGTACACATGCATATTTGTGATTGCATCTCAGGTGGCCCATTCCCCAGATAATGAACACTGTACCCAATAGATAATTTCTGAATCCTAACCCCTCTCTCCACCCCTTATTGGTGTTCCCAGTGTCTACTATTTCCATCTTTGTGACCATTAAGCCCCCATATATGAGTGAGGAGAACATGCGGTGATTGGTTTTCTGTTTCTGAGTTCACTTGGTATGATGATTTCCAGCTCCATCCATGTTGCCGCTCCTGTTTCTTAAGACACGTAGACTAACAGAGCTCATTTTTTTTCTACAGCTATCATGTGAGGAATGTGACATTTTCCTATTCTTATAGTAGAATCACCACATAATAATCTCAGTGGCCAGTGTGTGGGTCTGGGGGATAAAGGCACATTAAAGTAGTAAAAATAGATGGGTGTAAGAAAAACAAACTCTAGAACACTGTAACTATATCCTGGGTTTGTGTATTGGTTGAATGTTTCACTCCACTCCACTTCCCCACAGCTATGGCTTTGATAAAGCTCCTTTGGCCTGTTCGCTAGTAATAGGCAATGACAGAAGCATGAGGAAATAATTTTGAACCTGCAGGGGGGAAGGAGGGAACTCATGCTCAACCTTACACTAATTCATAACTGTTCTTCCCTTCTTGTATTCTCAGTTGCATTGAGCCAGCTTCCTGCATGAGACACAAATAATTTGCCATCACATTTCCTGTGGTCCTTCACCCAAATATGACTTTTATTGCCTCTCTCCAATTTTTATGTTTATATGTAAAGTCAACTGTTAAATAAGAACATTTGACTAGATGCCTATTTAAGTGTTTAGAGAGCACTGACAGCTAAGAAGGAGTTGTCTGCTCAGAACAGATGGAAGCTCTGGGCCGGGTGAGATGGGTGTTACCTGATCCACACTTGGCATGTCAAAGGATAAACTTCAGCCAAAAAATATAAGAAATGTCATCACAATTATTTCAGATTCGTTAAACCTTCTTTTTTCACATTATGCAAAAAATCAGTTTGATCTGGATTTAATGTATTAAAAAGTTTTTTATGGATATAATCATCTTATAATAATTGTACATAGTCTAGTAAGTGGAAAAGCATCTGTTGTTCACACTAAATGTTCAGCTCCTCAGGGACAAAGAACAATGTTCTGTCAATATTTATAATTTCAACTTTTTTTTCCAACTATATTTGCCAAATATTTAAGGAAAATTTTGTTAGATATGCTACTGAAAGTTAGGACCTTCCATCTGGGTGTTGCAGTCTAGGTAAATACAGAAAGACAGCTCATCAGTTTAGTACATTTTCATGCCTGCCACAATGGAGGTGGGGTAGAATTCCATGAGGACACAGAGGAGACCAAAAAAAAAAGCCTGTGTATGGATAGAACTATACGTGCATAGAAAGGTCAAAATGCTCTGGAAGAGGTGATACTTAAATGAGTTCCGGTGAATAATAAGGAGACAATTGAAAGAAACATATGCAGAAAAGAAGAAAAGAGAGATAAAGTACAATTTAGGAAAGTGCAAGGACATCTTAAAAAAGTAGTATGTTTGAGGAAGTAAAGGTAGAGAGGACAAGTTGAACTTGAGAGGGAGAACAGCAGGATGGGCTTTGTTCTTTTTTCTGAAGCATATGGGACCACAGAAGGATTTCTCTTACAGGGAGTAGTATGATCACATTTGAATTTTATAAATATCCATTTTGTAATAATGTGTAAAATTCATAGGCGTGGAACAGGACTGGAGAAACAGGTACAAGGTATATTCTGTTAAATATATCATTATGATACAGTTAGGTTATTGTGCCCCATACAGTTTTAAATTAGTTCAGATTGTTTATTTTCTTACCAAATCATTGTTATTAGTAGTTGTGTTAAAATAAGTCAGGATGGGTTTGGTAATTGGTACTTCCAATTCTGACATGGTCTTTTTGGTAATATGTGAGATCCATGTTGTAGAGAAGAGTCCTCATATTTACACGTGATAAAATCTGAAAGATCTCTATTTGCTCTACTTTTTTCATGACTCAATGCAACAACCGCTTCTTTTTCAAGAATAGAAAGCAGGATATTCACTAATAAAAGCAAAAGAATAAATGACCAAAACATGAGCAGGTACAAGAACTCATTCTCTGCTGGAAGCATTGGTTGCCACCTGGAATGGCAATGTGTTCTACAAGACAGGCCAGTAACTTCTCCTGTAGGTATCATGAAACCCACAGTCCACTAGGCCTGGATTTGATTAAATAACTTGGGAATATGGAAAGATATTTTGGGAGTATATGAAATATGTATACAAAAGCAGACTGAATTTTCCTATTAGCACTACAAAGTATCTCAAGTTGTGGAAAGTTTTGTTTTTGTTTTTTTTTATGGAGGTCCTATAGTTAATTGGGTAAATATTTTTTTTTTACAGTTAAACAGAATTAGATTTGTTAAGGTCTATGATTTTGCAGTGTAAAACTATTCAAAGAAAGCTTACAGGTAACTTATTTTGTTTATTCTGTTTCAAAAAAAAAATTTTTTTTTTTCAGTTGGAGTCTCACTGGGTCGCCCAGACTGGATGGAGTGCAGTGGCCGCTCCCGGCCACCGCAGCCTCGACCTGCTGGGCTCCGGCGGACCTGCTGGGCTCCGGCGATCCTTCCGCCTCAGCCTTCCGAGTAGCCGGAATTACAGGCGTGAGCTACCACGCCCGGCTGATTTTTTGATTTATTGTAGAGATGAGGTCTCGCCTGCCCAGGCGGGTCTCGAACCCGCGGGCTCAGGCAATCCACTCACCTCAGCCCCCAAAGGAGCGGGATTATAGGCTGAGCCACCGAGCCCGGCAATTTTTTTTTTTTTAAACTGCACTCCAGTTACTGACAAAAAGATAGTAACTGTGCAAATATTTAAACACCTAAATAAAAATCTTATTGAGACTATCTTCCATTCAGCAGCATTTGCTGTGAGCTTAGATGGACGTGCATTAAAAAACAAAAAGAAGTGTGTTGCTGCCTTAGGTTGTGTTTCCTAAAAACAGAGTGTTCCTGTAAAAGAGAAGAGGGCATGCTCTCCAGAGAAGAGTGCAGCAAACAGGGAAGGTCATGGGGGAAAGTCAAACAAGATGTTTTCATGGCATGGGGATTAACTTCAGTCTAAAACCATGGGAAATCTCTGAAGTACAAACTATACCACATAAATTGAACTAAAGACAGGGGGACCAGATTTGTATACTCTCTTGGTGGTGAGAGAAATGTTCTTCAGCAAGAGAGGTAAAACTGCTTGCTGTCTGTTGAGAGCTCTTCTCCAGGAAAATGGAGGCGTTCCAAGTATGAAAAACAACTCTCACTAGAGCCTGAATGAGAGCATCGCACTAGTGAAAAGG
The DNA here is from genome assembly GCA_027257055.1 of Cephalopachus bancanus. Lineage (NCBI taxonomy): Eukaryota > Metazoa > Chordata > Mammalia > Primates > Tarsiidae > Cephalopachus > Cephalopachus bancanus. Next base: position 13,211,934 of record JAPVLO010000005.1, on the reverse strand, counting down.
AACTGGCAAGATAGGTGTCGACAGCATCCACCGCAACTGAAGACTGGATTTGTACATGTATTATTTAACTGTGTATTCACTACATATAAATCTTCCATAGGATGCCACATATTATGCACATGCTGCTGCATTTTAAAATGTATCAAATCATCATATGGTAGCTTTAAAGTCTTGAAAATACCTTCTTATATATAACTAATTTATCACTCTAATTTACCCATTTATTCTTTGTTTTTTTAATTTATTTTATTTTAAAGATATGGGGTACAATTCGGGATTAGGTATGCAAGTGGTCATTGCACAGGTAAAGTTTGGGCCTAACAGATTCTCTTGGATTTTCAAGGTATGGGATTATATCGTCAGCAAAAAGGGATAATTTGACTTCTTCTTTTCCTATTTGGAGACCCTTGATTTCTTTCTCTTGTCTGATTGCTCTAGCTAGGACTTCCAACACTATGTTGAACAGGAGGGTGAGAGTGGGCAGATTTGTCTTGTTCCAAGTCTTTGCATTTTAATTGGAAAAAATATGCAGTTACCCTTTAAACATTTACTGCTAATTTTCAGATTTTCATAGTATAGTTAATATCCTTGAAAAATACAGTTACAGTGGAAATTCTAAGACAAGCTTAATTATAGCACTGGGAAAAGCAATGCCCTAATAGCTAAATAGTTCATTGTATTTAAAATGAAGAAACAATAAAGTTGTAAGCTATGAATGCAAATGGAGAGATGAGATACATTTTTAGGCATTCATTCTCAACTACAGTGACAATTTTAAATAGACAGATGGATTTGGTTTTTATAAAATACATAATAAAGAACTTTAATGAACATGAAATACTATGTCACTTAAAAATCAAATATACAGTATTGGAACTATTTTTAAAGAGTAAGAATTATAGGCATACCTGAGCATGAAAATTTCTGTACTTTGTCCTCATACTTGCAAGCTGCATACTTACAGTCATTTCTTTTCAAGCTAGCACAGAAGACCATGCTGTATCCTTCCTTCCATCTTTCTCTGAGATCCATTGTTTGTGTTGATTTCTTATCTATCCCATAACAGACATTCCCACCAAGATACTAAGCTTGCCAGGAGAACCTTCTGGTTAAGTACCAATTGGTCCCCATTCCTAGTAGTTATTTTTTTTCAATTCCATGAATAAAAGTTATTAATAATTTTAGAATATATATTATCAAATAACTGCATTAAATTATTTAGTTTTACATTATTTGCAGTCTAGGCTAACGGTAATGTATTGTATATTGCAAAGTAGATTGAAGAGAGGTTTTTGAATGTTCTCATCACAAAGGTATAATAAATATTTAAGGTGATGGATATACTAATTACCTGATTTCATTATTACATAATATAAGCACATATGGCGCCACATGCCATAACTCATAAATATACACAACTATTATGTGTCAATCATAAATAAACTAAATGAATTATTTTATTAAATAATTTATTAGAAATTTGAGATACTTTTGAATGGTATATCTCTGTGCCTACCTCCAAAGTACTTAAAAAGACATCTTATCCAGTAGCTGAGTATTCTTTTTATTTCACGATTTTTTTCCTATATATGATAAGGTAAAATTTGAGAATAACAATTTTAATAATTCATGTGTCACATTATTTATTTGCATTTCATTGGTAAATCAATGCTTGAAAATCTCTACCTAATCAAAATCATGAACATGATAACTTGGGGTTTTTTTTAAGTCCTTTCCATGAAATTGTGCACATGAAATTTTCTAAAAAGGTTTTAAGTCATATGGTTTATTTTGCCATATTATCAAATGATGATAATTTAATTTTAACATTTTTACTCATTTTAAAGTATCTCAGCCTATCAAAGTATTACAATATATTGACATTATTCTTTTAAGTTATAGCATAGTTGGATCCTTAATCAAATAACTTTTATCAAATACAAGGAGCTATGATGTTCAGAGGCCATTAAAAATAGATTTTAAAAGGTATGAAGGGTATTCCTATTTCTAATTCCTTTCCCTTGTCATGTGAGTTTGCAGCCATATGTCCATGCCAAATTCTAAAAGCTCAGATCACTTTTATTTAGGGTATTTAAAGTTATTTTTTGTAAATGCTAAAAATAAAAACATCAAAAATTTAATCTTGCAGAATCCATAGCAAAAGACAACTAGGACATTTTCATGTTTACAACAGTTTGTTTTATTTGAGGACCAAATCAGAAGCTTTTCCTAAAAGGAATAGTTTATCAATTTGAATAAGGATTAAAAGGCTTCTGAACAATAGGTGAGGAAACTTATTTGTCATAGGTCACTTTGGTTACAAGTTGTGAAAAGCTAAAACTAAAAATAACTAATTTAATCATTATATTCAGAACAAAGTTTCTCCTGAAAATGAAATAAAAATGAAAACACTAATGGGATATATTTCCTGATCATAAAAGAAATTATTTTTCCTTCAAAATCTATAATACTATAACTAAGACATCTGTAATATTAAGGATAGCTGTCAGATTCCAGCATCCTTTCATCTTGCAATCTGGAGAAACAGATTTGAAATGGAGTGGTGTACCTGAGATTTTGTTTTCTCTCCTGTTTTGCTCAGTTTTAGGTTTTTAATTCAAATTACATGACCTACAGTTTCCAAGATAAACAATGGAAAGAAAGAAGAATGGAAAAGAATCAATGTGTATGCATTTGCATGAATGTGAATATTCATATACATGGATGTATCATATATATTATGCAATTATATGTTATATACACCTTGTATATTACACTCATATATACTACATATATATTACACATATGTATATGTAGTATATATGAGTGTAAGCATACATATATGTGCATGTGTGTATGTGTGTGTTTGTATGTATACACATATATTTCACATACACACTACACATCTTACACAAATCTTACTTCCAATCACATAAATATGGGCTCAGTGTCTTCATTCATCAAGTCAAAGGGATCTAAATTTATTTTTAGCAATTTAAATTTCTCCAATATTAATTAAATTTATTTTTATATAAGAAGGAAAGATAAGCAATAGTCAGTACATTAACAAAAGTTATTTACCCACTGTTAAATTTCCGAAATTTCATCTGATTTAAATTACATATTTAATAATCTGATTGTATTCTTTATCATGGATAAATAGTATTCCATTGTGTGTGTGTGTGTGTGTGTGTGTGTGTGTGTGTCCATTTATCTGCTTGTGGATATTCAAGTTTAATTCATATCTTAGCTATTGTGAACAGTGCTGTAATAAACATAAAGGTGTAGTTATCACTTTGATGTACTGATTTCATTTCTTTGTATAATACCCAATTGTAGAATTGCTGGATCATATGGAAGTATTATTTTTAGGTTTTTTTTTTTTTTTTTTTGAGTTGGAGTCTCACTCTGTCACCCAGGCTAGATTGCAGTGGCACGCTCCCGGCCACTGCAGCCTCGACTTCCTGGGCTCCGGCGATCCTTCTGCCTCAGCCTTCCAAATAGCTGGAACTATAGGCTCGAGCTACCATGCCTGGCTAATTTTTGATTTATTGTAGAGACGAGGTCTTGCCAAGTTGCCGGGTGGGTCTCAAACCCGCGGACTCAGTCAATCCACTCACCTCAGTCTCCCAAAGCACGAGATTACAGGCTGAGTCACCAAGTCCGGCTTATTTTTAGGTTTTTGTGGAAACTTCATTCTGTTTTCTATGATAATTGTACATCCCCACTAACAGTGTATAAAAGTTCCCCTTTCTCTGTATCCTTACCAGCATTTGTGGGTGTTTTTTTTGGTCCTTTTGCTAATAGTCATTTTAACTGGGATGAGAGAACATCTTATTGTAGCTTTATTTGCATCATTTCCCTATAACTAGTGATGTTGAACTTTTTTTTTTTTTTGCCCATATACCTGTTGACTACTTGTATGTCTTATTTGCGAAATGTTTATTCATATTATTTGCCTGCTCTTTGATGGGGTTATTTCTTTTTGTTGTTGAGTTGTTTGAGCTTCCTGTATATTGCGTCATGTGCAGCAACATGGATGGAACTGAAGCTCATTATTTTCAGTAAAATTAGCCAGGCACAGAAAGACAAATACCACAAATTCTCGTTTATATGTGGGAGCTAAAAAAGATTATGCTATGGAGTAGAGAGTAAAATGGTAGTTACTAGACATTAAGAAGGGTGCGTGGAGGGAAGTGAATAAAGAGAACTTGGTTCACGGGTACAAACATAGAGTAAATAGAAAGAATATGTTTTAATCTTTGAAAACACAATGAGGTGATTATTGTTAACAGCAATATATTGTAAATTTTAAAATAACTCGAAGGGCAGATTTTAAATATTCCCAACACAAAGTAATGATAAACATTTGAATTGATGAATATTCTAAATTTTTGTACCTGTTCATTAAGCATTTTATATATGTAACAAAATATCACATGTACCTCATAAATACTTACAAATATTATATATCAATAAAAATAAAAATAATTATCTGGCTTCCCTTCTGCCAGACAGGAGAGAATAAGAGTATGAATGTCATTTCAGAAGGACAGGATGGGATATAAATTAGGATCTCAGTGAGGAAAAAAACTACAAGAGAGAGCACATCTCTTCTGTTCCCATGAATTGTAGAAAGAGGACTGGAAAAGATGACTCATACACTCCAGCAGAATTGTGAGACAAAGGGTGAGACTCTTCAAGATGACAGAGAGGATATGCTTGGCCTTCTGTGTTTTGCTAGGCTTAAATCCCAGGAGTCGGTGAGCAGCGATCTCCAGATTGAGCTCAAGGTCAAGCCAGAGAAGCTTTTGTTCCATTTCTGCCTGGGTGGTTGTGAGGAGACAGACATACGAATAAATTTTCCCAAATGAGCTTTGAGACATACAGAGGCAATAGGAAGGCTCAAGAGTCTCTTTTCAGTTCCTGTGTCACATAGATGGCAGCCAGAATTTCTTGTGTGCTTTTTGGTGGAATGTATAAAATCTGAGGATGGGCTGGGCACAGTGGCTCAGCCTGTAATCCCAGCACTTTGGGAGGCTGAGGCGAAAGAATTGCCTGAGTCCAGGGGTTCAAGAACAGCCTGGATAAATTGGTGAGACATTGTCTCTACAATCAATCAATCAATCAATCAATAAACTGGGCCAGGCATCGTAGTGTGCTTGTAGTTCCAGCTACTTGGAAGGTCTGGGCGACAGAGTAAGACTTCAACTCAATAAAGTAAAATAAAATCTGAGGATGCTGTTTGGCAAGCTTACTGGGGATTTCATTGAAGTGGGAGGTTAACTGTCCTGCAACTGAAAGCAGCAGAGCAGATAATCTGGGTCAGATTTTAGAAGAATATACAACGTTGGCAACAGCCAAAGAGGGTAATGTGATTCTTTTGGGAACCTAGATTGCAGTGGCCACCAACTTTATCTGCAGAATAATCAAGAATAGTTTCTGCCAATCTCTTCTCTGAGAACATTAGCTAGCATATACTCCCCAAAACATGATTATGCAAACTTCCATATTCAGATACTGTATTGGAAAGAATGCAGAAGAGGAATCTAAATCCAAAATACTGAAATATCACAAACAGATTGGATTGCTTAAACTGAGAGTAAAAAGTATTTGATCATTTCTGAGTTTATCAAATTGCACTATACTGCACTTGCATGTGTGTGTGTATGTGTGTGTGTGTATGTGTGTGTGCACGTGTATGCACATGTAAGTGTATATAATACAACACTTTTCTACAATTTGAGAGAGAAGCCCAAGGGGAAGATTAGGTCAGTTATACAAGAGATGAGCTAAATTTGATTTGCCATCTGAGCACAATGTGTGTAAACTTGCAAGCTCATAGAAATCTAGAAATTCCGATTGGGATAACAATTTTCAAACAAAAAAATTAAAATGTGAGTATGGAAATCTAGAATCCTCTGTGCCTCCTTCTCGTCACTTCTTTGGCTACTACCCCCCAAAATTAAGGGAGAGTTGAACTTCCAATTTTTAATTTGGGTCAAAAGCAAGTCTGTCAAAACAGTGTATATTTGTTCTTAGTCAGATAATCAAAGTACAATAATCTTGGGAAATAAATTACTTACAAGTAATTTAGACTTAATTTTTAAACATTTCCTGAAAAATAAATATTATATGCCAAATTTCTTCTCTCATATGTTCCATCTCAATAATGCATTAATACTAAAGTGAGATGTATTGTGCCTTTGTTCATATAAGGAGACTGAGACACCAAGAGATTACATAATTCGTTTGTATCCATATCACCATAAAGAGAAATCCTGGGACTTCAATGCAGAGACCATGATCTTTTTATTACACAGTACTAATAATATCACACTCCTGAGGACAGGGAAAGTACTTGAGAATCTAGTAGTAGTCAAGAGATATTACCTGGGGAAGGGTAGAGAAGAGTTTCTGTACTGACGAACTATGGGGAAATGCGATGTTGGAAATCAGATAAAAGTTGTCAACAATGTAGCCCTGGAATAAAAATTGTAGAAACAAATGTAAATTGGACCTATTATGCAAATTAATTAGAATTGCCTTACAATTTAATATTTATGAGGGAGCTAATGACAAATTTTAAAATAAGGCCAGTTGGTCTATCTTGCCTCTACCAGATCTTAAATTGGCATGTATTATTGGAACTTCGATGATTGATGCCCAATCACTGCACATGAAGCATAATCCAACTATGCACCTTCCTAGATGCATGTTAATGAGAATTCCTGTGGTCATTTTAAGAAACTTGTAATTCCTTTAATACAACATCATACAAACACATAAAAGTACAACAGTTACTGAAAATGGTAAATACAGGTTCAAATACAGAACATTGTAATATGGAATGGTGATATGTAAATCACTTTTATTTTATTGCAAAAGTCAAAAGACAAAGAGTATTAGGAGTAATTATGACTACTAAAGTTTGTTAACAGATAATCAATATAAAAAGTTATAAATTTAAATGTCAACACCGTAAATCAGGGGAGTAAAAGTGGAGATTTTTTGTCATGTGATTATTGACTCTTAAAGCTATAAGATGTTATATGTAAGCCTCATGGTAATGATAAAAAGGTTTCAATAGCAGATACACAAGAGAAAGGAACCAAAGAATATCACTACAACAAATCAACAAAACACAAAGAAAGACACCAAGAGGAACAAAAGAACTACAAGACAGAAAACAACACAATGGAAATAGTAAATTCTTCTCTATCATCAACTACTTTAAATGTAGATGAATTAAATTCCTCATTCATAAGACAGAGTAGCTGAATGAATTAAAAAAGAAAAAAGAAGCCGGGCTCGGTGGCTCAACCTGTAATCCCGCGCCTTTGGGAGGCTGAGGTGAGTGGATTGCCTGAGCCCGCGGGTTCGAGACTCACCTGGGCAGCGAGACCTCATCTCTACAATAAATAAATAAATAAATAAATCAGCTGGGCGTGGTAGCGCATGCCTGTAGTTCCAGCTATGTGGAAGGCTGAAGCGGAATGATCACCGGAGGCCAGCAGGTCAAGGCTGCAGTGGCCGGGAGCAGCCACTGCACTCCAGTCTGGGCGACTGAGTGAGACTCCAACTCAAAAAAAAAAAAAAAAAAAACAAGGTCCAACCATATGCTGTCCATAAGAGATTCACTTCAGATTTAAAGACACATATGCTGACAGTGATAGGATGAAAAAAAATATTTTTGTAAATGGTAAACAAAAGAGAACAAGAATTGCCTATACTTACAGCAGACAAAATACACATTAACTCAAAAACTAACATAAGACATAAAGAAGGATTTTATAACATGACAACAGGATCAATTCACCAGGAAGATATAACAATTTTAAATGTATATGCACTCCATGTTAGAGCACTTAAATATATAAGCAAACATTTACAGAACTGAGGGGAGAAACAATACAATATTCATAGAAGATTTTAATACCTCACTTTCAACAGTGGCTAGAACATCTAGATAGAAAATCAATAAGAAAGTAGTGAACTTGAACAACACTGTAGACTAAATGAGCTTAACAGACATATACAGAACATTCCACCCAACAGCAGCAGAATACATTTTATTCTCAAGTGCATAAAGAACATTCTCCAAGATAGATAACATATTAGATCATAAAACAAGGAGATTGAAATCATACCAACTGTCTTTCTAAGAGCACAATGGAATGAAGCTAGAAATCAATAACAGAAAAAAAATTAAAAAATATCTAAAAATTACACAACACACTCCTGAACAACCACTTCAGTTGGTCTAAAAAGAAATAAAAAAGGGGAAAGGAAAGGAAACAAGCGTATTATACATACAGAGAGAAATGTATTTATAACAAAAAAAGGATATATTCATGGCAATTACATTCATCATTTGTATTTTAAAAAATAAGGGAATTTGAATTTTTTATCCAATGTAATTTTTATTATTAAAGGAAAAGGTAATTTATTGTTAGAAAGTTAGCCATATAACTATCTACTCTAAAGGACCAATTTCTCATTTCTCTTTTGGCATGGGTTTCTACTTCTTTGTTTCTGACTGCATATATTATCTTACATTCCAAATCTCTACAAACATGTTTAAAATATAATTCATGTGATTTTATACTTTATAAAATGAAATGTAAAATATTTAAGGAGATTATAGATGATTATAATAAAATCTGCATGTAAAATGTCTTCCATTGAGGAATATTAAAAACTCAAGAGAAGTCAAACATAAAAAAGGAGGAAAGAGTGATCTAACAACCTTCAGAACACCTCCAGAGTGCCACATCCTTAAAACTCATTTAGAATTCAGTGAACTAGAAAACAAGGAAAAGTGGTAAAGCAACCACACATAAACCAAATAAAGTAGGGAAACAAGCTATTCATAAATATGGCAAAACTTGATATAAGCACAGTGGAAATTGATGTTGAAAGATCTACTTCTGACAAATTAAGTATTTTTTAATCACATGCCAACATGTGCATGCAACAGCATATTCTGGGTCATGGGCTTTTATTTGTAAATAATCCCTTTGAATTCAATAAATATACCATACAGGAAGAAATTCAAAACACCTTAATTTACCTAAGCAACCGTATAGCAAGATTAAATATGAATGATTTTACATGTAATTATTGCAACTAAAAAAGTAAACTTCTAAAATAAATTTTAAATATTTGTTCATGAGTGAAGAAACTTATTGAAAGCAGATAAGGGATAAGAATATGGTTCAATTCTGTGAAAATTACCTGCTAGGAAATATCCCACATTATGCACAGTACTTAATAAAAGTACTATGCACAAACACTTATTAAAAATTAACTTCTTGACATGGTTATCTCTTTACAATTTTGTTTGTTATGGGTGCCTGGACTAACATAGGAAAGAACATTCCATACAGACATATACTCAAATTTTTATGATAAGATGAGAGGGATAGAATAAAAGATAAAGAACTATAGCAAAAGTAGACTGGTAATTTTATAATATGAGATAAAAATAAGTTAAAATTGTGAAAAGAACTCTGTTTTAAGTTTCTAAAGTCAGATTCTATAGAAAGTCTTTTATTTATCTGAATTAAGAAAGTTCGATTCATGCAAGGCTTATAATCTTACTCTCTAACGGAAAAATGATATTCTCCTAGTTACCTGTTAAACACATCTCTTTATAATTCAAGACTAGTCTTATGTATCTCTTAAAATTTTTTTTAATCTAAATTTCATAATAAAAATAAATTACTCACTTTCTATTTTCTAGAAATCATTGTTTCAACCTAATTTCATGTTTGTTTTCCCATTCCAAATCTAAATACATTTGTTCATGAGGATTTAAGGCAATAAATGAGATTAGCAGAAAGAGCAAAATAAAGCTTATGAAATTTTATAATGCTTACGGTAAAATTATAAAGCTAATACAATAAAACCTTTACCTTCCTCAAGTCCCTCCCCAAATATATATACATATCATATTGTAACCACCAGACATATACTATTTTAGTTATTTCTGAATATATACCTATTTATGATATATGTCCAATTATTTACACTGGTGCTATAATTTTCCATTTTTATCACTACGTAATACTTTAGAAGTTATATAGTAATTATATAGTGCTCTATATACTTATGTGTCAAGTATTTACTTATACATAGACATTTAGCTAATTTTCAAATTTTGCATGATTTTAAAAATGTATTATTCTGATATTTTAAATATTTTCTCAAGTTTATCCTGATAAAAATCTAGACGTACTATTAGAGCATTTGAAAATTATATTTATGTTAAATATAAAAATACAATAAAATTAATTTTTGAAGTCCATGTTTCTCTCTTCATGTTATATTTTTATTAGTTTCAGTCAAATTAAAGACATGGTAACTAGCAAATAAAAATTTTATATTAAGAAATATAAGCCGGGCTCGGTGGTTCAGCCTGTAATCCCGCGCCTTTGGGAGGCTGAGGTGAGTGGATTGCCTGAGCCTGTGAGTTTGAGACCTGCCTGGGCAGGCGAGACCTCATTTCTACAATTAATCAAAAAAAATCAGCCGGGCGTGGTAGCGCATGCCTGTAATTCCAGCTACTTGGAAGGCTGAGGCGGAAGGATCGCGGGAGCCCAGCAGGTGAGGCTGCGGTGGCCGGGAGAGGCCACTGCCCTTCAGTCTGGGCGACCCAGTGAGACTCCAACTAAAAAAAAAAAAAGAAAAAAGAAATATAAATAGAGAAGGTATTTGTTACAGTGTCTTTATGGTCTTTATGAAGAACTCTCTTGTTCTGTAATTTGTATTTCAGTTATTTTTCCTTTCTGAATATATCATGCCAATTGTCTTTTTCCCATTTGACTTTGTGCTTATTGCACAAATCATTGTGACTGAGAAAAAACTCATAAAAAACGCTAGAAAATGTATTGTGTTTTCCAAACTGAAAATGTGATCATAATTTGATTGGCTAATGAATTAACAGTAAATCTATTCCAAAGAATATATCACTTGCCACTAATTCTGAGGCTATGTTTTTTATATATAGCAGGACAGTATTAGAAACAAAGACTCCTAAAGCTGAAGTACTCAGAATATTAACTCAGTATTATAATATGATCAGAATTACAGTTTAAAACTTGAAACATTGTTCATGAACTCATTTTATTTTTAAAACATCCCTAATAACATTAAACAGTCGCTCATTTCCAGAAAGTCACTAATATTTCTGTATACAATAGTTCCCCCTAATTCTTTGGGAATACATTCCAAAACCCTTAGTGGATGCCTGAATCCATGAATAATAATCACATTGTATATACATATATGCTGTTTTTCTTATGCATACATACCTATGATAAATCTTAATTTATACATTAGGCATAGGAAGAGGTTAACAACAATGACTAATAATAACATAAAAAAATTATAACAATATGCCCACGTCACTACTCTTGTGTTGCGGGGCCATTCTTTTTGTTTTTTGTTTTTTACTTTTCTTTTTGCGTTGGAGTCTCACTCTGTCGCCCAGACTGGAGTGCAGTGGCTGCTCCCGGCCACCGCAGCCTCGACCTGCTGGGCTCGGCGATCCTTCCGCCTCAGCTTTCCAAGTAGCTGGAACTACAGGTGCGCGCTACCACGCCCGACTGATTTTTTGATTTATTGTAGAGATGAGGTCTCGCCTGCCCAGGCGGGTCTCGAACCCGCGGGCTCAGATAATCCACTCACTTCAGCCTCCCCAAGCGTGGAATTACAGGCTGAGCCACCGAGCCCAACCTGTGGGACCATTCTTAAGTTAAATGAGGGCTTCAGGAACATGTGTCCTGGGGTACGATGACAGGTGATTTAATAACTGACACACCTCTTAAGTGACTAATGGGCAGGTAGTGTATACGGTGTGAATACACTGGACAAAGGGATGATTCCTACCCTTGGCAGGATGAAGCCAGGATGACCTGAGACTTCATCATGCAATTCAGAACAGCTTGCAATTTAAAACTTATGAATTATTTATTTCTGAAATTTTCTATTTAGTATTTCCTGACCATGGTTGGCCACAAGTAATTAAAACCATGGAAAGCAAAACCACATATAAGGGGCTTCTACAGTACAGTTTTTGAAAAGGACAAGCTTCTAGTGTGAGAACACCCCACACACACACACACACACACACACACTTCCAAGGATAAACAATAATGACAATATAAAAGTATTTGAATGTATAATTGAAGTTTTAAATGACGTAACTAATTAAAATCCTTTTATAGATTGAAAACTCACAGCCAGAAATGAAGATTTAAATCAATTTAGGACTATGCAATGCCAACAAGAAATGGTATTTTAATGACTATATTCTAGAAATGCCTCTATGAATTCTAGAACCTTCCCAACTTACAGGTCAGTCCACATAGGTTTCGGGTTTAGACTGAAATATTTCATACTGTACATGACAGGACAACTTCATTCAGTCTTCTTAGGAATATTTCCAATTAATTAGAAGAGTGTGTTTGCCTCCTAAGTACCTTTACTTTAGCAATATGAACTCCAGGTGAAAGATTTTTTAAATATCTTTTTTTTTGCGTTTAAGTTTTCTAAAGAGCCAAGCATTTGAGAGGAGAAAGTATAATGCCAGTTATTCAAATCAACTAGTCAATGTATTTTATTACATATTATATGGACAAAGGATGCAACTTAATCATTCTCCATATTTGTTGTCAAGATATAAAGCAGACTGAGTCATTTTTCCATTCCACAAAACAATTGTACTGGTGGATAAAATATTCTTCTCGGAATAATAGAGAAGTGTTCAAGTGACACTTAATGCCTTTGCTCTTATAATCATCTATTAATACTTAGAAGACAACTCAAGATTTTAGAAGTCAAAGTTTTCACAATTAGTCAGTAGCCCCAAGCAGAGGTGTGAATAGATTTCAAAAAGTTTCAGGGTCTGAAGAATCTTTTAAAGGCTTCTAGTAAACGTACTCATTTGGTGTTTGGATTTCTTCTATTAGATTCCACCAAGTGGTTGCAATTTATGTCTAAAATTCTATAGTGACAGAGAATCAACATTTTTTGAGGTAGCCCATCACAATAAAGCTCATCTTTATGAGCTAAAATTTGTCTTCATGTAATTTTTAGTAACTATTTAATTGAACCATACAATACTATTTCACTTTTGTTTCTTTTATACAATTGTAAACAATGTATTGCCGTGTGCCTCTTTACTATTCGGTCTTCCCACTATACTATGCACTACTTGAAGGTTTGTAATCTTTGTATCGCCAGCACTTAATGTGGAGCCAGATACACAGTGGAAATGCAGAACAAATAATTGTTAAAAGAATGAATTCCATCTGAAACGAAAGCTCATTCAAAAAGCAGACATCACTGGCCAGAAAACTGTTAAAGTGTGGGAAATGCTAAAAGAATTAGTGAGAAATGAATTAGGGGACAGCTACTAAGACATGTGGTTAACATTTTTAAACATCTTCATGACACTTTAACGAAAATCAAGTTACAGAATTCAGCAGATTTTGACTGGGCTATCAGTGGCAGTGATTACATTCAAACAGAAAAGTAAATTCTTAGGCTCTCAGGCGTTGAAAAAAATTAGTAATCAGGGAAGAATGTCTTGATACTCTAGCAGCATAACATAGAAATACACAAAAGAGGAGTCTTGGAAAAATCCTAAAAATTATGGTACTAATATATGTTTGTGGTGGGGAGTGTTTACATATGAAGCAGGGATCAAAATACCAGAATTTGTCTATTAAAAAATGTATATTTATTCTTACATGTTTAAAGTTCAGTCGCCTTCAAAGTACTCTCTGTTTGATGCAATACAAATATCAAGATGCTTCTTCCACTCCTCAAAACCGTTTTGAACTCATCAGTTTTGATGCATTTTACGGCTTCTACCGTTTTAGTTTCACCTCTTCCCCCTATGCAAAACACTTCCCTTTGAGGACTTTTTTTAAATCCGGGGAAACAACAACAATAAAAAGTTGCTCTGGGTAAGATCAGGTGAAGAAGGAAGGTAGGGAATAGGGGACATGCCAATCTGAGTCAAAAACTTCTGAACACTCAGTGTGACATGAGCAGGTATAACCATAAATCATCCATCATGAAATAAGCAAACGTGTTGAAAGAATCTCAAAAAAAAAAACAAAAAAAGAAAAGAAAAATTCACCGTAGCTGAACACAGCCTCTTATAACAATGCTAGCTAGTGGCGTATACTCATGTAGATGGGTTCCTAGAACACTAATCTAGAGGGGGAATCCCGTACTTCAATGGATCCGCAATCCCCCCAAAAATTCATACATATATAATTTGTATATATAAGATATATGACATATATAATATATGATATATATTATATAAGTATACACATATATAATATATATATACACATAAACACATCTGTGGTGACAGACATATAACAGACTCACAAAACAATGATCTTAAATGGAATCAGAAATTTAAAAGAATACACGAAGTATGACTTCAAGAAGAAAGTGGGTTGAACATTGAACACAGTGTTTCTGGTAAAACCAGAATGACATTTATATATATATTTCTGTGAAACAATAATAAAGAAATATAGGAGGAAACTACAAAAAAAATCATGATATAATCATTATGACGATTAACCATTGGGTTGATGCATAAGTTCAAAGCGTTTTTCACTTGTCCATTGAAGGCAAATATTGCATGACGGTCAAGGTTCATCACATATGCAAATTCTAGGGCTGACTGACGAAGATTAAACTGTCTTCATTAAAGTTTAATTATCCTCTTGAAAATGGAGAATCACTCAGGACAAAGAGATCCTCTTTGAAATGACAAAACCATTTTCTTTACATCTTTTCCCCCATGGATTCTCCCAATACATGTCACTAATGTTTCAAGCCGTCTCTGCTGCCTTTACTCCTCTGTTAAACTCAAACAGAAAATTATGTCAGAAGTGCTTTTTTCTTTCCACTTGACACTCCATCTTCTTTAGGTTATAAATAGCACTAACTTCCTTCAGATCTGCAAAATGAAAGGTGTATTCACAAGAACAACATTGTCACTACAGATGGCAAACAATAAACAAACTCCCAACAACACAATGTTGTCATGCCAAAAACAAAAAACTATGAACTTATGCATCAACCTAATAATGTTCTGTAATTTTGAAAAAGTTATAGCACTTAAGAAAAGAGAATCTACATTTTTATCTTAGGAATGTATTCTATAGTTTGACTCATAGTTGATGACTTTTAACATACATGATTAATATATTTATATCATTTTTCTGACCTATGAATTTAATATGTTTGTATTTTCTGATATCACAATAATTCTATAAGTATGTGATAAAAATCAAAGATTATAAAATAGTGGATTATGCTATGATGACTCTTCAAATTAGTCTTGCTACAAAACTACTTGCTGCAAAACTTAAGGGTTTAAAATAAGCATTTTACATTAAACTGAGAATATAGCCAGGCGTGGTGACTCACGCCTGTAATCCCAGCACTTTGGAAGGTCAAGATGAGAGGAATACCTGAGTCCAGGGGTTCGAGACCAGCCTGGGCAACTTGGCTAGAACTCACCCCCACGATAAATCAAAAAATTAGTTGGGCATGGTGGCTCATGCCTGTGGTTCCAGCTACGTGGAAGGCTGAGATGGAAGGATCGCCTGAGTCCAGCACGTGGAGACTATGGTGGCCATAAGTGTGGATTGCACTCCAGCCTGGGCAACAGAGTGAGACTCTGATTTAAAAAAACAAAACACAACAAAAAATTAGAATTTTTTAAAAGTCTCCTTTGTTTTTAAATTATCTTTTTCCGCCGGGTTCGGTGGCTCAGCCTGTAATACCGCGCTTTTGGGAGGCTGAGGTGAGTGGATTGCCTGAGCCCGCGGGTTTGAGACCCGCCTGGGCAGCGAGACCTCATCTCTACAATAAATCAAGCAGACACTTTTTGAGGCCTTCTGGGCTGTGATTTCTACTTTTTGTTCTCTCCTAAAAACAAGTAGAAATATTCTGCATCAATGTCTAGTCCTCTCGTTATGTAACTATCCATGCCCCCAATACATCCATCTTCAATAATGAATAGAATTAATTATATATTGCTTGTTTATAAAAATGATCACAGGGCAGACTACATATGGAGAGAGAGAGAGAGAGAGAGAGAGAGAGAGAGAGGTGTGTGTGTGTGTGTGTGTGTGTGTGTGTGTGTGTGTGTATGTAGGTGTGTTGTGTACACATACATATAAAATCATGGGATGAAAGATGCAAGGGAAAGGAGTGGATGTCTGTAGAAATACACTAAATTTCTCATAATTTCATCTATAGAGTCAAAAAATATAGTCAAAAAATATGGATAATCAGAAAATAGAAATAAAAGCTTTAAAGATATGGTGATTGCAACAAGAAAAACTTATCATTCAAAAACTTACAATTCAAAAACTTATAATTCAACCGATCTCCTTTAGTGTGAGATCAGAATGGGACAAGGACAAGATGGAGATATTTTCAAGATTTTAAAGAAAATGTTTTAATTATTTAAAATTGAGTTTTTAAAACTAAAACTTGCTTTGTTATATTCTTCCATTAAGTATGTTTTCACCTATACTCAAAAAAGATAAAATAGAAAAATTTCTACCTAGTCACTATCTGGGGGAGAAGGAACATCACCCATCAATATTTAGTATTCTATATAGTTACGATGCCTTCCCTAAAGTGGTGATAGAGGTAGTGGGTTGTAGCTGATGGATTTTAAGTGCCTCAATCTCAGTCATAAATATAATTTATTTAAATGTATTAAGAAGTTGCTGTATCTTAATAATATCAAATACTTTATACAACTAACTCACTCTGTTCCAACTTCATATGTAGATAGAAATCTATTGATTTACTATTACTATTATTATCTTCAAAAAGGGATTTGACTGCCTATAAAGAAATGCTCAACATGTACATTTGAGAATTGAAGATTTTGTAAAACTAAATTGACAAATGATTATGATTATCTAAAATATCTGGCATTTTATATGTATTCAATAAGTATAAAAAGACTGATTTTTGTACCCATTTAGCATCTAAGAAATGTACAATATGACTTAAAATATAAGGATAGAAAATAGAACGCAATTAGTATTCATTATCTCATTGTTAATTTAAGGTTCAGATGCTATTAGTCCAATGTAAATGTGTTCTCATTTAAAAGTAAGAACGCCAGCTGGGCTCGGTGGCTCGGCCTGTAATCCTGCGCCTTTGGGAGGCTGGGGTGAGTGGATTACCTGAGCCCACGGGTTCGAGACCCACCTGGGAAGCGAGACCTCATCTCTACAATAAATAAAAAAATCAGCCGGGCGTGGTAGCGCATGCCTGTAATTCCGGCTACTTGGAAGGCTGAGGTGGAAGGATCGCCGGAGCCCAGCAGGTCGAGGCTATGGTGGCTGGGAGCAGCCACTGCACTCCAGTCTGGGTGACAGAGTGAGACTCCAACTCAAAAAGTAAATGAATAAATAAATAAATAAAAGTAAGAACACCAGTGTTGTTTAATCACGTGTGCATTTATTAGTTTAATGACATATTGTAAACTGTGTTATATCTCCCATAGACTTATTTTCTTTAATAATATAGAATCATATCATAAAATATTAATAATACTCTTTTGCTCTATACCATATGATCTTCTTTTAAAATTCACTTAGAATGATGGTTTCCAGCTGTGTCAATATTACTACAAAAGACAAAATTTCATTCTTTTTTACAGCTGCATATTATTCCATGGTGCATATGTACCACATTTTCTTTATCCAGCCCGCCATTGATGGCACCTATGTTGGTTCCATATGATCTTCAGGTCAGATTTCAGTTTAATTTTCAATTAGCCACTCTTATAACTATGCAAGTTACAAAAAGAATCTTATAATTCTTAATAAGGAATAATTTACCAATAACACTGCTAGAGCTAAAGATCATAACTTTATAAGTATATTTGTTCATTTTAACACAGAATATCACAGTATAAGATATTTAATATAAAATATATTAAACTAATATAATTATCTTGCTTTCATGATAAATGTTTTAGAATGTAGTTTCAAAATTTATGTGTCATTGAGTAGTGAGGTAATGATTTTGTCTCTATTAGAGTATAGATGTATTTTGGTTTGCCAAAGTGCTTACCAAATCTTCATGGTTTTGTAATCCCTCTACTGCCAACTCCAGATCAATATGGTTTTTAAAGCATAAAAATGAAAATACAACTTAAAATAGAGGTTGATGAGGTTGTAGAGAAAAACGAAAGTTCAACAACTTTTGGAATGAGAGCTAGTTCAGTCTTTCTGGAAAGCAGTTTGGAAATTTCTCAAGAAACTAAACATAGATTTGCCATTCAATTCGGCAATCTCCATACTGGATGTATACCCAAAGGAAAATCAGTTCTACCAAAAGGACACTTGCTCTAGCATATTAATTGCAGTAGCATTCACAAGATCAAAAACATGGAACCAACGTAGGTGCCATCAATGGTGGGCTGGATAAAGAAAATGTGGTACATATATACCATGGAATAATATGCAGCTATAAAAAAGAATGAAATTTTGTCTTTTGCAGCAATATGGACACAGCTGGAAACCATCATTCTAAGTGAATTATAAAAGAAACAGAAAACAAAATATTGCATGGTCTCATTTATAAGTGGGATGCAAACACTGGATACACACAGACATAAAGATGGAAAGAAGAAACACTGAGGACTCCTAAAGAGGAGTGGGAGGGAGAAGACAAGCGTTGCCAAACTACCTATCGGGTGCCATGCTCACTATTCGGGTCAATAGAAGCCCAAACTTTACCATCACATAATATACCCATATAACAAACCTGCACATGTACACACTGAACTGAAAATAAAAATAAAATGAAAGCAACGCTAAAAAATTAAAATGAACTCAAGAATGATCTGATTTCCCATTTTCTAACAACTGAAAACTATGGTGATGCTATATTTCTTAAAACCACCTATTTATTACTAATTTTATTTTATTTGTATTTTCCCTTTTTATTTCAGAGTACAGTTTATCTTTCATTCATTTCACTTTCTTCTGGAACCCTCGATACTTTGGTTCTTAAAAAAAAAAATACTTGTGCTGCCATGTTGCATTATTGTACTGGTTTGTGCTAGAGCCCAAGAGGAAGAAAAGAATTGAGAGGTACTTTCTGGCCTTTCCTCTAGCCTTAGCAATGTCTGAAAGAATAACTCAAGAATTTTATAAGGGTATACTTAATGTGGATCCACATAAATGAAAGTCTTGTGGGGGGTTATGATACGCAGAATAAGAAACAATTCCTCATCATCCATCTTCAAGGTTATGTATCAAGTATAGAAAAATATGTATTGTTGAAATACAATTGTTGCAGATAACGGAAGTTGGACATGCCCTCTGAGCTGGTTACTTGGTTAGTGAGGTAAAAAGCTGAAGAGCTGCAAGGCTCGGTGGCTCAGCCTGTAATCCCGCGCCTTTGGGAGGCTGAGGTGAGTGGATTGCCTGAGCCCGCGGGTTCGAGACCCGCCTGGGCAGCGAGACCTCATCTCTACAATAAATCAAAAAAATCAGCCAGGCATGGTAGCGCATGTCTGTAATCCTGGCTACTTGGAAGGCTGAGGCAGAAGGATTGCCGGAGTCCAGCAGGCCGAGGCTTCGGTGGCCAGGAGCGGCCACTGCACTCCAGTCTGGGCGACAGAGTGAGACTCCAACTCAAAAAAAATAAAAATAAAAAATAAATAATAATAAAATAATAATAATAAAAAGCTGAAGAGCTGGTGATTTCACACACTTGAGATGATCTGCACAGACTCAGTACGGTCAAAGTCACAGCTATATTGGTACTCCAGCATCTATACATAGGAGCCACAAGACCTCTGCTATACAGTATCTTGGTGTGCTATGATGCTGCCTTAGTAAAGCCTAAGTATATGTGGTGTTTGTAGAAGGTTATTGTGGTTCAAAGGTTTAATCTTCAATGTAAATTCAAGAAGTACTCTTGGTCAAGCAGAAGGGAGTGTTTTACCAAGGAAGGTTTTCCTTCACAGTTGGTTCCAAACCTAGAATAATACAGATATCCATCTGGACAAAACCTAAACAAAACAAAACAAAACAAAACAAACCACAACTTCCATTTAAAAATTCCTATCATATTAAACTGCCAAAATATTTTCTCATATTACTTCTAGGCATTTAATCACTAGAGACTAATAAATATTATTAAAAATTGCAATATGCAAGTGAAATCTATACCTGGGCAAGACCCAAGTCCATAGTAAGAGATGTAAAATATCCACAGAGTCTTGCTTATGAAAGTTAGCATACCAAGGAAACTTAGACAAAGGTTATTTTTATTTAAGATTGGTAGTGGCTCAGCCTGAATTCCCAGCACTTTGGGAGGTTGAGAAAAGAGGATTTCCTGGGCCCGGGGGGTTTCAAGACCAGCCCGAGCAAACTGGTGAGACATCGTCTCTACAATAAATCACAAAAATTAGTTGGGCTTGGTAGCATGCATCTGTCATTCTAGCTACTTGGAAGGCTGAGGTGGAAGGATCACCTAATCCCATCAGGTCAAGGTTGCAGTGGCCATGAGCATGCCTCTGCATTCCAGCCTGGGTGACAGAGTGAGACTTCCACCCAAAACAAAAACAAAAAAAACCCAAAAGTTTGGTCTGCAGACTACACATCCTGCTATGCATTTGAAAAGGAATCAAAGGTCATATGTTTACTAGGCTAGCTCTTATGACGCCAAAAATGTGAGAATTTCTGAAGAGAAAATGTCATCTGATATAATTAGCAGAACGTTAGGCATAGAGCTTATCTGCTTTAATGAAATTACATATATTTTAAAAGCCTACTTTTGTTTTAATTTACAAAATTCAATGACATTAACTGCTTTTTAAATTCTTAGTCATTGATCTGTATGTATATCAATCAAATAATCTATGAAAACCCACATAAGTGCAGGAGATTTAATCATAGATTTGATATTTAAATGACATATTTTGTATGAAAGACATTTAAAAGTAAGGCAAGTTAACTCTTAAATTCATCTAATATAAATATAATTCAGTTAAAGGGATTTTTAGTTCAGTGCATTTGGTAAAGTGACTTAATAATTTAAAGAATACAAATACACAGAACCTGTAATAGATGTTCAAATTTTTGAGATAAAATTCAGAAACTTTATTCAGCAAATATTTAGAACAATAATTTTCAGAATTAGGTAGTTAGCTTCTATGAACTCAGTTTTTCTAACTTCCACTAATTACTTCAAGAGTTTAAAATTGTGTATTAACATTTGGGAACAGATGCTACATTGAGTTATATGCTGTTCTTCCTGTACAAAACAAGAATTTTAAGGATATATAATAGAATATTCATTTCTGAATGGTCTTCCGGGGACCACAAGACAAAGCATTTTATTTTGTTAAATGCATTCATGTGATGAAATAACATTCTCGAAATTCAAATGTAAGTGTTTACTTTGTAAATATTAGTTTATTATAGAAATTATGGTATCACAAAACATAGCCGTTATAGTGCCATGATAGATGTTTTCTCAAAGGTTCAAAAATCCCAGAAAGCACATATTAACCAGTCCTTAAAGAATATTCCTAAGCTTAACCAACACTGAACTCTTCCTTGGATACACTTACATTCTGGCTGGGCATAGTGGTGCATGCTGCAATCCCAGCACTTTGGAAGGCAAAAGCAAGAGAATTGCTTAAGCCCCAGGGTTCGAGACCAGCTTGGGCAGCATAGCAAGACATTGTCTCAGCAATTAAAAAACGAAACAAAAATATTAGTTAGGCATGGCGGGGGCTGGGGAGGACACACCTGTAGTTCCAGCTACTTGGAAGACTGAGGTAGAAGGATGGCCTGAGCACAGCAGGTTGACGCTATGGTAACCATGAGCATGCTGCTGCTCTCCAGGCTGAGCAATAGAGTAAGACTCCAACACACACACACAAAATACACTTATACTCTATGCTTACTTTTTTCTTCTAGGATCAATTTAAATTAGGGATGTTTGAAAAAATTTAGATATTCTGTGTACATCTTGGTAGCCTTATTAATGGAAGTCATTCTTCAACTTGAGCAGTGAAGTGAACCAGTAGACTTCTATCAGATCCTGAGTGCCAATTCTTAATATTGAGGAATTTGGTAAGCACGTTGGTAACTTGAAATTGGTACTAGTATATTTAAACCTCATATATTGCCAAATGTGATAAATCTATTTTGGGGGGTTGTTTTTCTTTTCTGTAAAAATAGTGATTAGTTTTTTACCCAAACAACACACTAGCTTATTGTCTGCAATGCTTACATGTGTGAGAATTTTTTGAACTAGCTGCGACTATAAATGGAGTGACTAGTAAATTTCTTTATTAATTAATCATTTGTTGCACATTGAATTCTACTTCTACTTCTCTATCTCCTTCTCTTTGCAGAAGACCAGCTTCCACATTCCAAAATATTATTCTTTATACAGTCATCAGACACATCCTCCCCGAATGACAGCATATAATTTCTCTGCTCTTTTATTTGCTGCTTTCATAGATCTGAACTCTGGTCCTAAAACTTTTTCTCCAGTTTTCTGTGTTTGCAGACCATTCTCCACTCTAGCCAACTGGTTCATCTCACTGATGCCATCATTTTTCTATACCCCCCTTTTTTTCTTAGAAAATTCTTATGTTTTTCTAATAGATTTAATTTCTACTCATTTTTCAAAACTCAGGCATAGTTAGGTTTTTCTTTTTCTATTTGCAGAAAAATTTAACAGACTATCATGAAAGCACAACATTATAAATCTATCTTCCAGCCTAACAGTTGACCAAGGTGTTGCAAGATAAAGCATTCATGATTTGAGAGGTGCTTGAAAAAAACACAGTTTTAAATGTGCAATTAGGTTTTGATGATCGTGAAAATGTACTGACACCCTGCTACAGGAAGAACAGATGACCTGATAGGGGAGAAAGAGATTGTACACTACAAGAGCTGTAAGAATTAATTGCAATTAATGACAGAAGCAAGGAAAGTATCCTGGGATTGTTTTTGTAGGTGTTGGATTGAGGTGAGAGAGACATAGAATTTAAAAGTGAATAGACAAGACATCCATTTGGGGAAAATTTCTCATATAATGGGATTAAACATTTTGGCAAAAGCTCCAAGAAATGGTGGCTCTATCTTAGAAGCTCCGAAAAAGTGATAGTCAGTACTGAGCAATACTGAAATACCCAAGTTGCCCTGGAAGATGGTACAGGATAGAGTAAGGAGAAGTGAATATACTGTAATTTACCTTCTGTGTGATGCCAGAAGACACACAATGTAGTATATTCCACAGGAGAACCCCAGACAACATGGCACTTACAAAGCCTTTAGAAATGTGCTAGGAAGCATATAATCAAAACCACTAAAAAGTTAAATAATGGCTCTTCTCCGATGAATTAAGAAGGTAGTCACAGAGCTGGTCTTTTTAATATAGGGAAATAAATGGTCCTGAAGTAACAGAGACCATATAGAGGCATTTAATCACCAGAAGTCAGGAGGTTACAATTATCTCAATAAATGACAAATTCAGAGGAGAAACCAAGGAAGCTGAATCAGATCTGGAAGGATTTTTATATGGCTAATATAATTTGGTATCCCTAAGAGCAAAATGAATGGGCAGAGAACAAAGGAGCTTCTTAATATCCATAATCAGGGTGAATGAGGGTGTCAGAAATGAGGGTGTGGGAAATGTTATAAGTCCCTGGCTCAGTGCCAGATTTGAATCACTGTTTAGATCCAAAATCAATAGACTGAAGAGTTGACTAGAAATGCAGGGAAAAGAACCCTATAACAACTGAATCACTCAATAAAGCACTGATTTCCCCAATCCTTCTCCAAAGGGACCGATGACTATTGGGTTACTCTGCACTGAGGAAAGATGAATATCCAGACATTTTGAGGGTTATTTGACACAACTGATATCTGGAAACTCAATTCACCATCATGACCTACTGGTCAGAGTAGAGACTTACAAAGACCAAATAATAAACGGATTCTGGCTGAAGTCCAGTCCATAGTAGGCTCACTTGTTCCACGAGTTCACTCCATGGTCATTTTTCTAGTTCCTGGGTGTATAATTGGCATTTATACATCTGAATGTAAAGTAGTCACCATATTATTTTTTTGACCTTTGGGAATAAGCTATTATAGTGAGAAAAGTCAAGTGAAAACCTCTGAGGCAGAATCAAAATCAATATTACCCTTAAGGTAGATGGCAGAGATTAGTCCCATCATTAAATATTTAGAGTACATAGGATCAATGGCCCCTGTCATATTACTGTTTAGCTCATCATTCCAGCCCTACAGAAAAAGAATTAATACCCCCTGAATAATCACTACCATCTGCATAAAACACAGCTAAGTAAAAGAGTTTATTGCAACTACTCTGTCAGATTTATTTCATGGCTAGGGAAGATTACTTAGGCACACTGTGTACATTGGTACATGGCACACAGTCATGGTTTTGGTGGAATGAGTTATTTTCTATTTTAATCACAAAAGAAAATCAACAATATTTTTAATCATATACAGTAGAAGATAATAGCATTTACTGTTTTGCCTGAGGGCTATATTAACTATTTTATCTAACATCATAATATAATCTGTACCACCTGGATATATCATTGCCCAATCCATTGGGATATATATAACCCAATGCATTGCATTGACAATGTGTTGACTCTTTAGATCATGCTTCTGTGCTGGAGACTTTGGTAAGACACATACCATTCAAAAGGCACACAATAAAACTATAAAGACTCTGGAGCATGTTAGTTCAATGAGGTTTTTTTTTTGTTGTTTTGTTTCTGAGTTGGAGTGTCACTCTGTCATGACTGGAATGCGGTGGCATGCTCACGGCCACTCCAGCGTCAACCTGCTGGACTCTGGCAATCCTTCCACCTCGGTCTTCAAAGTTGTCTGAACTACAGGTGTGCACTACCACACCCATCTAACTTTTTCTGTTTATTGTAGAGATGAGGTCTCTTCAAGTTGTCCAGGGTGGTCTCGAACGTTTGGGCTCAGGCAATCCACTTGCCTCAGCCTCCTGAATTTCTGGGATTACAGGCTGAACCACCGAGCCCGGCCTTAAAATGAGTTTTTAAGGTCCAGTATTTAGAAGCATACCAATATATCCTCTTTAATGTAAAACAAAACAAAAGCAAACAGGCCAACACATGCTGCATCCTCTACCACAAAGAATACACTCCAGAAATGGTATGATGTGCACATGAGGTTGAGCAGAGATAAGGGCTATATAGAGACCCATAGCATGAACTCCAAATTACCAATGTTAGTTTAGTTTCTGTAGTGTATAAATATTCAGATTGTTAGCAACAGAGATCAGTGCTAAATACCCAATTCAAAACTATTTCTTAAAGAGACCAACCTATAAATTAGTGGCAAGTTGTTTATATTAAGCCTCTTCCATTCTAGAAGAGCCAAACATTTGTCTTCATAAGGATAGATATCTCTTTTGAGTATAGGTATGCATTATTGCCTTCAAAAACTTATCTAACACCCTTATAATGGAAGTTATGGAAAGCCTGATCCACAGGGATACGCATAGCATCTTAACAGGCTGTCTACTTTGCAGTGAAGGATGTGAGAGTAGGACCTATCAGTGAACCATCCAGAACCAGCCATATGCATGGAGTCCTGAGATGATCTGCTCAAGACATAGCCGAAGTGACAGTTCAGAGGCATACTCCTAACGAAAGAAGCATTGTTCTTCAAGATTCTGTATACTCATTGAATCAGAGATTGTTATATGATGCAATGTCCCAAGGAGAAATAATACACTTGTCCAGGAATGAAAGGCTTGAGACAGAAGTAACCTCGCTTACTTTCACCACCAATGACTCCTGGTGGAACTTTGTGAGAAAATTCCAATCCCCACAACTTCAAGTTCTTAAGGTTTGAAGATCCATGTCTCCAATGGGAGCAAACTCTCTCTAGAGGCATACAAGTATTACATAGAACCACAAGCTATGGCAGCCACCAAGATTTTTTGGCTTTCTCATGTCCATAATCCAGCAGATATGTAGAGAAGTGATCACATTTGAAGGAATAATTTATGCTGATCTTTTGGTGGCAGTAAGGCTGCTTTTGCATAATAAGTACAGAGAAAAAATATATGTGAAGCACAGAAAAACTGTTCACCTGCCTCCTGGTATTCAATTGCCCCATTGCATCTGTAAATGGACAGATGCAGCACTTCCAACCTGAGAAGGGTATGATGCATCTTGGACTACTCTGGAACACTGGTTTGACTCATATCACCAGGCAATAGATAAGAGTGAGAGAAATTTGAGACGCACAGTGGAGGAGCAATAATGTGAATACCAGTTGAACCCAAAGGTCACTCCAATGCCAACTACAGTAAAGGAATCTGTAGTACTTCACACTAATCTTCTTTTAAGTTTTCATTCAGAAGAGAAGAGTTATTATTTCTCAAGCCGACGTGACCAAAAAAAAAAAAAAAAAAAAAAGAAACATAAGTCTTTCAAATGTCTGTGCTTTATTTTATTCATTCATCTACATAGCTACCGAGAACTAGGTCCTGTATCATCATAGGCTTAATGAAGACCAATTATTTTTCCTCTCCCAAGTCATAGAGTTTCTTTGTGTCTTCAGTTAAATGCTATTTGCATGATGTGTCTTTATAATAGGCCTTAATTTTTTTGTTATATGAGCTTTCTAAGTTTTGAAACTGTGCCTTGTTCACTTTTTTGTGTTTGAAATCACTAGTAAAGATTTCATTAAGTATTTATTAACTTGTCACTTTGAATGTCTTTTAAATTTTCTAGTGCTTGAATCATCTTGCAAATCAGATTCTAATTTGTGTGTTTGTTATGTGTGTGTATGTAGATAGTCACTGACCAAGCAAGTCTTTGTTTCTCCATAATTTCTGACTTATAAGCATTTTTGCCTTTCTGTTTAATCACAAAAAGAAACAAACACGCAAACAATTATAATGAACTAAGCATTAGCAGGAATTGGATACTCTAAAAGATGAATAATGTGCCCTTAATGGACTTTGCTATTATTACCCTATATGTCTAAGCAACTTAGAAGGTAACAAATTATTATTATTCAACCTGCTATGTGAAAAATGTTTAAAAATAATCTATCTATAATAATCATATATTTGAATATGAAAAAATAATTTCAGGTTCATTAGTCAACAGTAAGTTAGGCCAAAGGGACCACATTTTATTCAACACTGTATTCTTTGTATCTAGTAAATAAAAGTTATCAGTTGCAGTTATATAGTGGTCATAGAAATCTCACCACTCACATTTTCTTCTTTGGGAAGCAAAATTGACTGATAGCTCCAGCTACCGTCCCTTTAATTTAATTTATCTCTGCATTCAGGCCACAAACACACTTCACCTAGGCTACTACCAACTAGCAAAGCAGCTTGGTGGAGTCACTAGTTGTGGCTCCTTCCTGTGAAATATGAAACTCCTCTCATAGACTATTTAGATGTATATAATTCTTAGAGAGTGTATTAAATTTTGGAAAATATTTTTTCATATATGAATATTATTGATAAACTTTATATTATAGGGCTGTTACAGTTGTGTGCCCTGCAAACACAGGAAATTCTATCTTAGGAAGATATAAAAATTATGAAAGTATAGATATTTATATTTTATTATATATTATTGAATATATTACTGACAAAAAAAAATGATAAATTTTAATCAGGCATCATTAAGAACTGAATCCTCACACTGGCAATTTTATACATCTGATGATTGGAAGAATTTTCCACAGATTAGCTTCTGGCTCAGTACATTTCAAGTCCTGTTTCTCGTCCACAAATGCATACTGCTGGCACCAGACAACAAAGACTATGCTAATATAAGACAACTCCTGGCCCTGTGACTTTATGTCACCGTGTGGGTATGTTGGTGCACAGTGGGCAACATAAATATTTATGAAAGTTATTCCTACATGAGGAAGACTAACAAAAAAATTCACACATAGAAGTGACCGTAACCACAAAAATCTCACTGAAAACTAACTGTATCCTCAACTCAAATCCTTCTCTGTCAAATCCCACTAATACTCAGACTTCCCAATATGTGCCTGCAAAACATGATGGGTGACAGAAAGGAAGTTTGAGCGGAAAGAGATAGCAATCATAACTAATTCAAGTTGAAATACTTAAGCAGTTTAAATATATATATATATATATAATTTAAAAATAACGTTATGGATACATTTCACTAAGACCACCACAAAAAGGGTCTGGAGAAACCTGTGACCCTGAAGTTTCCACCCTATTAACTTCATCTTACATTTTTTCTTTGCTTCCAATGAGTCTATCCATTTAATTCCACTTTTGCATTGACTACTTCTATTAGTAGGATCATCTCAAGCTCAAGAAAGAACCCTTAAAGCATATTTAACTTCTACCTGTCATTTTTTCTTTCATTCAAGCTTTCACAGAATCATTTTAATCTCCAACACTTTATAAACTTTATCTTTTTCTGCCATTCTTTTTGTATAGCTTTATTCTAGGCCTGTTATCTGTTAGAAAATCGCCATGTGCTCACTGATCTCTCATATTAATGCTAGAGTTACTTAGCATCAAGGTAGAACTGGTCATATCACTCCCACACAAAAACCTGAAGGAGAATAAAGTTCAAACTATGCAACAAGGAGTATAAAGACCCCCTCAGGTTTTCTTCCCTTACTTCTCCAACAACTTTGCCAAGTGTGGCATGACAGAATCTTTCAAATGTCTTTGAATTACATGTATTCATTCTTCTACAAATAACGTTATTTTATCCTTCTGTCATCAGATAAACCCCCAGGCACCTACCAAGAACTAGATCCTGTGTCATCATCTGCTTAACAGAGACCAATTATTTTTCCTCTTTCAAGTCACAAAGTTACTTTGTGTCTTCAATTAAAATGTATTTGTATGATGCCTCTTTATAATTAACCTTAATATTTTTGTTGCACAAACTTTCTAAATTTAGAAACTATAACTTGTTCACTTTATGTTTGTAATCACTAGTAAAGACTTCATTAAATATTTATCAATTTGTCACTTTGAATATCATTTAAATTTTTGAGTGCTTGAATCATCTTGCCAATCAGATTCTCATGCGTGTGTGTGTGTGTGTGTAGAGTCTTTGATCAAGCAAGTCTTTTTATCGCATGATTTCTGACTTATAGGCATTTTTGCCTTTCCATTTAATTATTAAAAGGAATAAACAAAAAATTATAATAAAACAAATGTTAGCAGTAATTGGATACTTAAAAAAGATGAATAATGTGCACTTGATGGACTTTGCTATTATTACCTTAGATGTCTAAGCATCTTAGAAGGTAACAAATTGTTATTACTCAACCTGCTATATAAAAAATGTTTAAAATTACCCTGTCATATTGAATATCAAAAAATAGTTTCAATCTCATTAGTCAAAAGGGAGTTAGGCAAAATATACCACATTTTATTTAATACTGTATTCCACGAATCCAGTACAAAAAAGTTATCAGTTATCTGATAATGTTCTTAATTATATCAATACAAAGAAGATACATATTTTAAGATATTATGATGAATGTTATTTTTATAATAAAAAATGAAAGTAGGCAGTAGACTAATTAAATATGGAAAATAGTAAATGAGTATAGTAAGAAAACAGATAATGACACACATTTGAGATATAAAAAGAAGTAGAATAACACAGTACCCCACAAGAGATTAGATGTAGTATTGATATGGACAAAAATATAAAAAGGCAAATGCCACATTCAAAGTATTCCTTTTTTTTCAGTTTAATATTACTGTTTAGAACAGAATCAAGTTTGAAATAAAATATTAATGACATCTTAAAAATCAAAATAAAATGAATAATAGCACTTTCTCAATGAAGAAGTAGTTCAGTGACACATTCTGTGTCTCTCTCTCTCTCTCTTTTTTTTTTACAGCCCTGCTCTCGCTTGTTTACTATGAGGACTTCATCGTTTGTCAGGGGTCTCATACTGCTCTATGACTCTACACTTGATCTTAGCCAAAAGGTCCAAAAAGTAATTCATACCACTCTATGGCTGTAGATACACCAGCATTAATTCTTTGGTTGAAATATTTCTATTTTTTCTAATTTTTATTTGTATTAATTATTTTTTTTGTTAACTTGAATTGAAAAATGGTTCTATTTCATACACAGGATGGCAAAAATTAAAAAAAACTGAAATACTTAAAATATGGAGTTCAAACAGGTGAGTTATTCCAGCCATAACATACTAGAAAAAATAATATAGAAAGACTGAGACTGAAATGGTAAGTAGCCAAGTGGAATGGAGGTCAGGAAGTCTTCAAAAGCTGTAATATAATATATACAATATATATACGTGTGTGTATATATTATATATAAATATGTAATATATACAATATATGTACATGTGTATATATATTATATAGAAAACTAAATATATAATATAGAAATATAGAAAAAATATACATATATGTATTTTTTTAACAAAATGAATAATGTAATAGGAGATTAAGAATACAACACATTTGAGGACCACAGGAAAATATTCACATAAAGAGAAGACAGTAGTCAACCCAATACTGTACTCCTGATTACTCAATGAGAAGTTCAGTATCTAGAAATACTGATAACACAGGAAAATCCTCCTGTATCATAGATAGTCTTATAGTAAAGAAGTAAAATTAATGGGCAACTCCACCACTCCATATCTACGTATCACCCTAAGTAATCAACCTGTAAGAGGAACTGACACCAAAGTGTGTAAAACTCTTCTAGGTACAGTAATAAAATACAAATACAATTCGCAACATGTTTTTTTAACCTCAAGAAACTGTAAATCTGAACAGATGGACCAAAATATATAATAAGGCACAAGAAAAAAAGTAAGCTATAACAAGTAAGAGGACTGAGCAGAGGGTACAAGAAGCAGCCCAAACCCATTACGTGTCTTTAAGTTTAAAGTCTAACAAAGAAACAATTATAATCAAGTTTTACCATTTTTTCAGTTGTGCTTAACAAAGAAAATGTTACATAATTCACATTTATTGTATTTTCTGTATACTGAACTTGAGATGTATTAGTGGATATTGGGACTTACCATCTACTGAAGAAGGATTGTGACTGTGATGGTTAATTTTGTGTGGCAGTTCAACTAGGTCACAGGGTGCCCAAACATTTGGTTATTCTGGTGTGACTGTGAAGATGATCTTGATGAGACTGATATTTGAATCCATAGCCTGAGTGAAGTACATTATCCTCCTAAATGTGAGTGGACCTCATCTAATCAATTGAAAGCCTGAATAGAACAAAAAGGTTAAGAAGAGTCCTGCCTGACTGTCTTGAGCTGGGACATCTATCTTCTCCTGCCTTCAGAATCAAAACCCTGGCTGTTCTTGGTCCAGTATGGTCCTCATACTGAAAGCAAGCCATTGACTCTCCTGGGTCTCTGCAGGTCTCGAGAATTCTCACCCTCTGTAATCAAATGAATAAATTCCTTATAATAACTAATTATGCAATACATAAATACATACATACATATCCTATTGGTTCTGTTTCTCTGGAAAATGCTGACTAAAGTAATGACATTACCTGGTTCCAAATGCTATATTCTCTGTTTTTTCCCTAATTTTTTCTGCACATATCTAATATAAAATGCCAAAATATGTTTAAATGTATAAATCACATTGGTACACACAATGAATAATTAAAATAAATATGTATCTTTTTTCTTTTTAAATATTCAGTACCCCTCTTTGTTACATTCATTTTACATAGAAAATTCCATTTTATTCTCTCTTTTTTTTTTTGCACCTTTTCAACCTATATTTAAATTCACACCTACCTTATAGTCCTTTGTTTGGTGTTTCTTGTAATGATAGGTTGCAAATCTTGTTTGTGTTTTTATAGGATACAGCATTTGAAAACATACCACATCACATTTCTTCTTAAATAGGTGGTAAATTGGTGTTTAAAATCACCAGCACTTATCTCAATCTCAGTATATAGTCAATACAATAAACTAAAATAATGTGACATTTTCCTCATTAGGGATTATTTTTAAATGGTGAAACTTAATCAAGTTTGTTTTTCTCTTATTTGACATTTTTGCTCATTTTGCTTTTAGCCAGAAAGTAAATAGTATACTATTCTTTTCAGTCCTTACCTGATGCTACATACTCTAAGGATTTACTATATATGCATGTGTGCATATACACATCTTATAATCACACATAGTGTTACATACCAGGTTATAAAAGTTACCTACGCTAACGGCTTTATTTTGGGATTTCTAGTCATGAAAGGCAATGCTGACTGGCTAATGCAACTGCTCACCAGATCTTAATTCCTTGCCTGTCTTCCAGTTTAGAGATCATAAAAAGCCTCTATGAAGGGCTAGATAATTGTCTTCATTGCTTCTCTCAAATCTGCTGGTGCCAATGTGACACTTGTACCTATCATGTGCAAAGAAATCTTACAATCCAATAAAATAAGTCAAAAAATTCGGTGAAAATAGGCAAAAGATTTTAACAAACCTTTCATAAAAGAAGGTATGTAGTGGTCAATAAACACATACAAAGATGATAAATATCATTATCATCTAGGAAATAATATCAAAACCAAAATAGAATATCACTGCACATTCAACGGGATTGACACTATCATGTGTTGGTGAGGTTGTGAGGCAACTGGAATTATTATAATGCAAAACATACATTTATCATTAAATATCAGCAATTTTGATAATAGGCATTTTCCCAAAAGAAATGAAAACATATACTCAACAAAAGTCTTAGATGGGAATGTTTTTAAACAACTATATGTTTCATTGCCCCAAGCTGGAAAAAATTCAAATGTTCATCAACAAGCAAATGGGAAAACACATATTATATGGCAGTCACACAGGTAACATTAAAATTAAAAGGAATGACATACTGATATATACAGCACTATGGACAAATCAAAAAAACATTATGTTGCGCTAAAGAAGCTAGGTGCAAAAAAGTACCTACTGTGTGATTTTATTCATATAAAATTCCAAATTATTCAAAACTAACCGATAGTGATAGCAAGCAGAACAGTGGTAGTGCAGCAACCTGAGTTGTGGTAACCAAAGGCTACAGTAGAGATGAGATTGAAAATAATGAGTCAAGCCAGGCTCGGTGGCTCAGCCTGTAATCCAGCGCCTTTGGGAGGCTGAGGTGAGTGGATTGCCTGAGCCTGTGGGTTCGAGACCCGCCTGGGCAGGCAAGACCTCATCGCTACAAAAAATAAAAAAATTAGCCGGGCATGGTAGCAAGTGCCTGTAGTTTCAGCTATGTGGAAGGCTGAGGTGGAAGGATCACCGGAGCCCAGCAGGTCGAGGCTGCGGTGGCCGGGAGCGGCCACCGCACTCCAGTCTGAGTGACAGAGTGAGACTCCAACTCAAAAAAAAAAAAAAAAAAAAGAAGAAGAAAAGAAAAAGAAAATAGTGAGTCAAAGGAAATGTTCTGGTTTGATGGACATATTCTATATCTTGATTGTATTGTTGAGTTCCTAATTGTATTTATTTGTCAAAATGAATCAAACTATCCATTGTAAACAGGGCATACTTTATTTCAGGTAAATTATAGCCCAGTAAAGCTGATATCAAATTTTTAAAATAGGAAAAAACTATTAGTCTATCTGTTGATTATGACTATCATATGTTATAAATAAAAAATTTGGTTTTAAGATGTTCTTCTGCTGTGGTTTTTAATGCATATATACATTTTGATCTCTCTAGTTACACATCTGTGCTAACTCCTAACCCCTATGACTAAATGGTGTCATGAAATGTGAATATCTGTGCATGTGTTTTTATGTTTTCATTTATGCTGTTTGTACTATCAGAATTTAGCAAAGGATTTTGATAAGGAATAGAAATTAGTTTAACTATAGATTTCTCACATTTTAAATTGTGTTGAATAAGACTATTAAAATCCAATATGAACTTCAAGGATATTCATCCCCTCAGAACTTTTTAGTCTACTTCAGAAGGTGAATAAAAGCGCAGTAGCAATGTAATACTAATTGTGATAGAGGAAGTATGCACACTTCTACAGCTGATAGAAGAGTAAAATGCTTGACACTGATGCAACTACAGTAATTGGTTTGTTCTGCTCTGAGTTCAATTTAAAATGGCAATTATTTTTGAATGTGTGATTTAAATCTTTCAAGATATATTACAGTAAAAAAGGAAAAAGCTTTAGAATTGAAATGTAGATTCACACAACTAGTTATGGAGGAGAAAATTAGTGTCCATGAGATAACATTTAAACTTTATGTTGTGACTTCAATCAAGAATGAATTTGAATTTTTTGAATGTATTACAAAAGCATATGAATATATAAGACTAACCATTTAAAAATGACTTTTAACTTACAGTTACACCATAATTAAAGATAGTAAATGAGGTCTCATTCAATATGGCCAGCTGTGTCACTCTCTGAATACAAAAATATCCATCTAGGTCTGTTTCAAGTGTTTTTAAATTCATGTTTCTGCCATATTATATTGCAGGCAAGACTATCAGAGTTAAATGATCTCAGATTCATAGATTCATTTCTTTTTACCACAAATATTCATCTGTAAGAAAGGATATAAAAGTGAATATTTAGAAATACAAATGTATGATTTAACAAAATGATGGTGACCACTTTAATTCACAATGCAGTTTAAGGCAACAACATTCTCACTATATTTAAAATTTAGTAAGATAAAAATTGTGAGAATTTATACATTAAGGTGTAATTCTTGATAGGAAAATTACACTAGAGTTAAATTTCCTGCAAACAGTATTTCCATGCAAACAAGGAAAATGCCATTTAATAATTGAAAAACATTAAAGAATGTTCACTTGTGTATATAACAATAGGAAACAGGGTCCAAGAGGTTTTCTTAAGTTTATTTTACAAAGGGAATATTTATATCATTATTATTTAATTTCATTGATTTTCCTTTCTTGTTATGCGTTGCAATTTTAATGTTTCTCATTTTTATTTCACTGTGATTTGCCTCCTTATACCATCAAGTTTACCAATGCAAATGGACGAAATAATTGATCCTTGGCTGTCCTGCTGCTGCCAATATTATTTCACATTTTGTATATGGAAGGCCACTGAGAAGAGTATACTGGCTACTCGTTAAATTTATGTTCTTGTTTCCATCTCTCCACTCCTAACCATACCCTTTTTAAATGATTTTAATTACCATAATTAACAATGTTGGCAAATGGATGAACGTTAATAAACTGACTTAATGTGGTTTCAGGTTTTTAGCAATATAACATTCTAAAAACAAATGAATTTTTTTTTTGCCAATTAGAGTTTAATTAGAAACAAAAGCAAAACAGGGTGGGGGAGTAGTTGTAGTAATAATAGATTCTATTTAATTACTTAAATTTTCCAGGCACTATGATATATATTGTACATTTATTCTACTTCTGTTAACTTCAGAAAAAATAAAAATTGAGTAGAAAAATGGTCAAATCTTGTATTAATCTAGGGATGAATGTGAAAAGTGTGATATTACACACACGTATGCACACACACTTGATTTTAAATTTCATATCTGAGACTTCACCTCTACATTGCATTCTAAATAACAAGAAATCCACAATATCTATATAAGTCCAGTGTTGCAGACTCATTGACACATACATAATAAAAAAAGACAAGCAGGTGGTCTCGGTGGCTCAGCCTGAAATCCCAGCACTTTGGATGGTCGAGACAAGTGGATTGCCTGAGCTCACAGATTAGAGACCAGCCTGGACAATTTGGCTAGACCGCATCTCTACAATTAAAAAAAAAAAAATTAGTTGAGGGTGGTACAGTGCTCCCGTAGTTCCAGCTACTTGGAAGACTGAGGCGGAAGGATGCTGGAGCCCCGCAGGTAAACACTGGAGTGACTGTGAGCATGCCACTGCACTCCAGTCTGGGTGACAGAGTGAGATTCCAACTCAGGAAGGAAGGAGGGGAGGAAAGGAGGAAGGAAGGAAGGAAGTCCAAAATTCTGGACGAACCCCATTTGTATTACCTTGCTGAAGTTATCATAGCAAAATAGCACAGATGAAGGGGCTAAACAGTTTAAAATTATTTTCTCAGCTCTGGAGGTTAAAAATCTCAAGACCAGGGCAACCTCTTTGGGTCCCCTTCTACTGTAGGAGCCTCTCTGTTCTCTCAATAAATCCTGCATTCTCACCAAAATAAATAAATAAATAAATAATCTCAAGACCAATATTTAACAAGTTTGGATTTGTTTTGTTTTGTTTTTGTTTTTTAATGTCTGTCTCCTTTACCTTGAAGATAACCCTCTCACATGGTCTTCTTCTTACTTGGGTCCAAGATTTTCAGTTAAGAATATCAGTCATATTGAATTAGAACTCACCTTAACAACCTCAACTAACCTTAATTACTTCTTTAAAAGCCCTATTGCCAAATACAGTCACATTCTGAGGTGTAGCATTTAGGACTTCATCATAAGAATTTGGGACACATTTCAGCCCCATGTCTCACCAAATTTTCCCACCATTTTAATGTGATAACATCCCACCACATATATCTCAAAATTATTTAACATAATTTTATATAAAACAGAAAAAATTTTCCATTAAGGATATATGCTTTTGAAGTATGTTTGTATCTTGTTACAAGCATTCAGAGGAAGAAAAAAGCATTTATTTTTTATGATATTATAAAACACTTTAGGTTCATTTGTTTGTTAGTAGAATAACTAAGTAGAGTTTGGTTGGGACAGACTTTAATTACTATAAAAATGTATTTTTTAATTTATTTATTAGAAAAGCAGGGTGCCAAGCACCAGTAGAATTGGCATCATCAAGGAACAAAAAATTCAACATCTTGTGACCTACCCTATTCTTACAAAAAGAATATGTATTTTAACAATTTCCTTGGGTGATTCTTATGTACAACAAAGTTTGAAGAAAACAACATAAATAAGAAATCAATGGAAATACAAAGGAGCGATGTCAGAAGCAAGAAAGAATGGTGCAGAAGATTGATTTTCCTTTTGTCATTTCTTTCCCTAGGACTACCTAACTTATATATAACTTGTATATATAAGACATAATTTATCAAACAATGTTACTTAAAAGTGTTTAGTAATTGTTTTATCTGTTTCCTGGGATAATGCAGTCCAATGATAGAGGTTTTATAAATGTTATTTTTAGTAGTAGTAGGCAAAAACTATTTCTTAAAATGACAGTATTAAAAATATTTTGGGGAAATATAAAGGAAGATGTGGTCAATTAGTTTGAGCAGGTCTGCACATTATATCTTTCTTACATATTTACGACATGGATCAGCATATCAAAGACTGAAAATTTTGGTGATAAAAAAATGTGTAATGTTGTTTAACTCTTTTTGTGTCCCAAACCACAGACACCTTTTTACTTAAACTTCTGCCAATGGATATTCAATGCCAAGTTCCAATTCCAGCTCATTACTTTGTTGATAAAATTTGGGGCAAATATTTAACATACTTAAATCTTAATTATTTCACAAATAAAATGAGAGATGATAATATTTACCTATGTTACAGTATAACAGAAAATGGCCCAGTTTCTGAATAAATGTAGTCGTTATTTAATGCAAGATATCTTGGGGAAAGCTAAGCCACAACAAATCGAAAAATATATAATTTATTGCCTCTTGAACTACAGGAGTTTGAACCATGCAGGCCAGCTTATGTGGATTTTTTAAACAAAATGCCAATAGGGTTGCAAAACCCACATATTTGGTGGTCCAACTTGGTGTTGGGACAAATTATCCATGCATACCATGGGACAACTGTAGGTATGGTTGCTAATATATATACTGTTCATATATAATTAATATATTGTTCAGATATAGTATATGTATAAATAATTCTAGCATTTATATAGCTGTAAATCTATGTAGACAAAATTATATTTAAAATAATTATAAATTATATAAGATTATATGATCATTATAGGATTTCATATCTCATATAATATTTACAATTTTCATACCCTCCTACAGTTACAATTTAATACACAAATCTCTTCCAACTTAATCAATTTTCTGTCATTTTTAAGGACACAAGATTTTTATCATTTCATCGATATCATTTTGGAATTTTTTTTTTTTTTTTTTTTTGTTCTCATTCTATAACTCTCCTGCCAAAATCATTTTCAAAGATTAGTTTCCTACAACACCTATTTGGTCTTATAAAGATGAGAATAGAGAAGCGCCTGGAATCACTTCTCTTTTTTTTTTTTTTTTTGAGTTGGAGTCTCACTCTGTCGCCCAGACTGGAGTGCAGTGGCCTCTCCCGGCCACCGCAGCCTCGACCTGCTGAGCTCCAGCGATCCTTCCGCCTCATCCTTCCGAGTAGGCAGAATTACAGGCATGCGCTACCACGCCTGGGTGATTTTTTGATTTATTGTAGAGATGAGGTCTTGCTGCCCAGGCGGGTCTCGAACCCGTGGGCTCAGGCAATTCACTCACCTCAGCCTCCCAAAGGCGCGGGATTACAGGCTGAGCCACCGAACCCAGCTGGAATCACTTCTCTATTCTCCTCTCCATAAGACATATTTTAAAAACATGGATTTTTAATTTTGCATGAGTAGACAAGGTTATAATTTTTTAATGAAGGTAGAAAAATTCCTATGCTTAAGTTTTAAAGAGGTATGACTCAGTGATTTCTTTAGCATGGCTTTTAAGGAGGCTGGCAAGTTAGTACTTGTATACTAAAAAAACTATATGATAAACTGCACAAGAATTATATTGTTTACACAAAACCAAATTAAGATACCTACAAAGCCTGTTCTTTCAAGTCATTACTAGCAGTAGTTCAAAAGCAAGCCAAAAAAAACTTATTTTAAGAAATGCTAAAAAAATGTAAAAATATTTTCCAAATAATAGTAAAAGAACTAAATATTTTTCTGAATTTACTGTGCTCCAAGTCAAGTTAGTCAAGTAGATAGAATATAGAGCAATTTCATATGTATCTTATATTGTACAGTTGCAGGTATTTGGGGTGGGGAAGAAGAATTAATTTGCCATGTCTTATTTTAAATTAATAATATTTATTTTGTACTTAAATTTTCCACTTACATTAATACTTACTGCTAAATATTAATGACTTTTAGCAAGTATTAATTAAAAATAAATATGAATTTTATTTTAAAGTTAATAACATGATAGAGTAGTTTCATAGATTTTTGTCAGTAAGTCATTTTTGCATACTTAAACACTTTTTTCAGTGTGTTAAAATTCTCAATATTTATTTTTGTGACTGAATTTAATTTTTTTAATGTTGCACTCACAATCAGAAGTAATTTTGTTAATTTTCCTTATTGTCTAATATATTTTGATCATCGCACAAATATATAATACAGGTTTTGTTTACTTTGCCATTTTATTATCTTTTTATTCATGATGCTTTTATATAGTTTTACAGTTATTTTTTCTCTGTTCAATAAATTAAAATCAATTTTATAAAATTTAATGGAAATCTGTGGCACTTTCAAGTTCTGTACTTGTTGGAGTAGATCAATATTTTGTTATAAATTAAATATTTTTCAAGTTTTTTTACCATAAACAAGTATATTTAATTATTTACACTTTTTGTTTATGTTTGATGCCACACTTTTATTACTAATTAGTAAAATGTCTAACTTATGTTAGTTTAGTGAGTCATCTTTAATTTCATCTCTTGCTTTTATTAATTTTTAAATTTACAGTTTAATTTTCAATAATCCCTGTGCTCTTAATGCTTATTTTATTATTATTGTTATTTTATTTAGCCTATTATAATTTGTTATGATAATTGATATATCTGATTTTTGAATCTTGTTTTATTTAATGCTTCCTTTTGATTTTTTTTCCTCTTTGATGGTTTTGGAGGTTTGAACACAACTTTCTGTTTATTAAATTTTGCCACTTTATTTCTAACAACTACAATTAAATCTGTTTCTCTATAATTATATGTTATATAAGTATATAAGCATGCACTTACACATAACATTATCTATAATTTACTATAATATAAAAATATATATTTAACAACTATATATACAATAAGCACAAATGTAAATATGTGTGTACATGCATATATATAGATGATAGAGAGATAGATATTCACATAGTCATGTGCTTCAAAATGATGTTTTGGTCAACAATGGACCCCATTTACAATGGTGGTTCCATAAGATTATAATATTGCATTTTTAATGTTCCTTTTCTATGTTTAGATATATTTAAATTTATCATCTACAATATTCAGTACAGTAACATGCTGTACAAGTTTGTAGCCTAAGAGCAATAGGTTACACATATAACCTGGGCATGTACTAGGTTTGTGTAAAGTTATTCAATGATTTTCGCACCATGATACAATCACCTAATGGTGCCCTTCTCAGAACAAATGTCCATCATTAAGTAACGCATGACTGTGTACACACACACACACACACACACACACACACACGCACGCACACACATACATAAATACACGGGGAGAGACATTTTTTCTTAATCTA
This sequence comes from Cephalopachus bancanus, assembly GCA_027257055.1. Lineage (NCBI taxonomy): Eukaryota > Metazoa > Chordata > Mammalia > Primates > Tarsiidae > Cephalopachus > Cephalopachus bancanus. The sequence goes on along the minus strand of JAPVLO010000005.1, from coordinate 13,171,318 downwards.
ACCTCACCAATTACACAAACTCTTGTCTCTACAAAGAGGAATTTAAGACTCTTATCAGATTTATTTTCTCATATATTTTGAGAATGCTTACTTGAACTTCTAAATTCCTAGTCACATTATATTCAAAGTACAATTGAATATTGGTTTCCTCTCATCTATGTGCATTGGCCGCTTGACACTACTTCAATGAATTAACTAGTATATTTGTCATATTTCGATAATACAAATGACTCCAAAATCTTAGTGACTTTAATTAATAAAGGTTTACTTTAGCTCATGCTACATGTTCATTTTAGGTTGGTAGTAGACCTTAGTTCACTGACGTTACTCATGAATGGAGGCTAATTAAAGGGCAACCTCACAAATAAATAAGTGCCAGATGAAAAAAATCAAAACAGGCAATGAAATACTCTTTTCACAATCTATTTGTCTGAAATAAACACAAGCACGGGAAAGTGAAAGCCTACCATGCTCCTGAAAGAAGATAAGAATTAAATATTTGTGTTGTGAGTAACATTAATGATCACCACACTCCATAAAAATATAAAATAAAGTTATGAAATAATATCTATATTATTTTATTATAATTTACTTATTGGAAATGTTTCTTGTATTTCATTATTAAGGATGAAGTAATTTAGATTGATATAAATATACACTTATATATAAACACACATATATGCATATATACAAGTTAAAGAATTTGCATTTCTTTTTTTTTTTTGTTTGCTTTGTTTTTCGTTTTTTTGGTTTTTTTGAGTTGGAGTCTCACTCTGTCACCCAGACTGGAGTGCAGTGGCCGCTCCCGGCCACCGCAACCTCAACCTGCTGGGCTCTGGCGATCCTTCCGCCTCAGCCTTCCGAGTAGCCGGAATTACAGGCACGCGCTACCACGCCTGACTGATTTTTTGATTTATTGAGAGATGAGGTCTCACTGCCCAGGCGGGTCTCGAACCCGCGGGCTCAGGCAATCCACTCACCTCAGCCTCCCAAAGGCGCGGGATTACAGGCTGAGCCACCGAGCCCGGCTGAATTTGCATTTCTGTACACATATTTACTTGTGTTAATGAAGCAACTCATTTTAGTTTTTTAATTAGAAAAGTATTTTTTCTTTTTAGTAAAAACAATTTTTATTATCTATGAAAAGTCTTCAGATGAATTTTGATCTTTGCATTATTTTAAGAAGTGTGTTAATATTTTAGTCATGACATAATATTGTTCATTAGGAATATTTTTTATCTTTCACACTAATAGTGACGTTTTTGCCATTTCCTAATTGATGTCCCTTGTCCCCAAGCTTTCAAAATCATTTTTTGCACTTGCCTTCAAGCCCTTAAAGACAGCTTTTTCAAAGGCCAATCGGCTGCTACTAATAATGTCTTCATGGGCCTTCCAACATAAAGTGATTGCCAGATCTTGAAGTCACTTCCACATGTTTTGGATTTTTATTACAGCAACACCCCACTAACAGGTACCAAACACTTTTCCAATTTCTGTAGAAGTAAGAGATTTTCCCAGAACTTAGTAAATTAAAAAAAAATTATTATGTTAATGGTTCTATGGTTTAGGAGTTCATAGAGGACAGAGAAGGGGATAACTTGGCACTGCTCCACAAAGATGTTGGTGACCTTTCCTGAAACATTTGATGGCTGAAGGCAGGAATTATCTCAAGGTTCCTTCAGTCACATAAGTGAGTGCCTGGGTTGTTACACAGTCATGGTAACCACACCAAAGACATGCACTCACATTTTCTTTAATTATTTGCATATCCTTTTTTGTTTTTAACATATAAGTATATTATGTATTTAAAATGTACCCTGGGACATGGTATGAAATAAAGATTCTAATTTTATCTTTCTATGTCTTTTTGTTATCCAACCATTACTTGTTAAAATTAACATCTTTACACTATCCATTTGAGAAGCCATTATTATTTATTGTATGCTATATGAAACTGGCCACTTTCTGGATTTTCTACTATGTTGTATTAGTTTTATTGACTAACCATGTGCCAATATCATTTTATTTTAATTATAGAGAAATCGTTTTACTATCAAGATTTCCTCATCTCATTATCTTTTTTTCATTATTTCCCTTGTTATCCTTGCAAATTTCTTCCAAATGAGCCTTGTAATCATTTGCTCTGGCTCTGAAAGAATACTGACATTTTTATTGAGGTGATATAAAATTTATAGCTTAGAGGATTCTCGGGAAGATGGCAACGGAGGCAGTGGGACTAAGCGAGTCCCAGTGTGAGTGAGTATGTGGAAAATTTTGCATATGTGTAGGTAAGTGGGCGTGTGAGTGGCTGACTGGTTAACACAGGAGCAAGTGTCCATAGCAAAGGCAGGTACTGCAGCGGCTCTGTTTGGTCCCTAGTGCTATACTATAAGAAAGGGATTGGCTGGCCTCGGTGGCTCAGCCTGTAATCTCAGCACTTTGGGAGGTCGAGGTGAGTGGATTGCCTGAGCCTGCGGGTTCGTGACCCGCCTGGGCAACTTGGCGAGACCTCATCTCTACAACAAATCAAAAAATTAGCCGGGCATGGTAGCGCGTGCCTGTAGTTCCAGTTACTTGGAAGGATGAGGCGGAAGGATCGCCAGAGCCCAGCAGGTCGAGGCTGCGGTGGCCGGAAGCGGCCACTGCACTCCAGTCTGGGCGACAGAGTGAGACTCCAACTCCAAGAAAAAAAAAGAAAGAAAGAAAGAAACGGATTGATAGTAGTGGGATACTTCTGGGATGGGTGGTGGTGGGCAGGACAGCATCAATAAGGGTTCCTGATCTCAAATCAGGCAAAGTAGGGACCAAAGGGAGGCCCAAACTTTGCCTTTATGATGGATTTAAAGTCTCTCATACTCAGTGATCTATCACAGAAACAGAGAACAGAATACCACATGTTCTCACTCATAAGCGAACTCTGAGCATTTACCATAATGCAATAAGAAAAGGGTGGGAAGTAGTGGGATACTGCCAGGGTGGAGTTACAATATCAATAAGGGTACCTGATCTCAGTCCAGGAAAAATGGGGACCAAAGGGAAACCCAAACTTTACTTGTACTTGTATTCCTAATTCCGAATTGTACTCCTCACTCTTAAATAAATAAATAAAATTTATAGATTAAAGATAAGTTATATTATTTTACATTATATCTATCTATCCTGAAACATAGCATGTCTTTACATTTGATCTTTACATTTGATCAAGCATTTTTCATTCTTTCAAGAGCGTTTTATTGTAGGAATCATATAGTTTTTCCACATTATTTTTGACATGTTGATTTTGTAACTTTCCAAATTAATATTCTCTTAGTTTGGGTACTAGCTTTCTCCTTGAATCTTTTGTATACTTGCACCATCTAACATTTTCATTTCCAATGATTCCTCTAATCTGCTTTGTTCTTTGGAATGGTATTGTTAATTCCTCCACATAGTACCAAATTTTTATAGAGATAATGAGCATTCTTGTTTCTTCTGAGTGTATCATTTTCCAATTAAGTAGGATGCTGGTTTTTTTACATGTATTTATTTTACATATACATTTATTTATGTATAATATATAATATATGTAATATATATTTAATATATGTATGTTGCATACATGAATATATTACATATACATGCATTACATATACTTGGAATATACATGATAATATCACTTATACTACATGTATTATATATAGTACATTTATTACACATACATACATTACATATGTTTGCATATGTATGCTTAAGAGTGGAGAAATGTTTTCACATTTGGAAAATACACAATAAATATAATTAATATAAAATTAATTTATTATGTATATTATTTTTATTTCAAATGTGAAAATTTTTTGTGTATTATTTTATTGAGGTTTTTGAATAGAAAAAGTATTGAATGCTGACAATGTGTTTTCTATATCTGTGAAGGTAATATGAATTTTTCCTCCCGAGTTTTACTAATATTGTGATTATATTAGTTGATTTCAAAATATTGCACTGCTTTTACATTTTTATAATAATCCCACCTAGTCATGATATATAGAGATCATATAAATATAAAATTTAAGTAAAATTTGTTTCTAAAATACGTACCATACAAATATAAAATTAACATAGAACTTCAGTATGAATTAGCAAATGGATAATTCTGTAGAGATATTATCAATTTTGCATGAAAATCCATTAGCCTATCTACTAGAATAGGCCAAGATCAGTGCTTTTATTTTTTTTTAAGTACTATCTTTAAATCAATAGTTATTTCAGAAATTTAAAAAAACATTCTAATGTAAAAACTCAGTGAACCAAACCAATATGTTGCTAACCAAACTTTAAGAAATCAGTTTCAGATTACCATTAACAGAAGCCCACAGCTCCTTTCTTCAAAAAACAAATTATGCTTGTCATCTTAAAATAATATTGTGCCTGATGAAAGATTAGACTGATGACTTTTCATTCAGGAAGTATGTATAATCTAGATATAAGGAGTGGAAATTAACTTTCTTGGAGCTACATCTGAAATAGTTTTCTGAATCCTAATATGAAGAGCATTGACTAGAATTTAGCATATCTAGGTTTCCCAGTTTTTATTGAATCTCATTATTTGTCTTTGTCATATCAGTTATTTGTGAGAGGAATGGCAAAGTAACTCGACTATTTACTTTCACTTATTTTGGAGAGTTGCATCTCAATCCAGAAATTTATTAATAATTTCTCATTGTCACTGATCACATCACATGGATTTTAATCAGAGCAGTTTCTTAATTACATGTAACTATGAGCTTCTTTTCAAATCTCCTTGGATTTTAAATTGTACGTTTACTCATTTGTTTAAACCTTGTTCAGTGCAGGCATAGCAAAGCATTATTTTCTGTTCCATTTTCCAGATAACACAGAAAAAGCCAAAGAAAAGAAAATACACAACAGCAAGAAAAACTCAGTGAAATACTACTTGGAAGAAGCCGGGCTCGGTGGCTCAGCCTGTAATTCCATGCTTTGGGAGGCTGAGGTGAGTGAATTGCCTGAGCCCGCGGGATCGAGACCCGCCTGGGCAACTTGACGAGAACTCATCTCTACAATAAATCAAAAAATTAGCTGGGCGTGGTAGCACGTGCCTATAGTTCCAGCTACTTGGAAGGCTGAAGCAGAAGGATCGCCGGAGCCAGCAGGTCGAGGCTGCGGTGGCCAGGAGCGTGCCACTGCACGCTGGGCAACTCAAAAAAAAAAAAAAATAGTACCTGGGAGAACAATGCATAAACTTTATATTATTCAGTTTATAAGATCAACAAATAAACTAAGTTTAAACATATATCCTTAAATAATAAGTGACTGGCATGTTAAAGAAATGATAATAATGAATAATACATGCCAATAATGTTTATTATAGGCAGAATTCTTTGAACAAGACTTATTTTCAGCTTACTTTTATGGGAAATTATGTTGACTATTTTCCCAAGGTCCTAAAATAATAAGTAGTTGTGCACAAATTCAAATTTTAGCCAACTCAGGAGCATGAATATTATGTGAATAATCTGCATCAAGAAGAATAAGATAATAGGTAAGGGTCTTGTTTTAATCTTCCGCATGTGATTGCCCAGCTCTAAATGGATCAAAGACCTAAACGTGAAACCCAAAACTATAAGAACCTTACAAAATGCATGTGACATCCTGCATGGGATCCCATCCTGCAGTGGGAAATTGAAGTTGGCAATTAATTCCTGATCAAAATCCCAAGTGCCCATGCCATAAGAGATAAGATAGACAAGTAGGACCTCATCAAACTGTCAAGCTTCTGCAAAGCCAAAGAAATCATTGAAAGAGCAGGGAGACAGTCCACAGACTGGGAAAAAAAATATTTGACAACTGTACATCTGATAAAGGCCTAACATCTAGGATATTCAAGAAGCTCAAATGTGCCAAAAAGAAAAAACAAACAGCCCCATTACAAAGTGGGCAAAAGATATGAATAGATGCTTCTCAAAAGAAAGCATACAAGCAGTCAAAATATACATGAAAAAATACTCAGCCTCACTAGTCACCAAAGAAATTCAAATTCAAACCATACTGATATACCACCTAACTCCAGTCAGGATGGCCATCATCGATAACTCAAAAAGCAACAGATGCTGGAGAGGATGCAGCAAAAAGGAAATACCTCTGCACTGTTGGTGGGAGGGTAAACTAGTACAACCTCTGTGGGAAACAGTGTGGTGATTCCTAAAGGATCTAAAAATCAACCTACCATATGACCCCACAATCCCCCTATTGGGAATATACTCAGAGGAACGCAAATCACTCTGTGAAAAAGATACCTGCACATGCATGTTTATTGCAGCATTATTACAATACCAAAAACTTGGAACCAACAGTATTGCCCACCAAAAGAGAACTGGATAAAAAAATGTGGTACATATACACGATGGAATATTATGCAGTCATAAAGAACAAAATTATGAACTTCACAGCAACTTGGATGGACTTAAAGGCTATAATACCGAGGGATCTATCACAGAAAAAACAACAACCGAGTATTACATGTTCTCACTCATAAGCGGACCTTGAACAACTATTGTAATACTATAAGAAAGGGATTGGTAGTAGTGGAAACAGCCAGGGGTGGTTGGGGGCAGGACTGGCAGTAGTGGGAAACTGGGTCTCTACATAATGAACATTTGTATACCTAAACTTGAATTGCACCCCACATATTTAAAATAAAATTTTTAAAAAAAGATAAATCAAAGTAAATAAAAGTAAATGTTTTTTAATAAATATCTCCATTGATACACAGAAACAAAATGAAATCAAACAAGCAAACGAAAATAAGAAATTCCTGTACATACTGTCAGATGAAATAAAGCAGAAACAAAGCAAAAAATAAAACTATTCATGAGCTTCCAGTGGCCTTTAAAGGTGATAGCACAGAGTGTCAATTTCCAGGCTTATCTCTGCTACTCTGTAATTTATAAGGAAAAAAATTTTAAAATGCATAAACATATAAAAATAAAGGTCAGAGTAAACTGGAAAACCTAATATAAAGAGATTAATGAACTATGGCTAGCATGATAATTCTCCATATTAGTTGTAGCATTTCAAGAAGAGGCAGGAAACACCAAAGTTTTATAAGGATTGATATTTAAGGTGATTTGAAAAAGGCTGGCATGGTAGATGACAAAAGATTGAATGAATTAAAAAGTGTATTTATTTAGTGTGTAATAATTAAGCTTGAATATTTCAGGCATTGTTCTAGGTTTCAGGGAGACTGATACACAAGGAAAGATCATTGTCATTTCACCCTAGTCTTGAATTGTGACTTCTCTGTTGATAATAGAACAGTATGAAGAAATAGTTCAATTTGGACCATGATATATATCCACTAAACTCCAAATACTTTCTATTCTATTAGCATCATATAAAGTTTTGGTAGTTCAAGAGAAAGGGAAGTTTGTGCTGTGGACAATTTAGATGTTCTTGCACATGCAATCTGGCAACATCTCAAAAATATTCAGAAATTGTCCTATTTACCAAATGTAGAAAAAGAATGGAGAAAGACAAAAGTGATTCCAAGAAATAACCTTGACCCATATTAAAACATATTGGAATATTTACTTCTATATTTTTTAGAGGAGAGACTAGGACCAGTCACCAAAATAAAGTAGAAAACAGCAATTCTCACGAAATGATACCGAATGATAAAACCAGAGTTGCATATTAGGCAACAAATACAAAAGTCAGGAGACACATAGAAGGATCAAAAGAAAAAAAGGAGGTTTATAACAAGAAGATGGGCTTGTAGAACAATAAATAAACTAGACTTTGAAGGAACTTCCTCATGGGGTGGTGGAGTAGAGGACAGATCATTATCTTCTTATTTAAAAAGGAAAACCTTTTACCTGAGTCTTGGTTTACCAACTCAACTTAAAGTGATGTTCTCACTCATAAGAGGACCCTGAACAATTAAAATACAATAAAAAAGGGATTGGGAAATGGCCCGCCGGGGGGAGAGTCACACCTCATCAATAGAAGTGGTTACCAAAGTGAGGTCCATAATTTACCTGTACAATGACCATTTGTGTATCCAATTCTGAATTGTACCCCACATTCTTTATATAGTATTTTGCTATTTTTATTGTTTCACTTTTGGTTATGATGAACCCAATTTAGCAAAGAATTTCAGGTTCTAATTTCTTAGGAGAGAAAGCCTGGCTATAGTAAACATTCATATGGGTTTACTCGTTATCAATTTATTGGTTCTCAGTTACAAATTCACCATTCTTTTCCCTGTTTTTTTAATATACTGAAGTTGGACTATGGCACCCCAGTGGCTTCCAAAGGATCTTCACAATACTTCAGTGGGTAGTTTCTCAACAACTCTAGTCAGCAGCTCCAGTAGACAGTTTTCTGCTCACCACTTCAAGATTCTCTTCAATTACTTTCATAGTCATTATTCAGTGTGCTAAAGCAACAACCTCTTCAAGAAGACCTGAACCTCAGCTTCCAAGTAATGTATGTAGGAGGCTGATGACTCTTCCAAATCTTTATCTTTTTTGTGTAATCTACCTCAGCCCTAGGAGTAGTGGCTGTACCACAATATCCACTATTCCTATTTCTTATAGATATATATTTATCATTTTTAGTAACTAATTCCCTTTACTATTTGACACATTTATTGAATAGTTCTTGTTCAAATTACTGATGTAATTCTGCCTCCTGACTGGACCTTGAATGATATAATAAGCATGCAAATATTTATTAGTAAGGGAGTGTTCTGTGTTAGTTGTTTGAGATCAACAGTTGTTCCTGTTTTGGCCAATTATTTCCCCACCCCACCACCCATGAGATCAGATAAATCACCCAGTGTTCTTTGTCTCAGGGGATTTTTCTGTCCAAACTGCTTTAAACTACTGGAAATTGCAGAGGATTTCCAACATAGATTAAAATGAAATCGAATTAAGACAAGATTAGGAATGCACCTTTATTCCACACCTATGCCAACTCCACAGACTAGGGAAAAAAATTAGTCTTCGTTTGAAATAACTACAGAAAGAAAAATATGAGAGGAGAGATATGAATAGTTGTAGAGGAGACTTTGAGTGTCTAAAATATTCTGTGTTGCCTTTATGTCTGAAAGGAATTTTGGCTGATTGGAAAATTCTTCAGTTCAATGTTACTTTACTCAAGCCATACTTAACCTTCTTGATTGTGTACATATACCCTGTGAGGCCATCTGACATATCTCCTTTTATGAACTTGATTTGTTTCTAGATGCTTTAAAAAAAACCCAAAACCTTCAACAGACCAAATCTAAGTAGTATTGACTAGATTGAGCAAAAAATTCATTTAGTATTATACATCGTATTAATATATAGATTCTGTTACTCATTTAAGAATATTTTTACCTAAAACACTTTTAACATTGTTGGTGTAGCACTAATCTTTCTTCCACTTAAAAAGCACTGATGACCACTAAGGCTCATCTCTATTTCCTATATTCAAAAACTAGTATCTCCTTTGGTTGTTTCTTTACTCTACTTTTCTTGTCATTACTTGAAGTGTTTCTCTAATTAACTGATTTCGTTTTCTGCCCTGTTTATTTTTGTCTTATTTATTTTATAATAATAATCTTTTTGAAGTCAAATTGATTTTTAATTACACATTTTTGCTTTTTCATCCTAATCAATTTTGTTTTAATTGATTTTATATTTCTTATTTCATCGCCTCTTCCATTGAGTTGCATTAAAAGTATTTATTAAGGAGAAGATAAATTATCTTTCTTGAACATACTCCTTCCATAAAAGACTCTTTCTTTGCCAGGATATGTTATTTATCACCTAATTCCCCTTTTCCATCTGCATTTTCTTGCAGATTCTCCTACCATTACATATATTTTCTTTGAATTCATCTTTGACATGAGTAATTTAGTCTTGTTTTCATCTTGATTTAAATTCATTGTTAATGAATAGTTAATTCAATTTCTCCCTTATCTTAATGTTCTTTGCGACTTCTCTACAGAATCTGCTTGTTTTCTGCAATAAATCTTTTGACTTATAGAAGTGGTTTCTTCAGATTTGCTGTCACATGTTACAATCACTCAAATACTGTATATAAAGAGTACTGGAAAGGCACACATGAATATGGTTAATAGGCTTTTGTCCTCATATAATTTATGAGGTAAATGAGGGAATATGAAACTAACAAAGAGACTTGAAAACTCTTGAGGGGAGCCAATGATGTTTTGTTTTATACAGAGAGTACTAAGCTCAACTTGACTCAGAGGTTGAGGTCAAGCCAGGATAGAGCTTTTGTTCAGTCTTTTCTGAAGTTGTTTAAATTCACGGTGTTAACTCAACCGCAGAGATTATACCCCACCACTGCTACCCATGATGTCTCACATTTGAATGATTAAAGTTGCTCTATAACAAAAAGTAGGGGCTTGGGATTCAGGTATCTTCTGAAGAAAACTCCTAGCATACTGCAAATGTTACTGGAAAGGGGTCGCTCATTAACTTATCCTTTAGAATATTAGTGTAGGCTTAGAAAAATCATTATTAGAGTTATGAGTGAGATCTTTGTGTAGTGCTTCTCTATATTACACTATAAGGCCTAGACAGTATGTTTAGAAAAGTGTTCATGGTGTGAATATTCTCTGTGAATGTAACATCTAGTTTCTCAGACAGAAATTTCACTATTGATTGCTTAAATAAAATTTTACATTTATGTAACACAAATTATGTAACATTTCACATTTCAGCTAACTTATTTCTAATAAACAATATTTTTAGAAGGCTAGCAAATAAAATGAAGTATAAAACCTGCTTGCAAAATAAAGCATAAAACTAGAAAATGTTGAAAAGAAAAATATATCACCAGCAAGAAAAAACTCTATTCGTTTGAGGTATATATTGCCAGACTGCCTCTTTTTCACAATTTCAATCTGATAGTCTCCTGTTTTTTCCATTTTTATTTCTGATTCAGGAGGTGTAAGTACATGTTTGTTTAATGGACATATTGTAAAGCAATGGGGATTGGGTCTCAGGTGGCCCAAACCTCAGATAGTGAACATTGTAAACGATAGGTAACTTCTGAACCCTATCCCCTCTCCAAGCCTCCTCCCTTGTTGGTGTCCTCAGTGTCTATTATTTCCATCTTTGTGGTCATTTCACTCCCATGTATAAGCCAGAACATGTTGTGTTTAGTTTTCTGTTTCTGAATCAGTTTACTTAGGATGATGATCTTCAACTTCATTCTTTTTGCTGCAGAGAACACAATTTCATTCTTTTTTATGACTGCATAGTATTCCATAGTGTAGATATGCCATATTTTTTTTTATCCAGTTAATTGTTGGTGGGCATTTCAGTTGGTTCGATGATTTCGTTATTGTGAATAATGCTACAATGAACATATGAGTACAGGTATCATTTTTATATAATGATTTGTCTTTCTTTGGGTAAATCCCTATTAGTGGGATTGCTGAGCCAAAGAGTAATTCAATTTTTAGTCCTTTGAAATAGCTCCACACACACTGTTTTCCATAGAGGTTGACCTAGTTTGCAATCCTACCAACAGTGAATGAGTGTTTCCTTTTCTCTGCAACCATGCTATCATCTGTTGTTCTTTGACTTTTTAATTACAGTCATTCTTGAGAGGGGATAGTCATAAACTGGTTAGGCAGACAGAAAGGGAGAGTCTCAAAGAGACTTAACTGCAGGAACACCCCCTGCATCATCCCCATTATATAATTGTTGTTTGAAAATGTGGTTAATGTGGTTAAGAGCATCCTCTCAACCCAAGATGCACTGCTAAAAGGGACTTTTTGCTGCTGAAACACAGGTGCAGTAACTTAACTAAGTATCCTAACTTGACCTTGGCTTATTATAATAACATTAACATAGCATTTGCATTGCAGTTTTTCTCCCCACGTTCCCCTGCCAGTGGGCTTTCTTGTGGGACTTATGGATAATATTCAAGATGGAGTAACTTTGGTCAAGGATCCACATGCACAATAAAAATTGGGTCAATGGAAATAAGGGGTGGATGAGATGTAAATGAGAGAAACACCCCCAGAAAAGATAAGATAAAAATTACAAACCCCTAGCACTGGTTACCCATTTCAGGCCTGTCTGCCTCTTTTTCTGGAGAGATTTGTTGCTTAATAAACTCGTTCTTTCATTCATCCTTTTGGTGACCATGCTCCTTAATCGTCTTGGTCATGGGGAAAGAACCTGAGGTTACTAGTTTAAGTTGACAGTGGAGTTCAAAACTCCTGCAACATTCTGACTGGTATAAGGTGATATCTCATTGTGTTTTAATTTGTATTTCCCTGATTATTGGTGATGCTGAGCATTTTTTTCATATGTTTGTTATATCCTTGTGTGCTTTATTTTGATTAGTGTCTATTCATATTCTTTGCTCACTTTTTGATAGGGTTGTATTTTTTTCATGTTGAGTTTTTTAGTTCTTTGTAGTTCTGGTTATTTGCACTTTACCTTAGGAATAAATTGCAAATATTTTATCTCATTCCATAGGTTTCCTATTTGCTCTATTGATTATTTATTTTGCTATGCAGAGCCTTTTAAATTTGAGTCCCATTTGTCTATTTTTGTTTGTGTTGCAATTACTTTTGGATCTTTGTCACAAATTATTTGCCTGAGCTGATGTGCAGAAGATGTTTCCTATTTTTTTTCTTCTAGAATCTGTATATTCTTGATTCTTACATTCGAGTCTTTAATTCATCTTGAGTTAATTTTTGTATACAGTGAGAGGTAGGGGGTCCAGTTGCATTCTTCTGCATATGGGTAGCCAATTTTTCCAGCATCATTTATTTAATAGGGTGCTTTTTACTATACAGTATAACGTAAGAATTTCAAGCTCATTACAAAATCTTAAGAAGTATGTTGCTCCATCTTAAGATTTTATCTTTATTCATTTTATTACTAAGGACATTTGTGAGTACATTTTTACTGTAAATAAAAGCAATGTATACTGTAAGACATAAATCTTTGGTAAAATGTAATTTTCAAAATATTGAAAATACGGTTACAATGCAAATATAAAATAATGTCACCAAATATTTTATTTAATGTTTGACTAAACAGGAAACCATTAAGATATTAAAAGTACTGTAAAGAAAAATTTGAAGACCAGAGATACATAAAGACACTCAAGAATGCTCAAACTGGTATGTTAGTAAATGCAACTTTGGTTACTATCCTATGGGAATATAAAGTGTAAAGTTGGGGTTAGGTTTCTAGAGGTGGTAAGTCAATTTTATCTGTAGTAATTGATATTCATTTGCATTGCTAAGAACAACAGTAATTTGTATTACCATCATTTTTCAACAACACAACTTGTACACTTACAAAGGTGTAAAAACACTAGGCAGAATAAAAGTCAAAAGTGCAGACCCTTATATTCTAATAACTTAGGTGCGCTTCCTAATTAATATTTTCATATTGTCAGATAATATATGATACAATGTCTATGCAATGTCTATAGAGGACATCTAGTAGTTTCTTTTGCTCATTTCCATTTCTTGTTCCTTTATGCGGCTTGGTAATTCAAATTAGTTTCAACCATGGATTCCTAGAAATAAAATTGTCACACTAAATAGAATTAATAAACTAATTAATTCATAGATTACAAAATTTCCAAAATGTTTGTACCAACATAACTTCTGTCAATATTACTTAAAACTACCTACCATTTTTAATAATATTAACTAGAATCGAATATTACAATATTATGTTTTCAAAATGTGTTAATATGCTACGTAAAGATTTTTAGTTGTTATTTTATTTTTCTACTGAAACTGAACACTGAAAAAAATTCTAGAGTGCTTTGTAATTTTCATATCAACATTATATTTCAGCTCTTTGTCCTTTATTCCATATGAGTCTATAGTAGTGTCTTTATTGATTGATATTGATTGATATTATAGTAGTGCCTCTATTGATTTTGGTATTATACTATAGTAGTGGCTTTATTGATTGATATTTATTGTCTATATTGATTGATGTCAATCAATAAAACACTACTATAGGCTCATATAGGATAAAGGACAAAGAGCAAAAATATATGAATTATATATTTTATGTATAATACATGTATTATATATTATAAATATTGATAATTTATGCACTTATAGCAAAGATTTTTTACCTAAATCAGGGTTAACCTTTCAATCATAAACTTGCTTTGGTCCTATGGTTTTGTTTTGATGGTAGCTTTCTACTTTTATAGGGGCAAATATATCACTATCTTATTTTCATTGATTCTGCATCCAAACACAACACTTTTTTTTTTTGAGTTGGAGTCTCTGTCACCTAGACTGGAGTGTAGTGACCGCTCCCAGTCACTGCAACCTTGGCCTGCTGGACTTCAGCGATCCTTCCGCCTCAGCCTTCCAAGCAGCTGGAACTACAGACATGCACTACCACGCCTGGCTAATTTTTGATTTATTGTAGAGATGAGGTCTCGCCAAGTTGCCCGGGCAGGTCTCGAACCCGCGGGCTCAGGAAATCCACTCACCTCAGCCTCCTAAAGCACTGGGATTGCAGGCTGAGCCACCGAGCCCAGCCCACTACATTTATATAAGTAATATGTGGCTTATATATGACGTGTGTGTGTGTGTGTGTGTGTGTGTGTGTGTGTATGAATTACATAGTAATTTGAACCTTATTCTATCTGGTATTTTCTGTGTGTGATTGTGTTGGACTGATTATCTAGATATGTATTTCCTTTTCAAATAATTTAGTCATTTGTTCAATAATTCAGTCACTGGTTCAATATCTATTCTTTTAATGTCATGTAAAAATTTTTACATGGAATAAAATTTATTCCTGGAAAATAATATCAAATTATGCTACTTATTATTGCACCATGACTACATTGTATTAGCTTTCCTCTTTGAAGGATACTCAGTTTTCTTTACTTTCTGTTCTAAAACATAGTTCGGTACAGTTAGGATGTAAAGAGGAAGTTTATTTCATATTCAAGAATATTTAGCCAATCCCCTTTGTAACACACAGAATCATTTATCTTTAATTCCTAAAATTTATTCTGGAATGAATTCATCAGCTTTTCTTTTAACTCAGTCCCATCAATCCATAGATAGAAATGTAGTGACAAAAACTCTGTATATTCTCATATTGCTTCTCTACCACCTCAATCTGAATTAGAAAAGTATATATAAAAGACATACTAAGAAAGAGTAAAAAGAGAAAGAGAATATATATTTCCTATATATTATAAATATGTATACAATACATTTATATTTTATATAAAATTATGTATTTAGTAATTTATGCATTTTTGTTTTATAGGTGTTATGTAAATTTACCTGTTAATATATTTGTTAATTATTATTATATTAATATAAAATTTTATTAAATCACATATATTATTTCATTTATATATGTAAAAGTTTCATCTCTGCCATCCTCTTTTCCTCCTTTCTCTTATTTTTAATCATTAACATCATAACGATATTCTATAAGTACATTTTGCTGACAAATTCATAAAGAAAAATCAAATTTCAAAGCAAAAGTAGGCAATTGCTTTTAAAAAAGCAATACAAGAAAAATGTGGAGCAAAATGTTTCTTTTCTTTCTATTTCCATCAGGTATGATGAATGTTACAACCTACTAATCCAGAAAGAGAAAGCTGGGATGAATGACAAATGTTTTCTTCTCTCTATAAAAGCAAATAAATGACAAAGTGGATTATTTGAAAGCACTATATGAAAGTGTATAGTTTTCCCAGAATTGTGAGATTTTAATATATCCATTTATATTTTAAATCAATCATTTGTCATCCTGTCTTGCTGCAGTGTTCAGATTATATGATCACCTCTACTCAGCTGACATTTTCCTGGTTGTAAGGATTTGGCATCTTTCAGGCACTATAGTACTACCGTGTCTTAACCATGGTCTCAGCTGTGCCATAGATACAAGGGTCATCACCCACTAGCTTCATAATATAATGTCTCTGTATATCCTAGGGTGTATTTCTTTACTCGAATATTGTTTCTTTGATTGTTCTAAAGCAGTCGATGTATTTTGCTAGGGTTCATCTATCACAAAACAATTTATACTGACTCCCAAAATCCCACTACCTTAGAAAGAATGAATTTATGTTTTCTTTGTTTCAAAGTGAATGGCTCAGGTAATACCATATCCCCCAGGCCTTGTTCTTCAGGTTCTTTCCATTTAAGAAAATACATTTAGGTCAGATACTGAAAAAGGAACTATGTTTAGATAGCTGTGAGAACTAGTGAAAAATTGCTTGGCAAGCAAACTTTCTTCGCAAAATTTTTTGCAGAATTTAAGAGCTTTAGGGACTAAAGAGTCTACAGCCTTACATTACTTAAAATTGCAAAAGTTGTAAAGTTAGTTCTAAAGAAAATAGTTAAAACTTTTTATTAATAAAATTATGATATTGCTATGATTTTTCACCTGTGTCATTGATACTTCCCCTACACAAGTCTAGAAAGAAATGAAATACAGTGTTCATTTTCCTGTGACATTTTTAAATGGTCTTAACATGCTGTTACATATTTGACATGCACTACTAAGTGTGTGGCATAAAAATGAAGAACCTCAAGGAACATATTTTAAAATTGTTTTGACAATGTAATTTTGTAAGCACAGAATCAGAATAGTATAGCATACTGGGGTTTTCAAAGGTAATGTAAATTATTTTGTGATAAATTGAAGCTAAACTGGAGCTATATTCCATGATTTTTATTCCCTGTGTGGTTCTAGGTTAGACTTGAATAAAATTTAAATTGGTGCTAGATTTGAAAGGTGAATCTGATGCAACAGATAAAACTTCTTCACCAGATGCTCTTCCATTGTCCTCGATTGTGTTTTTTCCCACAACCTCTTTCTCTTTCCAGGATGCCACCACCTAGCTACTCCCAGAATTGTGTATTGCTAAGAATGGAGATGCTCATAATGTCTTCCAAAAAATAGAAACAATATATTTAAGCATAATGGAAACAAAGTTGGCAGTACTAGATGCCAGAAGAGTTTAGAGGAATTCCTTCAAAGGCAAATGAGGGCTAAATGCAGATGATTTGGGACATTACAGAGTTGTAATACACATTATTTTAAGTATTAACAAGAGATATCCTCTTACATAATAACACAGCAAAAACAAATCCAAATTAGAAGATGATCTGAGATTTAAGATAGAGTCAAAGAATAAAACTATACTATGTATAAATAAATGTTGATTCAAAATGTAAAAATTCATTAAGAAATAAAATCCTATAATATTATTTTTTAAAGTAGGTATAGTAAAGGAAAGGATACAAAAATCAAGCTAATAATCTTTATCATGTGTACAGGTAGAGAGGTTATAGATACTGACGTATAGATACTGAGTAAGTCTGTATATCATTGAAAGAAAAGACAAAATTTGCAGAAAACATAAGCCACTTCAACCATGAGCTAAGAAACAACTAGAAATAATAAAATAGTATTGACAAGCTTACCAGAAATAACAAAAACATAAAAAAAAACAAATTGACAATGAACAGAATGACAAATGTTAAATGGATAAGGAGTGGAATAGCAAATGCTCAATATTAAAATCATAAAAATGTTTGGTAGATTATATCCTATTTTTCCTCTTAGAAACTAAGAAAGAGATTTAAAAGTACTCCTTTGTATGCTAGAAGACCTTATTTATTATTATAAACATGTATATGTGCATGTATGTGTGTGTATATATATAAATATATATTCATTCTCATACATATTCCATTATTCCTATCGTTATGTGCTGGCAAAATCTTTGTCATCGTTTCTGTTCATATGGCACTTCTTCATTGTTCGCTCTTTTGTCAGACCTCCAAACACCACAGGGAATTGTGTCTGGTCACAGGTCTAGACATACTTTAATTTAATTCTGGAAGTACTAAGGTGATTCACACGACAGCTACCAGGTAGAGGCCAATAGATTTTCTTCCTGGAGAAGGGAAAATGTTGTTTCTATGGAAAAGGAGTCAAAAGAGAATTTAGGGCTTTATGATTCAAGTTTCAGGCTTCAATGAATTCTTCCATAAAATCTTACTTTAATTTTTAGTGACCCACTCCTTCCCAATCAATGCCCTAAAGTAAATGTAGAAGATTTTACAAGATTTTCAATTCCATTTGCATTGTAATGCAACATCTTGTAGAACTGATATTGGCCTTTGTTTTTAGAAAATTCATCCCTACATTTTAGTGGTCTAGGTTCTTCAAGTGATAAAGTATAGGAAAAATGAGGTCAAGAGAAAATACAAACATTCTAAGGTTGACTTATTAAGGAAATATTCACAAGAGTGAGGGTCATATGACTAAACTATAAAATCTAGTTTTGTAGCCTGAGAAATTAAAAGTATAAAGAAAGGAAAGAAAATTATTGATAGAAAAGTAAGAATAGTGATTAATTTTGGAGGCTAGAAGAGAAGTAGGTTTAGTATGGTTCCCATAGAGGGACTTTTATCTTGACATGGGGGGTGGTTACAAATATGTTCACATTAGATTCTACATCATTTGTGTGATGTTTTAAAATGACTTTTGTTTTATAATAAAATGGTTTATATAAGAATAAGAGGAAGCTAAAGGTGTATGTTTTGCTCAGAATCCATTGGCCCACCTGGTTCAGGCCAAATCAGTGCTCCAAACAGTATCCCTCATATCTTAAGACTTAGGCCACAGAAAAAGCCCTCATATCTCTTCCCCTATTTCTTTGAAACAAATATATTAATACAATCATTTCAAAATGTCACTAAATTATTTTCTTTGATGTTTATCCCAAAGAAAAGCTTATGAATGAGCAAACAAGAAGGCATACTGATTACATAAACTAACGCATATTTTTATTTGAAATGTTCTATGTGTTTATCAATAAATTATATGGAGTGATAGGATGCTGTTAACACACAAGAGAAATATCTGAAAGACATATCAATATAGCCTAGATGAATTATAGTTAGATGCAATTTATGTTAAAGAAAAATAATGCCAACTATTTAAAGCAATGTATTGACTGTCTTCACATATATAGAAAAAGTACTTATGATGTTATATTCCAAACTATTTTTAATCAAGAATACAAATGTATTTTTATGCTTAAAGTTTTTGGAAAGAAGAGCATTTAAGAATTACTTGTGAAATAAAATGAAGCTTGACACAATATAATCTTAATAAAAGTTTCAGCAGGTTTTATGTATCCCAAAATCAATTTTGAAAGGAAATGAATGAAAATATTTAAAAATGAGAAAATGAGTTGCTAACAGAATTTCACATATAATACTATGTGCTAAACAGTCTTCTAAGAAATATACATATGTTAATTTAATCTTTCTGGCAATCTGATGTGATATCATTATTATTCCCATTTTGTGAATTTGAGAATCTAAAAACAAAGTGATGATGGAACTTGATCAAAGTCAAATAGTTAGCTGGGGGTGGACTTGGGATTTACACACACTCTGGCTCCAGGATTTATGTCTAAGGCAGGGTTATATAACACCCTCTTGAGGGGAATCAAATGCAAAAAAGACAGGTGAATCAGTCTATGTGTTTATAACATCTAAATATATGTGAGTTTATTTTACAGTGTGTCATTTCACATTTAGTGAACAAGAAAATACTCTTTCATGTTATCATGATAATCAACTACTTATTTAGAAAAAAAAGGGCATAGCATATCTATTACTCCATTCCAAAAATAAATTCCAGAAAGACAAAAGAATCATATATATAGATATATATTTGATCATATATAAATATATTGACTATAAATATTAAATCTAGGTTAGAAAAGACTCACAAAGTCAGACATAACATAAAGAAACCACAAACAAATGAAAAATATTACTTTTATTTATAAATTTCTCAAAAACAAAGTACATCTTAACAAGATAAAAGGAAAGCATTATCCTTAGAGAAAAACGGCATTAATTTTTCAGCAATGATGCATTCATAGTATTTTTAATCTGACACTATTTGAAGAGTTCAAAATAGCAAAAGAAAATAAAATGTCCTCATGATTTTTTCTTCATCTTTTCAGAGAATACATTTTTAAATACTTGTTTGCACAAAATTTTATCAATATTGATGTAGATTTAAATTTTTATAATTATAGCATTTAAATAATTCTCTTGATATGCTTACTGGCGTATCAAGAAAATTTAACCATAAACTTTTTAATAACCATTATATTATGTCCTCTGGGTTATCTGACCTAGATTTATTTATTGAAGAAATAAAACAGGGGTTCCAGTAAGATGACAATGGCATAGGTGGACTTGTGAGACTCTGTGGATGTGAGTTCCCAAAAAGACTCTTACTTTTCTTCCCGCAGCCCTCTGCCCACTGCCAGCCACACTGGTACGAGGCCCGAGGAACTTCGGTCCCACGCAGGGCTGGATATTGTGGCCCCCGGCTGCAGCTGCTTCACTATATGTGACTCCCGCCTGCTCAGGAGTCCCGGGTCTCAGCTCCCTCCCTGGCTACATTGTCTTGCCCAGCACCCAGCACCAAGCTGCCGGTCACCGAGGGAGGCTTTGGGCACCTGCCCCTCAGAGAGACCAGTCCCATTTCTGGCTGAAGTACCCTGTGAGGGACCCAGGGCCACTGCCTGCCCTTTGGAGCCTTGGAGCTCTGGAGCCCTGAGCCCACCCTGGCTGAGGCACTCAGCGCACAACCCTAAGCTTGTGTAAGGGAACAGAACCCCAAGCTTGTGTAAGGTGCTCATCGGAGGCTTCCAGCTCCAGAGGAGAGAACACCCAACACTCTCCTCCACTCCAGCCTGCTGGTGACACCCTGAATCCAGCACCCAGCTGTGAAGCTGATCCCCGGTGTCTCTTGCCCAGAGACCCAGATGAGCATCCCCGAAAGTGAAAGTGAAGCTACCACCTCCGCCATTCTCCAGGCAGATTTGCATTGCCCCACCCACCTATCAGAGCACCCACCTCGGTTCCTAAGGTAATGTTGTTAAACAGGACACAAAACCCCTCCCCTATGCTGAACAGACAGAGACAACTAAGCGTCACTGACCTCCCAGGCAGCAGGCTAGCTGCCTGCAACAAAAACAAAGGGGAGAGGCTGGAGATCAGAGCTCAAGTGACTTTAGACACCAAGGAAAACTTCCAGAGCTAGCCTGATCTCTTATTTTGACCTTTGATTTTATCATTCTGACTATATGTTTTGCTCATTATTATTTGCTTTCTAACTTACACTAACTGTTTCATGATTTTATTAGTCTGTCTCTGTGTAGCTACCAATATTCTTTAGGGAATTTTCCTTCTGTGTTTTTTTCACTTCTCTCTGACCTTGTGTCTCTTTTTCACCTGTTAGTTGGTATGTATGTCTATTTTCCCTCTCACTCCTCTCTTTTTCTAACTTCCTATTAAACCCTCTTCCTCCATTATTTTCCTCTTTTCCACCTCCTTTTTCTCCAGGAATCAAAGCTACACCCTGCTGCACAGACAGATTGTAAGGCAGTGGGAAATAGGTTCCAGTGTGCTCATACACTTGTTAGTGGATGCTGTAATCAGCATATAGATTCTGAATCACAGTTTCCCCCTCAATTAAACCTCAAAACTGTGAAAAGTACAGCTCACAGGCCACACTCCAACCTCAAAAGTGAACAAAGCCAGAGGACCCTCATAAGGAAGAACAGGAAATTGCACAAGTGAAACAAAAGCAACCCCACCTTCCCTGAAAAACAGAATTAAAGAAGGGGAAGAAAGAGGGAGAGATAGAAAAATCTACACAAATGAAGAAAAACCAAAAGAAGAATATGGGTCTCTCCTAGACCCCTGGGAGGCACTGAGAAAACTGACTTTGAAATGCAAACAATGAAGAGCCCTGAGAATGACTGGTCTCAAACTACCAACCTAGATATCAAGACATTAATAGAGAGATGAAAAAGAATTGAGGAGAGTCAAGAAGAAACTAGAAAGGAGCTGATATCTGAGATAACAGTAATAAAGAATACTGTGAATGAAATAAATAACAAACTGATAAGCAAGGAAAGCAGAATTACCCAAGCAGAAGAAAAAAATCTCAGAACTTACGGACCAAAATATAGAACTCACCCAAACTCTTAAAAACCCAGAAAACAAGCTCAAAAAGACAGAACAGAACCTTCAAGAGATGAGCAATTACTTCAGGAGACTGAACATATTCTAAGACCGACCACATAATTGGCCATAAATCAAGCATAAGCAAAGTTAAAAGTACCGAAATTTTACCATGCACCTTCTCAAACCACAGTGGAATAAAAATAAACGTTAACAACAATAAGGTCCCCCCAAAACCCACAAAGACATGGACACTAAACAGTATGATGCTAAACAACTCCTGGGTCAATGATGAAATCAAAAAAGAGATCAAAAGATATCTGGAAACACATGAAAATGAAGAAATATCTTACCAAAATCTCTGGGATGCCATGAAAATTGTAGTAAGAGGGGAATTTATATCCCTACAAACGCACATGAAGTAAATGGAAGGATCACAAATTAACAGCCTAACAAGTCACCTAAGGAAGCTGGAAAAACAAGACCACAAAAACCCTAAATTCAGCAGAAGAATCCAGATCACCAAAATAAAAGCCCAAGTCCAAGACATAGAAGACAAAAAGACAATACATAAAATCAATGAAACAAAAAGCTGGTTCTTCGAAAGGATAAAGATCGATGGTCCCCTAGCTAGACTTACCAAGAAAAAGAAAGAAAAAACCCCAAATAAGCACAATCAGAAACACAAAAGATGAAGTCACATCTGACCCTGAAGAAATACAAAAGATCATTAGAGACTACTATGTACACTTGTATGGAAACAAACTTGAAAACCTCAAGGAAATGGAGGACTTTCTGTCAACACACAACCTGCCTAGGTTGAAACAAGAAGAAATTGAGACCCTAAATAGGCCAATATCAATCAAGGAAATTGACTACATAATAAGAAAACTACCTACAAAAAAATGCCCTTGACCAGATGGCTTTCCAGCAGAATTCTACAAGACATTTAAGGAGGAGCTGATGCCAATCCTACTGAAGGTATTTCAGGCAATTGAGAAAGATGGAACCCTCCCCAAATCATTTTATGAAGCTAACATCACATTGATACCCAAGTCAGGTAAAGATTCAACAAAGAAAGAGAACTACAGGCCAATATCTTTGATGAACATAGATGCTAAAATTCTCAACAAGATCCTAGCAACCCGGATTCAGCAACACATCTCAAAAATCATCCATCATGACCAAGTGGGCTTCATCCCTGGGATGAAAGGCTGGTTCAACATTTATAAAACCATAAATGTAATTAAATACATCAATCAGGAGTCAAAACAAAAACCACATAATTACATCATTAGATGCAGAAAAGCTTTTGATAAAATCCAGCACCCCCTTCTTGATAAAAACACTCGAACACCTAGGCATACATGGAACATACCTCAAAATAGTAAAAGCCATCTATGAGTAACCCACAGCCAGCATACTCCTAAACAGACAAAAATTGGAACAATTTCCCCTGAGAACTGGAAGAAGACAAGGAAGCCCACTCTCACTCCTCCTGTTCAATATAGTATTGGAAGTCCTGGTTAGAGCAATCAGAGATGAGAAGGCAATCAGGGGTATCCAAATAGGAAAAGAGGATGTCAAATTATCTCTCTTTGCAGATGACATGATTGTGTACCTTGAAAACACAAAAGAATCTGTCAAAAATCTCATTACACTGATAAAGGCCTTTGGCAAAGTCTCAGGGTATAAAATAAATGTGCAAAAGACAATCACATTTCTTTACACCAATAATAAACAAACAGAAACCAAAATAAAAAGCACAATTCCACTCACAATAGCCACACAAAAAAATGAAATACCTTGGCATATTCCTAACCAGAGACATGAAAGACCTTTACAATGAAAACTGCAAAACTCTGCTCAAAGAAATCAAAGATGTCACAAACAAGTGGAAAAATATCCCATGCTCATGGATTGGAAGAATCAACATTGTGAAGATGTCCATCTTACCTAAGGCAATATACAGATTCAATGCAATACTTATCAAATTACCGGCAACATTCTTCTCAGACCTAGAAAAACAACACAGGAATTCATATGGAAACACAAATGACCAAGAATAGCCAGAACAATCCTCAGCAAAAAAAAAAAAAAAAAAAAAAAGCAGGTGGTATCACATTACCAGACTTCAAACTTTACTAAAAAGCTATAATCATCAAAACAGCTTGGTATTGGTATAGGAACAGTCATATAGATCAATGAAATAGAATTGAGATTCCAGAAACAAAACCTCAATTTCTCAATCAACTCATCTTCGACAAAGTCTCCACCACCTCACTGGGGAGAGGAGATCCTATTCAGTAAATGGTGCTGTGAAAACTGGCTGACCACATGCAGAAGATTGAAACAGGACCCCTATCTATCCCCATACATAAAAATTAACTCTAAATGGATCAGAGACCTAAATGTAAAACCTCAAACCTTAAGAACCTTAGAAAATGAAGGACATACCCTCATGGAAATTGGAACTGGCATCCAATTCCTGAACAAAGCCCGAAATCCATAGCCCATAAGGGATAAGATATACAAGTGGGACCTCATTAAACTGACAAGCTTCTGCAAAGCCAAAGTAACCATCAACAGAGCAGGGAGACAGCCTATAGACTGGGGAAAAGTATTTGCCAACTCCAGGTCCGACAAAGGCTTAACATCTTGGATCTACAAGGAACTCAAACATGCTAAAAAGAAAAATACAAACAACTCCGTTACAAAGTGGGCAAAAGATATGAACAGTCACTTCTTAAAAGAAGACATCGGAGCAGCCAACAGACACATGAAGAAATGTTCAACCTCACTAATCAACAGGGAGATGCCAATCAAAACCACACTGAAATACCACCTAAATCCAGTCAGGATGGCAATGATCGACAACTCAAAAAATAACAGCTGCTGGAGAGGGTGTGTTGAAAAGGGAGCACTTCTACACTGTTGGTGGGAGTGTAAACTAGTGCAACCTCTGTGTAAAGCAGTGTGGCAATTCTTAAAAGCTCTAAATATCAACCTCCCATATGACCCCCCTATCCTCCTACTGGGAATATACCCTGAAGAACTCAAATCACTCTATCAAAAAGATACCTGCCCATGTATGTTTATTGCAGCATTGTTCACAATAGCAAGAACCTGGAACCAACAATGCTGTCCATCAAAAGAGGACTGGATTTAAAAAATGTGGTACATAGACACGATGGAATACTATGCCGCCATAAAAAAGAACAAAATCATGAATTTCGTAGCAACCTGGATGGGACTAGGGTCTATAATATTGAGTGACCTCTCACAAAAACAAAGATGTGAGTATCACTTGTTCTCACTCATTTAGTGGCCCTTGATCATGCAATGTACTACCATAAGAAAATGACTGACAGTGGTGGGAAACTATTGGGGTGAGGGAAAGGGGGACGGGACTAATGGTAGAAAACATCTGTCTGGGGACGGGGAGACACCTCTTATCAACAAGAGTGCCTGAACGAAGCATATTTGTATACCTAAACCTTAACTGTACCCCACAATATCATAATATAAAAATTGATTAAAAAAAAGAAGAAGCTATTACCAATCAACTGGAGTAGGCAAAAAAAAAAGAAATAAATAAAACAAACCAATACCCATTTAAATTTGAAGTCTAATCTTCAAAAGAGTTATCTAAAGGTAGTCAACAATTTATATTTTTCCAAGCCTGCTAAGTTACTTTTCTGAAAAGAGCTCCTGATGCCTGTTAAACTTTAATTCTGAATTTTTTTAAAAAGTGTATTCAAAGACATGGATTGGGTTTCTGGTACCTTATTGGGTATATGATATTGTTCTTAGAATGTTTGTGTTTTACAGCATCCAGTTAAATGAGACTGTAAAAACACAAGCAGTGTCTTCAAAGCTATACTCCATTTGCCAGTCATCTCATTAAAACTGACAAGTGAAATTCATGAGATGCAAGTTTTCAAATAAAAGAGCAATGGGTACTTAGCTTGACACCATGAATTATGTATTGGCTGCCCAACTTGCTCTAAGAATTCAGAACATTGAGTAAAATATACACCGTTTAGGTCTAATCATCTCAAGAACCTAGTACCACAACAGATAATATAGTAATTCTAATAAAAGAAAAAGATAACATTTTGAAAACCAACAAACCTACAAATAGAAATAAAGGTAAAAGAGAAATATTTAGAAAAACGGATTTTAGGAAAATTAGAGGAAAACATTATGAGGAAGAAAATGTAATGTTGAACTTATGTATATTTCTTAAAAAGCACTTCAGTTAATAGTATGACATTTAAATTTTTAATAATTTTCACAAGCAGTTATCAATTGATAATTTAGTACTTTATTAATTTGTTGAAAAATATAAAGTAATAACCTAGAAAACTATTGTGAATAATATATATTTATACAAATATATTTTAAAGGCAACTTAGACATAATGAACACTAAAGAAATGTGTAATTTTAATTTAAAATTTGAATCTTTAGGCTTCCTAATAAAAATAATTTCTCAAAATTTCATATTATATTTCACAAAATATATTAATTTATCTTTTCTCATTTGAATGTAACAAGTTAGTGAAGTGTTCCAAATGAAAACCTTAATGAGGTTTATTAATCATATTGCTTCAAAGTAAACAAATTAAGTTCCAAATATTTTATTAAAATAGAGTCTAAATTTATACATTATTATAAAACTAAATGACAAAATGACTACGTAACATTCTGAAGACAAACAGTAATAAAGTAATAATGAAATATTGATCAAAATCTGAATCAAAAATAAATTAATTATTGTATATATAAAGAATGAGACAACTCACCCACCAAGATATTAATTTGAAGTTTTCTGACATTTTAAGAACTTTCTCAGGTTTCATGTTTATGTTATCTTTTGCAATTTTCCAAGCAATTTCCTTCTCATCATTTTCTTGACATTTCAGTTATCTTCTTTTAAAAAATCTACTTATTGCTAAATAAAAGCTGTTTTTCCCTGCCAAGGGGAAAAGATTCCTTAACTGAAGGCAATTTTTAAATCTGAACAGATATAGAATATATCTTTTCTACTCTGTACAACATAAACCCAGTATGATATCCTTGAATATTTTCTTCTCTCAGTACTGGCCTCAGAGGAATCTCACCTTATTTGTACCCTTCTCAATTAAAGAAAGGAGAGAAGCAATTAATAATGAACAGTAGGAGTCAATTAAACCTTTCTGTTTAGATTCTGGTACATTGTAACAAATGACTATAATCTGTGTATCTGTTTTCTCAATTTGTTCCTAATATTATCTTTGAATTTTTTTTTTGTAATTTGGCTCATTTCAATGTGCATACTCTGTAAAGCAGTGTAGTGTGGTGTGTTCCTCAAATCACTCAAATGGAATACAATTTTAAACTCTGTAATATATCATTACATAGAAATTTAAGGGACTATATCTTTCTTAATAAAGCTATTTTGTGTTAGAAAAAAATGAATTGAATCTGCTAATCTTTTGAATGATCCTTGTTGCAATATGAACGGATATAGGTTTAATTTATAAAAATAAGATAACTTTATTAAAATATTCAAACTTTAGATTTTGGGGAGATATTTTTAATCCTATTTAAAAAATAGTGTGCATCAATCGTGTACTTGGCACTCTGCTATTTACCACATCCACAGAAAAGCTTGTAACATAACATAATCATTTCTCTCTCCCAAAATAGGAGCCCAGTCTGAGTTATTTATTTAATGTCTGGGAGTTAAATATGTAAGCATGATTTTTTTTTTATCTTGATAGATGCTGGTGATTAACTAGACAACTCTCTATATTACTTAAAAGAGTACTAGAACCATCAATTCCTTAGGCAACCTGTGTTATAAAAGCCTTTTGAAGCAGCAACTAGAATACTTTGGTCTTTAGATAGCTCAGTCAACACTTTTATGCTTAGGTTTCATCATGCAGGCAATGAGGAGATTATTCCAGGTGAATATTTGGTGAAAAATTTTGCACTGTATTTTCCTTCCCCTACTAGCACCAAACAAACTGATTCTTAAGGAACAAATTGCATATCCTCAATAATATTAAGTGGTGTAAAACGATTGTGTAATTATTAATAATTTTAGATTTAGAAAACAATTGTCAGTGAAAACAAATTTTATTTTTTACAGATGACTCATAATCAAAAGGATACTCTTTTATTTTATAGTTTCCTTTAAATGTTGATTTTTTGTAATAGTTTCTGTATTTCTATCTTAGTCCTGAAAAAAAATCGTGAATGTCATAATCCCAAAAGATCAAAAGTCCTAGAGTCTAAATCTCTAATGTTTAAAATTACTGCTGTTTAACATCTCAAAAAATACCATCACAGGTTAGCTTCATCATATTAGACAGAAGTTTACCTTGTTATTCTCTTTATTTGGACGTTAAGCATGGTTTAAGGAGCTGTGTATGGGTGCCCGATTGACCAGTTCTGAATTTGTGGACTTTATTTCAGGTGGCAATTTGACAGCATTAGGAGTACCTTGTACCTAGCAATGCATTTTGCTATGCTGTGTATTTCATCCTTAGTAATTACCAATACAAGAGGTATAAATTGTATAGAGAGTTTCGAAAATTCTAATTCTTTTGTGTATTTTTCTTTTGAAAATTTAACTCCAAGAAAGTGCATTATCACAACATTGTACATGTGAGCATTTTGTATGTAAAAACATTGAAACTCTTTCAACAAATGGAGAGTTGTCTCTTGAGTACATCTGTATTGGTGAAAGATAAAATTTCTTAAGATCTCAACTCTTTGATTGAGTACATATGCACTGGTAACCCATCGTGGTTTTAATGGATCTTTTCAAAAGACAGAGGTTGTGCTTCATGGTATTTCAGATGACAGAAGTTATAAAGCTAGATGTGCACAATTACCAACTAAAGTGATATGAGTTTGCATATTTATTTTATCTATTTCTTTCTGAATAGAGTTAATTTGCTCATAACTGCTACAACCAAGAGGCTGTCATTGGTATAACTGAGTTCTTATGCTTGCAAAGATATGTATGAGTATGTTATTACTGCCTATTTTGTTGTATAAAATGGACTACAAAGTGTTTTACAGTTTTTCAAATAAATCTCTTAAAAGCATAAATATATAGGTAATTATTGAATTTATTTCTGAATTACATTTTGGGAATTTTTGATCTTTCAAGATTTCAGCACTCAGGAGTGTAGCATTCAGAATTGTGTTTTGGGAATAATTAATAGATTTCTAATTTTTATATGTTACCATTTATATTTCATATAGATAGTTGATTACTGGTTATTTTACATAGGATAATGTTTACAATTAGAACAGTCTTTTATAAATTACACAAGGAGAAACTAAAATAATTTGAAATTATAAAAATTGTTAACAATAGTTTTTAATTCAATTCCACAGATTTTTCTAGAATATTTTCTCACCTCTCTTTTTGCTTAATCTTTTTATTGAGGTAGTCAATGACTAAGAAAACTGTAAATATCTGTGAAATAATAAGGCATACACATATATACATATATATATATAGAGAGAGAGAGAGAGAGAGAAAAGGGAGGGAGGGAGGGAGATACAGAAAGAGGAGGAGAGATTGATTTGCATCCCAATTTTTGATGCAGAGATCTTAAAACTTTCATAATCTCATGAGTGATAGGTGTGCCAGAATAATCTTGTTTTTTTTTTCCTAATATTTGGTCTTTGGCTCAATTTTCTGACATGGAGTTCCTAATTCTGTGGGAAATCCCTGGGTGATAGGGTCATCTTTTGCTCTAATGAAACAACCCTTGGTAGGCTCCTGGATAGGGGTTGATAACCAAAAATATTCAGCCATAATATGAAAGCTCAGACCTTTCAGCCCCAACCCATTCCATCCTCTGAAGAAGGGAGAGGACCTAGAGAATGCATTAACAATTGATTATGTTATGAATTATTATGTTATGTTTTTATGTGATGAAGCCCCATAAAACCCCTAAAGTATAAAGCTTGGAGAGCTTCCAGGTTGGTGAAGACATCCATGTGTCAGAAGGAGAGCATGGTGCAGTCCAACTTTATTGAGAGATTAGCTCCCATGATAGAAATCCCTCTTAGTCTTCCATCTATGTACCTCTTCATCAGTCTCTTCATCTATATTCTGCATCCAATTGTTTATAATAAACTGATATGTGTTCCCCTGAGTTCCTTGAGCAATTCTAGCAAATTATCACAACTTAGGAGTAGGTTGTGGGAACCCTTGATTTGTAACCAGTCAGACACACAAGTGACAACCTGGACTGGTGATGGGTATTGTGGAGGAGGGAAGTATTGCAGGACTAAATTCTTAATGTGTGGGGTTTGCATTAAATCAAGACAGTTAGTGTCAGAATCGAGTTAAGTTGTAGGATTTTCAGTCGGTACATACCAGGAATAGATAATTGCCTGGTGTGGCAAACCCCCTACACAACTCATGTCAGAATTATTGAGCGTGGTAGAAAAACAGAGTTTGTTTTTCTTTCAGTATCAGACTGGTAAACATCAAAAATGATGCCATATCTTTAAACAAAATTGAAGGCTTTTTTCTTCCTTAATAACATTGCAATCTTTGGAGAGATTTTATCACATTTTCTCATGTTAAGTTTATGCCTTCAAAGAACTCTGCCTGTAAAGCATTGTGCATTTTTACATCTTTCACAAATACGTAAGCATTTAAGCAAATTATTACTCTATAACACTCATACACTTTATTGTCACAAATGTATAAATAAGTATACTTCTCTGCCCTTTGATGATCATCAGTTCTTCAAAAGTGTCCTCCACATTCAACGAGAACACACATTTGAAGTGTATTTGCAAGTCATTCCCCACAATGTAAGAAACAGTATTCAGCTTTTAAAATGGAAGTACATTCTGAATTCTAAATACAGTTCTAACTACAGTTAACTTTTGCACAATGTGGGGATTAGGGGCAACAACACCCTCTGCCCTTGCACAGTCGAAAGTCTGCAAATAACTTTAGACTCCCCAAAAACATAACGGCTGATAATCTGTGAAGTCTTATGGATAACATCCTTTGTATGTCACATGTATTACATGCTAAAATCTTACTATAAAGCAAGCTAGAGAAAAGAAAATTTTATTCAGAAAATCACAGGAAAGAGAAAATGCATTTGTAGTACTGTCTTGTATTTATCAATACCGTAAATTGACCTAATCTGTTACGAGCTGAGTCATCTGTAGAAATGGTAACAACCCGAACTGCAGATCTCAATCTATGCTACAAATCAAGCAATTTGTTTTTTTTTATACGACATGACTTTACTCTGCTTCTTGGAAGCACCTCCAGCACTACTAGTGGCACTTTGCCTGGGTTCCATGATGTTATTCAGGATTTACAATATTGCATTAAACATGACAAAAATGTGAGAACCACGAGAGATCATTTTTTACTGTGATAAGCAATTTACTGGAGAGATGAACTGCCCGTGCGGAGATGATTAGCATCACACGGTGTTTTAAGCAGATACTTGCAACACTTGAGCTAACCCACGCTAGCAATGGAGGTAAGATATTATTAGAGTAGTACAGTATGTACTACAGTAATTTTATGCAGTTATGATTTAATACTGCATCTTTACATTTGTTTTCATTTCTCTCCACTGTAAATTGCACCATGAGTTGGTGAGCATAAGCTTTGATAAATTTTAACTTCTTAAATTTCTGCAGCCGGGCTCGGTGGCTCAGCCTGTAATCCAGCGCCTTTGGGAGGCTGAGGTGAGTGGATTGCCTGAGCCCGCGTGTTCGAGACCCGCCTGGGCAGCAAGACCTCATCTCTACAATAAATCAAAAAATCAGCCAGGCGTGGTAGCGCATGCCTGTAATTCCGGCTACTTGGAAGGCTGAGGTGGAAGGATCGCCGGAGCCCAGCAGGTCGAGGCTGCGGTGGCCGGGAGAAATATATATACATATATATACGTATATATATATATATATATATGTATATATATATTTCTAGGCTACATAGTTCATCTATTAGTATTTTTGAATTGTTGCAAATCTCCAAAAAATTTCATGTCTATTTTTTTAAAATATATGCTTACGTGTACCCGCACAGTTCAAACTCATGTTGTTCAAGGGTCATTCATCTTCATCTTCACTATAACATATAGACAATTTAATGAATTAAAGGATAACACATTTTATTACTTTCAATTTACAATCTGGTTTTAAAAATTTTTAAACAAGATGGAAGAAATATAATTTTTTTAACACTTGAATTCATATTTTGAGTAAAAATTTTATTATATCACTTTTAATCATCAGTATATTTTCCTTCATGTTTATTTCAAATTATATATGTTACTATTAAAATAAATACAGTATTGAGTGGATATTGAACTATATTAAAATTTTGTTTTGCTATTAGTGTTATAAAAATATTGTTATAGCAATAAGAAAATTTTAATGAAAGGACTTTATAGCAAAATAACAAATAACAATGTACTAAGATTTTCAGCATTTCTTTTCTGAAGTATAAAACATGAAAGAGTCCTCCACAAGTTAGGAGAAGAATTAAATTCTAATTAGAAAATTACTAGTTGATTGCCTTGGAAAAATTTCTTAATTCCCCCAAAACAATTTCTTCATCTAACTTGCTACACAGAATAAGTTCCAGACAAACTTACAAAATCAAATAAATGATAGAAAGCCTCCTCAATTCATTTTCAGGATGCACCCAATGAGCAATCCTCATAAGGCATCTAAAAGGGTTAAGAAATAAAATTATTGTATTTTGCAAACATCATTGGATACTGTTTAAGTGTGACTCAAATATTATGCAATCTTCATAACTAGACAGTTGGAAAATGCAGATTTGAATAAGAGGAAGATTAACTCAGTCTGGTTCCTAATTCAGAGGTGGTTGTCAGACATTCGAGAGATAAGTTCAAATAGATTATTGAAAGGTCGGGATCTGTATGGTCCAATCAGTAGCCTCTAATTACATTTGGTTATTTAAACAAAACAAAAAATTTAGTTCTTCAGTCTTACTAGCCCATGTCAAGTGACCTATAGTCATACATAGTTAGTGGATACTGTTTTGTTCAGGACAGATACAAAGTATTTCCATTTTAGTGGATCATTCTGTGGGAATGGACTAGTTTAGGTAAAAATTCAGTTTATAATTTTTCTGTAGATAAGTGTAAATAAAGGTGTTAGGTAAAGAGTAATAGGTTAGTGCTGCAATTTGCAGAATGTTACCTTTTAGTAGAAGGTAAATAATAGAGGAATATTTTGGAAGACGAAGGAAAACTTGCATAATTAAACCCACTAACAAAATAATTCAAAATATAAGAAATAGTGAAAGGATTTGAATGTTACTGAGCAGCTGAGAAAAATAAGTCAATATCTACTGAATGTAGTAACAGACGTGTTTAAAAATATTAGTGAGATTTCTCGGTTTAAGAAGAGTGTTATGGTAAAATCAAGAAAGTAGTGGTTTAAAGAAATAATGAGAGATCGAGAAATGAACACATTATAGATAACACCGTGAATACTTGGTTGTGAAAGAAAGGAGAGAAAGTGCAATAGTTCCAGGACCATGAATGGTAAGCTGGAAGGTCTATGTATCTATGCATGTGTGTACATATTGACCTATTTATCTACGTATTCATCTATATATCTTCTTCTATACAAAGAATAAAATGAAATTAACTTGAAGGAGAATTACCCAGTTGAGAAGGAAGGGCGATAAATATAAAAGAGTGAGAAATAATATACTATCATACGAAACCCTGAGGAAAGAGACAAGATATAATACAAAGCAAAAAGTGGAAAGATTATCCTGAAAGACATAGAATTAACCAGACTTCCTGTGGTTTAAACAACATTTGAATCATCTTTGAATTCATTGGTTTTGCTTCTGTTTTTGTGTTAAGAAGCACTCCAAACACCTGGATTATACATGCACAAATTATATTTTGCTTACAGATATTTCTGTTTCCATGCTTGCCTATTATATATATTTGCTCCTCCATAACAATTTCAACTAAATGAGGCAATGACATTTAGTTAATCATGCAAGACTCCTCTGTATTTCTCCTACATAGCAGTTACTTATCAAATGTTAACTCCTTTTCCTCTCTGAGAAAATGGAACATCATCAATTGTTTAGATTTTAAATATGTCAGTTTTTTTGTGTGTTTTTTTTTTAGTTATTTTCTGCTATAGTTAAGCAGAAATTATTTCTAAGGCAAGTAAAGACTGGAGTTTGGGTGATACTAGTAGATGACCGCAATAAAACAGAAAAGAAGCAACAAAAGCAGTGTTATCAATGATGTGAATAAGAAATGTCAAGACAAAAAGTAATAACAAAAACAAAACAGATTGATATGTAAAGTTCTCTACAACAGAAATACTTCTGTTTGTTTCTTGATGGTAATTTTTTTTAATCATGTAGTCTAAGATTTAATATTAATAACAAAATTACAATGTGTGTTAGCTTTGTATATTTTTGTGTGCTGTGATGCAGTATATATATATCTATATTGAATAGATATAGATTATGTATCTGTATATTTATAGCCTACACATATGTGTGTATTAAAATGAAACTTCTATCAAACTACACTGAATTCTCATTTCATTAATGTTTAGACTTAATTTTTTAATCTTTGCATAATTTATTTCAATCTTTTGAGATATATCCAAATATTAATACATGGATCAGGTAAACAGATTCCAAGTGTTCAGTATAAAATATTTCATAAACTTGGAGTAATTAGTGTAGCTAAGTAGTGGTTACTATAGATGAAGCTTTATGCTCGGGATTGTTATCTTTTTGAACATACAGAGATAAAATTATAGACAAAAAGTATATAAATAAGTGAAAAA
The DNA here is from genome assembly GCA_027257055.1 of Cephalopachus bancanus. Lineage (NCBI taxonomy): Eukaryota > Metazoa > Chordata > Mammalia > Primates > Tarsiidae > Cephalopachus > Cephalopachus bancanus. The sequence goes on along the minus strand of JAPVLO010000005.1, from coordinate 13,136,407 downwards.
ATCAAAAGCATTTTTAAATAATAACAATTTAGTATCAAAAATGTTATACAGCCGGGCTCGGTGGCTCAGCCTGTAAACCCGTGCCTTTGGGAGGCTGAGGTGAGTGGATTGCCTGAGCCCGCGGGTTCGAGACCCGCCTGGGCAGCGAGACCTCATCTCTACAATAAATCAAAAAATCAGCCGGGCGTGGTAGCGCATGCCTTTAATTCCAGCTACTTGGAAGGCTGAGGTGGAAGGATTGCCGGAGCCCAGCGGGTCGAGGCTGCGGTGGCCGGGAGTGGCCACTGCACTCCAGTCTGGGCGACAGAGTGAGACTCCAACTCAAAAAAAAAAAAAACAAAAAAAACTGTTATACAGAGGTTTCAGCATGTTGTGTTCTTTTTAAAGTGGAAAGAGTTGCCTTCCTTGGATTTCCATGCTCCTCCAATGACTGGGCAGGACTTAAGTTATTTTCTCTCATCTATATGCTCTGAGAATTACATAATTTATTATTGATTCTTTGTCTAGCTCTGGATTCATATGTATAACTAAATGTCTCCATCAGACTTCATTTTTTAATCATTCAAATTGCCTCAAAATATCATAAATGTACCAATGTCTTTCATGACACAATATGCTCCTTCTATCCAGTTCTTTTAAAAAAAAATTTATTATAAAGATGTGGGGTACAATTCAGCTGCATTGATCATGCAGCTACCCCTGTTGATGAGGTATGACCCTCCCTCCCCTAGCAGTTTCCCTCAACTGCCAACACCCCCAAACGACGGTTTCCCATTACTGCCAATCGCTTTCTTATAGCATTATAATTGTTCAAGGTCCTCTTATGAGTGAAAACATATGGAACTCTGTTCTTTGCTTCTGTGATAAATCACTGAGTATGATCAACTCCAAATCCATCCAGGTTGTCGCAAAGCCCATATATCTGTCCTTCTTTATGCCCCTTAATATTCCATTATGTAAATGTACCACATTTTTTTAATCCAGTCAAGCTTCAATGAGCAATGTGGTTGGTTCCATGTTTTTGTTATTGTGAATAGAGCTGCAATAAACATACGTGTGCTGGTATCTTCTATATAGAATAATTTGAGTTCTTCCGGGTATATTCCCAGTAAGGGAATTGCTAGGTCATATGGAAGGTCAATTTCTAGTTATTTCAGAAATCACCACACTGTTTTCCAGAGAGGTTGTACAAGTTTGCATTCCCACCAGCAGTGTAGAAGAGTCCCTTTTTCTCCACATCCTCACCACCATCTGTTGTTGTTTGTTTTATTAATGATAGCCATTCTTACTTGGCTAGTGTCCTAAGAATATACCCAAGTCTAGAAATTTGGTGCTCTACAGGCTTCCACCTTTGTCTTTCATCCATTCTCCTAATCAGAGGTTCTGATTCACTTATAATTTCCATTCTGTGATAATCTTAGTCTTTTTCAGTCCATTAGGCAATATCCCCTTTGATGACATGAGAGAATTGTAAGCTTTTTAAAAAGTCATCATCCAAAGTGAACTGACTCAGAAACAGAAAACCAAACACTCATATGTGGTAGCTAAAAGATCACTCAAGATGGAAATAATAGATACTGAGGGCACCAATAAGGAGTGAAAGGAGAGGAAGGAGGAGATCAGGGTTTGAAGCTACCTACAAGGCACAATATTCAGTATTTGGGGAACGGACTGCATTAAACCCAATCCTCACCACTGTACAATGTGTCCATGTAAAGGTTATGCACGTGCATCCCATGAATGTAAAATTTAAAAAAGTTTGTGTAAGATGTATTTCTAATATTTTAGCTGTCTCTATTTTCAATTACACAAGTTGTAAGGCTCCCGCAGTCTCCAACATGTTGCTTCTACTCAGGTTTTGTGTGTGCTCTCTCTTCTTCTCTATTACCATAATAAAATAGTTGCAGTGCTCTTGGAATTTTGATGGAGAAATAACTCCTAGGTTGGTTGCACTGAAAATGTCTCCTCCATTGCATGAACTCTATTACATGTCCCCAACTACAAATTTTGAGACTTTAAAAAAGAACCACTTAATGCCCACTACATTCAGCATTCATTGCCTTTCTTTAAAATTTAGTCCAGAAATTCCAAAAACATATTTGTGCCAAAAATATGTTCACCATATTTTGTTTTGAATATTCATGAAACACTTGTAACTAGCTAGAGTGTTGTGTTTGATTTTTCCATTTATGTATTGCTAAGATAAAAGAAAAATAATTTCTTTTTTCTGCTTCATAGTACAATCATTTCTGCTCCTTCAGAATATTAAAGAAAAAGAAAGAAAGAAAATATCACCTTATTCTTCCCAAAGTGACTGGATATAAAGTGCAGCATGAATGAATATACACTGAATATGTGAAGATTATGGTGACATAGTGTTTAAAGATGCGTGCTGAAAAGTCAAACAGGTCTGAATTTAAATGCCAACTCCACCACGAGCCATCTGGGTATACGTAGAAAATAATAATAATAATATTCAGAATTTCTTTTATGCCAAAATGTGTTCCAGACACTTTGGATCTCTAAGAAGTAAGGGTTAACTTGTACAAGACGAAGTTTGATCTCTTGCAAATTTTAATGGAAACCAACCCCAACTACTGCTGAGTTCCTAGGCAGCTAAACCTGAATAAGGCTGAGAAGGTGGAACAAGACACTGGCCTGGTATATTATACACATGCAATCACAAAGCTTGGAGCCCAGCTTCCTGATCACACCATGGTGCTTCTGCACATCAGTGTTTCTCTAAACGTGGATGCTGATCTGGAAAACTTAGTCTTGAACCAAAGTTCTGTCCAACACAGTCCTGCTGAATACCACCTGCTAATCAGTTCAGGGAGGGAATAATGATTCGGTTATCATGTATTTTATATAGCCTCCACAGTTCAAGGGATAGGTTTCTCTCCCAAATTGTGACATCAAGTCCTGCTCCATCCCTGGGCACTAACCTAAAATTCAATGGATGACAGAAAGTTCTATACTCTTACCACTAATACAAGCTCATAGCTCCCCCTAATAATTGTTTCTCCATTCCAAACCATGTATTTGACCTTCTTGGCTTTATACCATATTCTCAGTTTTTATTCTAATTTTCCAAGATACCTTTCTATGTGTGAATTCACACCCAGTATGGTAGTTTCCCTCCATAACTTTACAAGTTCTGTTCAAAATGGCCTTTTTCCTTGCTTTGTGAACACCTGTTTCTTAGAATAAAAGGCAAATGTCAGTTTCGTCTTTATGTTTGACCTTATTCTCCTGATAAAAGTGGATAAATATAACTCCATGCTTGGTACCAGTTTTGTAGTTTCTACATATCTTTAAAAGCATTACAAGATCATAATTTTAATTATTTATTCGAAAATTTTGTTTCTCTTCCAGCAAAACATACGTTTTGTAAGGGCAAGCAACATTGGTCTTTTTATCCCTCTCTCTTAGCAACATGCCTAAAGCAGAGGAGACCTTTGATTTGTGGAAACTAAAAATCTGCCATAAAACAACACTTCAGGATCTACAATGACATAAATAACTCAAATATTTAGATAATAGAGTTCAAAGCTACAATTTGATTGAAAATGATGCCACCATCTGGCTCATTTCAAAGAAAAAGAATTACAAAAATAATCCCTTAGAGCACTGATTATGAAATTAAAATACCTTTGATAACCTTTTGAGAGAAATAAAAGTTTTACCAGTAATGTTTTCTTTAAAGGTCACTCATAACTTCAAAATAGAATTGAAAAATTTAAATTTTAACGACCATCTGATTCGCTCCCATGATGGTTGTTGGAACATCTGAGGTCTACTATGGTCACAACATCTGACCTATTAACCCAATAGAATACCTGTTATCCATTTGTATCTTTCATCTTTTATTTAGGTAATTTTATCTTCTCCGGGAGTGGGTAGCTTAAAACAGTAATTGATTTTTTTTTTTTTTTTTTTGAGTTGGAGTCTCACTCTGTTGCCCGGGCTGGAGCTGGAGTACAGTGGCATGCTCATGGCCACCCCAGCGTCAACCTGCTGGGCTACGGCAATCCTTCTGCCTCAGCCTTCCAAGTAGCCAGAACTACAGGTGTGCGCCACCATGCCCGTCTAACTTTTTATTTATTGTAGAAAGGAGATCTCACCAAGTTGCCTGGGCTGGTCTAGAACCCGCGGGGTCAGGCAAACCACTCGCCTCAGCCTCCCAAAGTGCTGGGATTACAGGCTGAGCCACTGAACCCGGCTACCATAATGATTTGAAAAACTTATTCCTATCTAGTCTTTTATAAAAAACAAAAACAAAAAAACTGAAATTATAAATTGAAATTGCTTCTTAAATTGCTGGCATTATACACATTATATGCCACATTTAATTTTCATGAAGATTCTTCTCTTTCTATACTACACTACATATTCTTAGGTCATTGATAACAATGTATAAAGATATTGGACATTTGGTTTTCTTATTTTGGAATGTAGGTATTAGAGTCAAACAAAATAGAATATGTGGAAGTTGTCCTTTTCACATGGGATTGAATATATAAATAGATATCCAATGAAGCAATTGAGATCGGAGGAAAATTCAAGCGGTTGCAGAACATATAAAAGGGAGCAGCTACCTAGTAGATTGATCTGTAAGGGAAACTCAATACCAGAGAATACATTCACCAAAGGTGCTAATTATTCACATTTTTACCAGCAGAGACACTGTCCTCAGGCAGACATTAAAATAGCAATAAAAAGAAACAAAAGTAAATCTACTTAGAGTAAAATTATCTCAGCCCGATTAATTTTGTAATGAACATATAAATTTACAAATGGATTTTTAAACCAAATGTCACATGGTACATTTTTAGTTAAGCAACAACAAAGTGATTGCTTTATTACCTAAATCATAGATATTACTGTGTTTCTAATGTGTTACCTAAACTGGAATTTTTTTAAAAAGAACTTGAAGACAAAGTGAAACTCTAGAGAAGTTAGAAATTTTTTTTAATTTTCTTAAAAATAATGACTTATCTGCTTTAGCCAGAAGATGTGGACAAAGGAGTAAGTCTCTTTTAGTGTGCAATTTGTATAACTAGAAAACAGTCCCACCAAACACTTAAGAATATGAGTTAGCCCAAACGATCAAATTGTCAAGTCAGCCTTACACAAATCAGATTTTCCTCAGTTTCAGGCTTTATTAACACTTTCAAGTACACAAGCTTTTAAGAAGCAAAGGTGAAACAAGTGATCAAGAATTGTCAGTGTGTCTTTCTATCCACACTGAATACACCCTCTTGCCCAAGTTAAAAATTGAGATTTCAAGTTAGGGAAATGTGTGTTCTCCTCACTTACACACTTAGGAGCCAACTCAGTCACAAACTATCTCCATTTTTTGTTTAGATGAATATGTAACTAACATGACATTTTTCAGAGAGCCATGCTCCATTAACCCATAGATCCCAGTTTATTTATTATATGCAATCTTAGATCAAGGATACCTAGCATTCAATATGTTTATAGACGAATATAGTCTATGCTTCTATAAAGATTCTCTTGATGGCATATATTATTAGTTTGTTTTCTAGAAGGTCAGTTAGTATATTCACAAGGAGAGTAGACCAGGATCAACTGCCTTTTTCTACCCCAAGTGTTTCCCCCTCAACCTCAGGAACGGAAGTAAGATCAGCCGCTAGTTGCTCCTTAACACTTATCTGTATAGCATGTTTAATAGGTCTGGTTGGAAATGAGAGCAAGTATTAACTTTCCTAGATTACCTACTTTAGAAATTAGACTGATTCAATGCAGGAGACTTCTCATTAGGAACTTCAGGTGCCAACGAGCAACAGTAAATCACTGGCTATTGATAGTAAACTGCTAGCATTAAGAAACCAACTGCAAATATGATAAGGTACAAAATATCTTTACCTTCACAGTGAACTCCTCAAGGATCTGATACATAGCAGGGGCAAAATAAATATTTGTCAAATTGATTGTTTTTAATCCAGAGAAAAGTATGACAAATTGTTTTTTTATAATCCAGAGACAACTTTGACTTTTGACCAAAAAACTAAAATGTAAAGATTTAATTTAGCTTTTCCATATTTTATTTTAAATCACTAAGACTTTTTAATCACACTATTTAAGAATATGTAAGCTGATTTTGACAAGTTTTAGCATTATTAAACCTCTTAAAAGATTATCATAAAAGAATATAAATTCTTCTTAGGTATCACATAAAAGTATATAAAACAGGGACAAAAAGTATGCTACTTTCAAGCTTTAAAAACCATATTACTAAAATGGATAGTGGTAATAAAATATACATTATGTAATAAAAAGAAAGATATACCTATCAGAAGTGTTTAATTGACTCCCACTGTCTATTATTAAATAGCATACGTTATTCCTGATCAATCATACTTTAAATTGTTCATTTAATGTATATAAAACAAATGCTATTATTAATATTTATTATTTTAAAATAAATTTGTATAAATTTTCTGAACAATATTCATTATTCCTTTAATTATTTGTAAAAACAAAAACAACAAAAAGTTTCATCAGCTCAAATATACATTTAGAAAAACAACAAAAAGTTACATCAGTTCAAATATATATTTAGAAAACAATGAATTATTTCATTTTACTTTATTTTAAAGATGTGGATACAATTCAGAATTAGGTAGATAAGTGGTCATTTTACAGGTAAAGTTTGGGCCTCCCTTTGGTCTCTGCTTTAACTGGATTGAGATCAGCTACCCTTATCGATGTCATGTGCCCCCACCCTTCCCTCTACTGACAGTGTCCCACTACTGCCAAACTCTTTCATGTAGTGTTATGGTGAATGTTCAGGAAATTTTTAAAAATTACTATTCATCTAAAACTAACCAGACTAAGGTGATATCACGATCAATAAGTAAAACCAGTAATATGAACTACCAGAATCAGATGATTCAAAATTAAATTTGAAGTAATTTTATAGAAAATATTGTTATTAGTTTATGAATCTCTCATAAATACAAATAAAAATGCCTAAAGCATAATAATGATTAATATACATTTATACTTACTTTTGAGTTTATTAAATTTATCAAAATATCTGTTCTTTCATGCAACAAAACTCTTCAGGTTATATGATATTTTAAGATTGAGTAAATATTTTTTCCAAAAATATTTTCCATGCACATTTTTTGGAAATAAATATGTTAAATATTTTTTTAATATTACAGTCAAGATGACAGAAATATGTTCTGAGAAATGTGCTGCTAGATGATTTCATTATTGAATAAACATTAAAGAGTAAACCTACACAAGCCTAGTTGGTATAGCCTACTACACACGTAGGCTATATGACATTGCCTATTCCTCCTAGGCAACAAACCTATACAGGATGTTACTGTTCTCAATAATGTATACAAATGTAATACAATAGTAAGTCAATTCATATCTAAACATAGAAAAGTAGGTCTGTTGCAGTGGCTCATGCCTGTAATCCCAGCATTTTTGAAGGCTGAAGAGAGATCGCTTGAGGCCAGGAATTCCAGGTTACAGTGAACTATGATCATCACTACACTCCAGCCTCCATAAAAAAGTGAGACCCTGTCTCTAAAGTGAGACAGTAAAAATGTGGTATTATAACCTCCTTTGGGGATAACCATTTTATCTGCAGTCCACTGTTGACTGAAACATTGCTATACAGTGCATGATTGTATTTCATATTTGTTCACCTTTTTCTTTGCAGATAATTTCCAGGTAAACCAAGATGATAATATAAAATAGTAGACTGCAGGTTCCCAGTGTGGTCACTAATTTTGGTGCCAATTTGAGAATGTGTATTTTTATCATTCGAGCTCACATATTGTTGTTAAATCTTATAAACACTCAGAGTTGATTTTTTTTCACTAATTTAGTAGCAGCTATTAGAATGTCAAGATTGCTGAGCTTAGTAATTTTATTTCTATAGCATATTTATATAGTAGAAGATATTTATATCTAGCATGTTTATACATAATAAACTCTTTTTAGTTATCACATATATGTTCACCAAGAAACTTGTTATTTACATATTTAGTCATAAGAAAACATGGTACTTTCAAAAAAATTATCATGACTAAATAATCCAAGGTATATTATGACGTGAAAATGTCAAATCTATAAAGAAAGTAAAAATATCAGTGGTTGTCAAGGGCTGAGTGGGAGGGAAGAATAAACTTGCAGAGCACAGATAAATGTTAAGGCAGTGAAAATATTCTATGATACTAGAGTGGTGGATACACATCATTTTACCTTTGTCCAAACTCATAGAAAGTGCAACGGGAAGAGTAAGTCATAATGTAAATCATATATTTGGGGTGATTATAATGTATCAATGTAGTTTATTAATTTTAACCATTGTATCACTCCTGTGGCTTTGGTGGCTGATGTTAATAAAGAGGCTATTCCTGTGTCAGGGAAGTGGGTTTATGGGAAACTGCCCCTTTCTCTTAATTTTACTGCTAACCTAAAACTGCTCTAAAAAAATTGAAGTCATAAAAAATTTTATATCACCATAAAATTTTTTGTTTCTTCTTCAAAATGATTCTAAAATTACTGTAATGATGAATATGTGTGTTAAAAATCTTCAGAGAAATAGTACCAATAGGATACTACATAGATCTATGTTAGACAGAGACAGATCAAAGATAGATAATAGATGTAGACAGATAGAAGATCGATAGATACATACACACACAACTAAATTTTCTATAATTATTTTATATATACAGATATATATATATAGATATAGATATAGATAGATAGATAGATAGATAGATAGAAATCAGCTCACATTATTGTGGCAGTTGAAAAGGCCCACAATTCACAGTCTGAGAACCAGAAACTTAAGGAACCTTGTGATGTATAATTCAGGCTGAAATCGAAGACCTGAGAATCAGGGGAGCCAATGGTGTAAAACTCAGTGCAAAAGCAAGAGAAACTGAGATGAGATGTCCCAACTCAGTAAGACAGGGGGAAAAGGGTGGATTCTTCCTTTCTCCACCTTTTATTCTATTCAGGTCTTCAAGGTATTAGACAATGTCCACACCTTGGGAAGAGCAATCTGCTTTGCTCAGTCCACAGGTTCAAATGCTAATCTCATCTGAGAACACTCTCACAGACACACCCAGAAATAATCTTTAAACTGAGCATCCTGTAGTCAGTCAAGTTGATGCATCAAATTTACAACATTTTAGCTTTTGTACATATATTCTGTACATTTATTACTGTGTTTTAATTTATTAGAAGACCATAAAAACATTTACCTTTAAACTGACTCTGAGAAAATTTAGTCTATTCGTTGGTATCACAGGACATTTTTGTGATACAATGACCTGATAATCTATGCATTCAATAACATTATAATTTACATTCAGAATGTGCTAGTAGTTTTTTTATTTTTAATTTAACTTAAAAATATGTTATTTAAAGTTTAAAGGAGAATTAATCTATCAGGAAACAAAAATTATAATCACTTTAATATGCATGCATTGAAACACACAATATCACTGGATAGAAACCACAATACATGCTACACTGTTTATTAAGAATAGTTCTAATATATCATAAAAAGAGGTAAAAAATAATGTTTCCTATATCTTTAGGACATATTGCTCTGAAATCCCTAATTATTTCACGTTTCACTTGAAAATGAAGTGAAGAAGCATACCTATATTAAACATGACCATAATGACCACTTCAAATATTCTTAAAGATAGTTAAGAAAATCTTTTTACTTGCCACTATTCAGATACCATTGATATAGAGTGTTACATTAGAATAGGCATCCAAGCCTATGGAATAGGTAACCACCTACATAATATATTTACAGATGTCCTCATGATTAAAAAATAAATAACTCCTGAAATTTAAATTTAAAAACTAACAGTTTATTTATTAAGTTTAAGGCTATTATATCGGAATAAGAAGAAATATGTCTTAGTCAAATCATATTTGAAAGTTTCTTTTTTGTTTTTTTTCTGGTAAAAACATGAATTAATTTTGTGATAGAAACTAGGAAGATAGAAAATTAGGATCAAATATTTGCTGGAGGAGGCTTACTAAATTTACTTAGGTTCTGGCCTTTATACAAATGTTATCTTGTCATTTTGCCTTACCATTATTAAAGTGGCCCCCCGCAACAGATTGGGAAAGATTATGTTATTATTTTCTTACAGTTCTTCCACTGTTTCTCACCATTAACTACAATGAATAACTGGGGAAGTATTATAATTCCCACCCTATTGCTGTTGGGCTTCTGTATGATCTGCTTTAGCCAATGGAAGGTGGGTAGAAGCAACAACGTATCCAAGCTAAATACCTAATAGGCATTCCATGTTCCTGACCCCCTCACCTATAATGGTTATGCCATCTGTGGTGAGAATGCATGTGCTTGGAATTTATATTTCTAGAAAAACAAAGAGACTATTGAGGTACATCTAAAACTAATTGCCATCCCTGCTGGTGGCCAACCCATGAGTAAGAATATATCACTTTTGCTCATTGTCAGCCAATGAGATTTGGGGGTCATTTTTTTACTAACGTTATTATAGTAATCACTGAGCACCAGTCAGTTTCTCTTTTAGTTCAATAAACAGTTGTGGTGATATATTCTTCTATCTTTACCTGAACATAAGTATATTGAAAAATTTACATGTTTTAATTTGTGTGTAAGAAAGCTCTTTGTTCATCCATTGCTCATTTTTGCCATGTCACATTCTCATCTTTTAGAATATTTTATATAACCTATACATACTTTTATTAGCCTTGTTCCTGGAAAACATTTTGTTTCATTGTTTACTATAAACTTTAACTTGACATTCAGGGCTCTTCTCTTAGCCCTAAGCTATAATTCTATGCTCATTTTTTTTTCTCTTCAATCCATATAGTGCAGGTCAGTTAAGAATGTCCTAATGTGTCCAAAATTTCTGACAGCTGTGCCTGGAAGTAATTTCATGTTCTAGCTTTTGTATTCTCCACACTTAATTTTTTGCACCAGAACCAGGGTACTAAAAATTTTGAATTAAACTGGATAAAAATAAAAATGCCAACTCAGAAATAGTATATCTAAAAAAGAAGGCAGAAACCATTTTCCTTTGAAAAGAAAAAAAATCCAAGAGGATGAAAAATGATTATAAAGAAGATACAGAAAATATGAAAAGATACTGAGAAGTTCTGGTTTACAAAAAAAAATTGTAAAGAATATGATATCAAAGCAGACATTCTCAAAACTCTACTGGTGGTGCAGGAAATACAATAAAAAAGAAAGTCATTTCTGTGTCCAGTCTTGTCCAAAGCCAAGAAAGGAAGCCATAACACATTTTTGAGATTTTATTTTAAAGATCAAAATGATAAAATATAACCTAGTATATTCTAGCAAAAATATCTCTTTTAATTTTGCTTTAGTCTATCGCATCATATATTTACTTTTCTTTGCATTAATGGGCATTATTCTGAACAAATCAGTTTTAATATGTGCAAATGACTGATAATAAAGTAAAATTAGCTAAGTAAAATGTGTCACTTAAGAGTGATATATTTCAGCCGGGCTCAGTGGCTCAGCCTGTAATCCCGCGCCTTTGGGAGGCTGAGGTGAGTGGATTACCTGAGCCCGTGGGTTCGAGACCCGCCTGGGCAGCGAGATCTCATCTCTACAATAAATCAAAAAATTAGCCGGGCGTGGAAGCGCATGCCTGTAATTCCGGCTACTCGGAAGGCTGAGGCGGAAGGATCGCCGGAGCCCAGCAGGTCGAGGCTGCGGTGGCCGTGAGCGGCCACTGTACTCCAGTCTGGGCGACAGAGTGAGACTCCAACCCAAAAAAAAAAAAAAAAAAGTGATATATTTCATAGAACTTGCAAATTTGTTGTGGTTGTGGTAATAATAGAATAATATACATTTTCACAAGATGAAAATAACTTATACATTTGTTCCATAAGGTTATTTATGAAAATATGTGAATTTAAACGTGCAAATGACTTTTTCATAATATTGGAAAAGTTATATTTGCCTCAGCATAGAATCCAAATAATATTAAATATGTATCTATTGTTTATATCAGAACAAAATGACTTTAGGTTTTTTCTTCTTAAATTTATATCTGTACATAGAAAATTCTAAGTTTATAAATTAAATATGTACCAAGAATTTATAACTTTTTCAAATACAATGCATTTTTTTTTTTTTTTTTGAGTTGGAGTCTCACTCTGTCGCCCAGACTGTAGTGCAGTGGCCGCTTCCGGCCACCGCAGCCTCGCCTGCTGGGCTCCGGCGATCCTTCCGCCTCCGCCTTCTGAGTAGCCGGAATTACAGGCATGCGCTACCATGCCCGGCTGATTTTTTGATTTATTGTAGAGATGAGGTCTCGCTGCCCAGGCGGGTCTCGAACCCGCGGGCTCAGGCAATCCACTCACCTCAGCCTCCCAAAGGCGCGGGATTACAGGCTGAGCCACCGAGCCCGGCTTACAATGCATTTTAATGTTATGTTTTATTGCAATGAAATGAATAATTTAAATATTCTAACATTTTTATTACTGGTAAACTGAAGAAACAGTATTCTGTTCAAGAGAACATGAAGTTTATATGATAAGAGTCTATTAAATTTTGCTCAAAGATTGTAAAGTTTGACTCTAAGAAAATGTTCTAGGATTTTATAGAAAAACACACATCTGTGTGACATTTCACAGGCTAAAATCATAATATAAAAGATATTGCTTTTTAAAATATATCCATAGCAAACTTTAAATATTTCAAATTTTTTAAAAACTGATATTTATAATTTTCAAAAGTTGATATATTTTAACTAATTATCACATTTCTTAATTTAGTAAACTTAACAAAAGACAAAATTAATTTAAGCATATTCATACTAAGTCTGAAAATTAGATTAAAATTATCAGCAATTTTGAGCAATAGTTAAATCCTAGGAGCTATAAGAACAATATAGGGAAACATCACTTAATCATTGTAATTATTCCATTTTAAAGTATTGTAATAAGTTTCCAAAAGAAATTGAAACTTGAATATGTCAAAATTTGTTTAAAATTTCAAGGATACTAAGTGATGAACCTGAAATTTATTTTTTATCTTTTTTTAATTTGTTAATATTTATTTATAAATGTTGTTGAATTAGTATTATATCATATAAAAAATGTAAAACTTAGTGGGCCTATGATTTTGAAAACAGGATACATCTTATAATTTTCATGCTTCACACATACTTTGACTTTTTACTATGGGTTTCAAAGCTTGTTTTAGTGCTGATTAAAAACAAAAATATGCAAAAGTAAAGTTACCTAAGGATTCAAATAGAAAGGTTGTCAAGAATTTAAACTTGCATTAGTCAGTTCTTAGCTGTTATACTTTGCCCTTTATTCGTGTATACTCTACTGTTTGTTTATTCTTGAGTTCCCAGAAATATTTCCTCAGTCATCACTATGTTTCAGGCACAGTTTAGGTTATAAAATGGTGAACAAAGGCAATAGATCCCTGCCTTCCCAGTGAGATATGTCAGAAAATGCCAAGGAGAAAAATTAAGTGGAAAAGGAAAATAGGAATCATCGGGTGGGGTGTTTATAATTTTGGAGGGTCGGCAAGTGGAGACCTCATGGAAGAGGAGCTAACTGAATAAATCTTGGAGATGATGAGCAAGAGGCCATGTGACAATATTGGGGAAAACTATTCCCAGCAGGGGGAAGAGTGTGTGGAAAGGCCTTGGGGCAAAAGCATTCCTGATGTTTTCAAGAAACAGCAATGAGGACAGACAGTGTGGTTGGAACAGAGGGAACAAGAGATGCAGTAGATATGTTCAGAAAAATGCCAACCATACTGTTCCCTGTAGTTGGTGGTGGGGAGCGGGGGAGTTTGATGTTTTGCTTAGAAAGATCAGGGAGCACTAGAGAGCTTTGAGCAGAGTGACGTAAACTGGATTACATTTACCAGGATCACTTTGACTGAAGTGTTGAAATAAACTGAACAGGAACAAGGACAAAAGAAGAGAGACCAAATATGGTATTAATTTTTTGTGAAATCTACACTAATAATTAAAGTAAAATGTAGACTATGCACTAGGACAAAATTCAAATTTATCTGAGGATGTCAACAAACTGCAGTACTTTTATTTATTTATTTATTTTTAGAGATAAATTCTCACTATGTTGCCCAGGCCAATGTCAAACTTCTGAGTCAAGCATTCCTCCTGTTTTGGCTTCCCAAGGTGCTGGGATTACAGGCCTGAGCCACTGTACCTAATCATGCATACCACATACTTGTTAAAAATTAGAAGCACTTAAGCAAAGGTTATTAATAGTTCTTATTGAATTTTATTAAAACAATTTAAAAAGTATAAGATCTAAGACAGATTAAAGTCAAGTAAAGCAGTTAGAAACCTATTAAAATGGGATAGGCAAGAGAGGTGATATTTGGATTAAGGTGATGGACATAAAGAAAGCTGAAGAAATTTTATTTAGTACAATAATATCAAGAGAATATTGCAATTGTTCACATGTTTGGAAGCATCAAGGAGCAGAGAAAAATGGTAAAGATGTACATGGTGTCTGGTTTCTGTTTTGTGAAATAAAAATAATTTTCAAAGAGAGAAAACAGGTACCTTGTTCTATTTCCTATATCAACATGAGAAAAAGATTATAAATAGAAGAAAGAGAACAAATATAGCCCTAGACATAGTCAGATAGTGATGGTTTTAAGACCTGTGGAAGGATATGCCAAGTTTCCAGATTTTTACTAATAGGAAGTGTATTTGATTGAGGTAATCATTTATAATTGATTTGACTGTAGGTGGTCAAGTCATGGATGAGGATGAAGAACACCTGGAAAGAAAATATAAAATATAATCTGATCCAAGGAGTATTCTAATATTTATGGGCATGGTACAGATAGGACTAGAGAAGAGAAATGCATAAAGGATCAACTTGCTACTGCATTTTCTGTGAAAGCAATATGGCATCCAGGGAAGTGTAGACTATCCTGACATGATCACACTAGTTTTCCCAATTTAGAGTGAATATGCCTCAAAGCTTGGGTAAACTTCAGACCAGACAGAGGACACAACAATTTGGGAATTATTCTCACTATACAACCTCAAAAGCAGCTGAATAGAGAAAAATCAGGGTTATACAGTGACTGACAAAGTGGTTGAGGTTTCCCCGATGCACCAGAATGGAGATCGGGTTTAGCTTTGAAACAGATACCAAGATCTCTGGCAAGAGAGCCAGGTCACTCATAAAGCTAAACACAGACCCTTGCTCCCAGGGCAACCACCTCATATACACAGAGAATAAACTATGCCGAAATGAAATTCCTCTGCTGGAACTGCCCAGAGCTATGGTTCCCCTGCTTATTAGAGACACTTTGTTAAATTGCTATAAAGGAAACATACATTTATATCAACAAGCCCTCCAGCTTAAAATCCAAAGAGAGTACTAAAATAGCAGCTAGGTAAACAGTGAGGAAATTCAACAAATACACACCACAATTAATACATACAAAGATGGGTGCGTGTAGAAATTCAAAGTAAATAAACAGAAACTAAAGATGGTGAGAAAAGAAAGGATACATGCATTTGGGGTTATAAGAAATTCTGCAAAATAAAAGGAATTAACATAACCTGTAAGATAATTTATAATTATTTGTGCTAAATAATTATAAAATGCCAGTAATTATTCCTTTCTCTGTATCTGATACAGCTGCTCTGGAACTTAGAGAGCACTCCCAGTCTGACTCTGTGCTCTGTCCCACGATTTGCTTTTCAATGGGCCATCAGCAAGTGAGATGCAAATACTTGAGAAGTGATTATGCTTTGCAGTTTATTCTCTCTTGCTGCTCATCAAACCCTGCTGCCCTATAGGAGTTATGGGCTAACTTGCTGGATATGAGAAATAAGTGATCCTAGTCACCCCTGTGGCCACAACCCTCAGCCAGCAATGGCAATACGTGTGAATAAGGTCATTCAGAACTAGCCAGCTAAAAAAGACCAGCCTAGGTCACCTAAGCATAGCTCAGAATAGTGCCTACCCAAATCAGCAGCTAAACAAATCGATGTTACATCACTAAGTTTTAAATCGGTTTATGTGCAATAAAAACAAATACCTAAGAATAAATTTTTAAAATAAAGCTTCAAAAAAATGCATCCCACTTTAACTCTATGATTATGTGTTTACCTGTGTTTATGACCAGTTACAGATACAGATCTGAGACAGATGAGATAAAAATGGGAGTCATGCCCTGTAAGGATGGAGAGTTTTTTTTCAAGCCACTGACACTAAACTGCAAGTCGTCTTTAAATATGTCAAAATTTAATAAAGAGCTCTTACAAGCAATAATAAAATCCCACAATAAAAAATAAAAACAGCAATAAGAGTCTAAAATTCGTAATATACCAATAAGAATAAAAAATGGAATGAGTAAGTAGAAAAAAATTCTTAATATTTTGATTGATAGCGACTCAAAGGTATCTCCTTCTTTTAACATTATAAATAAAAGATATATTAAATCAACAGTGTATTTAGTAAGTATTATTGCTTGTAGGCCTAAAAATAGGATGCATATCTGAGAAATGTAATCAAAGTGAAGTATATATAAACATATCAATATAAACATGTAAATTATGTGATGATAAACGTGAGACAAATACACTAGTTTTTACAAAATATATAAAAGAATAAACTCAGCAATGAAAGGTAAAGTCTCAAAGATTAATTGAAATAAATCCACATATTATAGTTTATCACAGGCCCAAATAGAACAAAGTAAGAAAGATTAAATGGAAAATAACTTAAAAGCATATTATATAAATACAATAAAAGGAAATGAAGGTTACTCAAATAATGTAAGAAAAAAATAAAGTAAAAACTCATTAAAAGGTGCATTAGTTGCATTTTAAGGATATAATCTGCAATGCAGATATAGTACTACATATTTTTACAAGCTCAATAAACATTGGTAGAACAAACAACTAACAAATAACCTTGGAAATGTAATAACAAATTAACATAAATTCTATGGTGGTAGAAAACTTTAACATGCTACTTCTTCCCTATAGTTAAATACATAAAAATAAATAAATAAATAGGTAAAGGAATAAAGGAAATCACAAAAACTACTTATAGGGCACAATTCACTATCTGTGGAATGAGTCATCTGAGACCCAATCTCCACCATTATACAAGATGTCCATGTAGCAAGTATGCATATGTCCTCCCTGAATCGAAAACAAAACAAGAATAAAAATCTCTTGATAGTTTCTTATGCTATGCAAAAACTTCTCAGTGAGATGTGGTCTCACTTGTCTATTTCATCTTTTATGGCATTTGCTTTTGGGAATTTGATAAAGAATTGGTTGCCTACTCAAATGTGCATAAGAGTAGCTCCTGTATTTTCTTCTGAGATCCTTGTAGTTTGAGGTTTTATGTTCAAGTCTTTGATACATTTAGAATTGATTTTTGAATATGGTGATAGATAGGCATCCTGTTTTACTCTTCTGCATGTGGTCAGCCAGTTTTCCCAGCACCATATGCTAAATAAGGCCTCCTCGCCCCAGTTGTTATTATTGATGACTTTGTCAATGATGAGGAGACAATCCACAGAATGGGGAAAAAATATTTGCTCTTTGTGTATCTGACAAAAGGTCTTATATCCAGGATCTACAAGTAACTCAAACAAGCCAAGAAGAAAATAAATAAATAAACAGCCTTATGAAAACATGGACAGAGGACATGAGTAGATACTTCTCAAAAGAAAACATATAAGCAGCTGTCAGATAATGAAAAATACTCAGCCTCACTAATCATCAGAGAAATGCAAATTAAAACCACACTGAGATACCACTTTGCCCCAGTAAGGATGGCCATCATTAATACATCAAAAAACAATGTATGTTGGTACAAGTGCAGAGAAAAGGGAATACTTCTACACTGTTGGTGGGAGTGAGAACTAGTCGAACCTCTATGGAAAATAGTGCGGCGATATCTAAGGCAACTAGAAATTGGCCTTCCATACAATTTGACAATTCCCTTCTTGGGAATATACCCAGAGAAACACAAATTGTTCTACAAAAAAGACAACTGTATATTCATGTTTATTGCCATACTATTTACTATAGAAAAACATGTAACCAACACTTATGCCCATTGAAAGTAGACTGGTTAAAGAAAATGTGGTACATATACACAATGGAATATTACACAGCCATAAAGAAGGACAAAATCATGGACTTCCCAGAAAAATGGATGAAATTGGAGATAATCAATCTTAAGAATTTATCACAGAAACAAAGAACCAAATTCCACATGTTCGTACTCATAAGTAGAACCTGAACATTAATCACAAAAGCGCAAGTGATGGATAGGCAGTTACAGGACACTGCCAGGGGAGGAAGGAAGTAGGGACATGTAAAAACACAAAAGGCATCTGATTCCAAACCAGGGGAAGTGAGGACCAATTGAAGACCCAAACTTCACCTTCATTACATGACTAATGTACCAAATCCTGACTTGTACTCCATATCTTTATAACAAAAACCAAAAAAGTAAGTAAATAAAAACCAATAAATAAAAAATATGTACAATACAAAAAACTGGCCCCTCCAAATCTGAATTATTCAAATAATTTTAACAACAAAAATGCAGCGTTTTTAAAATAATTAAAATGTGTAAGCATTGTAATTATTACAGATACCAACAGAAAAAAAAACACTTGAAAATATTTTAAGTATTTTAAATGATATTTATGAAAAAGAAAAAGCACAAAATTGTAATAGTACAATGTTTAGAAAATAATGGCATGTCCAAATTTCTTGATTAACCCAAAACTATATTTAAACAAAACTGATCAGTTCAGTTTAAAAATCAGTAAACCCTTACTTAGTGTTATTAATAGACTTTTGGAAATTAACATTAAACTAAACAATATACAATGGGTTCTCAAATAATGCCATTTCTTTCCGTGTTGTTTGTTATAACATTAATGAAAAAAAGTGTTTTTTTGAATATGTAGTGTTGCTGAATTTCACACTTTCTAAGAATCTGTTGACTATGTTGAGTAAGGATTTATTGTAGTTTCATCCGTAAATTAGAAATAAAATATATTCAAAGTTAAATAATCAAGTCAATAGTTAGAACAATTTTAAATAGTCAAATAATGTTTAGTAAATCTACAATAGTAGGACAAATGTCCCTTCAAACAGTACACAGTGAATAGAAGGGAAAAAAATAGAAGAAATGTTCCCTTCTCACAAATCTCCTTCATTTATAAAATTTATAAATTAGTTCTCTTACATGCCAAATTTTCCAATAGCATTTAATTTAAATAAAGGATTTATAGGCTAAAATATATTAGAAAAAATGTTTTTGAACAATATTATTTACAAATATTGATATAATAATTTTAAATAAATGCCAATCAAATAAAAAATAAGTATAGCAGCTATAGATTATGATACTATATTAAAATGGCTTACAATTATGAATCTATAAATAGAGTGCTAAAGTTTTATTAGGCAAAAGGTACCAAATAAATTTTTTAAAAAGTTCTTCATAAATATGAAGATGAATTTAGTAAAATTCATCATGAATTACTGATTTAATAAAACTGAAGGTAAATTAGACTACAAATAATTTTTAAATTAAGAATAATGAGACTATTTGTGTTATAGCTATTATTCTAAATAATTTTGGAAGCTCTGGCAAGATAGTAGAGGAAAAAAGAAAGACAACCAATATAATCATTGAAAAAAAGGAAAATATTCTGTGTACATTTTAAGAGTGTCTCTTATGCAAACCCAAAAATATCAACTGTAAAACTAAGGCACCAACATAGATTCAAAACAGCTAGTTGCTATAGCTTCCAACATAAAAACTGTAAGTAGTTTAAGAACAATATTCACAGGAAAATTTTAACCATACATAATATTAAAACTTACATTATTGTATTTTAAAAGAAATATTAAAACCTATAAAATAAAAACAACAAATTTTTACTAGGAATAATAAAATAATTCTTAATAAGCTCAACAATTTTATGCTTCTACTTAGGAAGTTTAAACAGCCTATAGATATCAACTCTCTTCAAATTAATTTGCATATGCAATGTACTTTCAGTTGGGTCTTTTATTTACTCCTAATTATATGAAAAGTATTGTGCCTGTGTATATGTGTGTGTTCATGCATGTATGTATGCACACACAAGTATATACATACCTATAATATAAAAATTAGATTTGGAAAGTATGATTTAAATTTATTAGCGTAGCTACTCAAGTGTATACATTTATAGACCTTCTGTGAGGCAAACTCAACCTCTAGACTGTGTCAGGGCTAGCCAACTATAGTGGTTGTGGGTTTCAGACAACTCTCAGTGTCAGGCATGTCTCAGGGTCATGGACTTCAGGCATGCTCCTGCATTGTACCCACTACCAAGCAGATGATTTCAACCTGGACCCCTGCTGGCCACAGAGTCCACCGAGCTTAGGGTATTCACAAATGCTACAATGACCATAGCAGTCCTAGGCTTAGGAATATGCTGTATGGCCTGCCCAGAATCTCAGGAAGGAGTTACTGATGAAGAGCATTCCCAGGAAAGCTAGTCTGGGAAGATTATAATTAGGACATACTTCTTCAAATGCACAGAAATCAAGGAATAATCACAAGGGTCAAGACAATCAGGAAAACATGAATTCATCAAA
Source organism: Cephalopachus bancanus (assembly GCA_027257055.1). Taxonomy (NCBI): domain Eukaryota; kingdom Metazoa; phylum Chordata; class Mammalia; order Primates; family Tarsiidae; genus Cephalopachus; species Cephalopachus bancanus. The sequence continues at coordinate 13,115,711 of JAPVLO010000005.1, read as the reverse complement.
TACACATAATAAATGTCAGTAACTGACCTTCAAAGTAGAGATTTTTGAAAAAACTGATAAAGAATTCAAAATAATTGTTTTTTTAAAAGCTGAGTAAATTGTAAACAATACAAAGAAATCATGAATTAAATGAGGGGAAAATTCAACAGAGAGACTGAATAATTTTAAAAATCAATCAAAAATATTGAAGCTGAAACATACAATGAACAACATAAAAAAATGAACAGAGAGTATTAACAGCTGTATTGATCAAGCATAAGAAAGAAAATGTGATTATGAAGACAGGTTATTTGAAAATATGCAAAGAAAAAAATATAAATGAAGAGCATCTGCAATTTATGAGAGCATTATAAAAAGCAAACATTTGAGTCATTGGTGCTAAAGAAAAAGAAGAAAATAATAAGGCATAAATATCCAGAAATTGGAAGGACAAAGTTCTCCAAGCCAATGCAATCTAAATAAGACCTTTGAATATATATAGTAATCAAACTGTCAAAATCAAAGATAAAAAGAGGACTCTGAAAGCAGCAAGAGAAACTAAGGAGGAAGTTCCAGTACATATCACTATGTAATTCTCAGCAAAATCCTTACAAATATTCAAAGTACAAAAGCAAAACATTTGCCACCTAAGAAGTGTTTCCAGCAAAGATTATTTTTATATATGAAGGAGAAATAAAGATTTTTTTTCAGACAAACAAAAGCTTACAGAGTTCATCAGCATGAGATCTTTCAAGAAACACTAACGAGAATTCTTCAAGTTGAAAAAATGGTTGTAATGGATAAGGTGAAAACATCTGAAAGTATAAATTCCCTGATAAATATAAATAAACAGTCAAATGCAGGATACACCAATACAGTAATGGTGGTGGGTAAATCACTTATATCTGTTCTATAAATATTAAAAATTAAAACTGTTAAAAATTTTATAATAGTTTCTTTAAAATTATAATAGTTTCTTTAAAAATATGTAGTATGAAGAAATGTAAATAATGATATTAAAAATTTTAAATGTGAGAAGGGAGTGAAGTAGAAGTGTATTTATGTTCAAAGTTAAGTGTTATCAGTTTATTATAATCTGTTATAACATAAAATGTTTTGTATAAGTCTTGTGGTAACCACAAAACAAAAAAAAATCTATAATAGATATACAAAACAAATTTTTAAAGGAATAAAAGCATACCACTGGAGAAAATCACAAATTACAAAGGAAGACAATAAGAGAGAAGGAACTAATCATCTACAAGATAACTTAAAAACAATCAACAAAATGTCAGCAATAAGTCCTTATCTATCAATAATTACCTTCAATGTAAATGGCTTATATTTTATAATCAAAAGAAATGGTTGATGAATGGACTTAAAAAACAATGCCCAATTAAATGCCACCTACAAGAAACTCACTTCACCTGTAAGGATACACATGAACTGAAAATGAAGGGATGCAACAAGTCAGTCCATACAAAGGGAAACAATTAAAAAAAAGCAGGAGTATTTACATCAGCTAAAATACTCTTGAAATCAAAAGCTGTAAATACAGAAAAAGAAGGCCATTATATAATAATAAAGGGCTTAATCCAGCAAGAGAGTATGCAATTGTGAATATATATGTGACCATCATAAAAGTACTAGATACATAAAGCAAATATTAATTAATTTGCAGACTGAGAAAGACTGCAATATATTAATACCAGGTGCTGAAACAATTTACTTTCAACAGTAGAAAAATCATTTTTGGCAGAAAATGAATAAGAAAACATTGGAGTTAAAATATACTCTAGACCAAATGGACCTAACATATGTATATAGAAGATTCCATCCAATAGTTGCAGAATACACATTCTTCTCAGCTTCATATAAAACATTATCCAGGATATATATTATACTCAATAAAATAAGTCTTAGTCAATTTAAGAAGATTGAAATTATATCAAGTATCTTTTTAGACCACAATGTTATAAAACTAAAGTCAATAACAGGTGGAACATTAGAAAATTCACAAATACATGAGAATTAAACAATAAACCCCTAAATAACAAATGGAGCAATAAGGACATCAAGAGAGTAAAACATATGTTAACACAAATGAAAATTAAAACACAACATTGCAAATCTTATGAAATGCAGTAAAATATGTTTTAATGGGTAAGTTTATGGCAACAAATACATCAAAAAAAGAACAATAAAGATTTCAAATAACAAACATGCATTTCTCCTTAAAGAACTAGAAAAACCGGAAAAAACTAAAACCCAAAATTAGTAGAAGAGAAGAAATAAAGATTAGGGTAGAAATAGATAAAATAGAGACTAAAAAAACAATAGTAAAGAGCAACAAAATAAAAAAAGTTATTTTTTAAAAAGATCAACAAAAGAGGCAAATCTTTAATGAGATTAAGAAAAATAAGAGTCAAATAAAATAAGTAAAAAAGTAGATATTGCAACTGAATAGCACAGTAATGGAAAGAATTGAAGAAGCAAAATCAGCAAGATGGCTGACTAGCAGTAGTTGTTTTTATCCCCAACAACATCAAAACTACCAAAATACCAAATAAACAACTAAATTTCAGGTACAGTGTCTGACAAAGAGTGCTGGAGTACAGCAAGGGAATACAAATAAATCTTAACTGCACAATACATTCGAAAGCCATGTGTTTCCTGAGAATACTCATAGACTTTGGGTTTGCCTATGAAAACTAGGTATCTTTGGCAGATTTTTATTTCATTTTTGACAATGCCTATTTTTCTAGGCATGTGCAAGTGTAGAGTTAGTGAGAAAAATATATAATGAAAACGAATAGCCCACACCACCTGTCTTCAGTAAGCTTTATTCTAATTGACACTGTATAAACACTAAAGAAGGGTACAAAGCTGAACCTTACAATCTGGGAGGAGTTAAGATGGCAGTGTCAATGAAGATAGATAGAGAAGATATAAAAAGATATAAAAGATATAAAAATAAGTTTTTAAAGGAATAAAAACATACCACTGGAGAAAATCACATAACTACAAAGGAAGACAATAAGAGAGAAAGGAACTAAGGATCTACAAGATAACTAAAACATGATCAACAAAATGTCTGTAGTAAGTCCTTATCTATCAATAATTACCCTCAATGTAAACGGCTTATATTTTACAATCAAAAGAAAAAGTTGCTGAATGGATTTAAAAAACAATGCCCAATAAATGCCGCCTACAAGAAACTCACCTCACCTGTAAGGATACACATGGACTGAAAATGAAGGGATACAAAGTTTTATTTATCTTTAAAGTGAATTGGATTCTGTTCCGCTGATCCATCTCTCCTCTTGTGCCAGTGGGATGCTATTTTGGTCACTATTGCGATATAGTATAATTTGAAGTCGGGCAATGTGATTCCTCCAGTTTTGTTATTTTGCTTAGGATTGCTTTGACTAATCTGGCTCTTTTTTGGTTTCATATGAATTTTAGATTTTTTTTCGCTAATTTTGTGAAAAAATGCCATTGGTAGTTTGATAGGGATTGTTTTGGATCAGTAGATTGCTTTATAATATGGTCATTTAACAATATTGATGCTTTCAATACATGAACATGGAATGTTTTTCCACTTTGTGTCCTCTACAATTTTTTTGTATCAGTATTTTATGTTCTCCTTTGTTCAAAGGCATGGTATTGCATTGAAAGCAGCTAGATATGACTGCACTTCTATCTGAAATCCACTTTTTAACTTTCTATGTTAGATAAGATAGAACATTTTATTTTATTTTGTATTTTAAAGATAAGGTGTACAATTCAGGGTTAAGTAAACAAACGTTGTTATGCAGGTGCCCTTGTTTATGAGGTGTCTCTCTCCCTCTCCTAGCAGTTTCCCCCAACTGCCAACCCCATCCCCTCCCCTCCCTTCCCTGGCAGTTTCCCACTACTGCCAATCCCTTTTGTATAGTATTTTGATAATTGTTCAAGGTCAGCTTATTAGTGACAACATATGGTACCCTGTTCTTTGTTTCTGTTATAGATCATTGAGTATGATAGACTCTAAATCCATCCAAGTTGCTGTGAAGTCCATATGTTTGTCCTTCTTTATGACTGCATAATATTCCAATGTGTATATGTACCACATTTTTTTATCCAGTCTAGTTCTGATGGGCAGCATGGTTGCTTCCATGTTTTTTTTATTGTGAATATAGCTGCAACAAACATACATTTGCAGGTATCTTTTTTGTAGAATGATTTGAATTCCTCCAGGTATATTCCTGATAGGGGAATTGCTGGGTCATATGGAAGGCCAATTTCTAGTTCTTTCAACAATCGCAACACTGTCTTCCAGAGAGGTTGCACTAGTTTGAATTCCCACCAGCAGTGTAGAAGCATTCCATTTTCTCGGCATCCTCGCCAACATCTGTTGTTTGTTTTATTAATGATGGCCATACTTGCTGGGGTTAGGTGGTATCTCAGTGTGGTTTTGATTTGCATTTCTCTGATGATGAGCGCGACTGAGCACTCTTCATGTGTCTGTTGGCTGCCTGTGTATCTTCTTTTGAGAAGTGTCTATTCATGTCTTCTGCCCACATTTTAATGGGACTGTTTGTTTTTTACTTTCAGCACGTTTGAGTTCCTTGTAGATCATGGATGTGAGGCCTTTGTCAGTTATATGGTTGGCAAATATTTTTTCTCACTCTGTTGGCTTTATCCCTGCTGTTTTTCTTTTGCTTTTCAGAGCCTCGTCAGTTTGATGAGGTCCCACTTGTCTGTCTTATTTCTTAAGGTATGGGCATTTAGGGTTCTGAGTAGGAATTGGTTGCCAGTTCCATTTTCCATAAGGGTGTCTCCTGCATTTTCTAAGATTCTTATAGTTTGAGGTTTTAAGTTTAAATCATTGATCCATTTAGAGTTAATTTTTGTGTGTGGTGATAGATAGGGGTCCTGTTTCAATCTTCTGCATGTGATCAGTCAGTTTTCCCAGCAACATTTACTGAATAGGTTCTCCTCTCCCCAGCGGTTGTTATTGGAGGCTTTGTCAAAGCTGAGTTGGTTGAGAAATCGAGGCTTTGTTTCCAGAATCTATTCCATTTCATTGGACTATATGCCTGTTCTTGCACGAATACCAGGCTGTTTTGATTACTGTAAACTTATAGTAAAGTTTGAAGTCTGAAAGTGTGATACCTGCTGCTTTGTTTCTTTTGCTAAGGATTGTTAGTACTATTCGTGGATGTTTATATTTCCATATGAATTTGTGTAATGTCATTTCCAGGTCTGAGAAGAATGATGCTTGTAATTTAATGGGTATTGCATTGAATCTGTAGATTGCCTTTGGAAGCATTTTAAAAGTTTATTTTGCAGAAGAGCAGTTTGAAAATCAAGAGACCCAATCCAAAAGCAGTCAGAAGACTCACTTAAAGCAGTTACAGTATAGTTTTAAATGAAAAAGGGGCAAGTATTTTTAACTTTTTTGTGACTGAATATAGTATTTTATATATGTATTCTTTTTAGTGCAACTTAAGCCATTTAAGCTGATATGTCTATAGGTTACTGGTTTGATTTCACTGATACATGCTCACATTTTGCATTTGGTTTATAATTAGAGGTAGTGTTTTGAGGAAATTTGAATTACTTAGGTTTTGGGGATGTTCCTATGAGTGTTTGGTTTTGAGGTATATCTAAACTGGCCTGCATTTTTATTTTTTAATGTTATAATCTATTGAATAATAGAACAATTAAACTCTCTTACTGTGTTATCTACCTGGATTGTAGATAGATAATCTTTGTAGTAGAATTAGAACATGGGAGAATACGATAAAAAAGAAATTGAAACCTAAATGCAATACTCATATTTATATGCCAATCTTTACAAATGAAAAAACTAATGTTCAAAGAGGTTACATAAATACTGAAATGGCAACTCAAGTATGTGTAGCTTTAATGTTCTTACTCTTACTACTACACTGCTGTTTTATGTACCTAACTCGTGCAATTTTGTAAAATATTAAGCAAAGTCAAACAGAATTGGATGTTTCATAGCTAGTATGTCATAAAAATTTGAACATAGCATAAATTTCATGTCTAATATTTCATAAAGCACTGCTATAAAAAGTGTGGTCTGAAAAACCATCATCATCATTCGGTTGCTTATTTGAGATGCAAATTCATCCCAACTACAAAAACAATCTCTATGGTTGGTGCATAGTAATCTGTATCTTATTAAGCCCACAAGATTATTCTAATACATTCTCATTTTGGAAACCAACATCTTATAATCTTTGAGAGACAGGATTGTTCATTTAACATCATTTTATCTTTTCATAGATAAATAGACTGAGGATACATGTTTGATCTTTTGAAGTTCTTATAATTAACAAGTGGCAGTACAAAAATTAAAACTAAAGCATCCTTATTGCCTGTTAAAGGCAATTTGGTGAAAATTTTCACTTATATCATGGGTCAAATTTAAGCTTTAAATAGCATAAAATTTTGTTTCAAACAAAATAATCAAAGTTGTATATACACAAATAAACATATGTAAATATACTGAAAGGACAAACACTCTTGGAAGGACATGTGCTGAGAATTGAATCTCACTCAACAGGCTATTAAATCCAGCTGGAGTAGGGCAACGGCCAGTGAGGTTCACAAAAGAAACATGCTAAGGATATATTGAACCAGCATGAATTGATGAGGAATGATTACAGAGTGCTGGGACATAATCATAGCATAAAGAACAGACTGAAGTACCAGAATCAGAAATGTGAGCAAAGGCTTTGCTAACATCTGCTTTAGCCCAACTCAAGATTATTATTCACATTTGCTCAGGGTAAAACAATCTGCTGGTCACAGTTTACCAAACTTAGATGTCAATTCTGAAAACTGATAATGCAAAGAAAATAATGTAGCTGCATGTGTATTTAAATGTACATAAATACCCAGAAGAAAACTTCACAAATATGTGTAGAAGATATAAATGTGCACATACAGACGTGCATGAGATTTTAGTATTTCCAAAATTGTAAAAATATTTTTTTTTTACTTTGGATGTTTTGGGAAAAATTAGATATTATAGTTTCTACTTTGAGAATGGCATGTCCTTTAGTCTATAAATCACCTTTAATGTATTCAAAGCAAATAAAACTGCTTTTATTTATAACTCATTCTTACTTGAAAAGGGACTTTTAAACATTTGCCATAAGTCTATAGTTGGTGACGAGGCCAGACAGCCTATTGCTGTCTTATCTCAGTGTCCCTGCTGCCTCTTCTGCCCTTGGGAGAGAAGCAAGACTACATATCCCAAATAGCCCTAACAAGCCTGTGAGAAAGAAGTCACAGACTAGAGATTTTATATAAAAATATTGAGTTTTGCATTCCCTTGAAAAGAAAAGTCTAGCTAGACTGTGCTAATCTTCCTATAAGACAATGAACTCTGACACATTAGTGGTTGCCATTTTGCAGAGGCAAGGGCTACTCTGTTTGGCACAACACCCGCCACAGTTTAATTCACTCTGTTTTATAATCTGCTTGGCTTTGTGCATTTCATAACTTGTTATCTTTGCTGTGGGACCTGAAGATAGTTGTTTACTTCAGGTAACAAGTCACTGCCAATGATTTAGGTGAAGGTTTGCCCTTCATTACTTTTTACTTAGTGAATTTTATTTTTGCTTAAACTACCTGCTGATGTTGATAGGTAAGAATGCAAATACTGCATACACTCAAATTATTCATTAACATTATTTCCGACTTTAGCTTCAAGTCATGAAATAAAGAAACTATTGGTAACTTGTCCAAAATATACATGTAAATTAAAACTTTTTTCTCTATGTTCTAATAAGATATTTTAAAAATTGTATCATCTCTCCTCTTTGGAAGTCTGACTTTCATTAATTGATATTGCAGGCAATGTTATTCCAATCATTTCCTTGTACATAAGGGAATCAGATTGGCATTTACTTTTATTCTATTTCAACATCTATGAAGAACAAGAGTAAAATGATAAATATGCTGGACTTCTATTTAAATTGCTATTTAATACAATGCCTAGATTTTATGCTTGAAGAATATTCCTTTGGCAATAAAATAATTATTATTTAAAAGAAATAGAGAAAGTGTGGGAATAATACATAGTATTCAGCTTTTCTCTCCACTGGTTTCTAAGAGCTGTCTTTGTTCTTCCTTCTGGGCATGAAAAGAAGATAAGCCACTCTGACTTTCTCCTTCTGCTCATTTGTTTCTTCTGGCTATGACTGTTCCTGAAGGGAATAGAAAGTGTCAGGAAGCTGAAAAGGCAGCTTGTATGTTATCTGGGCTGGTTTTTCCATTCTTAGTCTGCTCAGTAAGGAACTGTGGAATAACTCAAATGCCTTATACTGTTGGGGCCCTTTTGGGCAAAGGGGAAGAGGATAACAGAGAACGTTTTTTAAAAGTTTCTGTGTGGAGATCATTTTGGACTCACAGAAGAGTTGCAAAAATAACACTGATAATTTTTACATACATGTATGCCAGCTTCCCCTTAACAACTTATATAACTACAGAATATTTTTCAAAACTAATACATTAACACTGACATAATCCTCTTAACTAAAATACAGAACCTATTTGAATTTTAACAAGGTTTTTCTACTATTGCTCTTCTTATGTCCCAAAATACAATCTAGGGATGAACATTGCATTTTTTAATCAGGTCTTCTTTTTTCTTCCAATCTAAGTGATTGTTTCAGTTTTTTTTTTTTTCAAAATCTTGACACTTTTGAAAAGTACTAACATGCTATTTTTTAAAAAATTTCCTCAAACTTGGATTTTTCTAATTTTATCTCAACGTTATTGAGGTTCCACATTATTAGGAAGCACATCTTCAAGCTATTTGCCTTTCTCAGTGCATCCTATCGGGGGGTACATGATCTCTATATGTCACATTACAGGCGATGTCAACTTTGACCACTTGACAGAAGTGGTGCTTGCCAAGATTCCCCAAAGCAACATTACAATTTTTTCCTTCAAAATTAGTATTTTGTAAGAGATACCCAAATACTATTTAAATATTCTGTTTCTGCTTAAAGTTTTGTTCACTAATTTCTGCATTCATAAATGAATTGCTAATTCCCACTTCTTGTTTTCCTTTCACCATTTTATTTGGAATTTTTCTATAGAAAATATTTATTTGTCTCCTCTAATTATTGATTTATTTTGTATTTATTGTGTTATATAGACACTTTTTTATTTGGGGGATTATAATATCACTGTTATTATATGTTTCCCAACTCTGGGTATTGAGAGCTATTTTAAGATAAACTCCTGTGACCTTTTGTTACTACACATTGTTTAAAAAAGTTTTTCAAGGGCAACCCCTTCAGGTCCCCTCCTACTGTTGGAGTTTTTCTGTCCTCTCAATAAATCCTGCTTTTTTTAAAAAAAAGGTTTTTAGCACTTTCTTATGTACAGGCACCAATAAAAGAGTCCAGATTTCTTTCCACGGATAATGATATTTGAAGTCAAATCTGGATTGTAGATGATGTGTTTGTTTCTACTACCCTGTCACTGATGCAAATATATATATCTCTCTGATATATATGTGTGTACAAATATAATAATATATGGTATATTTTAGATACATATATGTGATGCCATATTTTATATAAATTATGTATGATGTATATATAATTGTTTCTACATACAGCAATTTATGTGTATTCACACATGATCAATCTATCTACTTATCTATCTGTGATCTACAAAGTCTATTTGATACTTCCCATTACAATTCAGTATCACAGAGTTCATTTTTGACCTTTGCCCTTATCTTATTTGTAACTGTTTATTTACATAGTGAGAAATCTGCCTCATATTAACTATAATAATTTATTTATGTATTCAATCCTAGAAAAGGTAAATTCACTACTGGTTTTTGATTTACTAAAGATGGTCATCCTTCCTGGAATAAGGTGGTTCTTATTGAAGTTTAGATTTGCGTTTCTCTGATAATTAGTGATGCTGAACATTTTTTTTTTTGCATGTCTGTTGGCTGCTTCTATATCATCTTTAAATAAATGTCTATTCATGCCTTTGCTCACTTTTTAATGAGGTTGTTAGGTTTGTTTCTTTTACTTCATTTAAATTCCTTGTAGATCCTGAGTGTTAGGCCTTTTTCAGATGCACAATGTCCAAATATTTTTTTTTTCCCAATCTTGGATTATCTCTTTATTCTCTTAATGGCTTCTTTTACTCTGCAAAAACTTTTCAGCTTAATGTGGTCATTATGGGGGGGAGGTCGGGAAGCTGGCAGCCAAGTCAGTAGGACTGTGTGAGTTCCAGTGTAAGTGAGTGAGTGTATGGAAAATTTTGTGTACGTGTTGGTGAGTGAGTGGGCCTGTGAGTGACTGACTGAGTGGGAGTTAGTGACCAGGGCTTTCCAGGTGCAGTGGCAGGTGACACAGCTACTGGGCTTGGACCCTAGTGATTCCCAGGACACAGAAGCAGAACACATTTTCTTTTTTTCTTTTTTTAATCCACAAAGCCATTCCTGGGAAGAAAATGCTGGGAGAGACTGCCTACGGGGGGTCTCGTGAGCAAGTGCCCAGAACCCTGGTGCAACAGCTGATGCTGCATGAGTACATATCTGGGGAAGAGACAATCCTGCACCTCCCTACTAGAAAAGAGCTCCCTGACCATACCAGAATGGGAGGGGAGGACTGCAATCCCACCACCTATACTGCCCCTCCTCCTTCCTTACTCCAGACACTGAGGAGAGAGTGAAAGAAGTGACTGAAGGAGACAACTGATTAGAGGAACAATTACAGAGCCTGCCACAAGAGGACAGGTTTTATTTTTATTATTTTTCATTTTTAAAAATCTTTTACTGTCTTTTAGTTCATTTATTTGTTAAATATTTTTCCTTTATGCATGAATGTGTATATGAGGATTTGATCTGCATCCCCCCAATTTTTTTTCTTTTCTTTTTTCTGTTTCTTTCTTCTTTTATATGTCATTTTCTGATTATGTGTGTATGTGAATGAAGGAGTGTTCATCTTTCAATTTTGTTGTTGTTGGTTTGTTTTTGCTCTTTTGTTCTTCTGGACTTTTACTATTATCATTTTTTATAGTTTAAGGTGTGTGTCAATATATGTGTGAGGGTTCTATCTGAATTTCTTCCCTCCCTCCCCCCCACCCAGTCTTCCTGGTTTTCTTCTCTATTTAGTTTGTGCTAGGTGTGTGTGTGTGTGTGTGTGTGTGTGTGTGTGTGTGTGTGTGTGTTTAGTTTTCTTGGTTTTATGTTGTTGTTGTTTGTTTTGTTTCACTTTGTTGTTATTCCAGTTTATTTTTGGGTGTGTGTATGTCCGTGTGTGTGTGTGTTCAATTGTTTTTCACATAGGTTTCTGTTTTGCATCATCATACAGAGTGGTGGGGAGTGGTTCCCAGGGAACACATACCACAATCAGTGAACATTGTAATTTGCAAGTCATTTCTGAATTCTAATGCCCCATTCCCTACTTTATTTGAATTTCAAAAACTACAAGAGACAGAAAAACTTCCCATCCACTATCTTATTTTAAAATAGAACAAATCCAGAGCCCAGATCAGGGAAGAATAGAGGACTGAGCAAATATCAGAAGGGAAAGCCTCTCTCACTGACATGGAAAAACAAAACTGAAGAGAAAAACAAGAGTTGTCACAAATGAGGAAAAACCAAAGGAAGACCACAAGCAATTTCAAGTGCACCAAAGAGAAACATATGAAAAATCAGACCTTGTTTCCCAAACAATGGAAGTCACCAAAGACTGGCCTCAGAGTACGACAAGGATTAGGGAATAAGTGGGAAGAGTGAGTAAGACTCAAGAAAGACAAAATGCAACACTGAAAGAACTGTAACAGAGATTTTGGCAATAAAAAATTTCATCCAGGAAATAAATAACAAAATGACAAGTATGGAAAGCAGAATTAATCTAGCTGAAGAAAGAATCTCAGAACTTGAAGACTAGAACAGAGAAATAACCAATCTGTAAAAACATAGAAAGAAGACTCAGAAAGAAAAAGCCTGCAAGAGATGTGCAATTATATTAAGAGGCCAAAGCTATGCCTGATTAGTATCCCAGAAGAAGGAGAAATGAAGAACAACTTGGAGCAAGTGTTCCAGGAGGTAATTCAAAAAGCATCTCCCCATCTCACCAGAGATTTGATGAGCCACGCACAAGAAATACAAAAAACCCCCACAAGACACCAAAGGAGAAGACCAACTCCTAGACTCATAGTAATTCACCTACACAAAGTAGGCACAAAAGAAAAAATCCTAAAGGCAGCAAAAAAGAAAGGACAGACTACCAACCAGGGAAAACAGTCAGAATAACAGCAGACCTATCAAAAGATTCACTACAAGCAAGAAGGGACTGGAGCCCTATATTCAAAGTTCTCAAAGATAAACAATTTCAACCAAGAATTTCCTATCCATAAAAGTTCAGCTTCATCAGTGATGGAAAATAAAAATCCTTCCCAGACATCCAATCCCTAAGAGATTATGCAGCTTTCAGGCCAGCTCTATGGGAGACACTTAAAAAGGTATTAAACACAGACAAAAGGAAAAAAAAGAATGACCACACACTTCCCAAGAGAACAACAGAGCACAGAATCAACAGAGAATACAGTGCAAGAAGAAACTTTAAACACACAATACATCAATCCCCAAAGCCAAAAGAAAAAAAGCAAACAAAGAAAAAACTTTATAAGAACCTCATGACACAGATAAACAATCACATTTCATTAATCAGCCTGAATATGAATGGACTAAATGAACCACTGAAAAGACACAGAATGGCAAACTGGATAGAAACCATGACCCAAATATTTGCTGTATCCAGAAGACTCAACCCACTACAAGGGACGCACACAGACTCAAAGTTAAAGGGTGGAAAATGAGTTTCCAGGCAAATGGATCACAAAAGAAAGCAGGAGTTGCAATCTTAATGTCAGACAAAACAACCTTTAAACTATCAAAAATCTAAAAAGATGCAAAAGGACACTACATAATGATAAAAGGTTCAATCCATCAACAAGAAATATCCATACTAAACATCTGTGTATCCAACACAGGAGCACCAGCACTTATAAAGCAACTACTAAGTAAACTAAAAAAAGATATTGACTCTTAACACTATTATAACAGGGAACTTGAATCTCCACTTACAGCCCTAGATAGATCATTGAGGCAAAAAATCAGCAAGGAGATCCAGACCTAAACTAGACACTCAACCAAATAGACTTAACAGATATCTACAGATTATTCTACCCAACAACCACAGAATATACATTCTACTCATCACCACAAGTAATGTACTCCAAGATTGATCACATCCTAGGCCATAAATCAAGCATAAACAAATTCCATAAGGTTGAAGTCTTGCCATGCACACTTTCAGTGGAATGAAAATAAATATCAACACCAACAAAATTTCCCCAAAACACACAAAGACAGGGACACTAAACAGCATGATGCTGAACAACTACTGGATCAACACTGAAATCAAAGCAGAAATTAAAAGATTCCTGGAAACAAATGAAAATGAAGAAACATCTTGCCAAACCTCTGGGATGCCATGAAAACAGTTCTAAGAGGGGAATTTATTGAATTATAAAGTATCTAATCTGAAAAACCTATAACAACCTGTAATGGCTTGACATAAGTAACTCCATTTTGTAACATATCTTATATCTTCCATTTTAACCTAGGAATAACCCTCTTATGTAATTTTCCCACAATCATCCTGCACACCCATATTCCTGTACATTTTGGTGGTTGGAAACTCCCTAGTTACATAAATTCTGTAACCATCCATATGCGTACTAATTAAATGTATTGCCAAGGAATATCAATCAAACTGTACAACTTATGCAATTTTGCCTTTAAATACCCACTACTCACTCTATTCAGTGCCAAGAGTTCTTTGGAACACTAGTATGCGCTCGGTCACTGGCATCAATAAAGGACTCATAATGTAACCTTCTCTGTGTGTTGGCATCATTTCTCACAATCCAGCCATAATATTATGTCTTTACTAGCACACATCAAGAAAATGGAAAGATCGCAAGTGGAGAGCCTAACAAATCACCTAAGGGAACTGGAAAGAGAAAACCACCAAAACCCCAACTTTAGCAGAAAAATCAAAATCACCAAAATAAGAGCCCAAATATGGGATGTAGAAGACAAAAATAACATAGAAAACATCAACAAAACAAAAATTGGTTCTTTGAAAGAATTAACAAGATTGATGAACTCCTAGCCAGAGTGACCAAGAAAAAGAGAGAAAAAGCTCAAATAAACACAATCAGAAATACAAAAGATTAAATCACAACTGACCCCAAAGAATTATAAATGATTATCAGAGATTACTATGTACACCTATATGAAAACAAACTTGATAACCTAAATGAAATGGAGGGCTTTCTGATGACACACAAGCTCCCCGGGTTGAAACAGAGAGACATTGAGACACTAAATTGACAAATAACAACCCAGGAAGTTGACTCTGTCATATGAAAACTACCCTACAAAAAAAAAAAAAACCCTGGACCAGATGGCTTTCCAGCAGAATTCTACAAAACATACAAGGGGGAGGTGATACTGATCATATTGAAAGTATTCCAGGCAATTGAGAAAGATGGAATTCTCCCCAGATCATTTTACAAAGCTAACATCACACTAATACCCAAACTGGGTAAAGATTGAAAAAAAAGAGAACTACAGATCAATATCCCTTATGAATATAGATGCACAAATACTGCACTAGATTCTAGCAGATTGAATCCAAAAACACATCTCAAAAATCATCCACCATAACCAAGTAGGTTTTATCCCCAGGATGAAGGACTGGTTCAACATTTGTAAGACCATAAATGTAGTTGAATACATCAACAGATGTAAAAACAAGTACCACATGATTATATCATTAGATGCAGAAAAAGCTTTTGATAAAATCCAGCATTCCTTCTTGATAAAAACCCTCAAACACCTAGGTATAGAAAGAACATATCTCAAAATAGTAAGTGCCATCTACGATAAACCCACAGCTAACATATTGTTAAATGGACAGAAACTGGAAACATTTCCCTGAAAACTGGAACAAGACAAGGTTGCCCACTCTCACCCCTCTTGTTCAACATTTTGTTGAAAGTCCTATCTCAGGAAATTAGACAAGAAAAGGAAATTAGGGGTATCCAAATAGGGAAAAAAAATTCAAGTTATCCCTCTTTGCTGATGATATGATCCTATACCTTGGAAATCCAAGAGAATCTCTCAAAAACCTACTTGCTCTGATAAAAGACTTTTGAAAAGACTCAGGTTACAAAATACATGTGCAAAAGACGGTTGTATTCCTATACAACAACAACAAGCAGGCAGAGACCCAAATTAAAAGCAAAATTCCATTCCCAATAGTCACCAAAAAATGAAATACCTCGGCATCTTCCTAACCAGAGGTGAAAGAACTTTACAATGAGAATTACAAAACACTGCTCAGAGAAATCCAAGAAGACACAAACAAATGGAAAAAGATTCCATGTCCATGGATAAGAAGAATCCACATTGCTAAAATGTCCATCCTACCAAAGGCAATCTACAGAAACAATGCAACATCCATTAAGTTATCACATCATTCTTCTCAGACCTGGAAATGACAACACAGAAATTCATATGGAAACATAAACAACCACAAATAGCCAAAAAAAAAAAAAAAAAAGCAAGAGGTATCACACTTCCAGACTTCAAACTTTACTATAAGGTTACAGTAATCAAAACAGCCTGGTATTGGTACAAGAACAAGCATATAGACCAACGGAATAGGATCGAGATTCCGAAAGCAAAGTCTCAATTTCTCAACCAACTCATCTTTGACAAAGCCTCCAACAACAACCACTGACGAGAGGAAAACCTATTCAGTAAATGGCATTGGGAAAACTGGCTGACCACACGCAGAAGATTGAAACATACCTACCTATCACCATACACAAAAATTAACTCTAAACTTAAAACCTCAAACTATAAGAATCTTAGAAAACTCAGGAGACACCCTTATAGAAATTGGAACCGTCAACCATTTTCTATTCAGAACCCTAAATGCCTATACTTTAAGAAATAAGATACCCCATCAAAATAATTAGCTTCTGCCAAGTAAAAAACAACCCATCAAGAGAGCAGGGAGATAACCCACAGAATGGGGAAAAAAATATTTGCCAACATTGTATTTGACAAATGCCTAACATCTAGGATCTACCAGAAACTCAAATGCACCCAAAGGGAAAAAACAAATAGCCCCATTAAAAAGTAGGCAAAAACATGAATAGACATTTCTCAAAAGGAGATATGCGGGCTGCCAGCAGACACATTTAAAAGTGCTCAGCCTTGCTCATCATCAGAGAAGTGCAAATCAAAACCACATTGATATACCACTTAACCCCTGTAAGAATGACCATTATTAATAAAACAAACAATAGATGCTAGCGAGGATGTAGTGAAAAAGTTATGCTTCTACACTGCTGGTGGCAATGCAAACTAGTGCAAACTCTTTGGAGACAATGTGGTGAAAATCCAAACAAATCTGTCAAAAACCTACTTGCACTGAAAAAGGGCTTTCACAAAGTCTCAGGTTACAAAATACATGTGCAAAAGATGGTTGCATTCCTATATACCAACAGCAAGCAGGCAGAGACCCAAATTAAAAACACAATCCCCTTCCCAATAGTCACCAAAAAAATGACAGTGCTGGAAATCTTACCCAGAGGAATCAGGCAAGAGAAGGAAATCAGAGGTATTCAAAAAACCCAGCAATTCCCCTATTGGGAAAATACCCAGAGGAACTCAAATCATTCTACAAAAAGGATACCTGCCCACATATGTTTTGTAGCTCTATTCACAACAGCAAAAACATGGAACCAACAATGTTCCTGATCAAAGCTGGACTGGATTAAAAAAGTTGTGGTACATATGCACAATGGAATATTATGCAGTCATAAAGTAGGGCAAACGTATGGATTTGCAGAAACTTGGATGGTTTTAGAGTCAATCATACTCAATGATCTATCACAGAAACAAAGAAGAGAGTACCATATGTTCTCACTAATAAGCAGACTTTGAACAATTATAATACTATAAGAAAGGGATTGGCAGTAGTGAGAAACTGCCAGGGAAGGGAGGGTAGGGGATGGGATTGGCAGTTGAGGGAAACTGCTAGGGGAGGGAGGGGAGGGGGTGGGATTGACAATTGAAGGAAACTGCTAGGGGAGGGAGGGGCATACTTCATCAACAAAGGTACTTGCATAAACAACATTTGTATACCTAACCTGAATTGTACCCCACATCTTTATAAAGGAAAAAAGTGGTCATTATGTGATGTTAGCTTTTGTAGCATTTTGGGGACTAGGTCATGAACTCATTGCCTATTCCAATGTCCTGAAGGGTGTTTTCTATGTTTTATTCTATAATTATTTTAGTTTGAAGTTTAACATTTAAGTCTTTGATACATTTTGAGGTTTGTTTTTGTTTTTGTTTTTGCTTTTTGTATGATGATAGGTAGGGAACCAGTTTCATTCTTCTGCATGTGGTCAGTCAATTTCCCCAACACCACTTGCTAAATATGGTGTCATTTTCCCAATGATTTTTACCGATGACTTTGTGGAAGACGATTTGCTTGAGAGATGTATTTTTTATTTCCTGATTCTCTGTGCTGTCCAATGGCCTGTGTGTCTATTTCTGTACCAATTCCATGCCATCTTGGTTATAGTAGCTGTGTATTAAAGTTTAAAGTCTAGAAATGTGATGCCTCCTGCTTTGTTCCTTTGCTGAGAAATGTTTTGGTTATTCATACTCTTCTTTGTTTTCATAGGAATTTCCATATTGTCATTCCCAGGTCTGATGTTGGTAGTTTGATGGGTAAGGCATTGAAACTGTGTATTGCCTTGAGTAGGATAGACATCTTGACAATATTGATTCTTCCAATGCATGAGCATGAGATATTTTTCCATTTATTTGTGACATCTTTGATTTATTTGAGTAGCATTTTGTAGTTCTCTTGTAAAAGTCCTTTACTTCTTTGGTTAGGTGGATGCCAAGGTATTTTATTTATTTATATTCATTTATTTATTGACTTTTTAAATAGAATTGTGCTTTCTATTTGTTTCTCCAACTGCTTGTTGCTGGTGTATAGGAATGCAATGCTCTATGCACATTTAGCTTGTAACTGAAGACCTAACCTAAGGTGTTTATCAGTACAAGGAGACTTTTTGATAGGCTCTCTGGGGTTTTATAGGGTTAGAATCATGTTTTGCACAAACACAGATAGCTTAACTTCTTTTTTTCCTATTTGGATAACCGATTTCCTTCTCTTTCCTGATTCCTCTGGGTAAGATTTCCGGCACTATGTTGAAAAGGTGGAGTGAGAGTGGGCATCTTTGTCTCATTCTAGTTCTTAGGATCGAGTGATCTATAGATTCCTGTTAAATCCATTTGATCAAGTGTTGAGTTAATGTTCCAGATCATCTTTTGTTGTTGTTGTTGTTGTTATTGGTTTTTTTGTTTGTTTGTTTGTTTGTTTTTTGCCTAAATAACCTATATAGGGCTGTTAATAGGATATTGAAGTTTTCTACTATGATTTTGTGAGTGTGAATGTCCTCTCCTAGTTTACTTAGTAGTTATTTAAAAAACCTAGTGCTACTGTGTTGGGTGCATATGTGCTTAGAATAGATATTTCTTGCTGGTGCATTGAACATTTTATCATTATGTAATGTCCTTTTTAACTTTTGATGAACTGAAGTCTGCTTTGTCTGATATCAGGATAGCTACATCTGTTCTTTTTTGTTTCCTATTTGATGGAAAGGTCACTTTTCAGCCTTTAACTTTGAGCCTATGGGTGACCTTTGCAATGAGATTAGTTTCCTGAAGGCAGTAGAATGTTGGATCATGCTTCTTCATCCAGGTTGCCACTCTATGCCTCTTCAGTGGCACATTCCATCCTTCCATGTTCAAATTAATTATTGAAATGTGAGAGTTTATTCCTATCATAGGGTTCTTGGGGATTGCTTTATTTCCTTTTAATTTTTGTATTTATATGTGTGTGTATTTTCATTTTTGTGATTGACCTGTACATTGTGTTAACTCTATTCTTGCCTGTATTTTTGTGGTAAATATGACTGTTGCATTGTTTCTGTGTCCGTCACCTTCCCAAGCATCTTCTGAAGGGCTGATCAGGAGATGGCATATTTTCTTAGGAATTGGATGTCTGGGAAGGATTTTAATTCTCTCACTGATGAAGCTTAGCTTGGTGGGGTAGGAGATTCTTGGCTGAAATTACTTACCTTTGAGAATGTTAAAAATGGGACTTCATTCCTTCTGCCTGTAATATTTCTGCAGATACGTCTTGAGCAATTCTGTTGGGTCTTCCCTGATAAGGGCTATGAACATTGTCTCTTAATGCCTCTAAGATTTTTTCTTTCTTACTTACTTTGTGGAGGCAGATTACTATGTGTCTTAGGGACAGTCTTCTCATATGCTACCTTGTAGGTGTTCCCTGAATCTCTTACACTTAAATGATGCAATATGTAGGAAGTTTTCTTGGATGACCTAATGAAATGCTTGTTCCATAGTGTTCTCAATTTCTCTTTCTGCTTCAGGAATACCAATCAGGTGCAGATTTGACTTCTTGATATAGTCTCACACTTCTTGGAGGCTTTCCTTATTCTTTTTGAGCTTTTTTAAGTGTTTTTGGCAGACTGGGTTTGTTCCATATTTTGGTCTTCAAGGTCTGAAATTCTGATTGATCCTACCGTCTATGCTTATTAATCTGTTTTTAACATCCAGAATGTAATTCTTCATTTTCAGTATTTTAGAATGGGCATTTTTGAAATGGGTCAACACCACTTTTACTTCCTATGTGACTTCACTTTTAGTTTCTCATAGTTTTCTTTGTTCATTTTAGTTTCTCATAGTTCTTGTTATTCACTTTAGCTGTTGAATCTTGAGCTCTGTAACTGTCATCTGGGACAGGTTGTTCTGTGGGATTTCCACTACTGTGCACAGATAGCTTCGTTTTTCAAGTGCTGTCTCTTTAAGAGTCTGAGGATTTTCTGGTTTGTTGTTGTTGTTGTTGCTGCTGTTGTTTCTCAATTGTGTAGGGCAACTATTCCATATTTTCTTTTCCTCTTCAGTTTTGTTGCTCTGAAGCTAGTTAATGTCCTTGTTCTAGAGCCCTTTCTTTTGTTCAGTATAGATCACTCAGCAAGTGAGAGAGGGGCACTCACTTTTTCTCCATGCCCCAGCCTAAAAATAAACCCATGATTAGTCTGATTGAGTTGGATTTCAGGCCTGTTGCAAGTACTCTGTGGGGTGTGAATGCAGGGTCAAACTGGGCAACTTTGTACTGGTTTGCAGTTTGCAGTCCAGATACCTTCCCACTGGGAGTGACTTTGATTATCTTTCCTGTTGCTTCCTCCCTATTCAAGTCTGTGCTTAGTAGTTGAAGAGAGAGAACTCCCTGTCATGGAGGGGATATTCCCTGTGGCTATGCAGGGCTGGCAGGTGGTTTTTCCTGATGTGGAACTGGGGTTATCTGCCAGATGTTGGTGGTGGGTGCCAGCCAAGTTTAAAGTACAGGTGAGCTTTTCTTGCCTGGGGACTCTGCCACTGGGATCCACTGATGGAAGTTATGCCCTTGGAAACTGTCAGAGTGCAGGTTTATTCCCTATTCTGCTTGACCTCTGGTCACCCACCACTGTGCCTTGATGAGGACTTCTCCTGCATGGGAGCAACAATTCACATGCAGCTGAGAAGGGAAAACAAACCTAGAGTGTGTCAGGATCACTTACCCCTTCTCATTCAGTTTCTACACAAACCTCGCACATTGTAGGGGATTAGGGGCCCAAAATCCAGAGTCTGACTTTGTAGCATTCTGCTTCCTGGTCTCTATGTGTTAGAAGAGACTTCTGTTGTGTGCAGGATGTTTTACCTACTCAAAACTGCAACTGTACAGGGTGCTTTTGTCTGATGGTGACTGTGCCCTACTTTCTGTCTCCCTCACTGAGAGAAGCACTGGTCTGCTGCTCCTTGGGGGCCATCTTGAATCAGAATTAATAGTTTTGTGGGAAACAAATGTAATAATTAGCATTCAGTGATTGTTTATAATTATTTTTGTCTTAAGCTATATAGTATCCAATCAAAATTCTATTTTCTAAAATTACCTAGCTTTTCTCTTTTTCTTCATTGGAGCACTTTAAATAATAATCCCAGGAGAATTTTAAAACCTAAAGCTAGAGATACAACCAGGTTTTCATTGCAACTAGAACCCGAAAGCAATATAATCAAATACTTTCATGTATATCTTTTTTCTGTTTTTTGGTAGTTACTGCATTCATTTTTTTTTTCTCCTCTGCTTTGTCTTTTCTATAATGTAGAACATTTTTGTTCACATATTTCACATGTTGGGAAACAAGTCCACATCAACACCTGAAATCTTATATGTCCGGAGTCCAGCTCAAGCAATGAAGAAAGTTGGTGATAATGTTGGTGGTAGGTTGGTACTAGTCTTGCACTTCCTTTGGTGATCATCATAATCCATCTTCTCAACACAATAATTGCCTGATATATACATATACAATTCTCAAAAGTCCTAGTGTATCTTCAATACAATTTTTCCAAAAATGCATTAAATTTACTTTTCTCTCTGACAATAGGCAGTGCCTGTTATATTTAGTGAATATAATTCATTGTCATGAATTCATAGACAGTGTCACAGACCAAGGTTCCCTTACTCCACACTCTCTGTGTATTGTTCCTGTTCCCTCTTTTCAGTTTCAATCTTTCCTGGATTTAGCTCTTCTTTAGCTTGAAATATATGGTCTAAATCAAGGATCAGCAAACTTTCTTTTCAGCAAGGCCAGTAAATAAATATTTTAGGCATGAGGGCCATATGGTCTCTGTTACTACTACTCAGTAGTACAATTGTAGCATGAAAGCAACCAGAGCACCATAAATAAATGAGTGTGGTTTTGTTCCAATAAAAAATTATTCATGGACATTGAACAGAATGTATATAGTACTCATATGTCACGAAATAGTAGTTTTACACTTTTTCAATGTTTAAAATATAAAAAGTGTTTTTAGCTCAGAAACTGTACAAATACAAGCAGTTGGCAGAATTTGGCCTGTGAGCTATTGTTTGACAATCTCTACTCTAAATAATAAATTTAACCACTTTCAAAATACCTGATATGCAAATGTGGAATAAAATCAGAATAATCATAGTAGAGAATCCCATTCAGGAAAATTATATTCAGATGAAGAAATGCATCATGATCCAAAATGATTCATTTAATAGTTTTCTAAATAGGAATAGTGAATCACAGAGTTATATAGTGGTTAGCTTGCCTTCCTTAGCATATTGTTCTCACTGAAAGGCTTTTTCTTATATAGTACAGAGTCCAGCAAATCCTTCATTTGTGAGTTGGTTTTATCACATTATTACTATTAATTTTCAACAAATTTATAACAAACATTTATCATTACCAGAAGCATTCATGTGTCAGTAGTTTTTCTTAAAAATTGAGGTATAATAGTGAAAAAAGGCCAAAAACAAGTATATTTATGAAGCTTGCATTTCAGTGTGTCTTTTGGTGGGAGAGGGTAGAGACAGATATAAAAAGAGATTAGAGAAATATGATGGATATGATTCATTTTAAATCAGGTAGTCAGAGTAGATCTCACTGAGAAGGGGACAAAAAATGTTTTGAGGAAGATAGAAAATTATTTTAGGAAAATCTGAAGACTGAAATTTTCCAGGAGAGATAAGAGTCATTGAAAATTCCCTAATGTTCCAAGGCTAGAGTTTCCATGTAAATAAGCAACTAAGCTAAGCAAATATGTACCAGGATATATACCTTTTAAAAAAGAAGGAGGAAAAGAAGAAAAAGAAGAAAAAGGAGAAAAAGGAGAAGAAGAAAAAAAGAAAAGGAGAGGGAAAGTGGCAGAAGGAGATGGGGAGGAAGGAAGAAAGGGAGGAAAGAAAAAAATGAAGGAATGGAAAACTGTATTAATTAAAAGAGATTTTATGTAGGATGGAAGACCCCCAAAATGGAATTTATTTACTAAAAAATTTGTATTGGGCAACCTCTTCAAGTCCCCTTCCACTGTTGAAGATTTTCTGTCCTCTTAATAAATCCTGCTTTCTCCAAAAAAAAAAATTGTGTGTTTATTCTAACATGTTTAAACTTCAGTCACCTTCAAAGTACTTTCTATTTGGTGCAAAATACTTATCGAGATGTTTTCTCTACTGCCCAAAACAGTGTTTGAACTGCCTTTTAGTTTTTCTGCCATTTTTTGTTATTGTTGTTTGTTTGTTTGTTTGCTTGTTTGTTTTACCTCTTTCACATTGGCAAAACTTTCCCTTTGAGGACTTTTTTTATCCAAGGACACAAACTAAAAATGTCTCCCAAGGTAATATCTGGTGAATAGGGAGGGTGGAGCACGGAGGTCAAAAACTACTAAGCACTCAGTGTGGTGTGGAAAGGTGAGCTCATGAATCACCTATCACGAAGTGGGCAAACACATTGAAAGAATTTCAAAAAAAAACTCACTGAAGTCAAACACAGCTTCTCACAGCTACACTTAACTGATACACTGAATCCAGTGGGTTCCTAGAACACTCACCTGTTGGGGGAAACCTATAGCTTAGGGGGCTTACCCTCCCAAATATATTCCATTTTGAGGGAGCCCTCACCTTTTTTTTAATTGTAAAAGTTTTTTCTAATTTTTTCTGATGCATTTAAGGGTTAGGTACACAAATATTCACTGTGCAGTTACCCTTGTTGATGAGATGTGCCCCCCCTTTCCAAGGCAGATTTCCACTACTGTAAATCCCACCTCCCCACCCCCCTTCCACAGTTTCCCACTACTGTCAATCCTTTTCTTATAGTATTGCAGTAGTTGTTCAAGTTCACTTATGAGTGAGAACATGTGATATTCAGTTTTTTATTTCTGTGAAAGATCGCTCAGTATTATGGTCTCTAACTCCATCAAGGTTGCTGCAAAGTTCATGATTTTGTTCTTCTTTATGGCTATATAATATTCCATTGTGTATACGTACCACAATGTTTTTATCCAGTTCTCTTTTAATGGGCAGCACGGTTGGTTCCATGTTCTTGCTATTGTGAACAATGTTGCAATAAACATGTATTTTTTTTATAGAGTGATTTGAGTTCTTCTGGATACATTCCCAGTAGGGGAATTGTGGGGTCATATGGAAGGTTGATTTTTACAACTTTTAGGCATCGCCACACTCTTTTCCACAGAGACTGTACTAGTTTGCACTCCCACCAGCAGTGTAGAAGTGTTCCCTTTTTGCCACATTCTCTCCAGCATCTGTTTTTTTTAAATTTCGTGATGATGGCCATTCTGACTGGAGTTAGGTGGTATCTCAGTGTAGGTTTAATTTGCATCTTCTTGATGACGAGTGAGGCTGAACATTTTCTCATATATCTATTGGCTGCTCATAAGTCTTCTTTTGAGAACTGTCTATTCATATCTTTTGCCCACTTTTGTAATGCGCATTTTTTCTTCTTTTTTTGTTATTTTTTTCTTTTCAGCACATTTGGATTCCTTGTAGATCCTAGATGTTAGGCCTTTGTCAGACATGGAGTTGGCAAATAATTTTTCCCGGTCTGTGGGCTATCTCCTTGCTCTCTTGATGGTTTCTTTGACTTTGCAGAAGCTTGACAGTTTGATGAGGTCCCACTTGTCTATCTTATCTCTTATGGCATTGGTTGACAGTTCCAATTTCCATAAGAGTGTCTCCTGCATTTTCTAAGGTTCTTATACTTTAAGGTTTTATATTTAGGTCTCTGATCCATTTTGAGTTGACTTTTGTGTATGGAGATAGATAGAAGTACTGTTTCAATCTTCTGCATGTGGTCAGTCACTTTTCCCAGCACCATTTACTGAATAGGTTCTCGTCTCCCTAGTGATGGATGGTGGAGGCTTTGTCGAAGATGAGTTGGTTGAGAAATTGAGGTTTTGATTCTGGAATCTCAATTCTATTCCATTGGTCCATAAGCCTGTTCTTGTACCAATACCAGGATGTTTCAATTATTGTAGCTTTAAAATAAAGTTTAAAGTCTGGGAGTGTGATATCAAACCCCGACCCCATTTTTTTTTTTTTTTCCTGAGGATTGCTTTGACTATTCACGGTCACTTATGTTTCTATATGAATTTCTGTATTGCCGTTTCTATATCTGAAAAGAACATTGCTTGTAATTTGATGGGTATTGCATTAAATCTATAGATTGCCTTAGGTAGAATGGACATCTTAACAATGTTGATTCTATCAATTCATGAGCATGGAATATTTTTCCCATTTGTGTCATCTTTGATTTCTTTGAGCAGTGTTTTGTAGTTTTCATTGCAAAGATCTTTCACATCTCTTGTTAGGAAGATGCCAAGGTATTTCATTTTTAGTGTGTGTGTGTGTGTGTGGCTATTGTGAATGGAATTATGCTTTTTAATTTGGGTTTCTGTTTGTTTACTATTGGTGCATAGAAATGCAATTGTCTTTTGCACATTTATTTTGTACCCTGGGACTTTGCCAAAGTTCTTTATCAGTGCAAGGAGGTTTTTGACTGATTCTTCTGGTTTTTCAAGGTATAGAATCATTTCGTCTGCCAAGAGAGATAACTTGATTTCCTTTTTTCCTATTTGCATACCCCTGATCACCTTCTGTTCTCTGATTGCTCTAGCTAGGACTTACAAAACTATGTTGAACAGGAGGGGTGAGAGAGGGCATCCTTTCTTGTCTTGTTACAGTTTTCAGGGGGAATGGTTACAATTTCTGTCTGTTTAGCAGTATGCTGGCTGTGGATTTCTTGTAGATTGCTCTTACTATTTTGAGGTATGTTCCACCTATTCCTAGATGTTCAAGGGTTTTTATCAAAAAGGAGTGTTGCATTTAGCAAAAGCTTTTTCTGCATCTAATGATATAATCATTTGGTTTTTGTTTTTACATCTGTTGATATATTTAATTACATTTATGGTCTTATGAATGTTGAACCAGACTTGCATCCCTGGGATGAAGCCTACTTGGTCATGGCAGATGATTTTTGAAATGTGTTGTTGAATCCGGTTTGCTAAAATCTTGTTGAGAATTTTAGCATCCATGTTCATCAAAGATATTGGCCTATAGTTCTCTTTCTTGGTTCTTTACCTGGCTTTGGTATCATTGTGATGTTAGCTTCATGAAATGATTTGGGGAGAGTTTTATCTTTCACAATCACCTGGAATACTTTCAACAGGATTGGTGTCAGTTCTTCCTTATATACCTGTAGAATTCTGCTGGAAAGCCATCTGGTCCATGGCTTTATTTTGCATGTTGTTTTCTTATGACATAGTCAATTTCCTGGATTGTTATTTGTCTATTTAGGGTCTCAGTTTCTTCTTGTTTCAACCTAGGGAGGTTGTGTGATATCAGAAAGTCCTCCATTACCTTTAGGTTTTCCACTTTGTTTCCATACAAGTGTACATAGTAGTCTCTGATAATCTTTTGTATTTCTTCACGGTCAAATGTGACTTCAACTTTTGTGTTTTTGATTGTGTTTATTTGGACTTTTTCTCTCTTTTTCTTGGTCAGTCTAGCTAGGGGACCATCAATCTTGATTATACTTTCAAAGAACCAGCTTTTTGTTTCATTGATTTTTGTTTTTGTATTATCTTTCTGTCCTCTCTGTCCCAGATTTGGTCTTTTATTTTGGTGATCTGGATTCTTCTGCTGAAGTTAGGGTTTTGATGACCTTGCTTTTCCAGCTTCCTTAGGTAACTTGTTAGGCTGTTAAATTGTGATCTTTCCATTTTCTTCATATGTGTTTGTAGAGATATGAATTCCTGTCTTACTACTGTTTTCATGTCATCCCAGAGGTTTTGGTAAGATATTTCTTCATTTTCATTTATTTCCAGGTATCTTTTTTTTTGAGTTAGAGTCTCACTCTGTCACCCAGACTGGAGTGCAGTGGCCGCTCCCAGCCACTGCAGCCTCGACCTGCTGGGCTCTGGTGATCCTTCCACCTCAGCCTTCCAAGTAGCCAGAATTACAGGCATGCGCTACCATGCCCGGCTGATTTTTTGATTTATTGTAGAGATGAGGTCTTACTGCCCAGGCGGGTCTTGAACCTGTGGGCTCAGGCAATCCACTCACCTCAGCCTCCCAAAGGCACGGGATTACAGGCTGAGCTACTGAGCCTGGCTTCCAGGTATGTTTTAATCTCTGTTTTGATTTCCATGTTGACCCAAGAGTTGCTTAGCATCATGCTGTTTAGTGTCCATGTCTTTGTGGGTTTGGAGGAACTTTATTGGTGTTCATATTTATTTTTATTCTGTTGTGGTCTGAGAGGGCGCATGGCAAGATTTCAATTCTTTGAAATTTGT
The DNA here is from genome assembly GCA_027257055.1 of Cephalopachus bancanus. NCBI lineage: Eukaryota > Metazoa > Chordata > Mammalia > Primates > Tarsiidae > Cephalopachus > Cephalopachus bancanus. Next base: position 13,088,323 of record JAPVLO010000005.1, on the reverse strand, counting down.
TTATGCTTGTTTTATGGCCAAGGTTGTGGTTGATCTTATAGTATGTTCCATGTGGTGATGAGTAGAATGTATGTTCTATGGTCATTGGGTGGAATGTTCTGTAGGTAGCAATTGAGTCCATTTGGTCAAGAGTCACATTGAGGTTCTGGATCTCCTTTCTGATTTTTTTGTCCTCATAATCTGTCCATGGTTGTGAGTGGGGTATTAAAGTCCCCAGCTATGATAGTATTAGAGTCAATATCTTTTTTAAGTTTGCCTAGAAACTGCTTTATGAAAGTTGGTGCTCCTATATTGGGTACATATATGTTTAGGATGGATATTTCTTGTTGATGCATTAAACCTTTTATCATTATATAGTGACCTTCTGTATCTTTTAAAATTTTTGATAGCTTAAAAGGTATTTTGTCTGATATCGATATCACAACTCCAGCTTTCTTTTTGTTCCGTTCACCTGAAATTTTCCTTCCCATTCTCTCACTTTGAGTCTGTGAGTGTCCTTTCTGGTGAGATGTCTCTTCAAGACAATATATTTTTGCCTCATGACATTTCATCCATATCGCCATTCTATATCTTTCCAGTGGTGCATTTCATCCATTCACATTCAGGCTAGTTATTGAAATGTGAGAGTTTATCCCTGTCATGAGGTTCTTATAAAGTTGTTGTTGTTCCTATTTGTTTGCTTTCTTTTGATTTTGGGGTTGATTCATGTGTGCTTTCAATCTTTTTCCTGCAGTTTGTGAAGAACGTTGTCATTCTTGTTTTCCTTTTCTTCTGTGTTTAATACTTTCTTAAGTTATTTTTGTAGAGGTGGCCTAGAGGCTGCATAAGATCTTAGATATTGAATGTTTGGGAAAGATTTTATTTCTCTCTCACTGATGAAACAGCTTAGCTGGGTACATCCTTCTTGGTTGAAATGGTTTATCTTTGAGAACTTTAAAGATTGGGCTCCATGTTCTTCTAGCGTGAAGTGTTTCTGCAGATAAATCTGCTGCTGTTCTAATTGATTTTCCCTATTAGGTAGTATGACCTTTTTCTCTTGCTGCTTTTATGATTTTTTCTTTTATACCTACTTTGTTTAGGCAAATTATGTGTCTAGAAGTTGGTCTTCTCACTTGTTGCCTTGTAGTGGTTCTCTGAATCTCTTGTGTTTGAATTTTCACATCACTGATGAGGTGAGGGAAGTTTTTTTGAATGATGTCATGGAATATTTGTTCCAGGGTGGTCTCTGCCTCTCTTTCTGCCTCAGGAAGTCCAACTACTCTTACATTTGGTCTCTTGAAATAATAACTCATCTCTTGAAGGTTTTGTTCTTTTTTAAGCTTCTTTTCTATGTTTTTGGGTTAGTTCTATATTTTGGTCCACAAGCTCTGAGATTCTTTCTTCTGCTTGGCTAATTCTGCTTTCCATGCTTATTAGTTTGTTATTTATTTCAATCATAGTATTCTTTACAACTGTTATCTCAGTTATCAACTCCTTCTTATTTTCTTCTTGTCTTTCCTCCATTCTTTTTATTCTATTAATGTCTTGATGTCTGGGTCTGTAGTATGTGACCAGTCATTCTGGGGGCTCTTCATTGTTTGTGTACCAAAGTCTGTTTTCTCAGTGTCTGACTGCCCAGGAGACTGTGTGAGACCCGGATACTTCTTCTGATTTTTCTTCATTTGTGTAGCTTTTCCTCACCATTTCCCCCCTTCTTTAATTCTGTTGTTCAGAGATGGGGTGGTTGCTTTTACTTCTGTTCTCCTATTCTTCCTTATATGAATCCTCTAGTTTTGTTCAATTCTGAGGCAGAATTGTGGGTTTAGGTAATACTTTTTTGCCTTTTTGAGATTTAATTTAAGGGGAAGCTGTGATTCAAAGTCTATCTGCAGATCCCAGTATCCACCAACAAATGTATGGGTACCCTGGAACCCCCTTCCCACTGCCTTGCAATCTGTTCATGCAGTGGGAGTATAAGTCTGCTCCCTGAAAGCAAAATGAGGTAAGAAAAAGAAAAAGAATGGAACAGGGAGGGGGGGATGAGGAAGGTGGAGAGGGAGAAGAGTAAGAGGGATAACAGACAAACATACCTACTTACAAATGAAAAGAGAGACAAAGACAGAGAAGAGTAAACAAGAACTAAAACATACAATCATACAACCACACAAGCCAACCAACCTCCTTATTGATATACAATTCCCCTACACAAACAGCAGGTCTAAAAAAAAAAGAGAGAAATCAGTAAAATAACAGAAGCAAGACAACTATGAAAATGTTATCAAAACCAGAGAGAAGAGAGAAAAAAAGAAAGAACAAAATAAAACATAAAACAAACAAAAATGAGCAAAACAAACAGACAATGAATGCAAATAAAACAAAGTAAAAACAACGAATCAAGCTTGCTCTGAGATCATTCCTGTGAGCCCAGCATCCTTCAGCTCTGATCTGTAGCTCTCATTGCAGGCTGGTAGCGTTGCTTTATGGCTGGGGTCAGACGTCCCAGGCCTGCTGTGGAAGGATCAGATCTGGACTCAGTCAACTTGTTGTCTGTCAGATCTGCCACTCAGATCTGACCAGTCTGTGTTTGATTCTAGCATGAGGGAGGGGCTTCTGTCTCTCCCCATTTTTTGCAGTTATCTTAGATCCCAAGTTGGAGGCTGGGCTGAGCTGTGAGGAGTTGGGTGGGGTGATGCAGGTCTCTGCCTGGTCCTGGGACAGAGAAAATGGCTGCAGTGAGCTTCTTTTTACTGGGCATGGGCCTCCTCCCTGGTCTTCCCTAATCCTCTCTCTCCACTCATCAGACTCTGGGCTCCAGCTGATCTCTTGTCCCTTCATTGTCAGAGGCAGAGTGCAAGATAGCCAGGCACTGCAGGTTAGTGTACCGTGGGGCAGCTTGGTAGAAGAGGGAGCCGGGGATTCCATGGGGCCAGAAGCTGAGGGCCACAGTGCTAGCATAGTGCATAGGACCAGCTGCAGAGGTGGCAGTGGTGGCAGCAGCGCAGTGTGTGGGACCGGCTGCAGCAGCCACCTTTTGCAGAAGCAGTGGTGGTGGTAGCAGCGGTGCATGGAACCGGCTGCAGCAGACAACTTTTCAGAGTCTTTCACAGTCTGACTTGTCCCATCGCCATCTTGCCCCTTCAATCTCACATTTGCTAAATAACCTTAAGTAACATCTATTAGAGTCAAATCATATTTTCATTCTAGCAACTTATTTAAGCCAATTTTTTTTTCTATTTTAGATTAATTTAGATCTTTCCATTTTAGTTCTAATATCAATGCTATTTGGTTTGAAGTTGTATTTTGCATGAAACACTAAACAATCCTGATGGTGTTAGAATCTGAATTTTCAATAAATTTTTAAACGTTAGCATTTTTAAAAATGCAAAAAATAGTAATTCCTTTGGAACTCTATGAGAAATTACTTCTAATTTCTCAGGATCATAGGAAACCCTGTGTAGACTTTAGTTTTAGTATCTCCTAGCTGATCTCTGAAAATATTGTACCCAAACAAGAAGCTTAACAACGCATGTTGAGTCAATTCCATGTCCTCAAGCAATCCGAATGACATCTTTTTAAAATTGATAAATAGAATAGAATGGAATGGAATAGAATAGAATAGAATAGAATAGAATAGAATAAATAGATGTATTTCTAAACCTTTTACAATAGGTGTGTTAACTGGTGACCAAGGGCAAAGTGACGTTTATTATAGTCTCATGGTCTTTTTGAATATGGAAATTATGAACAATTACTCTTTAATGAAGACATAATCTCAATGATTTTGATGTTAAGGAGATTTTTATTAATACAAGCTTTGGGCAATAGATTTCTAGAATTTTGCCTTTCTCTTCTTTCTTTTCCTATAATCTACTGAGAAGGTAGATGAGCTAGAGATAAAAGGAAGCCTCAGATTATTTAGGGAAATAATCAGGAAAACACAAACGCAAAAGAGAAAAAATACATCATATTATAAAGTAATTTTATTGATTATAGTAAATGGTTTTTAAATTCACAAATATAATTTATTAATTTTAAACTCTTTGCATTTATTACCGCCCATTTCTTCTTTCCAATTATATTAAATATGTAAATAAAATTGTCATAACATATATATCCATTAATCTTTACTAATTCAATAATTTTCTCTCCAGCTGTTAATTGAGAAAAATAGATTTTTTTTCACATATAAAGTTTGTTATTACTTTTTTTTAGCATATACTTTTTTTGTTCATTTATACCCGTATATTGCTTTTGGGGGATACTTTTCCTCTTTTTTGAAAAAAAAATACATATGTTTAAAAATTATATAATTATATATATATATATATATATATATATATATATACACACACACACATATATATAGATACATAGATAGGCAAAATTTCAGCTTATTCTATTAGTTTTATTTCCTTGGAAATAATTATCTTTCTACTTTATTGATTGCCCTTTATGTTGCAGAAATTCTACCAGTGTATGAGTGTATTGTAATTTTTGTTGAAGTGTTTAGCTTCTGCTGAAATATTTACCCTTTAGCCTACCTGAATCTCATGTTACTTGGCTATTTAACCTGGCATGCCTGTATGCTCCCATCCACAAAGAAGATTCTATTTCAATTTTCTTACTTTGTATTTTTTCCCCTTTGAATCTTGGCTTCCCTAAGGTTTTTAATGAAAAGAACTGAGAACACTATGATAAAGAATGTGGAAGGATAATATAAGATTATTAGCTCTCAGAGAGCTCATATGGTACTATAAACTTCTTCATTCTCCCTTGAAACAATTCCTCATTAAAATGCATGATGACTCTGAAAGCACTTCAAAATCTAAAGCTTATCTTATTTCGAGTGATGTCTATAAAGGTTCTTAAAATGTGTCAGCTGCATATACACACAAAAAAAATTTCTCAGAATCTAAAATACATTTCAGAATAATCCATAAAAATTGACATGGCAATATAAATTACCTTCTAAGTTTCCATGATACAGAACCTAGTAGAATATTTATAATGTGTTTTGATTATTATCTATCCTTTGTAAAGAATCTTTTAAAATACTGAATTGATATTTAAAGTGTTGACATCTAAGTAAAATGTATTATTTGAATACACTGACTTTACTCAGTGATACTTGCCAAATTTACAAAGTAGAACTGCTTCTAATCATTGCAATTGAATTATACCTACTTTTTTAGTATCAATGACAGAAATCTAGATGATAATTTAAATTTTATACAAAATCATAGCAGCAAGCTTTTTTCCTACATATTCAGAGTTATAAAAAAGAAGTATCAAGAAAAAAGAAAGGAAGAAAGAAAATAGTCCCTGTCGTAGTATTAACATATGGAGAAAGCAATATATTTGATTTGCTTCTTTCCTCAAACTTGAACTCTATAAAATTTCATTCTCATTACTTCTTTGTAAAGTCTGCTTCAAAATCAACAATTAATTAAATTTCATAGAACAAATAAAAATCACTGGTTTTTAAAGAGTAAATTTGAATATAGCAACATTGTAATTGATTTTTTTTTCAAATTTAAGTGCAAGGCTAAATTTTCATTAGTAATTCAGTGATAAATGCTTTCTGTCAATATTACTATTATTTGTTTTTCTTCTAATGTAAAATAGAGCTATATTTTATACCCAAATTTTAGAATAAACTAAAAATAAAGTTCTCAATGGAATACCTTAATTCTATGGCATAATCAGAAGTAGGAGAATGCTGGATGTCAGTAAACATTAGTAAGGTCTAATGGATAAACTTTAGTAATGCCAACATCCAATGCTGACTAACATAGGTCAAATTTCTCTGAATAAACAGAAGTTTAGAGATTGCATTTTCATAATACAGTATTAATAGATATAGTAAATGCCCATATTGTAAGTTTATTTTGTAACAAACCTGTGATATTCATGTTCTTTTTTTCTTTTTTTTTTTTTTTTTGTTGAGTTAGAATCTCACTCTGTTGCCCAGACTGGAGTGCAGTGGCATGTTCCCGGCCACTGCAGCCTCAACTTGCTGGGCTCCAGCGATCCTTCCACCTCAGCCTTCCAAGTAGGTGGAACTACAAGCACACGCTACCACGTCCAGCTAATTTTTGATTTCTTATTGTAGAGATAAGGTCTCACCAAGTTACCCAGGCGGGTCTCAAACCCGCGGGCTCAGGCAATCCACTCACCTCAGCCTCCCAGTGTGCGGGATTACAGGCTGAGCCACGAAGCCCGGCTTCATGTTCTTATTTAACTTTCACAAAGTAGGTATGAAATCTACAACTTGAATATAGGTAAACAATGACTGCGTTTTTTTAAAATGACACTCTGCTGTTGACTCACAGAACTAACCAAGAATTCTCTAATATTCTAGGGTTATATACATTTTACTTTATTTACTATTACTATTTAACTGATGGTCCTGAAGATCTCCATGTCAGTAAGGAACGCAAATGAATTTTGAGATGCCATAGGGATTCAAACATGCTAAAGATTTTACCCCAAATTTTTATTTATTTATATTGTCACGTAGAACATTGACCAGTCTGACATGTGATTTATAAATTTTATTTCAACATTTTATCTTCCTGCAATAAGAAACACCTTGTTTTTTCTCACACTTTTTAAAGTAATTTTACTATCATTTTGTTTTTCTTATTAAGAAGTTTAATATATTTTGATTTGAGTTTATCTTATATTTCTATGAGAATTATATTTTTAACTTGTTTAAAAGTATACCTTGAGAATTAAAATGTCTGAATGAGCCTAGGATAACAGAAAATATCAAACAGCTAAAGCTATAGGGTAAAAAGCTTCTAGAACTGCTCTTGACAATGAACACTCCTATGGAACATAACTTGGAAGGAGAAGGGTAGGTATGCAGAGAGAGAGAAACATAACAGGCACAAAGAAGACAGAGAACCAAGAAATGGAAAGAGTCTTGATATTGCTCAAATAATTGATTCCACTTTTTTTTCTGAAGCTCAGACCCAAATTTTCACTTCTACCAGACAGCTTAGAGTCATTATTATAAATTATTTCTTATGCTAATTTAAATGGTTTGGGTTATTAAATAATTTATTTGTAATTCAACCCCCAAACAAGAAATTAGATACTTCATCTATAACACATCCCAAATTACATAGCTTGCTAAGTATAAATGTTGTGGGTCCAAGTAAGGATACCTCATAGTGGGTTGGCAAACACCAGTCATTGTGCTATAGCCTATTGTCTCTAGGGCACATACTAGAGCCCCATAGGAACCAAAGATTTAAGGTAATTGATGGAATAATATCAGGTTACGAAACCCTTATATATCAAGTGCCTCAAACGTGTAAGCTCTGCTCTAGATTTTTGGGAAATATCAGTAAATTACACTGACAAAAGTCTCTCACCTAATAAGGAGCTTGTATTTTAGTATGAGTTGTTCTAGTGAAGTTGTGTTCTCTTTGATGTGGCCTACCTTAGAATCATTAAAACCAATAATGCCAAGTTAACTTTGTAAAAGAAAAATCTTTTTTTTGCCTCAGATATATGTGAGATAGTTTTAGATTACCATGATCGGGAAAGACATTTCAGAAAATGGGAATGGGGGAATATGAAAGTTAGTTTTAAGTATCAACTTGACTGGATTAAGAGATATCTCGAGAGCTAGTAAAGCATTATTTCTGGGAGCATGTTTGTGACAGCATTTCCCAAGGAGATTGAAGGAGAGGTGAATCAGTGAGCTGAAAGAGGAAGATCTGCCTTCAATATAAGTGGACAACATCCAATCAACTGATAACCCAGATAGAACAAAAAAGCAGAAGAAAAGCAAACTCTCTCTTCCCTCTCTTTCCCTCCTTCCTGCATCCCTCTCTCTCTCTATCATCTATCTCTCACTTTTTGTCCTGGAGCAGAATCACTCTTTTTTCTCCTGTCCTTGGACACCTGAGTTTCAGGTTTTGTGACCCCTGGAATTCTGTAATTTGCACGGGTGTCACATCTGTCATTCGTCACTCCCCTCCCCCTTGCCCGCTGAAGTTCTCAGGTCTTTCACCTGAAACTAAATAACACCATTGACTTCCCTGATTCTGAGGCTGCTGGATTTAAGCAGAGCCATGCTACTGGCTTCCCTGGAAACCATAATTGTGTGAGCCAATTCCGCAAATAAATCCTCTTTCATGCATCCATCACTGCACGTTTCCTATTGGATCTGTCTCTCTGGAGAACTTTGACTAATACAAGGGATGCTCTAAGTTTTGTAATCCAGTACCATTACTGTGAATACTTGCCAGAAAGAAATTGAAAAGATATCTAAAGATATCAGAAAGACTGAATTTGCAGGACTGTTAAGAAGAAACAGAGCCAAAATAATAGAGTCTAAATTACACAAGATTTTACAAGATTTTGGTAATCAGTAAATGGAATTCCTTCAAATAAAAAAATGCTAATCAACAAAGTTTTAAAGATTAAAAAGTTTGAAGCTAATTGACTGACATACTTTATATTATTTTTGGATGATTGCTATTCTACAGAAGCATCCAGAATTTACTGAAAGCTTTAATTAAAATATGGACATGATTCATATCTTTTGGGGCTTATAATTAGGCTATGTAAAGTTGTTAGGAAATAAATAACAGTACAGAGTAGAAAAGAAAAAGAGTCCAGAGGGATGAGCAAAATCATAGATACTGCCACTGCCAAAGGGCCCAGATTTACTCTAAGCCTGAATCTATACACTTGACATTCAGAATAAAACCAAATCCCACTTTAATGAGAATGTTTTATCATCAGCTTCTGCCTTTCCTCATTCAAGTAGCTAGCAATATGTTAATAATCTACTTTCAAAGCAAACTTTAAAATAAGAACTTGTAAAAATATAACCTTATTTATGCACCATTACCTTTACTTAGCAGATTAAAAAATTAATGTCTATGCTTTCTATGACTGTATTTGCAAGATAGTCAATGCCTTAGAATCCTGTGGGAAGGATAAAAACATCCAAGAACAAGAATGAGAAAGGAATAGAATATAATAATGAAACCTAAATCATGGAATTACGGATTTTAGAGGGGAAGAGAAGTTAGAGCTTGTTTAAATCAACTGTCTTCATTTCTTAGATAAGAAAACTAAAGCCCAAATAGGCTAAATGCAGGTATAGAGCCAGAAATTGATACAGGTATGCTGAAGAGAATGGAAACCAGAACAGGAATCAGAGAACCCAGTACATTCTTAAAGCTAGCTGAAGAAGATACACACTGACACACACACACACACACACACACACACACACACACACACACACACCTTTACAGTTGCAGGCATGTACCCTCATATTCATACACACATGCAGGTAGGTACATTCACACATGCTGATAAATTCTCACACAAAGGCAAAGATACACACACACACATGCAGATATGCACACACTCACACATGAGGAGACATACACACATATACACAGAAACACACAAGCTTACACACTCTCACACTCACAGAGATGCACACACTCAAATGTTGAGATATATACACTCACACTCAGATGCATGCACACATGAAGTTATACACATGCACTCACATATGCACATATATACTCACATATGCAGAGATAAACACACACACATAGAAGCACTCAGGTGTTATTTTTGTAACACACAAACATTCAATCCAGAATCCAAGTGGTTTTATAATGTTCAACCAGACAATCATCTGTGGGATAGATGAAAACAGAAGAAACTGAGTGTACATAAATGAATTTGACACCAATTGCCATAGTACAGATTAATAAACTTTTTAAAATTATTACTTCCTATGAGTTTCAATTAAAGAGGATGCAATTCAATGTAAAATGGTACCCTGGTTCATATAAGTTAGATATTTTATAGCAAACTCACAAAAGTCAAATATCTAGGGTTTTAGGAATGTCAAAAGCAGTAATAAAAATCAATCAATGCAATATTAGTTATCCTACTTTACATTATAACAAACTCATAACTACTATAGACTAAATGCTTTGGAAGTTCTTTAAGGAATATTATAATAGAGTTTTTAATGGAGAATAAAGAAGGTCAGTTTCACAGCAAGCGAGGTCTCCATCAAATGATAGGAGAAATTTACAGTTCACTGCCTTTTTTATAGTGCAGCTTTTGCTTCTATTTCTTATTTGAGTTTAGCACAGATAACAATGGCAGGTGGATGTAGCTGAGGTCAAATTTCTGTGGAGGTGATGAACAAAACCATTATAGAGAAAAATAAATGATAAAAAGGTACAAACAATATTCTTCAGTGATAGAAACTATAAAATAAAAACTATTTGCAGTTGTCCTACCAAAAAAAAATAGATTTCTGCTCACATAATTTTGCAATCAATTCTTGATTATCTACATTAATTGGGAAAGTAGTGGCACATTAATCTCAAATTCATTTGTATGAGATGACTGACTCAAGGACACTTGATAATATTCATGGCCTGTTGAAATTCTCTGAGGACCATGTTCTAATGATCTAATACTGGTATTCCAATAATGATCCTTAGTGCTCTTAAAGTGCCCTTGAGAAAACTATAAAAACAAGTGTATAAGACAGAAAAATGAATATTCCATTTTAATTCATTAACTATAGAGGACAGGACAGGCATGGCAACATCGACTAAAATACAATTTTCACAGGGCTGTCCTGGGATGTGCTACCAAGACAAAGTTGGTTTAGTTTTCTAATGGAAACAGGTGTTCTTCTAAAAACTTACATAAAATAAAATTTAAATCAACCTGCTGACTGACAAATCACAGCATAACTATGTCAATTCATAATCTAACTTTAGATAGCCACAAATTCTATCATTTATCATATTCAGATGAGTTAAGTTGCAGAAAGTAATTCAAATGCAGCAACAGCTCTCTCTCTCTCTCTCTCACTCTCTCTCTCTCTATCTCTATCTCTCCTCTGTCTGTTTCTCTGAGTTTGCACACTTTATCAAGTTCAGACTACAGTTTTATTTCTGTATCACTTTGTGATATACAAGACAAATTTTAAATTATTTTATGAAGAGATTCAGAGAGTTCTGAATCCTGTCTGAGAATCCTAGGAAATTGTTAAATATGGATATTTTGCATGTGAGGAAAAATCTCCCAGTGTCCTCGGCGTGGTAATCACTGACTTGCCAAAGTGGCTATTCTGAAAGATTGAAAGCCAGTATCCCCAAGAGAGTTGGAAGATAACTGAAGAGTAGCATCCGCAACTGTGAGAATGTCAGAGTGAACTTTTTGCAGGCTTGGTGGGATCTCACACAGATCAGGTGTCACCAAAAGGAGCAGGACCTGAAAACCAGGAAGGTTGTCTTTCCACCTATGGCATAGCTGTGTCCCCTGAGTGCCTTTCCCACATATAGAGAAATGTTTGCCTGAGTTTTTTTCAGTATCTTTTAAAATCACTGTCATTTTTTTGACAAAACAACTGTATATCTGTTTTAATGTAAACTAGAAAAATATTAGCATTCCATTCAGAGTAATTATAAAAAGTCCATTTAAAACTACGTAAAAATAGCAATAACATGAAGAAAACATTAAGTACATAAAAGTTCAGGTGATATTGTTGAAAATATAATTGTTTTACTAGAAGGACTGAAATTTGGAAAAGTGATATAGCATCTTTCCAATTGAAGTTGTTGTTCTGGTTCATCTCATCATTAATGTAATTCTTTCTTCTACTTTCTTTTTTTTCTTTCTTTCTTTCTTTTTTGTTTTTTTTGTTTTTTTTGAGTTGGAGTCTTGCTCTGTGGCCCAGATTGAAGTGCAGTGGCCGCTCCCAGCCACCGCAGCCTCGACAGCTGGGCTCCAGCGATCCTTCCGCCTCAGCCTTCCGAGTAGCTGGAACTACAGGCATGCGCTACCACGCCCGGCTAGTTTTTGATTTCTTGTAGAGATGAGGTCTCGCCAAGTTGCCCAGGCGGGTCTCGAACCCGTGGACTCAGGCAGTCCACTCACCTCAGCCTCCCAATGGCGCGGCTTCTTCTACTTTCTTAATGATGACTTTTTATATATATATATATATATATATATATATATATATATATATATATATATATATATATGTGTGTGTGTCTTTAGCATACATCTCAAGATTGTATCTTTGGTGCTCTTCCCATTCTCCCATATATATACAGTATTCAAACATATCATATCAAAACAAAATAAGAAAAAGAAACAAAAATTCATTGACTCTGCTCTATGACCTGAAAGTTTGTGTCCTCCAAATTCATATGTTGAAACCTAATCCCCAATGTGATAGTGCTAAGAGGTGGGGCCTTGGGAAAATGATTAGGTTTTGAGGGTAGAGCGCTCATGAATGGGATTAGTGTCCTTATATAAGAGAGATTCCAGGGAACTTGTTCGAGGCTTCTGCCATGATGTGGGGACAGACTGAGGAAGAGCCATGTATGAGCTGGGCGATGGTCCCTCAACAGATATTGAATCTACCAGTGCCCTTCTCTTGGGCTTTCCAGTCTCCATAACTGTGAAAAATAAATTTGCTCTTTATAAACCACCCAGTGTATAACACTCAGTGATAGCACCCCAAACAGACTAAGACACACTGTTTTTTCAAAATATGTGACTCTATTTCCCCTTTATGGCACCCACTGCTCATTTTATGCACCCATTTCTTCTCACTCAGACCAATGCTCTATTCTGCCACTGGTTTCTGAAGGCCCAGCTGTTTCTCTATTTTGACCTTCCAGTCATTTATTTGCACGAAAACACTTAATAATACAGAACAAATTCCAGAGCATATCCTATTCCTTGGAATATTTAGACCTAATTCTTTCTATTGTTTTGTCAGTCTTCTGGACAGCCCCTAAACCTTCATTTCCAAATATACCTAGTACTTGCTTCTCAGGACATGCCATGAGTTTTCATGCCTTTGATCTTCCTTAAAATGCACAACTTCTTTCTTCTATATAGTGCACCTGATTTTTCCATCATGACCCCTTCTTTCATGAATTTATCCACTATTCTCTAAAGTCATGATATTTACTGTATTTTCAGCTTCCACAGTCCTATATTTCATTTTCCATGTATGCTTTTCATTTACATTGAATTTATTTATATTTCCTTTGATTTTAGTAAAGCCTGCCATTTTAAAAACGTTTATATGTGCACCTTTAAGTTAGTGTTCACATCCCTTCACTGTTTCATGTTATTTATTTATTTTTTTTTTGAGATGGAGTCTCACTCGGTCGCCCAGACTGGAGTGCAGTGGCCCACAGCCTCGACCTGCTGGGCTCCGGCGATCCTTCCGCCTCAGCCTTCCAAGGAGCCGGAATTATAGGTATGCGCTACCACACCCGGCTGATTTTTTTTTTTTTTAATTGTAGAGATGAGGTCTTGCTGCCCAGGCGGGTCTCGAACCCGCGGGCTCAGGCAATCCACTCACCTCAGCCTCCCAAAGGCGCGGGATTACAGGCTGAGCCACCAAGACCGGCTGTTTCATGCTATTTTTACTCCAAATTTAAATTGTCTCATCCTAATATTTCTCATTCCTTTTGGTCTATAAATAATTCAGAATCACTCATTCATATATTTCTCCTCCTAAATGTTTGAAGGGAGGAAGGAGCATTGTACTGAGAATGAAAGTGGTCAAATTGTTTTGTGATCACACAGAGCTGGCTTTGAATGTTACAGCCAGTGCTCCCTAGCTATGTGGACTTGGTCACCATCATTAACAGTTGCAGCCAGAATTTCTTCATTTATGAATCATTATTATAATATTTACCATCCAGAATTTTAAAAAGATAATTGCATTAGTTAAATTCTCAGCCAACATGTCATTAAATCAGGGTACCTATCTCCTGCTTCCTCTTGCTTATGTCGCCACACAAATAAAAAAAATGAATAAACAATTAAAAACCATGCAGACCAAAATCTTCACAATGGACTTTAGTTACTACAGCCTTTAGAATATTTTTATGATTAATACTTAATGGCGTTACTATTTCAAGTGTCTTGCCTGTGAGAAACTTGGTAGTATAATGAAAGAGACCTGAGTTCCATCCTGATATCCTTTCTTGTCATATGACTCATAGTAGATTAATCAAACTCTCTGACTTACAGCATAGCTATTTGTAAATAAATGAGTGTAGTAATGCTTACGTCCCAAACAATCATTTAATGATTATATAAGATTGCTCTATATTTGTATAAGTGATGATCTTGATGACCATAGTCCTATGATTTAGCTGTTTTATAAAGTAGGACAGCATGGCTTTCAGACCAACACTAAATTTTGTTGAATAATCAAATCAATCCTAGTAGAAGGCTCTAGAAAATACTTTTCTTTGTAATGCTTTCCTCTTGTCAATACAGTCAAAACAAACAAAAACTTAGCTGAGTCAACATTTTAAAATTGTGTATATTATCTTTTCCCTTCATTTTGTTTTAATTCATTCTGTTCTTATCTCTTGTGAATTTGACTATATGTAAAAAGAGAGAAGAAAAAATATATGCATATATTTTTCTTCTAATAGATGCATATACTTTTTCTTTGCTGCTGTTACCAGGTTCACAACTCTCACTGCACACTAGAATCATCTGAAGAGCTCTAGAAACATCTGAAGTGCTCTAGTAAAAATATGAATGCCTATGTTACACTCCAGATCAATTAAGCCAGAATCTCACAAATGTTCTCAAATTCTATGAAGCATTAGAATCATCAAGAGGGTTTAATACCACACAAGTTTCTGAAACTCACCTCTGGAGTTTCTGATATAATATATCTGTATTGGGACCCAAATATTTGCATTTCTAACAAATTCTCAGGTAATGCTGATACTGTTGGTCTAACTATTACTTCCGAAAATCACTACTCAAGTAAGACTCAGATATTGGTATTTTAATAAAAAGTTATCATAGGATTATGATGCATACCAAGGGTTAAGAACCTCTGTGCTATACCCTCCTTGGTTTCAAAAGATACTCATTATAGCTTTTATAGCTATACTACCATTTTCAACCCACAAACGTGACTCCACTGCCTTTAGTAGTCAAGATATTGGGAGTAAGCACATTATCTGTTGACTGACCCAATCATCTATGCGATATTCATCCATTCATTTAACACTTATAATTGATACACATTATTTTGTCATGATGAATTTCAGGGCCTAATGCAAACAGTAGCAAGTAAACCAAATTGCAACATAAATTAATGTGCTTAACTTTGAGATGGAAAGCTGGGAAAAAGGAGCATTCTCACTTCATGCAACATGCAGTTTTGAAATCAATTTTGAATTGCAAGTAAGTCAATATTGGCAAGTAAGCCAAGTAGAGAAGATAATTCTAAAACACATTTTTGGATTTGTGTTTAATTTTTATCATCTTAGAAAGATGTGAATTACAGGTGCTTAATTTCTTAGAAGACTTTTATTATAAGAGATGCTTACCACTAAGTGATCTAAGCTGACTGAGAGATACTTGGGTGGGGTGTGGGTGGGAGGAGGACAAATACATTTATTCAAGCTATACTGAAATCCAGTACAAGTTTTAAAGTCAATGTCAGCACAAATCCACATTCTATAACTCAGAATAATCCTTACTTAGCAAAAAGAGTAATAGGACAGAGGTGCAAAAATTTTCATCGAAAAATTTATCACAGCTATTTATTGTTGAACCCCTCTAGTGCCCCCATTGCACTTGGCATTCAGAATTACTTATTCCTGGTCAGTACTAGCCAAGATAGGCTATAAATCAGGCTTCATTCCCTGATCTCCCTTGGTGCCACTGAAAGAATAATTAGCACCTGCATTGCAAGTTCAAATTCTCACTTTGCTGTCTGTTTATACAACATTCCAAATTAAAAAAAAAAAAAAAAAAAACTAATGCTGCTGCCTGCTCTCACCACCTGCTATCCTGTTCCTTTATCATTTCTCTAGCCATAATGTTTAGTGGTAGTCTGAGGTATGACAGGCAACCTAACAGCTTATTTTTAAAGACACAGTTCATGTGGCTGTTTATTTGAATTTGAAGTGTCAATTTTGCATTTCTTTGTACCAGCACCTATCTGCTAAATTATTGCTGCAGGTTCTCTTATTTTCGCTATTAACAATTGCTGATGCTGCCAAGTCTCCACTTAACTATCAGAGGTGAGTATGCAGTTCAGATTCACTTGTGACAAACACAAAAATGCTCAGCTTGTTCCTGTGACTCTAGCACTGAAGTAAATAATATCTGCACCTCTCCTATCTGACACCTGCAGTGAATGCTCAAATCTTTCATCTGCTTCAGTTTCTAATTCCATTTTCCTGAAATATTTGATTTGTTTGTATTTACCAAGTTGGTCCCACTGATAATCTCAAATTGACCTCAACATATTTACAATATAGGAAAAAAATAATATACAACTTTTCTGGAATGCATGCAACATAAAAATAAAAGTATTTTTAGTTTATATATCCAACACTAAACAGAATACTCACAAAATCAAAGATTCAAAGGGTTTGGAAAGATGTTGGCTATAATCTGGTCTTAATTTACACTTAAGAAAACCAATACACAATATGGTTGTTTCCAGAAAACCCTCGATGAAAGACCCACAGTCAAAATTTCATATTTTCTGGTTTCACATTTAGGAATTTCTTTACTAATCTCAGTTCTTAATGCTTCTTAATAATCTGCCTAACAAGGGCAAAGCTAATGTATAGAAATCAAATAAAATCATGTATTGTTAAATTAAAATGTCACCTTTGTGAAATTCATAAGTTGTACAAGTGCAAAAATAGAAGTTTATCCTTTAGCTATGTCTATGTTCATGTGTTAAAGATGTTCTTCTGGAGCTATTGTAATGTATACATCCTGCCTTAATGATCCCATGTTCCACACATCTAACTTGACAACAGTATTCAGTTGTCTCTATGGAGAATCACAGACAGCTGCAGAAGAGTGCTCCAATTGCATGTTGGCAAGAGCTCACAGACATATAAGGCTGTTTGGGGTACAATTGCAGTTTAATTTAAGTTGATGAGAAAACACACCAGAGTTTACTTGTCAGGAATTTGGCCACATCTTTTGCTGAATATTTATGTGCTTCTAAATTTCTACAGTTCATAAGAAATACTTTTTTTGTCTATTTAACATTCTGTATATTAAAGATAAAGTTTATTCATAGTTCTTATAAACTTTAGGTTCTAAGATTACTTGATCCAAGCTAAAATTTTATAGATGAGAAAACCAATCCTAGAAACTTAAAATATACTTTAAATCAAATAGCTAGTTCATTGGAAAACTAAATTGCAGGATTTACAGTTTATTCTTATAATCAACAGACAATGGATTTTTATTAGGCATTCTTAAGCAAATATCATGTTTAGAAATTATATCTTGCAATGCAATTTCTAGCTAAAATAATGCAAATGTCATAACTCCTGTTTTCCCCTTACCCACTTAGCTGACCCAAATACTACAGCAATTCCATAATAAACATAGTGATCTAAAACCATCAAATAATTGTTTTCATCTCTATCTTGTTTAATTGCAATTAGATCTTCTTTACTTATTTAAGCGTTCTTAAAAATAGACTAGGACTGAGAGCTCATCTGTTTCTATCTCCCTCTTTTTTAATCCTATGTATATTCAACCGTGTGAATTAGCCAACCTCTGTTTGAATGCTTTTAGTAGTAGGAAGCTCGGTCGGGCAGTCTTTCCTTAGTTAGGCAACCAATAAATCCGGGAATTATTTTATTCAATTCGTATTTAATTTAGGCTTACTATGAGCAAGATTATTTGTCAAACAAAAAAAAAAAACTCAAAAAAATAAGTCACAATTGGTGGCATCAGTTGTTCATAGTCCAAAAAAGGATAAAAATGATACTTACATACACTTTACCACAATCCAAGTTAGGATGAAGTTTTGTGAAAGCATTTAGATGAAGTAGCAATAGCTAATATTTTCTGAGTTCTTCCACTGTAAATATAAGAGTGATAAGTGCTCACCCTGTCATCCCTTATATGTTACTTATGAAGACATTAAAGAGCAGAGTGTCAAATGTTATCCCAAAGTCACACAATGAGTTAGTGGTGGATCTAGAATTCAAACCACTCTGTTTCTAGCCAACACTTCCACGCTATAATGTTTTGTCAATCTCAAAGGAAAATAAAAATTAGTACTGTCAGAGGTGGAATTAAAAAAATATATGAGGAGACAATAAAAGGGACAGAAATAACCCTTACATTATGGACTATAAAGTGTGTCAGTTTCAAAAAGATGAGCGCAGGAATAAGGCAGGGAATGTGGGCTGCAGTCAGTTGACTGAGAACCTATTTGTTGAGAAGTTGTTGAAAATTTGGGCATAAAAAATGACAGAATCAGAGCAGAACCTCAGATAAATTAATTCTGGAGGAATCTGAGAAGATGCTGCATGAAGCCAGAGATTGAAGAAGCACAGAGATATAATGACAGCAGTGACAAAGTGATTTTATTTTTACCCTTAACCAGCACGTTTCTTTCTATAGTTTCTATAACCTTGGTTATGTTTCTGTCTTCTAGAGTGAAACAGGATATGTGCCCCAATGCTTTTTCAGATTACCTTCAAAATGTATATTTTGATGTATTCAAATTATAAGCTATCAAAATGGTTTAATGCCTTACTTGTTAGATTTCCCATTCTAGAAACCTAGCATACAAATGAATATGCACATCCAGGTTCCTTTATACAAATACTATTTACACCAATAGCACCAAGACAGCAGCTATACACATTAGATTTATTAATATTTTCACGATTATATAAATATATTAAAAATGTCCTCAATGAATAATTCACTTTAATACATATTTGCATTTGATTAAGTGATTTATGGGAAAGGTATATGAAACATTTATGGTCTGACAATTGAAGTACAGAAAAAAAAAGTATGAGATCCAGAAATACAGTGAAGTATATAGAAAATGATTATACTCATTATTAGAGAACTTAAAAAAATTAGGATACAGGTAAACATTTTCCTCAATCTGTATTCCAAAACTGTGTCCTTAAAACAAAAACAGTTATAAAAAGGATTGACAGTGTTTATATTTGACTTACTTTATGCATATATATTTTCCACTTAAAAGCTGCATGCTAAGACAATCCTTTTGTCAATTCACTTATTCATTTCAAAGGTATTCAGGCTTAATGTCAAAATCCTTAAGAGTGTGCACATTTCATGATACATCAACTTCAATTCTTTCTAAAGATGAAATAATGAATATATGCTAAAATGCTGGTATAAAATGCATGTTACATCCTTGCTTATGGCAAAGAAAATCTGCAAGATTCATTAAATAAGTAATGCCCTGAACAATTTAGAAATTATTTTTGTGTATGTATATTTAATAAATAGAAAAATATTTTAAGTGAAAAAAATATGGGCTATAAGGAGACAGTAAACAGGGCACAACAAAATAATGTGTATATCTAATAATATGTAATACCAGTTTTCACTGGGTGTTAGCTTCATAATCTTTATGCTTTTATTCATTTAGCAAATGTTCTACACTGGGACATAACTTAGAAAACTATCTTATTTGTAATAACTTTTGTCTGAGCTGCAGGAAGAGTTTTTGTTCATGCCGCAGTAAGCCATCCTTTGAAACTATTCATTTCACTGCAGTTTTCTTCAGTCATGTTTTTGATTATGATGTCAATCATGTTTTGGATTATGATGTCAATCTGAAGTTTTATGTTTCCACAGAAGCACATACAATTTTCACCTCAGACATCTGTGTCCTCCACATGTACCTGTGTCTTACTGATCACTTTTACATCTGTGTCCTCCATATGTACCTGTGTCATACTGATCACTTTTACTAATTCTTAAGCAATCTCTAAGAAATTTTACCTGCAATGTTAGCATTCAAATTTCTACACTGTTTACTCATCTGTGTATTGCCTTGATATTTATATTCTGTTGTGATATATTTAGTTTCCTTTTAGTTATTTATCCCACACATAGTATTATAGTGTTTTTTTCTTCTCAATGTATATCCTCTTCATGGTGTTCTTTTCTCTCTCATGATGGATTTTCTGAATGTTACTGAAAATGTTAATAAGCCGGGCTCGGTGGCTCAGCCTGTAATCCCGCACTTTGGGAGGCTGAGGTGAGTGGATTGTCTGAGCCCACGGGTTCCAGACCCGCCTGGGCAACTTGGTGAGACCTCATCTCTACAATAAATCAAAAATTAGCCGGGCGTGGTAGTGTGCGCCTGTAATTCCAGCTACTTGAAAGGCTGAGGGGGAAGGATTGCCAGATCCCAGCAGGTCGAGGCTGCAGTGGCCGGGAGTGGCCACTGCACTTCAGTCTGGGCAACAGAGTGAGACTCCAACTCAAAAGAAATGAATAGTTTTCTGAATAATTGTCTAAGTCTTTGGTGGATAACTTTCAGAAGGCTCTGCAGTTCTAAGTCCTCAAGATTATATTTTCATTACTGGGTGCCCAATATTGTTTATTCAGAAAAGTATGTATACTCCCCTTGATTGAATCTTTATTTATCTGAGGCTTGATCATGTTTCCTTCACAGTCATGCTTACAAGTTGACTGAAATACCCAATTTCTAGTTTGATCCCTACTGTCTAGAGGGATTTTTTAATGAAGATTATTTTAATAATATAGTATATTTAAGAGCACGGATTTTGAAACCAGAACTTGAGTCTCAGCTCTAGCATTTACTATTTGGCCTTGAACAAGATACTTAATTTCTTCAGGACAATCTCCTAAAGTGAAAAATGAGAATAATAACAATACCTCTTTATTAGTTGTTGTGTTAACTGAGCTAATGTCTATTAAATGCAAGAATAATGTTTTTCACATATAAAGTGTTACAAAAGTGTTAGCTACTAATTTTATGTCTCTTTCTCCCACCTCATTACCACTATTCTTTGACTGTCTGAAAATCTAATCAGAAAAAAGTAGGACTCACCTGATGTGTACAATAACACTTTACTTGGACTCCTCTGACCTCTGCCACAACTTAAGCCTAATAACTGTGGATACCAGACTGTTAGAGAAGTGACTTACTCCCAGACCACCCCACTCAACCCTTCTTCATCCATGACCCTATGTCTTGTTTAGGTAAAATTAATGATTTACCATTTCCAAGAGTTATATAAGCATACTAATGGAGTTAGCAATGGTGGCATGAGGGTAGACACTTGATTCACTCAAAAAAACAATATACAGACCACATAAATGTTGTCATATATTATATATATCTGTAATTTATTTTTTGAGTCAAGAACCAGACATGAGAAAGAAGTGGATTCAATTCTTAATGTCTTTAAGAGTAGAGAATTGCTACATTTTTTCCATTGCTGTGTGCTTATCTGATTGATATTCTGTGTGATTGTTGCTTCTTGCAACCCAGATCCATCATAATTGTCATTCGTAGAAATGCTTCCTAAATGCCATTAATAGGTTGAACCTCATATCTAGTTTCGGGTTTCATTCTTAGTTTTTAAATTTATGTATGCTTTTATAGAAATTTTAATGGCAATTTAAAGAGGTAGTAGCTGGTGCTACTGGTCAGATGTAACTTTACCAACGATTAATTATATAGTATAGACTATTATGCAAACATTTGGAATACTAGTTTTTTTTGCCTTCTGAAAAACAAGAATAATAGAGAGAAGTTCTAATGAACTATAGTCCAAAACATTTAACGCTCCCCCAAAAGGTAGCAACTGACACTTATTAACTTTCCTGCCAAGAGGTCATTAATATAACTAGTGTAAATTCCATAGTGAATATGATGAAATTTAGATAGATAGAAACATAGATACGTAGTTAGATATCTCAAGATGATTCTCAGATTACAAAAATAACGACTAAGTAAAGGAAATCGCTGATTGGGACAAGAGAAGACTCCTATTTTTCTAGGTTGAGCAATATTGGATCCTGTGTTGCCATTTAATAGGAGAATAATTTACTTAAAAGACAAAGAATTCTGGGAATGTGTAATAAGCCAAATGTTGGAAATATTGAATCTGTATGCAAATAGGGCATCAAATTGACATTGGCAGTAAACTAATTAAAAAAGAAAAGAAACAGACTTTGACATTGTTAATTCACAATTTATTTAATAAATATTTAATGTTTTATTCTGCATGACAGATAATGAAAAAAAACTTATGATATGACAATGAACAAGACAAAATTCACTCTCTTTTTCTTGCCAAGGAGTTCATTTAGTAACAAGAGCCAGAAAAAATTGCACAGGCTGCCACTGATAAAATATAACAACTTACATTTTGTTAATTAATTAATTTTTTTTTTTTTTTGAGTTGGAGTCTCACTCTGTCACCCAGACTGGAGTGCAGTGGCCGTTCCCGGCCACCGCAGCCTCGACCTGCTGGGCTCCGGCAATCCTTCCACCTCAGCCTTCCAAGTAGCCAGAATTACAGGCATGCGCTACCACTCCCGGCTGACTTTTTTTTTTTTTTTATTTATTGTAGAGATGAGGTCTCTCTGCCTAGGCGGGTCTCGAACCCGCGGGCTCAGGCAATCCACTCACCTCAGCCTCCCAAAGGCGCAGGATTACAGGCTGAGCCTCCGAGCCCGGCATTTTGTTAATTTAAAACAATTTTGTTTTGTGTTTACTTTGGTTTATTACTAAATTAGCAAAGAATGTACAAGAGGTCTTTTTTTAAAAAAAAGAATGCATAAGAGAGAATGCCTCCCTCTTTTCTTATGGGGTAAGCCCAAAGTTCTAAATGTATGAAATAAGGAGTAAAACCCACCAGACAGAATAGCTCAAAACTGAGGATTGCTATCTTATACCACTTTAGGGTGAAAATATTACATTAACACTCAATTTTCTGCCTATGGAAATTCAGTTACACATTTGCATTCTATTACGTAGCATGTCACAGTGTATTTGAAGGTTTCAACAGAGCAGCCCTAAGTGTTCCAATCACAGATGCTCAATAGGCAATTGAATACCGGTAGAGTATATACTTTATACAAAAGAGAATAGTACAGAGGATTTCAGTCTAGTATGTGGGTCACTAGTCCAAATTTATCAGGGAGAAACTGTAATAAATTAGCACAGGAATATGTCTTGACGATATCAACAGCCATCTTGGCCTGGAGGAATTATATTTCAGGAAATTAGCATGAACAGAGATTCAGAATAAAGAAAGAATGAGGGGAAAATTAGGAAACTTCATATAATTTAATATGACTACAGCATGTCCTTCCTTTCCTTGGATCTTCAGGGATACTTAATTTTGAATTTACCCATTATTCATTGTAATTTTAAGAAGCAAAATCAATTTATTTTGACAACTGAACTTATTAAAAAGGATTTCAAATGTTAAAAAAAACAGCTAAGAGTAGTTAATAGGCTGTGATATGCTCTAATTCACTGTTCAGGTCCCAGCTGCATCCAGATAAACTTCCATTAGTTCTAACAATACTAGGAACTATTTATTAAATGTTTTCTCTATGTCAGCTCTTGTAGTAGGCAGTTTTGTTGGCATACCTCCATAGAAGTTAGCAGTTTACATAAAATTTTATTTTCATTCAGCCATAATCATAATTCATTCTGAATACCTTTTTCCCCCATAATTCTTAAAACTCATTATAAGGACAAAATACATACAGAGTCATCGAATTTAGGAAGTAGAAGGAACTTTAACTAGTCCATCTATCTGAGGTGATGAAACTGAAACCCGTACTAAGAATTTATTAAAATTCACTTTTAAGGATCACACAGTGGCAGAGTCAAGAGTTTAAATCTATTCTCCTGGCCAGTGTCCGTACCAGTTTTCCAGACCTGTTGATGTGCTAGGACTATTAAATCACTTCTAAGTATATTAGAAGTGATATTCTAATATCACTGATATTCCTTTGATTTTCATATTAGAAATATTTCAGTCTTCTATATAAAAATACTATGCCTGTTAGTTGTTAGGAATCTTATAAACAATAGCCAACTAGCCTGGCAGCAAAATCATGTCAGTTCATGTTATCGTGTGTTTAGTCTTTCAGGTCCAGTTGACTAAGCACATGCATATCTAAACCATTCCAAAATGCCATTTTTATCAATTAAAAAAATTCTGTAACAACTGGATATAAGATAAGCTTCTATAATAAGTAAATTGACCCCCAAAACATAGTATCTCAAACAAAATAAAAGTTTGTTTTATAGCAGTATAGAATTAGATGGAAAAGCCTAGATGAGTAGACAACATAGTTCCGTGAGAGATTTTTTTAAAGAGGTACAGTTTAATTCCACCTTATTCTATCATCTTTTAGTGTGTTGTCCCTTTCCTAATGGTTCATGTTAGTTCTGCTCCACATTTGTGTTTTTATCCTGGAAATATTGGTAGGGTGTAAGCAAAAAAGTGAAGAGAAAGTATATTGACATAAGCAGGAATAATAATACCGATTCAGTCAGAAAGCAAAAGTAGTAGGCTACACACACACACACACACACACCACACACACACACGTATGTATAATGTATAATATAGAATATGATATATAATACACTTTATATTGTGTGGAATTACTTATGCAATTATGTATTATATACATAATTTATTTATAAGAAATTTGTTTATGAAATTGTGAAGTCTAAGACCAGGTAAGCACAAAATCCACAGGAAGAATGTTCAAGAAGAAAAGACTACAGGCAGGATGGAATTCCATGGGTATGGGTTGAAGTTACTGTCCAATGCAGAATTTTTTCATTTCTTTTTCTCCTTCTCCTTCTCTTTTATCTTCTTTTTCTCTCCCCCCTCCCCTTCTTTTCTCTATCTGTATGTCTACCTCTCAGCTCTATCTATCTCTGTCTCTCAAATTGGGAAATCTCAGCTGTGCTTTAAGGTCTTCTAACTGACTAAGTCAGACCCACACAAATTATCCAGAATAATCTCCCTTTCATAGAATCAGTTTATTAGGGACTTTATTTATATCAGAAATATTCCTTCACAGCAACACTCAGATAGTTTTTTTTTTTTTAGGTAATTGGGTACTGTAGACTAGAAAAGTCATGATAACAAAAAAGTGATCACAGTATGTTACCTCAGAATTGTCCATATCAATTTCACTTTTTCACTGGAAAAACTTCAATTGCACACTCCCATATTGGTGCAAAAGGGAATGATAATAATACTGTCTAGTTGGTCAATTGTGTACTCAGCTAAATAATTATCTATGGTAAAAGACAAAAATGAATTTAGGGGAATAATAAATTGTCCTTGCTTATTCTAGAAGCTTTATTGGTTAAAATGTTTTAATGTTACACTTAAATTTATCAATATACATGATCTTGTCTACTAAAGGTTCATCTCTTAATTTTTCTCCATTTGGTTCTTTAACTTGTCATTCAGAATTTCTTATCTTTTCTCTACAGCGTGTTTCTCCCCAACTCTTATGTCTGGCCTTCACTCTTAGCCTTCTTCCCCTTCACCTGGAATACACCTTGTTCTTTCCCATCAACACAATTGTTTTAAAGACTCATAGGAAAACATTGACATCAAGTCGTTTCAATTTATTTCATCCTATATCCATCTTTTTATCATTTGGCATTCCTTAAACATCAAGATACATAGTTGTTATTCCACTATCATATTCATTCCTTTAAAATTGTCTCCTAAAAATTTTTATTTAGTGTACTTATTAATACAAATTTTCTCTCTCTTTTTTCCTCTTCCTTTCATCTATTTTTAATCCTAATAACAGCAAATCAAGCAAGATTCATTAGTAAAATAAGATGTTGAAGGTTGGTCATGAAAAGCACTCAATGGTAGCAAGAAAAACCTTCCTCTTGTAGACAATCCATGGCAAAGCCTATTACAGAGATCGAGTTTCCTCATAGAATAATAAATCCAGTTAGTAAATCCATGGTGATAATTTGTTAGGATAGAGTGAAGAACTACAATCAGAATATGAAGATTTGTTAGTTACTTCTCCATTAAAGAAGTGGAGGGAAGAACTGGAGGGACTTTGGAGAAAGAATAAAATATTTTTAAAAATACTGAAAGCATGATGTTGGAGATGTGGAATAGGAAGGAAAATTAAAAATAAGGAAGATCATAAATCTAAGATAGGCTTTTGTAGAGCCCCTTATTTCCATGATCTTCCTTATTTTTAATAAGGGGCTCTACAAAAGCCTATCTTAGATTTATTTTGTTTGAACTTAAAAATGACATAATGGGAGTGTAAAGAAAGGTATGTAATATGTTCTGGTTTCCTCCCTGCCTACTTATGAATTATTTTTATACTAGTGCCTGTGAAACGTTGATGAGATACCTAAGATATTGTATGGGGGTACTTCATGTTTCTTAGTGAACTATAACCTTCTTAAGAATAAGGCATTCTCTGCCGGGATCGGTGGCTTAGCCTGTAATCCCGCCTTGGGAGGCCGAGATGAGTGAATCGCCTGAGCCCACGGGTTCGAGACCTGCCTGGGCAACTTGGTGAGACCTCATCTCCACAATAAATCAAAAAATTAACCAGGTGTGGTAGTGTGCGCCTGTAGTTCTAGCTACTTGGAAGGCTGAGGTGGAAGGATCACCGGAGCCCAGCAGGTCGAGGCTGCGGGGGCGGGAGCAGCCACTGCACTCCAGTCTGGGCGACAGAGTGAGACTCCAACTCAAAAAAAAAAAAAAAAAAAAGGCATTCTCTCTCATTTCAGTACCTGGAACTACTGTAGGTACCATTTTATTAGATGTTTATTAGATGAATTAGTCAAGAAATGGACAAAGTTTTGAACCAAAAAACCCCATGATTCTTGGGCTAAAATCTTTCCCTCTGATTATGGGACTTAGTTGAACAAGACACTTATTTCCTCCATGTGACTCCTGTTAGCAACTTTATGGAGTTCACCATAAGGTACAAAATACTAAGATATTTGTGACATTTAGCTCACTTTTTTTCTCCAGTTACAAGGAGAAAACAAGCTGAAGCTACCCTTTATCTTTCTAACTTTACACACAGTAAGCTTTCTTCCGTTTCCTATTCTCCTTACTAGGATCAGACTTTTAGTTTCTCTTACAAGAATAAATGGACTTGAGTTTGTTTCTACTGGTCAAAGTCACTTTAGCTTAGAAGAAGGCAAATTAAGAGAACCTACGTATATTTCCAGAAATCCATTCCCCTTTCTAGAAAAACTTGCCAGAAAGGCCTTCAACAGAAAAGGAAGAGAGTACCTCATATGATGGGGTTGGGGGCAGGGATGGTGGGGGAGGGTTGAACATATCAATTGGTGCTCCTCAGACATTAATACTCCATTTCATATTAAGGTATATCTTTGAGTGCATATGGAAACCCTAGAAAGTAGAAAATTAAATGATTATATTAGGAAACTAATTTCCCATCCCTGACACCTATCAGCCAGATAAATATTGAAAGCCCTTGACATAGCTTACAAACTGCCAGAAACAATTCCCATCAATTTGGTGTTATCCTCATTCTGATAAAATTTGACATAACCTGTTGTCATAGCAGAAGACTCAATCAAAAGCCCCACAAAACTGAGATTGTATTTATTCTTATTGTCATAAGTCAATTGTTAAATTTAATTGGTGGAACAAGGGCCAGACATTTCTATCAGAAACCACTATACAAAGACAGCCATGTAATCACAAATCATTTGTACCCATAAAGCTGCACAAATACAGCTTTTACAAAGAATATCCTTTACAAAGTTATGTCACTTTTAAAATCTGTGCACCTATCCCTTGCATTCTTTTTTTTTCTCCCTCTGCCCTTTCCTCTTGTTTCCTGCCATCTTTCTAATTTTCTTCTACTCTGTGAATATGTATACTTTCCCAATAAACTTAAAAGAACTGCCTACCCCTGTAGCTGGTTCTTGAGGAGAAAGCAGGTGTGCACCTAAATTTAGCTCAAATGCAGACTGCATTTTCCACTTTTCAACTAGTTAATTCTGTCTCCTAAACACCATCTCAAATATTCTATTATTTGTTTTCCTTTTTATCAAGGTCAATATTGGGCAGTAAAGTGGCTGACTCTGTCCTCTCAGCACACTTCATGAGGCTGCTTTGCACCATGCGAGAGCTGGCAGCACTTCAAGAGACCAGTGACATGGTGAGGCATTGTTAGGGGATTATCAAGCCACGTCCATAGAGAATGAATAATTTTTTAGAAATATTTGACAGAGAAAATTAAAGGTGAACTAAGAACCCAGAGGAGTATATTACTTAAGGGTCAAGAAATTACTTGGAAACGTAATTATGAAGAAGAATGAGACGATTCCAGGGCAGGAGGTCAATTTTGTCTCTGAATTTTTCTCTTAATAATATGAAAAAAAAAAAAAACTTCTTTTCTGTGAAATAAAATTCACTAGGCATTTTCATTAAGATTCTTATTACACACTTACTAATTAAAAGTCTTTTTAACTTTCACATGATAAATTACCAGTAAATACCTCCCTAATATTCACATACCTGGTTTAATTTTGTTTAGAGCAAAAGCAACTGCCATCACATTATTTATTAAGAAGGAAATTGAGCTTTTCATCAAGTACTGAAAATGTGTTCCTCTGGTATATTCCAAACTCAGATCCTTAAAAACACTCAATTTTGTAATGTGTTGAGATGGAACTGAGCCTTACCCACTAATCATAAAATGAAAACATACATTATTTTCAGTTTTTAAAAAATGTTTCATCTCAAAACGTTAATTTGCCCCTACAGAAAACATCAAAAGACAAACTCCCTTAGTGGCATTTTACAATTAATTTTAATATCCGTGAACTAAGCACATAAATTCTTCTAGTCACAGGATATGCAAATATGTTTCTGCATATCTTTGAAGTGGCTGTTATTAAACGCAGATACCATCTCTGCTTGAGGCTGCATATTCAAATGATTTTTACAAAATAATAAAAGATGCAGTTATTTTCTAGATGGTTTGTGTTAGTCAATAAATGTCCTTAGACAGGAAATACACAAATGCTATACCTCAGATTTCCTAATTTATACTTATGGAGTGTGAGTACAAGTATAAACACTCCATAAGTATAAGTATTAAAATAATTAAAGTCCATATCCTCAATCTAGAGAAGAAAGACATAATTAATCCTGAACAAAATCTTTTCCACATCAAAAATTCAACTTAGGAAATGTGAATTAGGTATGTGATAAAATGAATTATCTCAATTGATGTAGAGCTTGTAATATTCTCTGGATCTGTGTCATATTTTGAGATATGTCCCTAAATCATATGAGATGGAAATTCAAAGCCAATATAGCAAGTTGAAAATTGAACACATTTTAACATTAAAATATTTATTGGAATAAATAAAATTATCATATTTATAGATCTAATTGACACCTTCTATAAACAAGTGAAAATAAAATATTCACCTAACCAAACATAGAGACAAAAATTATTAAATTAAAGATATCATACCATATTCAATACACAGAGGGAACTACAAGCTTAGCATTCAGAGTAGAACAGTGTCTTTGAAATGAGATGTAATGGACATTCAAGGTAATTAGAGAGTTTTCCGGGAATCATAAAATTGAAACCTGGAGCACTAAGTTTACTCTATGAGGTACACATGTTGAACTTGATTAATTTTGTTCTAGGCAAAGAAATTTAAGATGAAAAGAGGAATGCTGTTTACATTCCTTAAGGAAAATGTAAATAGAGTAATGGAGGAAGAGAATAACTATGAGTTGTGAAAATTGACTTAGCATCTAAAATTTCCAAAATCTGAAATTGATTATTAAGTAGGGTACCTTAGAGGCTGGTAAAGTAGTAATTAAGAATTGATCCTAGAATTACTATTTAGCATGCCCTCAGACTGTTAAGTAATCCTCTTCTCCTTTTCAAGAGTTAATAAACTGCTATATCACCATAATAAACAAATCTCTTTAAAGGACTTTGCAGCAGTATATCGGACTAGTTGAACTTTGACTTGACAAACATTCGGATGATTCAGTTTTAATGAAAGATAATATTTGGCAAAATTCTTAATGTTTTCTCTATATCTCTGACCTCTTTAACATTTTTCTCATGAACAAGATATGGTCATACAAGGTATATGTAGCTTAGAGATAGTTTCCATAGTGGTGGAAAGGTTAATGAACTGTAATTTTTTAAATAATATACATTATTTCAAAAGTCCAGTAACACATTTTCACTAATGTGCTACTGGGCTTTTTAAATAATTGCTAAATTCTAAATAAATATGAAGTTAGTTCTTAGAAATCTGTATTTTATCAATAGCTCAGGGCTGACATTGAATTGAAATGAAACTAAGAAGATATTTCCATATCTAACAGTATGACAGACCACAAATACTGAGAACCTTATCATTAGAAAACAATTAAAATAATAGATACATATTTTATTTAAAATATAGTAAGGCAATAAATTTATTTCCTCAAAACACAGATCTAGTTTTTTTTTTTTTTTAAAAAACAAAACTTTATTTAGGTATAATGGACATTGAATGCTGCACACACATAAAGTGTATTATTTGAAAACTTGTGAAAAATATATAAACTTAGTTTAAAAACTCACTCCATTCAAGTTAGTGAATCTGAGGGGCAATCCCACAAAATGCAATTTATTTATAAAAAACTGTATTTATTTGTACATGTTTAAATTTCAGTCACCCTCAAGTACTCTTCTTTTGATGAAATACACCTACAAAAATGCTTTCTCAGCTGCTCAAAACAATGTTTAAACTCCTCAATTCTGATGCCTTTTAGTGCTTCTGCTATATTTTTGTTTCACATCAGCAAAATATTTCACTTTAAGAATTTTTTTTCATCCAGGAAAACAAATGAAATTATTATTTTTTTAATTCTCTGGGGCAAGATGGAGTGAATAGAAAGCGTGGGGGCATAAGTTCATACTGTTTTTGGTAAAAACTGATGAACATTCAGCACAGTATGGGCAAGAACACATGTAATTTACCCATCATGAAATGTGCAAACAAGTTGAGAGAATTTTAAAGAATAATCATAATAACTGAAGCTGAATGAATCATCTCACAACAATGCTAGCTGGTACCCTGATGCTATGGGTTCCTAGAAAACTTACCTATTGGAGGAAGCCTGTATTACAAGGGCTCACCCTATAAAAGATGATTTCAGTTATTTTGGGGTCCTCCCTCAGGTTTCTATCTCCCCAAATCTTTCCTTTCTTATCCTTTTGTATTCCCTTTCCTATACTCCTTTGCACGTTTTCTTCCTAAGGTAAACACTGATTTGCTTGACCACTATACATTAGTTTGCATTTTCTAGAATTTTACTTTTTTGAATTTATTTATTTTAAAGATATGAGGTACAACTTAGGATTAGGTATACAAATGGTCACTGTACAGGTAAAGTTTGGGTCCGACTTTGGTCCCCACTTTGCCTGGTTTGAGATCAGTTACTCTTATTGATGAAGTGTGTCCCCCTCCTTCCCCTGGCAGCGTCCCGCTACTGCCAACCCCTTTCTTATAGTTTTATAATTGTTCAGGGTCTACTTATGAGTGAGAACATATGGTACTGGTTCTTTTTTGTGTGTGTGTGACAGATCATTGAGTATTATAGACTGTAAATCCATCCAAGTTGCTGCAAATTTCACGAGAAAACTACTTCCTAAACACATAGTAATTCACTTACACAAAGTAGGACTAAAAGAAAACAATCCTGAAGGCAGCAAAAGAGAAAGGTCAGACTACTGACTGGGAACACCAATTAGAATAGCAGCACACTTATTTACAGAAACACCATAGGCTAGAAGCAACTGGAGTCCAATATTCAAGGTTTTCAAGGATAAACAATTCCAACTAAGAATGTCCTATCAGCTAAGCTAAGATTCATCAGTGATGGAGAATTAAAATCTTTCCCACACACTCAGTCCCTAAGAGTTACACCATCTCAAGACCAGTTCTACAAGAAAAGCTTAAGTATTAAACATAGGGGAAAGAAAAAAAGGAACTACCTTACTCTTCCCAACAATACAGGGAAAAGATTGAAAACATGCATATATCAACACAAAAATCAAAATAAAACCAACAAACAAATAAGCAAACTCTATAAGAACCTCATGACATGGATAAACTCCCTCATCTCAATAATTATCCTGAATGTGAATGGACTAAATAGTTTGCATTTTCTAGAATTTTATATACACTACAACATACAATATATACTGGGTTTTTTTGTCTGATAGCATCAAACAGAGAAATTATTTTGAGATTTATCCATGTTGAAGTGTGCATCAATAGCTTTTTTCTTTTATGCTGAATTATATTATACAACAGAAATATTTTATTTGTATTCTAGTTTGTGGCTATCACAAATAAATAAATGCAATAGACATTCACATACAAGTCTTTGCATCACTATATGCTTTTATTTATCTTAAGTAAAGACATAGAAATAGAATAGTTATATCATGTGATAGAGTTGTATTTAACTTTTTAAAAAACGGTTGAATTTTCTAAAGAAGTAATAAGATTTTCATTTCCATTAGTAGTGAGACAAACTCCAGTTCCTGTGCAACTTTGCCAACAATTTTATGAAGTCTTTAATTTTAGTCATTTTAGTAATTTTATAGTGGTATTCCATTGTGGTCTTAATTTGCATTTTGCTAGTAGCTAATGGTGTTAAGCATCTTTTCATTTGCATATCAGTCATCTGTATACTTCTTTGATAAAGTGTCTGTAGAGGTATTTTTGATGAAGTGTCATGTTAAACCCAGGGTTTGCTTTTATACCTTTATTTATTTTATTATCAAATTTTCAGAGTTCTTATTCAGTATATATATTGTATACAATGGTTACAGAAAAATATGACACATATGAGGGGAAAAAACAATTAAAATTGATGGATGTTAGAATTAACCATTTTTGAATTAACCATACTTTTTATGCTCATTATGTGTCATATATTTTTTATTTTTTCATGTCCTATAACTTTTGATTTGATGTCAGACATTATGGTTATAACCTTTTAGGTGTTGGGTATTTCTATATTTCTTTAAATATTCCTCAGCTATTTTCTACAGTGCAGTTAAGTTACTTGGTAACTACTTGTTATTTTATTTTATTTTTTAAACATACTTTTTATTTTAAAATTGTGGGGCACAGTTAAGGGTTAGGTATACAAATATTCATGGTTCAGGCACCCATGTTGATAAGGGGTGTCCCCCCATCCCCAGACAGACATTGACTACCGTTAATCCCATCTCCCTTCCCCTTCCTGCCCCCCATAGTTTCTCGCCACTGTCAATCCTGTCAATCCTTTTCTTATCGTATTACAATAGATGTTCAAGGTCCATTTATGAGTGAGAACATGTGATACTCAGACCTTTGTTTCTGTGAGAGATCACTCAGTATTTTAAACTCTAGTTCCATCCAGGTTGCTGCGACGTTCATGATTTTGTTCTTTTTTATGGCTGTGTAGTATTCCATCATGTATATGTACCACATTTTTTAAATTCAGTCCTCTTTTGATGGATAGCATATGTTCCAGGTTCTTGCTATTGTGAACAATGCTGTGATAAGCATACATGTGCAGGTATCTTTTTAATAGAGTGATTTGAGTTCTTCAGGGTATATTCACAGTAGGGGGATTGCAGGGTCATATTGGAGGTCGATATTTAAGCTTTTAGGAATTGCCACACTACTTTCCACAGAGGTTGCTCTAGTTTACATTCCCACCAACAGTGTAGAAATGTTCCCTTTTCACCACATCCTCTCCAGCATCTGTTATTTTGTGAGTTATTGATAATGGCCATTCTGACTGGAGTTAGGTGGTTTCTCAGTGTAGTTTTAATTTGCATCTCCGTGATGATTAGTGAGGTTGAACATTTATTCATGTGTCTGTTGGTCCCTCATATGTCTTCTTTTAAGAAGTGACTGCTCATATTTTTTGCCCACTTTGTAATGGGGTTGTTTGTGTTTTTCTTTTCAGTACATTTGAGTTCCTTGTAGATCCAAGATGTTAGGCATTTGTCACACATGGAGTTAGCAAATACTTTTTCCCAGTCTGTGGACTGTCTCCCTGCTCTTTTGATGGTTTCTTTGGCTTTGCAGAAACTTGTCAGTATAATGAGGCCCCATTTGTCTAACTTATCTC
Source organism: Cephalopachus bancanus (assembly GCA_027257055.1). Taxonomy (NCBI): domain Eukaryota; kingdom Metazoa; phylum Chordata; class Mammalia; order Primates; family Tarsiidae; genus Cephalopachus; species Cephalopachus bancanus. The sequence continues at coordinate 13,054,292 of JAPVLO010000005.1, read as the reverse complement.
TTATGACGCATGCATTTCGGGTGTTGTTCAGGAATTGGATGCCAGTTTCAATTTCCATAAGGGTGTGTCCTGCATTTTCTATGGTTCTTATGGTTTGAGGTTTTACATTTAGGTCTCTAATCCATTTAGAGTTAATTTTTGTGTACGGGGATAGATAGGGGTCTTGTTTGAATCTTCTGTATGTGGTCAGCCAGTTTTCCCAGCACCATTTATTGAATAGGTTCTCCTCTCCCCAGTGGTAGGTGGTGGAGGCTTTGTCAAAGATGAGTTGGTTGAGAAATTGAGGTTTTGCTTCTGGAATCTCCATTCTATTCCATTGTTCTATATGCCTGTACCTGTACCATTACCAAGCTATTTTGATTATTGTAGCTTTATAGTAAAGTTTGAAGTCTGGTAATATGATACCTACTGTTTTGGGGGGGTTTTTTGTTTTTTTTTTTCTTTTTCTGAGGATTGTTCTGGGTATTCTTTGTCATTTGTGTTTCCATATGAATTCCTGTTTTGTTTTTTCCAGCTCTGAGAGGAATGTTGCTGATGATTTGATGGGTATTGCATTAAATCTGTATATTGCCTTAGGTAAGATGGATGTCTTCACAAATTGATTCTTCCAATCCATGAGCATGGGATATTTTTCCACTTGTTTCTGTCATCCTGATTTCTGTGAGCAGTGTTTTGTAGTTTTCATTGTAAAGGTTTTACATGTATCTAGTTAGGAAGATGCCAACGTATTTCTTTTTTCTTTTTTTTTGTGGCTATTGGGAATGGGATTGTGCTTTTTATTTAGGTTTCGGTTTGTTTATTATTGGTATAAAGAAATGCAATTGTCTTTTGCACATTTATTTTATACCCTGAGACTTTGCCAAATTCCTTTACCAGCGTGAGGTGGCTTTTGACAGATACTCTTGGGTTTTCAAGGTACACAATCATGTCGTCTGCAAAGAGAGATAACTTGACTTCCTCTTTTCCTATTTGGATACCCCCGATCACCTTCTCTTTAATCATTGCTGTAGCCAGGACTTCCAATACTATATTGAAAAAGAGGTGAGAGAGTGGGCATCCTTGTCTTGTTCCAGTTTTCAGGGGAAATGGTTCCAATTTTGTCAGTTTAGAAGCATGCTAGCTGTGGATTTCTCATAGATAGCTTTTACTATTTTGAGGTGTGTTCCATGTATGCCTAGATGTTTGAGGGTTTTTATCAAGAAGGGGTGTTGGATTTTATCAAAAGCTTTTTCTTCATCTAATGATATAATCATGTGGGTTTTTTTCTGATGTCTGCTGATGTATTTAATTACATTTATTGTCTTGCGAGTGTTGAACCAGGCTTGCATCCAAGGGATGAAGCCTACTTAGTCATGATGGATGAATTTTGAGATGTGTTGTTGAATCTGGTTTGCTAGGATCTTGCTGAGAATTTTGACATCTATGCTCATCAAAGTTATTGGCCTGTAGTTCTCTTTCTTTGTTGGGTCTTTACCTGGCTTGGGTATCAATGTGATGTTAGCTTCATAAAATGATTTGGGGAGGGTTCCATCTTTCTCAATTGCCTGAAATACTTTCATTAGGATTGGTATCAGCTCCTCCTTAAATGTCTTATAGAATTCTGCTGGAGAGCCATCTGGTCCAGGGCCTTTTTTTTGTAGGTAGTTTACTTATTACATAGTCAATTTCCTTGATTGTTATTGGTCTATTTAGGGTCTCGATTTCTTCTTGTTTCAACCTAGGCAGGTTGTGTGATGTCAGAAAGTCTTCCATTTCCTTAAGGTTTTCAAGTTTGTTTCCATGCAAGTGTACATAGCAGTCTCTAATGATCTTTTGTATTTATTCAGGGTCAGATGTAACTTCATCTTTTGTGTTTCTGATTGTATTTATCTGGGCTTTTTCTCTTTTTTTCTTGGTCAGTCTAGCTAGGGGACCATCAATCTTGTTTATCCTTTCAAAGAACCAGCTTTTTGTTTCATTGCTTTTTTTGTATTATCTTTTTGTCTTCTATGTCCCGGATTTGGGCTTTTATTTTGGTGGTCTGGATCCTTCTACTGAAGTTAAGGTTTTGGGGTCTTGTTTTTCCAGCTTCCTAAGGTGATTTGTTAGGTTATTAATTTTTGATCCTTCCATTTTCTTCATGTGCATTTGTAGAGATATGAATTCCCCTCTTACTGCAGCTATCATTGCGTCCCAGAGATTTTAATAAGATGTTTCTTCATTTTCATTTGTTTCCAGGTATATTTTAATCTCTGTTTTGATTTCATCATTGACCCAGGAGTTGTTTAGCATCATATTATTTAGTTTCCATGTGTTTGTGGGTTTGGGGGAAATCTTGTTGGTGTCAATATTTATTTTTATTCCACTGTGGTCCAAGAAATTTTGAAATTTGTTTATGCTTGATTTATGGCCAAGTATGTGACCGATCTTAGAGTGTATTCCATGTAGTGATGAGTAGAATGTATATTTTGTAGTCATTGGGTGGCGTGTTTTGTAGGTATCAATTAAGTCCATTTGGTCAAGAGTCACATTAGGTTCCAGATCTCATTGCTGATTTTTGTCCTGATGATTTGTCTAGGGTTGTGAGTGGGGTATTAAAGTTCCCATCTAAGATAATGTTAGAGTCAATATCTTTTTTGAGTTTTCCTAGAAGCTGCTTTATGAATGTTGGCACTCCTATGTTGGGTGCATATATGCTTAGGATCTATATTTCTTGTTGATGGAGTGAACCTTTTATCATTATGTAGTGGCCTTCTGTATCTTTTTTAATTTTTGATAGCTTAAATGGTATTTTATCTGAAATTAGGATCATGACTCCTCCTTTCTTTGGTGTTCTGTTCACCTGGAAATTTGTTTCCCATCCTCTTACTTTGAGTCTGTGAGTGCCCATTCTAGTGAGATGGGTCTCTTGAAGGCAATATAATGTTGCCTGGTGATATTTTATCCATTTTGCCAGTATATGTCTTTTCAGTGGTGCATTTAGTCCTTTCACATTTAGGCTAATTATTGAAATGTGAGAGTTGATCCCTATCATAAGGTTATTATTGAGTTGTTGTTGTTGTTCCTCTTTGTTTGTTCTTATGTTTTGGTTTTGTGGTGGTTCATGTGTGTTTTAATCTTTTTCCTTTACTCTTGTGAAGAATGTTGTTCTTTTTTCCTTTTCTTCTGTGTTTACTACTTTCTTAAGTGTTTCTTGTAGAGGTTGTCTGGTGGCAGTGTAAGTTCTTAGGGATTGCATATCTGGGAAAGATTTTTATTCACCCTCACTAATGAAGCTTAGCTTGGCTGGGTTGGTTATTCTTGGTTGAAATTGTTTACCTTTTAGAACTTTGAAGATAGGGTTGTAAGCTTTCCTAACCTGCAGGGTTTCTATAGATAAATCTCCTGCTATTCTAATTGGTCTTCCATGATAGATGATCTGGACTTTTTCTCTTGCTACCTTTCCTACTTGTTTAGGCAAATTATTATGTGTCTGGGAGTTGGTCTTCTCATTTGTTGTCTTGCAGGGGTTCTCTGAATCTCTTGTGTTTGAATTTTTGCATTACTGATGAGATGAGGGAAGTTTTCTTCAATAATTTCATGAAATGTTTGTTCCAGCATGGCCTCAGTCTCTCTTTCTGTTTCAGGAAGTCCAATTACTCTTAGGTTTGGTCTCTTGTAGTAATCGCTCATCTCTTAAAGGTTTTGTTCTGTCTTTTAAAGCTTCTTTTCTATGTTTTTGACAGTTTGGGTTAGTTCTATATTTTGGTCCTCAAGTTCTGAGATCCTTTCTTCTGCTTGGCTAATTCTGCTTCCATGCTTATCAATTTGCTATTTATTTCATTCACAGTATTCTTTACTACTGTTATCTCAGTTATCAACTCCTTTCTAGTTTCTTCTTGTCTCTCCTCAATTATTTTTAATCTCTTCATTAATGTCTTGATATCTAGCTTTGTAGTTTGAGAACAGTCATTCCGGGGGCTCTTCATTGTTTGCATTCCAAAGTCAGTTTTCTCAGTGTCTGCCCTCCCAAGGGTCTGAGAGAAACCCAAGCTCTTCTTTTGGTTTTTCTTCATTTGTGTAGATTTTTCTCTCTTCCCCTTTCCCTTCCTTTCTTTAATTCTGCTTCTCAGGGAAAGTGGAGTTGTTTTTACTTCTTTTGTTCAATCTCCTGTTCATCTTTATGAGGGTCCTCTGACTTTGTTCACTTTTGGGACTAGACTGTGGGTTGGGGGCTGTTCTTTTTGCAGTTTTGAGGTTTAATTGAGGGGGAAGCTATGATTCAGATTCCATCTGCAGATCTCAGTATCCACCAACAGGTGTATGGGCACATTGGAACCTGTTTTTCACTGCCTTACAATCTGTCTGCACAGCAGGGTTTAGGTTTGCTCCTGAGAACAAAAGGAAGTACGAAAAAGGAAAATAATGGAAGAATAGGGGGTCAGGAGGAAGTTAGAGAGAGAGAAGAGTGAGAGGGAAAACAGACATAGATACCAACTAACGAGTGAAAAAGAGACACAAGGCCAGAAAAGAGTGAAAAACAGACCCACAAACAAAATTCCCTAAAGCGTTCTGGTAATCATACAAAGACAGTTCAATAAAATCATACCTTTTGATGTGTTTTTCCCCAACACAAACAGGTAGTCTAAATCAAAAATCAACCAAAAGTGAGCAAAAGAAACAGTCAAAACAATAAAAATCAGAAATCAAAATAAGAAACCAGACTAGTTCTGGAATCTTTCCTGAGTGTCTAAAGTTTCTTCAACTCTGATCTCTAGCCTCTCCACTTTGCTTTCATTGCAGGCAGATAGATTTACTCCTAGCTTGGGTTGGTTCTCTTGGTTTGCTGCCTGAGAGGTCTGTAACAGGGCTGAGTTGCCTGTATCTGATTCAGCATAGGGAAGGGCCTTTTGTCTTTTGTTTAGCGACATTACCTTAGAAACCAAAATGGAGGCTGCTCATAGATGGGTTGGGCAAGGTAAATCTCTGCCTGGAATATGACCGAGGTGAGCAGCTCCTCTTTCACGGATCCTTTCTCTTTACCAATCCTTTCTCCCCACTCTTCCAGGTCCATGGGCGATTCACTATGACGGGCTGTGGTGGTGTGTCTCCTACATCAGACACTGGGGATCAGTGACACAGCTGGGCACTGGATCTGGTGTGCTACCAGCAACCTGAGGTGGAGGAGGGAGCTAGGAATTCCCTCTTCTGGAGCTGAGAGCTGAGAGCAGTTGATCAGCACCTCCTTAAGATATACTGTTCCCTTGTACAACCATGGGATCCCAAGCTGGGTGCCTCAGCCAGAGTGAGGACTGGAGCTCCAAAGGGTAGGTGGTGTGCAGTGGCAGTGGCTTTGGGCCCCACACAGGGCACTCCAGCCAGTAATGGAACTGGTATCTCTGAGGGGTGGGTGCCTAGAGCCTTCCTGGATGACTGTGGCTTGAAATAGGTCTGGGCAGGCCCCCAGAACCCAGGGTGAGGAGCTGGAACTCTGAGGAGTGAGCACTGGGCCACTGGACTGGGTGCCCAGTCAGGGAGGGAGCTGGCAGTGACTGAGAGCCAGGCAGATCAGTGTAACCAGCAAGGGAACCCAGATCTCCACAAGGTGGTATCCAAGGGCCTCTACAGGTGGCAGCCAGCAACTTGGGGCTGGGTGAGACGTTGTAGCTGGGAAGAGAGCTGCAATCTCTACCCAGCTGAGGCCCAGGGCTGCCTATGGTGGAGCAGTAGCAGCCGAGAGGCTCAATAGCTGGCCTTGTGTGGGTCTGAGAGTCTCCAGGCTTCAGACTGGTGCGGCTGGAGGTGGGCAGCGGTAGGGGAAGGAAAGTAAGTGTCTTTTTGGGAACTCATTTTTGGAGAATCTCACAATCCCACCTATACAATTGCCATCTTACCGGAACTCCTACTTGATCTTTTAAAGTCTTGCTTTTAATATTTCTAAATGGGTGCTCTCTCTAGGGATATTTATTTCCCATTACTGAGTCAAGATTCCTTTCTTTACTCTATACAATATCTCATGTATTATGGTTTATCTCTGTCAGGCTGGTAGGAGCAGACACTATTTGTGTGTGTGTGTGCGTGTGTGTGTGTGTGTCTGTGTGTGTGTGTGTGTGTGTGTGTGTGTGTAACAGACAGTGCAACCTCTAAACTTTCAGACAGGTTAACAAACATAAGTATAGAGAATTTGATGTATATTAAGGTGTTATTTGTGATCAGTGGAGAGACATTAAAAGATGTGCTAAATAGATTTCTAATAAAATAGTTTTCTAATAAAACAAAACAAAAGGGAATATTGTGTGCTATCTTACAAATTCTTGAAATTCTAGATAGATTTGGAGCTGAAATGTAAAATACAAATGCTTAAAGTACTTCAAAACAATACAGAAAATATATTCATGATTCTGGGGAAAGAGAACAGTTTTGTTTTCTTTCTTTTATGAACAAGATAGGTAAACTGTAATAGAAAACTGATAAATTAAATCACAATAAAATTATGAAATTCTATTATCTTAAGATACTACAAAGAAAAAAGACAAAGTCTTCCACCACAAGGAAGCAATATTTTCAGATGTAACAGAAACCTATTCATACATTTGTATTCAAGCTTGTATAGAAATTTGGCAAACCAGTGAGATAAAAAGAACCTAATAGAAGACTGAGCACATGATATGAAAAAGCATTTTACTCAAAAGAATACACAAGCAAACAATAAACATAGGAAATGATGTTCAGTATCAGGGACTCTATGTTGAAGCACAATGAGAAAACATTTTATAGTCAACAAATATGCACAATTTAAATGCATTGCTGAAGTAGTAGAACAGGGGAACTATATACTGATAATATACATCTATATTGGTACAGGCACTTTGAAAAGTAATTTATCATTAGCTCTTAAAATTGATTATGAGCCCACATTAGACAGGTAGCAACATGGGTACAGCACATTATCCAGAAGAAGGGATGTGAAAACTTCATTTTGCAAAGATGGTTAGGACCTGGTCGCAAAAATGTAGGAAAAATACTTTTTTTTCTTGCCCTGTGGGTAGTTTCTGAACCCAAACTCCCCTCTCCAACTCTCCCCTTATTAGTGCTCCTAGTGTCTATTATTTCCATCTTTGTGACTGTTTAACTCTCACATATGAGTGACATGCGGTTTTCTGTTTATGAGTCAATTCACTCAAGACGATAATCTCCAGCTCTATTTGTGTGACTATAAAGGACATGATTGCATGATTATTTATGGTTGTGTAGTATTTTATAGTGTGTGTGTATGTGTGTGTGTGTGTGTGTGTGTGTGTGTGTGTGTGTGTGTATCAGATTTTCATTATCCACTGATCAATCAACGGACATTTAGGTTGATTCCACATCTTTGCAATTATGAATTGTTCTGTGATGAACATGCAAGTGCACGTGTCTTTTTTATATAACAACTTTCTGTTCCTTAGAGTAGACACTTAGTAGTGGGATTTCTGATATAAATGGCAGATGTACTTTTAGTTCTTTGAGTATTCATCATACAACTTTCCATAAAGGTACTAATTTGCATTACCACCCACAGTTTTTAAGTGTTTCTCTTCTATGCATCTGCGCTATCAACTATTGTTTTTTGATTTTTTTTAGTAATGGTAATTCTGACTGGTGCAAAGTGGAATCTCATTTTGTTTTTAATTTGCATTCCCTGATTATGAATGATGTTTAAATATTTTTGTATTTTTTATATGTGTATATACTCTTTTGAGAGATGACTATTCATCTATTCATGTTGTTTGCCCACCTTTTTTTTTCTTTTTTCTTCTTTTTTTTTTTTTAGTTGGAGTCTTACTCTGTCACCCAGGTCAGAGGGAAGAGGCCCCAGCCACTGCAGCCTCGACCAGCTGGGCTCAGGCAATTCTTCTGCCTAATCCTTCCAAGTAACTAGCACTACAGGTACACATCATCATGCCCAGTTAATTTTTTGATTTATTGTAGAGATGAGGTCTCACCAAGTTGCCAAGCTTCATCTTGAACCTGCGGACTCAGGCAATCATCTCACTTTGGCCTCCCAAACTGCTGGGTTTATAGGCATGAGCCACTGCATCTGGCCCATTAGCCCACTTTTTAATGATGCTATTTGCTTTTCTTGTTGATTTGCTTGAGTTCTTTGTTGATTCTGGACATTAGTCCTTTGTCAGATGTACAGTTTGTAAATATCTTCTCCCATCTGGTAGTATGCCTATTTACTCTATTGATTATTTGTTTTCCTATGCAGAAGTTTTTTAGTTTAATTCAATCTCACTTATTCATTCTTGTTTTGCTTGCATTTCTTGGGCTTGCCTTGTTTATTCTGGCTCTTTTTTGTTCCATAAGGTTTCTAGGTTGCTTTTTTTCTAATTCTATGAAAAATGACAATTGTATTTAGATAAGGATTACATTGAATCTGTAGATTACTTTGAGCAAAATGATCATTTTAATAATGTTGATTCTTCCAATCCATGAGTATGGGATGTTTCCTCTGTAATTTCTTTTATCAGAGTTTTGTAGTTCTCCTTGTAGAGATATTTCACCTCATTGGTTATATTTATCATAGGTATTTTAGCTTTTTGCCTGCTATTGTAAATAGATTTTAGTGCTCAATTTGATTCTCAGTTTGATCACTACTGGTGTATAGCTGTGCTACTGATTTGTGTGTGTTGATTTTGTATCCTAAAAATCCACTCAATTCATTTATCAAGTACAGGATTCTTTTCAAGAAGTCTTTAGGGTTATCTGGGGTAAAATCATATCATTGTCATACAGAGATAGCTTAATTTCTTCTTTTCCAATTTGGATACACTTGATTTTTTTTTTCTGGCCTGATTGCTTTAGCTAGGATTTCCAATACTATGTTGGATAGTAGTGGTGAAAGTGGGCATCCTTGCCTTGTTCCAGTCTGAGGCAGAATGTATTCAACTTTTCTCTGTTGAAAAGTACATTGGTTGTAGGTTTGCAATATAGATTTTATTATTTTGAGGGATGTTCTGATTTTCTGAGGGTTTTTTAAATCATGAAAGGATGCTAGATTTTATCAAATGCTTTTTCTGAATATAATAAAATGATCATACGATTCTTGTTTTAAATTGTATTTGTGTAGTGTATCATGTTTATTGACTTGCATATGTTGAACCATCCTTGCATTCCTTAGATAAAAGTCGCTTGGTCATGATGTACTTTTTTTATGTGCTGTTGAATTCAGTTTGCCAATATTTTGTTGAGAATGTTTACATCTATGTTCATAAGGGATATTGTTCTGTAGTTTTATTTCTTTGTTGTGTCTTCTGGCTTTGGTATCAGAATGATACTGGCTCATAGAATGAGTTAGGGAGGATTCTTTTCTGTTCAATCTTGTGGAAAAACTTCAGTAAAATTGACACCAGTTCTTTGAAAGTCTGGAAGAAATTATCTGAAAATTCATCAGTCCAGTCCTGGACTTTATATTGTTGGGAGATTTCTAGTTACTATTTCAATATAGCTACTCATTATTGGCCTGTTCAGAATTTCTATTTCTTCCTGATTCATAATCAGGAAGAAATAGAAGGTTGGGGGTTTATGTGTTTTCAGTAATTTATTCATTTCCTCTACAATGTCTAGCTTGCTTCCATTGACATTTTCATCATAGTCTAGAGATGATCTTCTGAATTTTCATCATATCAGTTATAATGTCTCCTTTTTCATTTCTGATTGAGCTAATTTGAGTCTTCTCTCTCCTTTTAAAAATTAATCTATCTAGTGGTTTATCAACTTTGTTTATCTTTTCAAATAACCAACTTTTGTTTTATTGATTCTTCATATTTTTTTATTTAATTTCATTTAGTTCTGTTCTGATCTTCATTTCTTTTCTCCCACTAGCTGTGCATTTGGTTTACTTGTGTTTTTCTAGTTCCTTGAGGTGTGGTGCTAGGTTTTTGATATGTTGTCTTTCACTTTTATTAATGTAGGTCTTCAGCACTATAAAATTTTCTCTGTGCTCAGCTTTGGATATGTCCCAGAGGTTTTAATAACTTGTTTCATTGTTGTCATTCATTACATGAAATTTTAAACTTCAATCTTGATTTCATTGTTGACCCAAGGATCAATCAGGAACAAATTGTTTAACTTCTAAGTCATTCTTTGGTTTAGCAAGTTTTTCAAGGAGTTAATTTCTAGTTTTGTTCCACTGTGGTCTGAGATACTGCTTGATATAATTTTGATATTCTGAATTTATTGAGACTTGATTTGTGGCCTGTCATATGGTCTACCCTAGAGAGTGTCCCATGTGCCAATAAGAAAAATGTGTTTTCTGTAGTTTTGGGATGAAATGTTCTGTAGAAGTTTGTTGGTTCCATTTCCTACAGAGTTCTGATTAACTCCAATGTTTCTTTGTTGACTTTCTGCCTTGATGAACTGTCTATTGATATCAGTGGAGTGTTAAAGTTTCCCACTATTGCTACCTTGCTGTCTATCTCTTTTTATAGGTCTAGTAGACTTTGTTTTATAAAGTTAGAGGTTCTGATGTTAGCCACATATTTATCTAAAATTTTCATGTCTTCTCATTGGATTGATCTCTTTAAGATAATATGATAGTCATTTTTGTCTTTTTTTTCTGTTGTTAATGTAAAGTCTGTTTTATCTGATATGAGAATGACTATTCCTGCTCATTTTTGGCTTCTTTTTTCAAGAAATATTTTCCCTAACCCTTTACCTTGAATCTATAGGAGTCTTTGTGAGATAAGTGGGTCTCTTGAAAGCAGCAGATATTTGGGTTGTGTTTCTTTTTAATCCATTCTTCCAGTCTATATTGTTTTGGTGTGACATTGAGACCATTTATGCTCAGAGTGAATAATGATGTGAAAGGGGCTTTTCTATTCATCATACTGGTTGTTATCTGGTTGATTTATCTTTTCTATTGTGTTGGTGTTCCATTAGATCTGTTAACTTTATTATTTTCAGCATTTTTCTATTTTGTGTTTCAGCATTTTATTTCAGTGGTAGAACACTTTTGAATACCTCTTATAGAGTCAGTCTAGGAGTGACAAATTCCTTCAGCATTTGCTTGTCTGAGAAAGATTTCATTTCTCTTTCATTTGTGAAAATTTTGTGGGATACAAAATCCTTGGCTGACAATTATTCTGTTTGAGGTTATTGAAAATGGGGCCCCAATTCCTTCTGGTTTGTAGGATTCTCTCTGAGAAATCTGCTGGTAGTCTGATCGGTTAACTTTTGTAAGTTATTTAATACTTTTGTCTCACTATGATCTATTTCTAAACCTGTTGCTTCTTCTTCTTCCTCAGGAACACCTATAATTCTTAGGTTTAGAAGTTTTACAAAATCCTGCATTTCTTGGAGACTTTTTTCCTTTCTCGTGATTCTTTTGTCTTCATTGTTGTCTGACTGGGCTAATTCAAAGGTCTTGTCTTCAAGTTCTAGAAGTCTTTTTTCTGCTTGTTCTAATATACCTTCCTACTTCATTTTTTACTTCCCTAATGCTGCTTTCATTTTCAGAATTTCAGCTGTGTGTGTGTGTGTGTGTGTGTGTGTGTGTGTGTGTGTATGCATGTGTGTGTACCTCTTTGGAGAATTGTTTATCCATGTCTTGGATATGTTTTTGTTGGGTTTTTTTTTGTTTTTTTTTTTTTTTGTATTTTGTTAGTTTGGTTGTTTCTCTTTTTTTTTAACTTGTTTTCTAATATCTTTTTTTTTTTTCCTCCTGAAATTCATTTGTCAATTTTGTCATCAACCTTTTGAATTCTATGTCTAAATTTAAAAAATTTAATTTAGGTTTAGGTTTCACTGCTGAAGAGTTGGTGTGGTCTTTTGACAGTGTTGGAAAACAGTTTTTTCATACTATCAGAATTGTTTTTCTGGTTCCTCCTCATTTGAGTAGACAATTTCTTTTCTTTTCTTTCTTTTTTCTTTTTTTGGACTTATTAAATTTTAAAGATGTGGGATACAATTTAGGGTTAGGTATACAAATTTTCTTTATGCAGGTACCCTTGTTGATGAGGTGTGCCACCCCATCCCTGATAGTTTCTCACTACTGCAGATCCTGCCCCCACCTCTCCTGGCAGTTTTCCATTACTGCAAATCCCTTTCTTATATTATTATGATAATTTTTCAGGGTCCAATTATGAGTGAGAACATGTGATACTCAGTTCTTTCTTTCTGTGATAGATCACTCAGTATTTTACACTCTAAGTTCACAGAAGTTACTGCAAAATTTATAATTTTGTCCTTCTTTATGGCTGCATAATATTCCATCATGTATATACACTACACTTTTAAAATCCAGTCATTTTTTGATGGGCAGCATGATTGGTTCTATGTTTTTGTTATTGTGAATAATGCTGCAATAAACATGTGTATGCAGGAATCTTTTTCATAGAGTGATTTGAGTTCCTCTGGGTATATTCCCAGGAGAGAGATTGAGGTCATATGAAAGGTCGATTTTTAGATCTTTTAGGAATCACCACACCACAATGTTTTCCACAGAGGCTGTACTAGTTTCCACTTCCCCCAACAGTGTAAAAGTGTTCCCTTTTCCCTGCATCTTCTCCAGCATCTGTTGTTTTTGAGTTATTGCTGATGGCCATCCTGATTTGAGTTAGATGGTTTCTCAGTGTGGTTTTACATTGCATTTCTTTGATAAGTAGTGAGACTATTTTCTCATGTATCTGTTGGCTGCCCGTGTGTCTTCTTATGGTAAGTATCTATTCATGTCTTTTGCTCAGTTTGTAATGGAGCTGTTTGTTTGTTTTTATTGGGGGCACATTTGTGATCCTTGTAGATCTTAGATGTTAGACCTTTGTCAGATATACAGTTGACAATTTTTTTCCCTAGTCTGTGGACTGTTTTGCACTCTCTGGATGGTTTCTTTGGCTTTGCAGAAGCTTGTCAGTTTGATGCGGTCCAACTTGTCTATCTTATGTCATGGCATAGGCACTTAGGACTTTGATAAGGAATTGGTTGCCAGCTCCAATTTCCATAAGGGTGCCTCCTGCATTCTTATAGAATGAAGTTTTACATTTAGGTCTTTGATCCATTTAGAGTTAATTTTTTATATGGTGATATATAGGGGTCTTGTTTTAATCTTCTGCATTTGTTCGGTTTTCCCAGCACGATTTAACTGAATAGGTTCTTCTCTCCCCAGTGGTTGATGGTGGATGCTTTATAGCTGATGAGTTGGTAGAGAAATTAAAATTTTGCTTCTGAAGTCTCAATCCTGTTCCATTGGTCTATATTCCTGTTTCTGTATCAATACCAGGCTGTTTTGATTAGTATAACCTTTTAATAATGTTTAAAGTCGGGGAGTGTGATACCTCCTGCTTTGATTTTGCTGTTTGTTTTGTTTTGTTTTGTTTTTGCTGAGGATTGCTTTGGCTATTCATGGTCACTTATGTTTCCATATGAATTCCTGTATTGTCATTTCCAGTCTGAGAAGAATGCTGCTGATAATTTGATAGATGTTGCATTAAATCTATAGATTGATATGGTTATGATGGACATCTTCACAATGTTGATTCTTCCAATCTGTGAGCGTGGAATATTTTACCACTTTTTGTGTCTTCTTTGATTTCTGTGAACAGGGTCTTGTAGCTTTCATTGTGAAGGTCTTTCACTTCTCAGGTTAGGAAGATGTCAAGGTTTTTTTTGTTTTGTTTTGTCATTGTGAATGGGATTGTGCTTTCTATTTGGGTTTCTATTTGTTTATTTTTGGAGTACAAGAATGTGAAGGTCTTTTGCACCTTTATTTTATACCCTGAGACTTGCCAAAGTCCTTTATCTGTGCAAGGAGGTTTTTGACAGATTATCTTGGATTTTCAAGGTATAAAATCATGTCATCTGCAAAGAGGAATAACTTAACTTCCTCTTTTCCTATTTGAATACTCTGATTTCCTTCTCTTGTCTGATTGCTCTAGCTAAGACTTCCAATACTGTGTTGAATAGGAGGGGTGAAAGTGGGCATCCTTGTCTTGTTCCAGTTTTCAGGGAAAATAGTTCCGATATCTATCTGTTTAACAGTATGTTGGCTGTGGGTTTCTCATAGATGGCTCTTATTATTTTGAAGTGTGTTTCATCTAAGTCTAGATATACAAGGGTTTTTGTCAAGAAGGGGTGCTGGATTTTATTCAAAGCTTTCTTTGCATCTAATGATATAATCATGTGGTTTTTGTTTTTACATCTGTTGATGTATTTAGTTATGTTTATGGTCTTATGAAGTTGAACCAGCCCTGCATCCTGGGGATGAAGCCTATTTGGTCCTGGTGGATGATTTTTGAGATGAGTTGTTGGATCCAGTTTGCTTGAATCTTGTTGAGAATTTTGGCATCTATGTTCATCAAAGATATTGATCTGTAGCTCTTTTTCTTTTTTAGATCTTTAACCAGTTAGGGTATCAATGTGATATTAGCTTCACACAATGACTTGGGAAGAGGTTCATCTTCTTGATTGCCTGGATTACTTTCAATAGGATTGGTATCACGTTCTTCTTCACCTTTGGTATAATTCTACTGAAAAGCCATCTGATCCATGACTTTTTTTTTTTTTTTTTGTAGGTAGTTTTCATATAACATAGGCAATATCATGGGTTTTTATTGGACTATTTAGGATCTCAATTTCTTCTTATTTCAAAATGGAGAGGCTGTTGATGTCAGAAAGTCCTCCATTTCATTTAGGTTTTCAAGTTTGTTTCCATACAAGTGTACATAGTAATCTCTGATAATCTTTTGCATTTCTTTGAGGTCAGTTGCAATGATCTTTTGCATTTTTGACTGTGTTTATTTGGGTTTTTTCTCTCTTTTCCTTGGTCAGTCTAACTAGGGGTCTATCAATCTTGTTTATCCTTTAAAAGAAACAGCCTTCTGTTTCACTGATTTTTTAAATTATATTTTTGTCTTCTATGTCCCAAATTTGGACTTTTATTTTGGTGACATGGATTCTTCTGCTGAAGTTAAAGTTTTTGTGGTCTTACTTTTCCAACTTTGTTAGGTGATTTGCTAGGCTGTTAACTTATGATCTTTTCATTTTCCTCATGTGTGTTTAAAGAGATATAAATTCCCCTTTTAGGATGGTTTTCATGGCATCCCTGAGATTTTGGTAAGGTGTTTATTCATTTTAATTTATTTCCAAGAATCTTTTAATTTCTGTTTTGATTTCTGTGTTGTCCCAGGAGTTATTCAGGATCATGCTGCTTAATGTCCATGTCTTCAAGGGTTTTGGGAAACTTTTTTGGTGTTGATATTTATTTCTATTCCACTGTGGTATAAGAAGGAGCATGGTAGCATTTCAAACATATAAAATTTGTGTGTGCTTGATTTATGTCTGAGGGTGTGTTCAATCTTCGAGTATGTTCCATGTGGTGATGAGTAGAATGCATATTCCATGGTTGTTGGGTAAAGTGTTATGTAGATGTCAATCAAGTCCTTTGGGTCAAGCATCCCACTGAGATTCCAGATCTCCTTGGTGATTTTTTTTTTTGTCTTAATGATCTCTCTAGGGTAGTTAGTGAGATGTTTAAGTCTCCATCTATAATCGTGTTAGAATCAATTTTTTTTAGTTCACCTAGAAGCTGCTTTATGAAATTTGGTGCTCCTATGTTTGGTGTTCCTTTATGAAATGTGGTGCTCCTACATATATGTTTAAGATGAATATTTCTTGTTGATGAACTGAACCTTTTATTATTATGTAGTGATCTTCCATATCTTTTTAAATTTTTGATAGCTTGGGGGTAGTTTTTCTGACATTAAGATTGCAATTGTTGCTTTATTTTTGTGTTCTGTTTACCTGAATATTTGTTTTCCATCCTCTTATTTTGAGTCTGTGAGTGTCCTTTCTTGTGATATGAGTCTTTTAGAGACAATATATTGTTGCATTATAATATTTTATCCAATTTGCCATCCTATGTCTTTTGAGTGGTGCATTTAGTCCATTCATATTCAGGCTATTTATTCAGAAGTGAACGTTTATCAATGTCATGAGTTTTTTATAGAACTTGTTCCTCCTGCTATTTGTTCATTTGTTTATTGTCTTTCTTTTTATTTGGGGGGTAATTTTTGTGTGTTTTCAGTCTTTTCCCTGCATTCTTGGGAAGGTGTTGTCATTCTTTTTTTCTTTCTTTCTTCTGTTTTTAATATTTTCTTAAGTGTTTCTTACAGAGCTGGTGTGGAGGGAGCATAAACCTTTAGATATTGAATTCTGGGAAGGATTTTATTTCTCCAACACTGATGAAACTGGGTTGGTAATTCTTGGTTGAAATTGTTTATCTTTGAGAACTTTGAAGATTGGACTCCAATCTCTCCTAGCCCAAAGAGTTTCTGTAGGTATGTCTGCTGCTATTCTCATTGGTCTTCTCAGTAGGTAATTTGACCTTTCTCTCTTACTGCCTTTAGGATTTTTATGTTTATACCTACTTTGTGTAAGTGAATTGCTATATGTCTAGGAGTTGCTCTTCTCATTTGTTGTCTTGCAGTGAATTTCTGACTTTCTTCTGTTCAGATGGTTGTACCTCTGATGAGATGAAGGAAAATTTCTTGGATAATTTCATGGAATGTTTGTCCTTGCATGGTCTCTGTCTCTGTATCTGGCTCAGCAATTCCAATTAATCTTAGGTTAAGCCCTCTTGACATAACCGATCATCTCTTGGAGGCATTGTTTTAGTTTTTAAATCTTCTTTATCTATGCTTTTAGCAGTTTGGGTTAGTTCCATATTTTGGTCCTCAAGTTCTGAGATTCTTTCTTCTGCTTGGTTAATTCTGCTTTCCATGATTACCAGTTTATTGTTTATTTCATTCACTGCATTCCTTATTGCTGTTAACTCAGTTATCAACTCCTTCATTCTTTCCTCTTGTCTCTTCTCATTTCTATTTATCATCTCTATTAATATCTTGATATCTGGACTTGTAATTTGAAACCAGTCATTCTGAGAGCTCTTCCTTTTTGAATTCCAAATTCTGTATTCTCAGTTGTTGGTCTCCCAAGGGTCTATATAAGACCCATGTTCTTACTTTGGTTTTTCTTCATTTGTGTAGGTTTTCCTCAACCCCTCCCCCTTTTTGTAACCTGTTCTTTAATTCTGTTGTTCAGTGATGGGGGATAATTTTTACTTCTGTTTGCTCAGTCTCCTATTCTTCTTTATGTAGATCCTCTGACTTTGTTCAATTTTGAAGCTGGGCTGGTGGTGGGGAGCTGTTCTTTTTCCAGTTTGGGGATTTAATTAAGGGGGGGAGTTGTAATTCAGAAACTATCTGCAGATCCCAATATCTGCTGACTGGAGTGTGGACCCCCTGGAACCCACTTTCCATCACTTTAAAATCTGTCCATGCAGTGGGTTTGTATGTTTGCCCCCTGAGCAAAATGAGATAAGCAAAAGTAAAAGAATGGGAAAAGGAAGGAGGAAGATGAAAGAAAGGTGGAGAGAGAGAGGCAGAAGAGGGGAAACAGACAGGCATACCAACTAGCAAATAAACAGAGAAACAAAGACAGAAAACACACACAAAAAAACATACAGACAATTATACAATCAAACAAGCAAAAACAAAACAAAACCCTGTTGATGTACTCATCCTCAAAAATACCAATATACAAACAGAAAATCTGAAAAAACAGAATACAAAACAGAAACAAAGCAAGTATGAAAATTTAAACCAAAACAGCAAGAGAGAGAGAAGGGAAAAAAAAAACTAAAACAACAAACAAACAAACATACAGGCAACCCTTTGAGTCTCCTCCCATGGTGGGAGATTTTCTATCCTCTCAATAAATCCTGCTTTCAAAAAAAAAAAAAGAAAGAAAAAGAAAAGAAACAAACAAACAAATAAACAAACTCTTTCTATGGCCATTTCTTTAACTAAAAGTTTCTTTCAGTTGCTGCCACCGCATTAAAGAGTAGCTCTGGACTCTAGCCTGTTTCCTCTACTCTCTGTGCAGGCTGATAGTGTTGCTTTCATCATGGAACAGATGCCCCACAGACAACTGTGGGAGAAGGATGTATCAGACCCACACTCGCCCTTCTGCTGATGCCACTGTTGTCACATCTTCCACTCGGATCTGATGTTTCTGTGCCTGTTCCAGCATGAGAGAGTGGCACCTTTCTCCCCAAGTGTGATGAAGCTATAGCTTCTGGGTCCCATGGTGGAGACTGGACAAAGCTGGACAAGGTGGTGCAGATCTCTGCCCAGTCCCAGAACAGAGAAGATGGTACCTGTCAGTGTCTCCTCACTGGCAGCAGAGCTCCTTTCCAGATTTCCACACCCTGCCTTCTCCATGGTTCCCGGGGCTCATGCTCTGTCTTCTGCCACAGGTGGTGGCCTGGACTGGGTGACAGGTGGTGAGGAGCAGCTGTTTTCTGCTGCCTTCTCTCAAGAGAGCCCCGAGAATGGCAAATGATCCTGTGCACCGGGGGCTCCAATCTCAGAGTGTTGGTGGGTTGCAGTCTCCTCTGGAGGAGCACTCCAGTGCATGGACCCAAGTCTCCCCTCAGACAGACTTTCGCTCACACACCAGCACACAGTCAATCATGCAGAGAGTCTTTATGGACACTAGCTTTTGCAGAGACTCTCAAATTCTGGCCTGTTTCATTGCCATCCTGATTCCTTCTCTGACAATTTCTTCTTTTTTGAGGTTAGCAAGGATCTGACATTGGCACTGTAGGAAGTCCTTGGTTATATATAGCTTTGGAATGGTGAGTTTCTCAATTGCCAGATGTGGCACACAGTGTCCTGAGTGCCCAGAGTGGCTTGGAAAAATGTCATTAGCTGGCGTTTGGGATCAGACCTTCCCCAAAGCCGAAGTTTGTATCCATTGTGGTTGGCTGTGCTGTTGACTTCCAGCCAGGAGGTGGTACTCGAATGGAAAGCCAGCTGTGATAGTGGCTGTAGGGTTTCTCTTTGGCGAGTTGAAAAATACATTTGATAGCAACAGTAATCCAACTCATGAGTAGAAAAGGAAAAGAACTCTCCCTTCAAGTCATTTGAAGAACAGTAACAAGACCTAAGGAAAATTTGAAAAATCTAATGTCCTTTTTTTAATTAAGAGAATTATCTATGGAAGAATTATATTTTCTATGCATGGCTAAAGTAACATAACTATAACCAGTGAAAAAATGTTCCAAAATTAAATTATTGCCTAATTAGAGAAAGAATGTTTTTAATTGTTGGATAAACCTTTAAAATATTGCATTTCAAAGGTAGAGGTGCATCTCTCAAATCGTTGAGTTCCTCTTAAATGATTGAGAAAAACGGTGTGTGTGTGTGTGTGTGTGTGTGTGTGTGTGTGTGTGTGTGTGTGTCCCTTGAAAAATAAGGGGTTGGGGTAACAATCTCTTTCACAGTTGAAAATGCAGAAATAGCCAATTGTTGACTGAAAGCCTTATGGAAACATAAACAGTCAATTAGTATATATTTTGTATGTTATATGTATTAAATACAGTTTTCTTACAATAAAGTAAACCAGAGAAAAGAAAATGTTATTGAGAAAATAACAAAGAAGAGAAAATATTTTTACAATACCATTCTGTATTTATTAATGTCATAGGTTGACGTCATCTGTTTACAAAATAAGCCATCTTTCTGGAATGGTGGTAACCACAGCTGCAGACTTCAATCTATCATACATATCAAGTAATTCATCTTTTTCTTGTAATGTCATGATGTTTCTCTGCTTTTGGAAGCATTTCCAGCATCACTAGTGGCGCTTTGTCTGGGTCCCGTCATGTTATTCAAACTTTACAACATTGCACTAAATAAGATTACAAATACGTGAGTACCACAAGAGATCACTTCTTGCCATGATAAGCAATTTGGTGGAGAGATGAACTGCTCATGTGGAGATGATTAGCATCACACGGTGTTTTAAGCAGATACTTGCAACACTTGAGCTCACTGCAACAGCAACAGAAACTAGAAATGAAATTATTGCAGCAGTACAGTGAAATTTATGCAGTTTTGAATTAATACAGCACCTTTATGCTTATTTACATTTCTCTCAACAGTGAATGGCACCACAAATGGTCTGTGTTTGTATGCATACATTTTCAAAATTCTTAACTTTTAGAATACATTGTGTATATTTTATGGTAGGAAATAAAATAAACTTCCATTTATATATATTTTATGCATTCATGACATACGCTTTTCTTAATTTTAAAAAAAGTCTCTAGGCTCCACAACTCATCTGTTAGTTTTGTTTTGTTTTATTTTGTTGTTGTTTGACTTATCAGGAATCTCCAGAGAAATGTTCTAATATGTTTATTGAAGAAAATGGATACCATTCAACCATTTTTTAAAAATGAAGTACTGACACATGTTACAACACAAATAAACCTTGGAAAGATTGTGCTAAGTGATAGAAGCCAGACAGAAAAGAGCACATACTGTATATTCAGATGAAACATCCAGAATAAGAAAACCTATTGAAATAGTAGATCAGGAGTGGCCTAGGGTTGGGGTGATGGTGATGGAGACAGGGAGTGATTGCTAATGGTATAAAGTTTCTTTTGGAGCAACAAAACTGTTCTGGAATTAGATGTAGCTCCACAACTCCACAAATATCCTAAAAAAAATCACTGAATTTTATACTTTAAATGAGTAAATTATAGGGCATATGAATTACATTTCAATTAAGATTTTTTTTAATGGAATGGTCTTTAAAGAGTCAGTCTAAAAGTTTCTTCTAAAATATAACAATCTAAAATATAAATTCTTAGAAAATTGAAATACTGAATTCATTAAATTTCTCCAAAGGAAAATAAAAATGAAATGGAAAGAAAAAAAGCATTTTTTCAATTTTGGACTGATTAGATATGCCATTGTGTCATTTTTGGTTTTCAAAATTTCAGTACCATGTATTTGACAATATGATAACAGAATATATTAACAAAATTAATTAATAAAAATTTTGATATATGTTGACCCACACGTTTCAAATCTATATTGTTCAAGGGCCATCTGTATATATTTGGTGCGTATATATAAAGAAAGAGAGATCAAGAGCCAGAGACAGACTAGATGGAGTAAAGTATAAACATTTGGTGCTTCTGGCTAAAGAGTATATGGGAATTTCTCCTACCTTTTTTTATAAACATGAGTTTATATTAAAATTTAAAAATTACCCAAAAAGTATCCTATCCTGGTATCAGTATATATTTTTATAAGAGTTTTTATAAGAGTTCAAGGGTGATAGAATAGTTCTCTCTAAGGAATATAAGATATTTTTCTTTTTAAAGGAATACAAGTTTTAACAGAAAAACTTCCCCTTGTCCCAAATATCACAATATATCTAAAAATATAATGTCTCTTGACCTTTTCTTATCCATCAGATAGCCCAAGGGACACATTTCCAGAATTTTTTAATTTCACAAAGACTTTTTGAAAATAATTACTTCAGAGGTGCCCTACTATGTCATGAAGGGATCTAAGGTTTTGCAATTCCATGGATAACTTTTGCTTTAAAACAGTGGGTTTTGTCAGAGTGAATTTAAGTTATCAGTAGAGGTACAGTATGAACAGGAAATAATATAATTCCAATTCACAAACTTATTAGTAGTGTGAACTTCTTTGAGCTTCTCTTTCTATGTCTGTAATGTAGGATAATTTTATTTATCTCAAGAAAACTGATACAAGGATATCAGTGACAGAAATCTTGACATCTTGAGCAGGTCTTATTACAGAGCAAGATTTTAATCAAGGTATTATTAACAAAACAGTAATCTAAGTGCCAATTTAAAAAATTCTCACCAGTAGATCTTACGGAGAACTTTACACTGAAAACGAATTTTAGAAGGAAGCTTAAATATCTTCAAATAAGAATTTTAATCAGTATGGACTGGGTCCAGTGGCTCAGCCTGTAATCCCAGCATTTTGGGAGGTAAAGGTGAGTGGATTACCTGAGCCCGTGGGTTCGAGACCCGCCTGGGCAACTTGGCAAGACCTCATCCCTACAATAGACAAGAAAAAAAATTAGCCGGGTGCAGTGGCATGCACCTATAGTTCCGTCTACTTGGAAGGCTGAGGCGGAAGGATCGCTGGAGGCCAGCAGGTGTACGCTGAGGTGGCCGTGAATGTGCCATGGTACTCCAGCCTGGGAGACAGAGTGAGATTCCAACTCAAAATAATAATAATAGTAATAATAATAATAATAAATAATAATAATAATTTTTTAAAAGAACTTTAATCAATATGTAAAATTCTAGTTCATTTCCTAAAGTTAGAGGCAGCATTTTT
Source organism: Cephalopachus bancanus (assembly GCA_027257055.1). Taxonomy (NCBI): domain Eukaryota; kingdom Metazoa; phylum Chordata; class Mammalia; order Primates; family Tarsiidae; genus Cephalopachus; species Cephalopachus bancanus. Next base: position 13,032,123 of record JAPVLO010000005.1, on the reverse strand, counting down.
ATAAAGAGCCATTTTATATTTTATTGGCAAAAATGTTTCATAAAGCAGAAAAAATGAATCATCCATTACATTTAAGTGGAAAGCTTAAGTAACGATTGTATAAATTAAGTGCAAATAAGAATCATGCACATATATGTATATCTAGGGTAGACACAATTCTGAGACAGTCCAAACATTCCCATGTCCTGGTGTGCATATCTTGTATAATCCTCACCCCCAAAATTGAGTGCCAGCAAAACCTGTAAAAAATTATGGAATATTACTTCCATGATTAGGCTACTAATCAGTTGGTTTTGAATTAGACAAAAGAGACATTGTCTAGTTGGGCCTTATTTAATCAGATAAACCTTTCTTGTAGTCAGAAGATTGGGAACACTGCTGCAAGGACTGGGGAGTAGAGATAGAATCCACGAACCTGAGAGTTTTCCCTCTGATGACCAAAGAACAGGGACATCAGTCTGTACTATGACTAAAAGAAAATGAATTCTGCCAACAACCATGTGATCTTGAAAATGAATGCAAGCTGCAGAAAGGAAAGCAGACCACTCAAAAAATTAACAACTTCATATTATCCTCATGAGTCCTTAAGCAGAGGACTTGGCTATACTATGCCTAAATGCAAGATTCATAGAAACTGTGATTTAAGACATTTGTGCTTCAAATCACTTGGTTTGTGATAATTTGTTAATATAACTGTAAAATCAAAATAAGAAAAATGACAGATGCTTGGGATTTTGAAGGATAAAGTTGTGGGATGTTGTTTATACAAAGAAAGGACGTGAGATTTTTGTCTCTTTCAGTAAAAGCTTTTGTGATTTGTTCTTTCAAGTAATGTTAATTTTAAATGCAGCATGTCCACAAAATTGATACAGTCTTTTAGAAAGTTGTCAGAGACCGGGTGTTTTTATATCAACATTCCATTTATATGAAATGCTTGAATCCTGCTAAATCTTACCCATATATCCTACAGAAAATAAAGAACGTGCAAAATTCTTAACTAAAAAGAAAAAGATCGTATCTTTTCCATAAAAAATCAGGCTTCAAAAAACTGTTTTTCTAACAGTCCGTGTCTTAGGAGCTTCAAATATTTTATGCAATTTAAATTTTATGGTTCAATACTTTAATAAATAAAAAATGTACTTCCTAATGCTTCTTCCCTTGCAATTTTTTTCATCTTTTTTCTTTCACAAATACTAATAACTTACTCCTGCATAAATAAGAGTGAGCACTTCAAAGGACCTATGATGTACATAGCATGATAGGAGGTATGGTAAAATTCTGTTATTTGAAAGACACAGTTTGTCTTTCATGTTAGTGGAAAACAAATACTTTTAACACATCCTATAGTAACATCAAAGGGATTTTATGATTTTTATTAAAAGCATCACACCCCCATTACGTTTATTTCTTAATAAATATTGTGTCAAATTTTTAACTCCTTTTTGTATTGACCCTTTTGTTAAGACATGAAAAAATCTGCTTTTCACTCTCTTTTTCAAGTATCATATTCTAAATCATTTTACAGAAGTTGAGAAAAACCATAGATGAACAGTTTATGCAATCTTCCTAGCAACTGAATATGGTCATCTTAAACTAAATCAGAAGGTCTTGAAACCTATCTTTTTAAGGTACCTTCTCAGATTATTCTTGCTTTACTAATTTGGCATTATTATTTTACGTTAACATTTAAAAATTGTAAATAGTATAGTAAATACCAGAAACTTGAGAAACACATTGTCATTTCACCAGGAAGTCTATGCCAGTTTAAACTCCTTCCAACATTGTAGGAATAAAAGTATGCCATTCTACTCAAACAATAGTACAATTGCTCATTATTATGTTGAAAATAAATTCCCACTTTGATATGCAACACATGAGATCTCAAACTGTTATTAATTTTGTATTTATTCCATTACTAGTAGGTTTGTTAATAGTTTTATTAACAAACAAAATGTTTATTAATTTATTTTTTATTATTTCCTGAGTAAATTTGTGTCTTGATTCACTTTTTAAATGCTTGCATATAATTTATTTACTGTGGTCTAGACAGGATTCTCCAGAAACTGATCAAATATTTTCCTCTGTTTTTCTGCAAAAAGAGAAAGTGAATAACGAAAAATATTCTTGCTTTCTCAGTGAGATCCATGTCAACACAATTGAAATTATAAAATGAGTCTAATTTTTGTATTATTAAATTAATACCTGCTCATTATAGTAATTGCCAATAGACAAAGACTCATAATTTGTTCTTTTAAAAGTGCATATTAACTGGAAGGTATCATTCAAAAGATCAAATTACATAATGAACTTAGTAGAAAGAATTTCTATCTAATTGTTACAATTCAACATTAAATTCAATATTATAAACTTGCAATTCAATATTATTCAGTGTTACAATGCAATATTATAAAATTCTCTATATCTTATTTCTAACCATAAGCATATGTTTTATTCAGCATAAATCACTTGCTTTCAAGTTTTAATATGCTTGCTAATATAATATATAATGATAATAATTGCTACATTTTGTCTTTTAAAATGTATTATATTTTGTATAACTGTGTGTATCCTAACCTTTTTCTATGTTTCTCTTCCTTCTCAATTCAGGCATTTCTATAGTTTAAGAAAATTTAAATGAAATAGAAATATTTTTGAAACAGATTATATTATTTAATGTATTAAGATTTAGCATATAGATAGTTCTATGGGGTAATAAAGAAAATAGTTGTATATTTCAATGAATATGTTTATGTCAATAACTTAAAAAATATATATTGTATGCAGTGGGTTTGAAATATATCTATCTAACTAAAAAAATTAATAATTTTTGTGGTTCATGGAAAACTTCTCTATTGCAAGAAAATAACTTTTTCAAAAGTTCTAAGATTTTCTTACTCATAATGTGCCAACAGAAATTATAAATTATCTCTTTAATCTATGTTTTCATCATATATATGATAATGTATGTGTATATATAAAATAACTGCACTCATAAATTGTCTTGGGTTTATATCATCTCAAATTACTTTTAAAATTGTATACACTAAATTTTATCTATCACTTCTTTTAAAGAAAGTATATTCATTTTCTACTGCTGTTGTAACTGACGATAAAGTTAGAGGATTAAGATGACACTAATTTATATTCTCTCAGTTCTACTAGCCAGAAGTCTGAAATGAGTCTTATAGGGCTAACATCAAAGGAAGACTTCAGGGGAGAATCGTTTCTTGCCTTTTCAGTTGCTAAAGGCTGCCAGCTTTCCTTAGCTTACATCTGCATCATTCCAATTTCTGTTTCTTTGGTCACATCATCTCCTTTCCTCTCCTGCTTTCCTTTTATAAGGACCCTTAGGATTACATTTCGTCCACCTGAATGTTCCAATATACTGCCCTGTCTCAGTAGTTTCAACCTGCAAATTCCTTTACCATAAAGTAAAATTTTCTCAACTTATATGAATGACACACACATCTTTGAGGACCATTATTTAGTATACTACAAAAAGCACCAATTTAATTTTTAAATGAGAAAATATGGTGTAAATTGGTGTCTAGAAATTAACGAAGCTTTATTCACTCTTTGGAAATGGAATCTATTTTTCAGGTAATAAACCAATATGAACTCTATATTGCACCAGGCAGAAATCTGTAATATAATTTATTTTTCTACCTGAAAGTGCAACTGTCAAAATACTATTAGTATCCTGAGAACAGTTTGGTATATTTATAAATGACATTTTTGCCCATGCTCTTTTTTGTGTGTATTATTCTGTTCCACATATCCAAATATTCAGGAATTAAGTATAAGTAGCTTCATTAGGCAAATGAAGGAAATTTACTCTCAGTTCACAATATATATTGATTTTCAACTTGAAAATCAGAACTTACTACCAGAAGGACTTTAAAGCTTACTTTTAGAAGGCAGTTTGTAGTCTTTAGAATTCATAAAATGTGATGAAAATACCTTAATCCAAAATCCAGAGATTTTCTACCCTCATGGATTTATTCTGTCTGTACTTATCACACCATTTGACTTTGAAATAAAATTATCAGCAAGGTGCTTAGGAGCAGACAACAATTTAAATAAGTAAATAAATGCTTATTCAAAAATATTCTTAGATCAATTTGGTGTTTTTCTATACGACTACTTAAGTATTCCACTTTGTATTATTCTATTCTGCCACAGCTTCTGCTGAAAACATGGAAAATAAATACTATTAATCATGTTTTATACAGCACAGTCCCCATTTTAACTAAGTGTGATTTATATTCTCAGTATAAATCAACTGTTAGCATTTATTCTGTCTCCTACTCTTATTATTTACTCCATAGGTGCAAAAGTCACTATACTAATAGAGAAAAAATATTCTATATTTTTAGATGCACTAAAGTTAACAATACAAATAAATTAGTCTTTGAAAGTAAAATTTCCAGTAAAAATTGAGACTTTAAAAGCATATATATATTTTTGAGTTGGAGTCTGTCGCCCAGGCTGCAGTGCAGTGGCATGCTCATGGCCACCGCAGCCTCGGTCAGCTAGGCTCAGGTGATCCTTCCACCTCAGTCTTCCAAGTAGTTCGAAGTACAGGCACACGCCACCACTGACAGTTAATTTTTTGACCTATTGTAGAGATGCGGTCTCACCAAGTTGCCCAGGCTGGTCTCGAACCCCTGGGCTCAGACAATTCTCTTACATCGGCCTCCCAAAGTGTTGGGATTACAGGCGTGAGCCACCTTTTGTGTATATAAAAGAGTCATTATAGAATGATCATAAGAAACTCTCCTTGTCATCATGTTTGTTACTATTTTTTTCTCTTAAAGAGAGAACAGAGAATATTAGAGAGTGAAAAAGAGTAGAGAGAAGTTGAAGTAGATTTTGGTGAAGTTGAAAGATTGTTAGAAGTGCAGTACTAAAGAATTAAGGTGCAAAGAAGTAAACTAAAATAATATATTATATGTTTGAGCTACTCAGTTAAACCTAAATTATACACTCAATTGCCTATACATAATCATATGTTTACTTGTTCATATTTATAAATAATCTATTTACTAATTAATTAGAGTAACTACTATTTTTATAAAAATATTAATTAATCACCTGCTACTTGCTGGGCACTGTTTTAGAAACTGGGCATATAGTGGTAAACAAACACAAAATTCCTATTTGTGCTGTAAACAAACATAAAATACAGTGTACTGCTGAAGTCAGCTAGCATGGCTTATGAGAGCTGACTGTGGCCACTTTGTTGCGATATCAGTGACATCACATTTATCTTTCCAAATCAGAAATATTGACACCCCACAGTAAATGGTATATATTTAAGTATATTAACTAGATATAGGCAGAGGTGAAAGATTATAAACTTTCTACTGAGATAGTTTTCCTAAAATAATTTCAGAGTTCATGAACTAAAAGTGAGGATGAAGAAGGAGTTGTTGGTCACAAGATTAGAAAAGGTAGAAACTAATTACCTAGGTGAATGGGATAAAAGTATTATTGTCTAACAACATTAAGGTGCCTTTGCTCTAACAGATGGTAAATTTGAAATAGAATAACTCAGGAAGAATTAGTACACAATGTGATTATTTACAAAGATGCAGGTACAGGGAAACTATAATGGTTAATTCAATAAGTTAGAACTAGTCGCTCCCAGGGATTCACTGCTAGCCTGAAAGAGATAAAGGAAAGGAGAAGTTTCCAGAACTGAGAAGATACTAGTAACTGAAAAGAGTTACTAAAACTGAAAAGGAGAAGTTACTAGAACCCCATGAGTTTGGCAAAGTGGGATTGCCTTAAAAATGCCAGTGATATTTAGACAAAAGACAAAATTCAAGATATTGAGGGAGAAAACCAAGAGAATAAATTATGTCTTCACTCTCCCCATTTTCTTCCAGTTGCCTGCTGAGGGTCCTCATTAGTTCAATCAAACTGAGGTTTGAAGATGCAAGGAATCTCATTGATAGAATCCATGCACCTTGGTCTCCTAAGACAGGGTCTAGAAAGAAAAAGAGAGTGAATCTCCTGTTGAAGTTATTAATCATAAATTTAATGTTAGAAAAATCAATACAGTTATTTTCTCCAGCCATGTTTATGTTCAGTTTAAGAGTAGCATGAAAGTTGGATTTCAGTTCGATGTAAGAAGGCCAAAATAATTTTGTATATAAAAGAGTCATTATAGAATGATCATAAGAAATTCTCTTTGTCATCATGTTTGTTTCTATTTTTTTCTCTTAAAGAGAGAACAGAGAATATTAGAGAGTGAAAAAGAGTAGAGAGAAGTTGAAGTAGTATTGGTGAAGTTGAAAGATTGTTAGAAGTGAAGTACTAAAGAATTAAGGTGCAAAGAAGTGAAAAATTGACTGGAGAGTGGAATGCTTTAAGTTGAGATTCCAGAGATATTGGTATTGTATGAATGACCAGGTCTAGAATATTTTCACGCTTTAAGTGACTGATAAAAGACAAAATCATTGGAAACAAGGAAAGTCTAGGAACTGTAAATTTCAACAATCAAAAGTATCATAATCATAGTATTAGAATGAGCAACAGTAAGTCAATGTATTAATCAGGACTCTCCAGAGAAATAGAACCAGTAGGATATATGGGGGGAAGGGAGAGTGAGAGAGAGAGCAATATGAGAGATGAGAGAGACAAGAGAGAGGAGAGAAAGAGAGAGACGAGAGAGAGAGAGAGAGAGAACGAGAGAGAGGTTTTAAGCAGCTTGTTCACGTAAATATGAGAAGTGGTAAGTCCAAAGTTCTTTTACTTACGACTGATTTTACTAACCAGTTATTTTTTGGTTTCATATCGATTTTAGGATAGTATATTCTGATTATGCAAAAAATGACATTGGTACTTCGACAGGAGTTGCATTGAGTCTGCTGATTGCTTTGGGCAGTACAGTCACTTTAACAATACTGATTCTTCTGATCCATTAGTATGGGATGTTTTCCCATTTGTTTGTTTCATCTACAATTTATCAGTGCTTTGTAGTTTTTATTGTGGAGATCTTTCACCTCCTTGATTAAATATATTTGTAGTTACTTTGTTACATTTTTATTTTTGATCTCTATTGTAAATGCAATTGGTGTCTTGATTTGGTTTTCAACTTGATTGTTATTAGTATAAAGAAAAGCCACTGATTTTTGAACATTGATTTTGTATCCTAAAATTGTACTGAATTCATTTATCAAATCTAAGAGTCTTTTGGAGGAGTCTATAGAGCTCTCTAGGTAAAAGTAAAAAGAACAAAGCTAAAGGCATCACATTACTTGACTTCAAATTCTGTGACAAGGGTTTAGTAACCCAAACATCATGATAGTGGCATAGAAATAGACAAGTAGATCAGTGGAAAAGAATAGAGAGTCTATAAATAAAGTCACATATCTACAACCCACTGATCTTTAAGAAAGTCAAAAAGTATATACACTGTAGTAATGACACTCTATTCAATAAATGGTGCTGGGAAAATTGGGTAGCAGTATGCAGAGGAATGAAACTGGGTCAATATCTCTCATGAAATAAAAAATTTACTCAAGTTAAATTAAAGATTTAAATATAAGTCCTGAAACTATAAAACACTGGAAGAAATTCTAGGAGAAAACTGTCTAGACATTGTCCTAGGCCAAAACTTCATGACTAAAGCTTCAAAAGTGCAAAAAATGACAATAACAAAATAGACAAATGGAACTTACACTAACAAGCATCTGCATAGCAAAGAAAAGCATTATCAGAGTAAACAGACATTCTTTTTTTTTTTTTTTTTTGAGTTGGATTCTCACTCTGTCACCCAGACTGGAGTGCAGTGGCTGCTCCCAGCCACCGCAGCCTCGACCTATTGGGCTCCTGTGATCCTTCTGCCTCAGACTTCTGAGTAGCTGGAATTACAGGCATGCGCTACCATGCCCGGCTGATTTTTTTTATTTATTGTAGAGATGAGGACTCGCTCGCCCAGGCGGGTCTCGAACCCGCGGGCTCAGGCAATCCACTCACCTCAGCCTCCCAAAGGTGCGGGATTACAGGCTGAGCCACTGAGCCCGGCTGACATTCTAAGGAATCAGAAAATATTTGCAAGTTATGTGTCAACAAAGGCCTGATATACAGTCTATAAACAAATATATCAAACAAATAGGAAAAAATTTTTAAAACCCATTAAAAATAAGGTAAAGAAATGAACAGACACGTCTCAAAGAAGACATACAAGTGATCAACAGGTCTTTGAAAAACTGTTCAACGCCTCACTAATCATCAGAGAAATGCAAACTAAAATCACAATGGATATCATCTTATGCCAGTCAGAGTGTCTACTATTAAAATTTTTTAAAATATCAGATGTTGCCAAAGATGTGGGGAAAAGGAAACACATATTGTTGGTGGGAATGCAAATTAGTACAACTTATATGAAAAATAGTGTAGTGATTTCTCAAAGAACTAAAAGTAGAACTACCATTCGATTCAGCAATTCCACTACTAGATATATGCCCAAGGAAAATAAACCATTGCATCAAAATGATACCTTCACCTGTATGTTTAAGAAGCACTCTTTATGATAGTAAAGATAAAGAATCAACCTAAGTATTCATCCATGAATTATTTAATAAAGAAAATGTAATATAGATATGGATATAGATATTACACACACACTCTATAAAATACTATTCCATTATATAACTGAAATTATGTCTTTTGCAGCAACATGGATGGAATTGGAGACCATTGTCTTAAGTGAAATAACTCAGAAACAGAAAATCAAAAGCTGTATGTTCTCACTTTTAAATGGAAGCTAAATAACGTGTATGCATGGTCAATAAAATGTGATATAATAGACTTTGGAGACTTGGAAGGGTGGAAGGGTGGGAAGGGGATGATGAATGAGAATTTACTTAATAGGTACAATGTGTACTATTCAGACGATGGTCACACTAAAACTCAGACTTCAACAATACATATCATCCATATAATAAAACTGCAATTACACCCCTAAATTTATACAAATACTTTTTAATAAAAGAAAAAGAAAAAATCCAAAATCCACAAGGCAGTCTAGCAGATTGGAAACTCAGGCAGTGTTCTGTGCTACTTTCTTCAAACAAAATTATTTCTTCTGGAAAACTTGGTCTTCAAACTGCAGCAAATTGATTGGATAAGGGTCACCCACATTATGATTTAAGGTATACTTAAAGTCTACTGATTATAATAAGTGTTAATCATATATTTTAAAAAATCTTTACAGTAACATATAGACTAGTGTGTGACCAAACAACTGAGCATCATAACCTTGCAAAGATGATGCAAAAATTTACCATTACAGCAAGGAGTTAAAATCTAAAGAATGGAGGGAAAAAATATCCCATGAAGGTAAAAGATTGAAAAAAGAGGGTTGGCAGTTAGTAATCCTGCACAAAGGACATTAAAAGCTGAGTCCACGAGGAAAGGAACAAGTGTGTGGTTTAGATCTGGAAGCAGGAATAAAAAGTAAGGTGGTCAACTAGTTTAATAGTAGTATACAGTTTACAACATGCTTCTAAATATGTTCTCTCTCTCTCACTTGAATCATGTGCACACTCTTAAAAGCTGGGTAACTCACTCTTCACTTATTCACATAACACATTTGCTGAGTGGCTGCCATATGCCAACATGGTTTCTATGGGGGTAAAGGTTAGTCTCCACCTTTTAAAACATTTTTGAGGAAAAGACTAATATATAGATATATGAAATTACTCTTAAAAGATTCTTCTATGAAGAGCCTCCACTCATAAGATGCTTTTATATATTATCATTGTATTATCACTCTATCATTATCATTTAGTATGTATTGTATATGTAGTATATATTTTGAACCTGATCCTCTCGAAATAAAGAGCTGAGAAGTACAGAGTTTCACATTACAGATAAACATTTCCAGTTGACCAATCACTTCTCCATTTTTTCCTCATGGTCATGCTGAGGAATCATTTGAAATTGACAGAAAAAGCCTTAGAGATTTTAACAAAAGCAGAAGAATTATAATCTGTTGTGATTATGGTGCACTGAGAATGGTTTAATAGATAATACCAAATGATGCAGTTATGGTCCAAGGAATTTTAACCTTGGTTTTATGTCTGAAAACAGGATTATGGAACCAGAACTTGCACACAATTTTACAGAAATGTCAACATGTTGTTTCAGATATACTTACCCTATGGCTTGCAGGGAGAAAGTTAAATGAAGCGATCACTGAATTCACTCTATTATTTTAAAGATTTAGGAGAAAATAATAATTGAAATATTCCCTGTTCATATTAAAAGGCAGAAAAATAGTTACTTTAGTATTAGTCCTATATATTAAAACTTTCCCCAAATCAGGATACTATTATTTTTTTAAAAAAAGAAGTGGGGTACAATTCAGGGTTAGGTACACATGTGGTCGTTTCTTTTAAAAAATTATTGAGGTATAAATGGCATACAAAATTTGTACATATTTAGCATATACAATTTGATGATTTGGAGAGATGTATACAGCTTTGAAAACACCACCACAATCTATGCCCTAAGTATATTCATCCTTTTCAAAAGATATTTCCTGACTTTTTATCTATTATTATTTTTTCTTCATTTTTCATTTCTTCTTTGTATAGGAATATGTAAGTAATAAACTAAAACAGTTACAATATCTAAAAATAACTAGCTAAATATTTAAAAATCAATGTTTAACTGGATCTTTTAAATGCAATGATACAAATATTTTTTAGGTGATTTACTATTTTTTGATAATTTCCAAATGCACATTGACCAGATTAATCAGAAAGATTATTTTCTCTTTATCTCATCACCATTCACATTATTAGAGACAGGAAATCTTTTCTTTCCTTCTATTTTCTTTTTTTTTTAATTTTAGGCGTACATGTGGAGGTTTGTTACACAGGTTTATTGTATGATGGTGAGGTTTTTCCTTCTATTGAGTCCACTCCTCAGATGGAAGGCATGGTACCCTATTGGGGTCTGTCAACACCTGTCTCACTGATTCCCTCTTTATTTAGTAGTCCCCAGTGTCTGTTGTTCCAATCTTTAAGCCCATGTGCATTCAATGCTTAATTCCCACTTATACATGAGAACTTGTGATATTTGGTTTTCTGTGCCTGTGATAATTCTCTTAGAATGTTGGCCCCCCATATTCCTAACCAGTGACATGAAAAAACTATACAATGAAAATTACAAAACACTGCTCAAAAAATCAAAGATGATACAAATGGAAAAATATTTCATGCTCAAGGATTAGAAGAATCAACATTGTTAAGATGCCCATCCTACCCAAGGCAGTCCACAGATTGAAGCAATACCCATTAAATTACCAAAAACATTCTTCTCACACCTGGAAATGACAATATAGGAATTCATATGGAAACATAACCACGAATAGTCAAAACAATCCTCAGCTAAAAAGACAAAGCCGGAGGTTTCACACTCCCAGACTTTAAATTTATTATAAAGCAACAATAATCAAAACAACCTGGTATTAGCACAAAAACAGGCATTATAGACCAATGGAACAAGATAGAGATTCCAGAAGTTAAACTTCAATATTTTAACCAACTCATCTTTGACAAATCCTCCACCACCAACCATTGGAGAGAGGAGAACCTATTCAGTAAATGGTGCTGGGAAAACTGGCTGGCCACATGCAGAAGATTGAAACAAGTCCTTTACCTATCATCATACACAAAAATCAATTCTAAGTGGATTAAAGATCTAAATGTAAAACCCCAAACTATAAGAACCATAGAAAATGCAGGAGACACCCTTATGGAAACTGGAATTGACAACCAATTTCTGATCAAAACTCTAAGTGCCCATACCATAAGAAATAAGATTGACAAGTGGGACCTCATCAAGTTGATGAGCTTCTGCAAAACAAAAGAAACCATCATGAGAGCAGGCAGACAGCCCACAGAATGGGGATGTACATTTGCCAATTGTATATCTGACAGAGGCCTAACATCTAGGATCTATAAGGAACTCAAACACACCAAAAGGGAAAAAGCAAACAGCCCCATTAAAAAGTGGGTAGAAGACATGAATAGACACTGCTCAAAAGAAGATATACAGGCAGACAACAGACACATGAAAAAGTGCACAGCCTCACTCATCATCAGAGAAATGCAAATCAAAACCACACTGAGATAACACCTAACCCCAGTAAGAATGGACATCATTAATAAAACAAACAGCAACAGATGCTGAGAAGGATGAGGCGAAAAGGGAACACTTCTACACTGTTGGTGGGAGTGTAAACTAATACAGCCTCTCTGGAAAAAACTGTGTGGCAATTCCTAAAAGATCTAAAAATCGCCCTTCCATATGACCCTGCAATCCCCCTACTGGAAGTATACCCGGAAGAACTCGAATCACTCTATAAAAAAGAAACTTGCACACATATGTTTATCACAGCATTATTCACAGTAGCAAGAACATGGAACCAACCGTGCTGCCCATCAAAAGAGGACTGTATTTTAAAAAATGTGGTACATATACATGATGGAATATTATCCAGCCATAAAGAAGGACAAAATCATGAACTTCACAGCAACCTGGATGAACTTAGAGTCTATAATACTCAGTGACATATAACAGAAGCAAATAACTGACTATCACATGTTCTCACTCATAAGTGGACCTTGAACAATTATCGTAATACTACAAGAAAAGGATTGGCAGTATCAGGAAACTGCAGAGGGGGTGGATGGGTTTGGGAGTACTGGGAATCTGCTGGGGGAGAGGGGCATACCTCATCAACAAGAGTACCTGAATAATGAACATTTGTATATCTAACCCTGAATTGTACCCCACGTATTCAAAATAAAATAATTAAAAGGGTGGGGGGAAAGGAATGTTGGCCTCCAACTGCATCCATGTTGCTGCAAAAAGTGTGATTTCATTCCTTTGTATGGCTGCATAGTATTCCAAGGTACCACATTTTCCTAATCCAGTCCACCATTGATGGGCTCCTAGGTTGATTCAATGTATTTGCTATTGTGAATAGTGCAGTAATAAACATATTGGGATAGGTGTATTTTTAGTAGCATGAATTATGGTTCTTTGAGTATATACCCAGTCATGAGATTGCTGGGTTGAATGGTAAATCGTTGTTAGTCAATTGAGAATTTTCCAAACTGCCTTCCACAGGGGTTGAATAACTTGCATTCCCACCAACAGTCTATAAGCATTCCTTTTTCTCTGCAACCTCACCAACATCTGCTGTTTTTTTTTTTAAGTTAATAATAGCCATTCTTACAGGTGTGAGATGGTGTTTCATTGTGGTTCTGATTTGCATTTCTCAAGTGATTGATAATGTTAAGCATTTTTTCTTTTTTGTTGTCGTTGTTTTTATGTCTTCTTTTAAGGAAGTGTCTCTTCATGTCCTTTGCCCACTTTTTAATGGGGTTATTTGTTTCATTTTTTTCCTGTTCATTCAAGTTCCTTATAGATTCTAGCTATTACACCTTTGTTGATCCATAGCTTGCAAATATTATCTCCTATCTTTAGACTATTTTTCTGATGATGCTTTATTTTCCTATGAAGAAACTTTTTAGTTTGATAAGGCCCTACTCTTAAAATTTAATCTTTGATGCATTTGCATTTGAGGACTTGGTCATAAAATCATTGTTTCGGCTGATGTCCAGGAGAGTGTTTCTTAGGTTTTCATATAGGCTTTTTAAAGTTTGGTCCTATGTTTAAGTCATTAATCCATCTTGAGTTAATTTTTGTATATGCTGATAGGTCGGGCTTCAGCTTCATTCTTCAACGTATAGTTAGTCAGTTTTCTCAGCACCATTTGTTGAGTATGTGTCATTTCCCCAATGTTTGGTTTTGTCAACTTTGTCAAAGATGTGTTGATTTCAAGTCAGTGATTTTATTTCTGGGTTCCCTATTCTATTTCATTGGTCTATATGTCTATCTTGATACAAATAATTTTGAAAAAAAATGTTTGACTCTTTGTTATTGTTGGATTTTTTTGCCACTTAAAATACTGGTATTATGACTAAATATTTATCTCTATTGTTAGATTATGTAATTTCTTTTGAACTAACTTTCAGTTCACCAATTCATTCCTTTAAGTCTTACATTCTATTGTTGAGCCCATTCACTGAGCTTCATTTGGGTTTTTGTTTGTTTGTTTGTTTGTTTGTTTGTTTTGGTTGTTGTTGTTTTGTTTTTACTCATAAAAATTTTTAAATATATCCTCTATTTCTTTTCTGAGACTATCTATTCTATCATTTGCTTTAAGTATGTTTATATAGTATTTCCAGAATTTTTAATTTATTGGATGTAGAAATAGCAGAACGCATGTTTTTCTCTCTTAAGTTGTTTTTTGTATTTTTAGTGTAGTATTATTAGGACAATAATTACATTTTAATCTTCTTTTTTTTCTCCATGTTACTTATTTTTATAATTGTGCTTTACTTGTCTATAGAATAACAAGTGAATTTTAGTTTCTGTAAAATTATTAAATTCAAGAAATACTAGCTTGACCCACCCCAAGGCAGTCATTTAATCATTTGAGGATAATGTGTTTGGCCATTAAATAGAGAGGCTTTGGCCTTATTATAAATAGGTTTCCAGGCAATTCTATGAAAAATAAACTGAAAACATTAAACTTATGTTGATTCATATTGGGGAAAACAAAAGTTAATTGCTCACATCAGAAATTCTATGTTTAAATAATTGTAAAAACCTAGAAATGCAATAAATAAATAAATAAAACAAGCTAAACTTTGTGATTAAAGAAAAAATCTATATTTCAAATTAAAATAGTAAATAAATTTTTTTTTAGAAATTCCCAATAAAGGATCACAATTTTTTTTCAGGGAGGTGCTCATTAGCAACATATATTTTGGGGAAAAACATATTTAACAATTATGTCTAGCCTAGATAAGATTCTCAAGTCTAATATAAACTATAGTGTCAATTACAATACCCAAAACAAAACTGCTCACCTGCCCTTTCAACTGGAAAAGTGTGGTTCTATGTGGCCATTTAAAATGTTTTCCCAGATTTAATAGTTTCATGACTCAGTCTATTAAGTTGCAACTGGGACTCTCACATATATTTCATATTAGAAATTGCTTTTTTAATAAAACTGTTTTCCTTTTTGAACGTTTATTACAAAATAACTCTGATGTATATTAAAGATAAAATATTGCCTTATCTTTTAGTAACCTGAAAGTGTCAAGGCAAAAATAATCAAGGGGGAAAAACTGCTTTTATTTTGCTTTAAATATAAAACCTAAGCATCTATACAAATTGTAATCAAGATAAAAATTGTCTGGTTATAGTTCTGTCATTGAATCAAGTCACTTAGCCATTCTCAGTCCTTCCTCCATTTGTAAAAGAATTTTTGCTGTGTATGCCATGTGTACGGCACCAATTGTATACTGTAGGTCTTAAAGTTCCAGTAAGGGGATCAAATAAACACATTTACCCTATTTATTTAGCAAATAAATATGATATGCCCCTTACATATTGATGAATCAGAAAGGATGTAAGCACAATGCCAGCCCTCAGAGTGTCTCAGTGTTAGAGCTACTAATGTCAAGAGATCAGGAAATCTTCACAGGGTAGTGGAACCTCAACCTAGGGATAGTAAATAGATGAGATGAACTTCCTTATATGTGAGTAGATTTGAGAACAAGATGAAGGTGCACTCTTCTTTTAGAATGCTGTGCAAAAGGTATATCTGTGTACGTTTCTCTTGAAAGAGTAATTTCTTATCTTTAGCCTGAAGAGTGAAATGTCCATGACTCACTACATGTTAAGAACTGCTACCTTTAAGGAAGAGCAGGATTTAACCAGAGTATGGAGAGGGCAGGTTTGATGTCTTAGGCAGACCAGGCAGTATGAGCAAGGATACAAAGTTACAAAGAATAAGAAAAAGATGCCAGAAACCAGTGTATTTATGATAACATGAAACTCTATCATGTTATCAAAGAGAAACTATTAAAAAGTTTTAAAGCAAAATGAAAAGCATGTTCAGTTCAGCTTTAGAAAGATCGGTCTGACAGTTGCATGGAGGATGAATCGAAGAAAAACTAGATTAGAGACTGGTAGATCGAAAACCTGATATTGTATTCCAGGATAAAGATGAGAATGGCCGACACTGAGGCAGTGTGAGATATGGATTTCAAAATAACTTGAGATAAAAATGATAAAAAGTCAATATGATTGGATAAAAGAAATGTACTGAAATCTACAAAATTCTATATAAAAGTAAAACTTTCTTTTTTTTTTTTTTCCTAGACAAACTCTTACCTAGAGTGAACCTACACGATAATATGACAACCATGAGCAGGTTAGCATCAAAGAACATTGAATGCAACTTTGCCACAATAAGATGAATGCACCGAATACCACTGGGCAACACATCTCTGTAACAGGAACAGATAAACTACATTTTAACTTACTTGTTTCTTTTATGGAAGACTTGCATTCATACATGCCTACATGCTCAAATACATTCTTTAGAAAATAATTTCTCAATCCTTCATGTGCAAACACCTGGGTATCTTGATAAAATGCAGATTCTGATCCAGAACTTCTGGGATGGATCTGTAATTGTGTGTTTCCAATAAACTCCAAGGTGATGTCAATAATGCTGCCGATTTCTCCACTCTAGCTTTCGGTGCCTCCCACAGGTCCTCTGGGACTGCTTTTACCAGGTTCAATGTGTCCACTCTTCAGTGGTTACCCGATTTTTTGCTATTCATGTCTTGAAAGGATTGTCCTTGGGCTACTGTTTATGTCTTGCTACGCACCACCAACAACAGTTGTCCGCAACCGGTATCTGGGTGCAGTTTCTGTGTCAGTGTTCTTTAGCAGACTGGGAGCAGGCTGGACCTCACCTGAAACCACATCCTTACTCATTTGACTCCACTCTGTTCCTAAAAGATTTCTCCAGAGAGCACTGCCTTGTACTTCCATATGAAATCCTATCTTAGACTTGGTTTCCAGGAAACCTGTTTGAGATATTTGCAGGCCACACTTTGAGAAGCAAGGGTAGAGTGATCTAGAGTGTGCTAAAAAAGGGTATAGTGGACTTGGGTCCTGTATATTGGATTTTTTAAAATTTATTTTTAAAATTAACTTATTTTTTATTTTAAATATGTGAGGTACAGTTCAGGATTAGGTATACAAGTGGTCACAATACAGATAAAGTTTGGGTCTCCCTTGAGTCCCCACTTCACCTGGATTGAGATCAGGTACCCTTATTGATGTTAGGTGTCCCCACTCCCAGCAGTTTTCCTCTACTGCCAATCTCCTTCGCAATTTTTGTTTCCCGAATATTCCTAGAACAAATGCTAGAGGAACAAATGCTCTGTTAGTGTCCATAGCAAACAAACTGAAGTAAAATTATGCTAAAATTGTATTTGAGAGGTGGAATCTTAGGCAAGAAAGACAATAATGAGAGGAAAAGAGATGGAGAGGAAAGAAATACAAAGTGATGAGTTACTGAAATGGTCCACTTCACAAGAAAACTACTGGTTACTCAGTCACATGAGATATGTAGAAACATTGCACCTCAGAACACCCTGGAGGTGAGAAGAAGCAAAAGACACTTATCCATTCTGTTTTGTATTGCACAAATCCTTCTTCAAGGAGCAGTAAGTCTCCCACTTCCAAAATATATTACCTAGATGGACAGTGAACTGCTGAAGACTTCAGATACCATTACCAGAGTAGGGGAATTAATTTAAGTCCAGAAGTAATGGAAGAAGTCAGAGTATTTACAAACTCTGCTGGGTCAGGCCTGGGTACTGGAACTTTTTGGATCCCCACTACAGCAAACATAGTGGGCCCAAAGACAGTACCTAGGCTTAGGAGATGTGACAAATTGATTCTCATGAATGGCTAGATATGGCTTGGGTGGCAGTAGCAGTTAAAGCAAAGGAGCCATTTAGTCTATCCATACCTTCATAGCACAACACAAGAAGACAAAGGGAGAAGAAAGTCCCATCCTTCAATGTGGTAGCCAGCTACAATCTCCTAAAAAAGACATTAACTGTAATTACAAATGAAAAACTACCCTCACTTCTGAATCTGCTTTTGTTGTTGTTATCTTTCAGTTTCAATGGATTTCCCGCTTTCTCTCTTTTCCCTTCCTTTTTCCTCCCTTCCTTTTGTGTTCTCTCTTTTATTCCTCTTCTCCTTCTCTTTTGGGTCCCTCCCTCCTCCTTTTTTTTTTTTTGTTGTTGTTCTTTCTCCTTTCCTTTTCTGATTTTCTTTCTTTTCCTTCCTTCCTTCCTTCCTTCCTTCCTTCCTTCTTTCCTTCCTTCCTTCCTTCCATTCTTTCTTCCTTTCTTCCTTCATATTCCTAATGGAAAACTGAGGAAATCATTTCAAGAATTATTAGTCAACTAGCTGAACAATATAGACATAATCTCTGGTTTATCAAAAACATGTCATATTGGAGACCGTCATACTAAGTAGACTGTAACAGAAACAAAAAACCTAATACAGCATGTTTTCACTCATAAGTGGACCCTGATCACTGGTCAAGTGAACACAAATGTGGGAAAAACAGAAGCTGGATACTGATAAAGTAGTGAGGGAGGGAGGAGGGATAAGTGACACACAATCACACATACACTGGTATTAGGTCCACTCTCAGGGGGAGAAAGGGCCAACTAGAAGCCCAAACCATACCTGTGTACAGTGTTTTCATGCAGTCAATCCTCACATGTACCCAACAGCTCTTAAACAAAATATTAATGTATATATATATTATCTAGATTAATTTTTTTCTATAACCTAATTTTATTGTTTATTTTAAAATTCACTTCATTGGAGATATTTCACATAATTTCTCTATCCTGTGACTTGATATTTTTGCTCAAATTTAACTATTTGTAAAACACAATTTTATTTTAATCACAAAGAATGAAGCAAAATAAATATGTAGTTATACAAGGAAAAGGAGTGGACAAATCTATGAAAAAGATTGTATGCATGCTTTTGTGAGCATTTGCCTTTGTGTTCATGGGGTGGTATTTTAATTCTTTTTTTTAATTTCCATAGTATAGGAAAATAAAATAATAATAATGGAATCAGAAGTGAACTAGAGGGTATTCAGAAACTGATTAATTTGAGCCTTACAAGAAAAAGAAACATAAATCTTTTATAATAATAAGTGTTTTGAATTAATGGGAGTAAGAAATATGGGACAAACAAACCAGGGATCAGAATTGGACTTGAATAATCAATAAATACAGAGCAGAATTCTCACTCTTTATTAGCAATAGAATTTTTAGACTATGAAAGACATTTAAATAACTTCACAAAAGAGGTCAAATTTCATATACTTATTTATGATATATCTATCCATTGTCTTAGAGACATACAGAACTTAAGCACATAATACTGTGATTAAGTATTTAGCCTTGTTTAGCTTTTCGTCTATCCATATGTTCTCTGCCTTTTAAAATGTTTAGGCAGATTTCTGTTTCAATAATAGTGTCACCATCAACTTTTGAACATTCTGTGTCTTTTACAGTAACAAATAAATAAACATGTAACATCCTTTAGTCTAGTGTGTTGGGGATATGTTCAAAGTGTGCCACTGTGAAAGTCCTCCAAAAACTGGAAATAAGTAAGGTGGCATCTGAATTTATCAAGCAGTACAGGCAACATAAATAGATTTATGCTTATTGGTCTTCATAATTATTTATAATGTACTTCTCACTCTCAAATGTGTCCTAGTGTGGATTATAAATAACTCAAAACTGAGAGTAAGATGACTGCCATTGGGGTATTAAAATACAAAATTAGCAAATAGTTTCAAATTACAGGAGAAAAGGCATATCTTTAAACCAAAAAGAAATAGTTAGAAGATAAGCATTTGAATTGGAAGGTAAAACATAAAAACGTACCTGTTTGTAGGTAACATGGTCTTATATAGAAAACCATACATACTATAAAAAAGTTGATCAAACTAATAAAAATAAAGTTGTAGAATACAGAATCAACATGCAAAAACCAGTTCTGTTTCTATACACTAACAACAAACTTTATGAAATAAGAAAACAGTCTCATTTATAATAGCAAAAGGAGTACAATTCTTAGGCATAAACTTAGCTAAGGAGATACAAGGCTTTTATACTGAAAATTACAAATCAACAGGAGATTCGATCTCATGTTAATTATTCTCACCACAATAAAATAAAATAAGTAATTAGAAGGTAGTAACATATCTAAAAAATTGCTATTTCAATTAGAAAAGGGTTAGTGAATAATAGAAGCCTATAAAAATAAATGTCACAGATTCTGTTTATGCACATATGGCTCTGTGTAGCAGTGACCTGAATCAGGACATTTCTAAACCATTTTAGTCACTGCAGAAGTCTCATCTTAGTATGAAGATGGATGTATATGGCAATCACAACACAATAATGTTAATGATTTAGAGTCTACAGTTTTCTTCCTTTGCTCTAATATTGAGCTATCAAGCAGTCTTCTGATTCATTTGATCTCTTATGTGCACACACGTTTTTTTATTCGACTTCATTTAACACCACCTACCATGTGTCAAGAATTGTGATGGACATTGGGGATATTAAGGTGAATCCTGTCCTTAGAAAGTTCACAGCCAAGATGGAAGAGAGAATAAGAGACCAAGAAAATGAGAGAGAGAGACAGACATAGAGAGAGAGATAAAGAGAGAAAAATGCGATAATTACAGATTACAGTTCAGCATGATAAATGTGATGATAGTCATATGTCATATGCACAAGATATTATGAGAATATCTCATCTAATCATTGGAATTCAGAATAAGAAGTGTAAAATGTCGAGGAAGCCTTCTTGGATGAGGAGATGACATTTAAGTGGAACTAACAATAGAATGACCGAATAGGAGTTGGTCAGAAGGAATAAGAGAATGTGCATTACTAGCAAAAAAAAAAAGACACAGAAAGCCATTAAGGTGCTTGCAATTTATATTTGAAAATGTAATAGCAAGGATTTGGGGGATTTTTATGTTTTAGATTTTTTTCCTTATCTGATTTACATAGTCCAATAAGGTGGCAGCTATATTTCTCATGAGAAACATGTTGCATTTTTAGTTTATACATGCTCTCATGAGGACATGGCTAATGAAATTACATTCTTGATTCATGTTTTATTAATTTAAGAATTTCTTATTTTATTCTTTAAATGTGAAAAAGTTAAATATGCATATAATATTGATATTTTGAAAATATATCACTTTTTTACATATAAATGATGTCCCCTGGCAGCCATTCATTCTATCACCATGGATCTTCAAAATGAAAGTCCCAACAACGAGCCAGAAAGAAGCAGTACTAAATATAGGCAAAGACTTTGACTGATAGGAAGGATAAATAGAAGAAAAAAAAAATCTAGGTCTATGTGGAAGAGAGAGAACAAAAGCAAAACAATAAGAGAGAAGTGAACTACCAGATATGTGCATCCTTACTTTCCCATCTGGAATACATTTCTAGTGATTGGCCTGGTGTTAGAGAAAGAGGAACAAGGAATCCTTAATACCTGTCAACCCTTTTCAATATCTTGGGAGAGATGAAGAGAGTTTTTCTTCATCGATATGCAGCTGTCACATCAAAACACAAATGGCAATATACCACAGCTTGAGAGACAACTTACAAATTTGTTGGCTCCCTTGAGGTGTGGAAGAGATTCCGAATTTCCCAGAATCTCTTATGATTATAAGAATTTCTTAAGGTTATAAGAAGATAACTGATAGAACCAGGACTAGCTCTAGTAGGGACAAAATGTTTCTTAAACCAGACTCAGCATTAACATCAAGTTATAGCAAGACATCAGGAATTTCGACTTCACCTCCAAAAGTTGAAGTAAGACCCTGTGATCAAAAAAGGACCACTGGGTCTTACCATACCAGGAGACAAGCATGTATCTACCAACTCCAGATTTTCAATGGATACCTTCTTAAGGAACAGACCAGAAGAGCCTCCTTTTCCAGAGATCAGAATGGATACAGAGGGCAGTAGGCAGACAGAAGTCCCATTCACTGCAACAGTATACTTTCTTCCCTGATATCTCACTGCCATTTTGGGAAGAGGATATAAAGGAAAAAAATAAACAAAACACCAAGCATATATACAGTAGAGATCAAAGGGCCTTAAGGAGAGTATTTGCATCTGAGGGTCCAAGATAAATTGACAGTACAAGTCTGCCCAACCACTTTTTCTCGCTAGGCAGACAAATAGATTACTTGAGTTGGTGTTCTTAAGCTCCTTTCATAACATGAAGTATGGATGAAACCCAGAAGTTCTTCCATGTGTGCTGGTGAGAGGTTGCAGCAAAGTTGTAGATGAGGGCAAGGCAAGTAGCAGAAAGACTGTTGTAAAATTATAGTCATTTATCTATTTCTATACTAATATATATATATACACACACACATATATATATCACAACAATTCATTATTTTTTTATGACTCTAAGTTCACCATCTCCACAGTTCTGCTGGATTTACCTGTGATTACTCATGAACCTGCAGTCATCTGATGGGTGCACTGGGGCTAGGGTTCAAGACATAGCCACAAGCCTAACAATATGTAGTGAGTACCTGAATTTTTTTTCACAACATTTCTCATAAACTTGTCTTCTTCAAATCATGCTTATCTCAGGATTCCAAGAAAGCAAGAGTTATGGTTGCAACAGCACTTTTATTATATCTCATTGCTCAAAGCAAGTTATGAGATTAGCCAAGATTGACGAAGATGGTTAAATATACTTCCTCTTGACTGAAGGCACAAAATGATCATATAGCCAAAGCATGAAGGCACAAGAAGATGTGATTATTTGGAGGCCTTTATTATAGCCCTTTCCCCATGAGAGACATGATGACTGCACTACAAAAACTGTGGAGAGAATTGGAAACATAACTGAGACTATGAAGGTTAAGGCCTAATGGAACGAAAAATATGGAAAAGAGCTTCACTCCCAATGTCAGCAATAGTTGCTAGCAGAAAATCAATGATCCAAAGCATGTAAGACACTCCCCAGAAATCAGAGTGCACAGGAAGAGATTTGAGCAGATTCAAAAAACCAAAACTCCCATTCACCTTCCCCTCCAGATCATGCGATTCCTGGCGAGGAAAAAAGGAGCCACAGAGAAAATCTTAGTCAGATTGCTGACAGACTTATCTTTTGGAGGATGGACCATTGTAGTACTGGCTTCCCCCACTTGGTAAGTGTTCTAGAAAGCCATTGGCATCAGTGTAACAGGTAGCATTGTTGTAAGAGACTATGTTCAACTTCAATGATTTTGTTTGTTTGTTTGTTTCAACACTTTGTTCATTTCATGATGGGTAGATTTACGAGCACACCTGCCCACACCATGTTGAGTATTCAGCAGTTTTTCACCAAAAACGACATGATCCCTATGTCCCACCCTCCCTACTTACCCAATCTCACCTGGAGTGATTATTGTTTTGTTTCCCAAGATTCCTCAAAGAGAAACGTCTGCTGATGCGGAAGAAACGTCTGCTGATGCGGAAAAAAAGGGCAGAAGTGCTAAAAGGCATCAAAATTGATGAGTTTAAAAACTGTTTTGAGCAGTGAAAAAAAGTGACGCCACAGGTGTATTACATCAGACAGAGAGTATTTTGAAGGTGACTGAAGTTGAAACA
The DNA here is from genome assembly GCA_027257055.1 of Cephalopachus bancanus. Taxonomy (NCBI): domain Eukaryota; kingdom Metazoa; phylum Chordata; class Mammalia; order Primates; family Tarsiidae; genus Cephalopachus; species Cephalopachus bancanus. Next base: position 13,008,472 of record JAPVLO010000005.1, on the reverse strand, counting down.
TGTAAGAAAAAATACACAAATTTTTATAAATAAATTTCAGGGTTTTTTTTTAATCTCCCTCGTATACTTCTAAAAATGCTCAAACTGGAAAAGACTGAGATATAATTAATGAGCAATTTTAAGAATCTACCCATTCATTTCAAAAACTTTTCATACGTAACTGCTAGCAGGATAAAAACAAGGAAATAAAGCAGTTGTATTTGATTTTCAAATAGAGAAAATAATGTATTAAAATTTTTATATGTGTATATAAGGATAAATGAAGAATTTTCTTATTATTTGTCTATTTTTCTGTTTTCCTATATGGAGAGCAAAGAACATGAAAGAGATATAATAAACGGACCAGAGACAGGGTATATGGAGGCATAACTAATAATGATTAATTGGAGCATTATTAAGATTTTAATAATATTATTGAAGAGTATTCAATATTTATGAGAACAAGTAAGAAAAAACTGGGACTAAATTGATAATGGAATAGAAAAGAGTAATGTTAAAGCATGTGTAATTCATTCTGAATTTACAGTGTTCCACTAATGCCTACTGAATTGAATTAAAACATGATTTATCTAAATAAATTTGCCTGTATAGATACAGTCTATGTTGATTTTGACTTATTACCAAAGGAAATTTTAAAAATAATTTCAATAACTCTTTAATATAATTTTAACTAGTTTTTACATTACTTGTGAATGTGCGTTAATATGATAAACTGTTTAGAATGCTGGTATGAAATGAGCTGACTCTCTCCAAAAATTAAGTGATCCATGTTAATTTAAAAACACAAATTTTTCATAATGAAAGCTTTCGACAGCAGATAGTTTAATGGTAGAAATATTCACTATACATAATTTTTATTAATAACCATAATGGTGTTACATTTTATCCAATATAGTATATTTTAAGTAAATTGATATAAAATATTCCTATTCAAAAATTGAAGCAAATAAATTTTTGTTTTTGTATGCAATACAAGCGAAAACACTCCCCAAAAATGAAGTTTATGTTGTAATAGTGAAATTTTCTTCTAGTAATTACACTGCTTCGAAGTACAACACCTGTTTGTTGGCTTTGAATTATGTAATTAATTTTTTGCGGTGAACGAACTTCAGGGAAGATTAAGATTTCTGGCCTTAGAACCTCATCGTGGGCACAGAATTTGATATGATTTAAAACTAGAATAGTGAGTCAGAGAATGAATTGTCTTTATAAGTCCATGTACCCCTACAATTCTGAAACACAATTTTCTTCATGTTTGCCTAGGGACTTTTATCACTATCTTTAACCACAGAATCAAAGGTATTTGTGATCCATAAAGTTGAGAGCACTTTTTATGTGAAGCAACTGGGAAGGGCAGAGAGTTTGAGGAAAGATGAAAGGGGTTGTTGGCTAATGTTTGCTCATCTCCTGCCTCTGCCCTTCAGGCTCTTTTCTCATTTTCTTTGTCATACTGTTTTATTCCTTTAGTTAAGGGTAAACTGCCAAAAATCTCAGTCCTGTTTCCTAAGGTATCTCTGTTAAGCCATACACGGGTTTAGGATCCATAAGAGATTCCACTTATAGATTCATTTTAAGTAAAAGACTTTCTGTCATATACAATTCATTATTAAAAAGGCATATGAAAAAAGCCTGCTACTATGAATATTGCTATTATCTATACTGATATATGTGAGGAGCTCAAACTATCTAAATACATATTAAATTTCAAAACATTTAATTTCTCAATGTTTAGTACCTGCCTGTGCTAAAAGTGTTACAACTGAAAATATTTCTTGAAATTTTTCTGGATCAAAAAAAATAAATAAGTAAAATTAAGTAAGCAACTGGGCTCGGTGGCTCAGCCTGTAATCCAGCGCCTTTGGGAGGCTGAGGTGAGTAGATTGCCTGAGCCCGCGGGTTCAAGACCCGCCTGGGCAGCGAGACCTCATCTCTACCATAAATCTAAAAATCAGCCGGGCGCGGTAGCGCATGCCTGTAATTCCGGCTACTCTTGGAAGGCCGAGGCGGAAGGATGGCCGGAGCCCAGCAGGTCGAGGCTGCGGTGACCGGGAGCGGTCACTGCACTCCAGTCTGGGTGACAGACTGAGACTCCAACTCAAAAAAAACCAAACAAACAAAAAATTAAGTAAGCATACAGAAGATGGAATTAGATTTGAAAGGGAATAGTCATAACAGCAAAAAGTATTAATAACAAGAAAAGGAAATATCTTTCTAACTGATCAATTGTACACATGTATGAAAATATATTCTACAAAATACCATATGAAATTCCACTTCCATTACTTTCATGGATACTTTATTGTAAAGTGTATATTACATTTTGAACTCAGAAGAAAATATTTTTTATACTTGATGTTGACTCAAAAAGTCGTCATGGTCACAAGACAAAATGGATAGCAAGGAAGAACAATTTTGAAATTCATAATGATTTATACTTTCCCAAAGTCATTTGTTAAACAAAAGTTTTTTTGTTTTTTTTGTTTGTTTGTTTGTTTGTTTGTTTTTGAGTTGGAGTCTCACTCTGTCGCCCAGACTAGTGCAGTGGCCGCTCCCGGCCACCGCAGCCTCGACCTGCTGGGCTCCGGGGATCCTTCCGCCTCGGCCTTCCGAGTAGCCGGAATTACAGGCATGCGCTACCACGCCCGGTTGATTTTTTTTTTTTTGATTTATTGTAGAGATGAGGTCTCGCTGCCCAGGCGGGTCTCGAACCCGCGCGCTCAGGCAATCCACTCACCTCAGCCTCCCAAAGGCGCGGGATTACAGGCTGAGTCACCAAGCCCGGCACAAAAGTTTTTTATTTGTTCCAGATTGCTCGGTAATTGAAAGTTTTTGCATTTCACACCAAATAAGTCAGGTTTATAGTCATAGTAACACTTCAGAGAAAGGAATGCATCTTAACTAAAGAAAGAATTAACCTGGGAAACAGAAATTTATTCAAAAGCACAGTTTGTAATTTTTTTTCCTCATAGGGGTGTGTTTTTCTTTTTAAAAAAAATCTGCAATGTCTTCCTAAACACACAAACACTCCTCTAACTCACTCTCTCCTACGCTGTGTTACTTGCACTCACACTTACACACACATTTATATACACACACAGAGACATAATCTACTGATCAACTGATTTCCCCAGAACTGATACGTGAAAATAATTTTCTTCTTTTCCTTTGTGAAGTTTGATATTTTTAGTCTGACATTAAACCATGCATTCAGTATATATCTCCATTTCTTTTTTTAATTACCAAAAGAATCTATATAAAGTCCTCTCAGGATTAGATCATCACAGTTTTAACTGAATAGCCACTCTTGATTGACTGTAATTCTTTTACTTACATAATGATAAACCAGAATATTTATGTTGAAGTCAGATTTCCAAACACTGAGCCTTCCATAACTAAGATGATTTTACTTATTTTTGAATGTCATTCTTTTGTGACCAGATCCCATCAAAAATTTTAATTTAGTATTCACGAGGTGAGAATATCTTGTCAATAAATTTTCTTTTTACTTATGTTAGGTGAACTTACAGTTAATATAATTGATATTTACTAGAAAATACACATTTTTGGCAAAAAAAAATCTCTTGGTATTTTCTGTTTTGTTAAGAAAAATTATTTAATTAATTGCATTAGGGTCTATATTATAATATTTTCTTTAAATGTTTAGACCTCTGGGCATTTTGCTTCTAGATGACAATTCCAAAGCAAATACTTGGTATAAAAGCCAAGCTAACTGTATGGGAACAATTGGAAGTTGGACATCAATTGCAAATTATGCCTTGCAGGTTATAAATAATGCTAATTTGCGGGGTTTAATTTACCATTCTTGATTTTTTTCTCAATCAAGTAGCTTGAATCTATCATTTAAATAATATATTTTGTTACCATATAAAGAAACCAGCAATTCTTACTATAACAATAATCATAACTTGTATCCTGTACATTAATTATAATCACTGCAAGTACTTTATAAATATCTCATGTTTTAATTGTTATGGAAACAATTAAATGCTTTATTTATTATTAAATAGGTGAAGATAATTAAGCATGAGATTGTTAATTATTCAATTAAAGTCAGACAGCAGTGAAGCCAGCATTAGGCCCAGGCTGCCGACTACCACAACCTCTACTCTTAATCATTAGGCCTGTTGAAAAATTAACTCAGTCCTTCTCACAAACACATATCTGAATGTTCTGCTATTTGGAACAAAATATGAGGAAGGAGACCTGCCAAAAAAAGGAAATATTGTTTGGAGGGTGGGTCCCTTATAGGACACTTGAAATTTTTTTTTTTTTTTGAGTTGGAGTCTCACTCTGTCGCCCAGACTGGGGTGCAGTGGCCGCTCCCGGCCACCACAGCCTCGACCCACTGGGCTCCGGCAATCCTTCCGCCTCAGCCTTCCTAGTAGCTGGAACTACAGGCACGTGCTACCCACGCCCGGCTGATTTTTTGATTTGTTGTAGAGATGAGGTCTCGCTGCCCAGGCGGGTCTCGAACCTGCGGGCTCAGGCAATCAGCTCACCTCAGCCTCCCAAAGGCGTGGGATTACAGGCTGAGCCACCGAGCCCGACTAGTACACTTGAAATTTGTTCCGCTGAATCAGATGGTCAACCAGAGTTTTTATCTGGATGTTTTGAGAAGGTGCTTCATGATTTGCAGAAGAAATATTGTGGCAAACAGGCGACTGGTTCTACCATGACAATGTACCTGTGTACACCATACTGAGTGTTCAGCAGTTTTTAACCAAAAATGGCAGGACCCTCATGCTCCATCCTCTTTATTCATCAGATCTCACCCTAGGGAGCTTTTTTTGTTTGTTTGTTTCCCTGGATGATAAAAGTCCTCAAAGGGAGGCATTTTGCCAATTTGGAAGAGGTGAAACAAAAAATAGCAGAAGCACTAAAAGGCATCAAAACTAACAAGTTCAAAAACTGCTTTGAACAATGGAAAAAATGTTTCAATAGGAGTATTGCATTAAATGGAGAGTACTTTGAAGGTGACAAGTTTAAACATGTCAGAGTAAACACAGTTTTTCATAAATAAATTTTTTGGGGGACTGGTAGCTACATATATGCAGGTTAAAAAAACAGAAAAGACTAGAATAAAATTTACTAAAATATATGTTAAAATGTTAATAATATTTGCTGATAAGATACATAATTTTGATTATTTTTCTTAATTTTTGTGTTAATAAAAATGTAACTCAAAAGATCCTATATACAAATCATCTGAGGTGTATTTTAAACATGCTGATCACCAACATTCATGTAGTATTAATTAATCCAAAATTCTGATATTATAAATCAGAAATTTGCAATTTGATAAATTTTCTAAGGACCTTTCACACAGTAATATGTCTGAGAAAGCTACTCTCTTTATAAAAAAAGTCTGTGTTCCTTATATTTTATACAGGCTAAATTTATTTCCATCTGAGCATACAACACAAAAAAAATCCTTTGGTGACATCTGCATATAGCAGAACGTTATTTTACTTCACTGAACAGTTATTTCTCCACTAAATCTCTCTAAATTAAATGAGTGAATAAATAATGTTTTAAAATTGTATACTCTTTCAACTTTACCTTTATCTATTTTTTTAACAATTGAATTCTAATTTTTTTATTTCAACTCTTGTTTTGTATACCTGATCTCTTAACTCTGACCCTTTGAGATGAATATGGATATGTGAACAGTAAATGAATGCTGCCTGAGCTCATTTTCAATTCATCAAAATATAGCTTCTTTTTTTTCTCTTACTATCTATAAGAGTTTTCTTTCTACTGCGGTTTTAAGCAATTTTAACATAATGCACCTTGATATAGTTCTCTTGGTGTTCCTTGCTCTTGCAGTTTTTGAAGATGCTTATATTTTTTGTCAACAGGTTACACTAAATTTGAATAATTTTCAGCCCTTCATTCATTTCTTCAAATAAGTTTTGTCCTCTCTCTTCAGGGACACCTGTTAAAATTGTCTCACAGTTCATTGTTTAGTTTTGTAAGTGTTTTTTCTCTCTGTATTTTATTTTGGAAGTTTTATGTTGGTATGTTTTAATTTCACTAATTTTTCCTCCTGAAATATCTAATCTACCATTAACTTTATCCATTGCCTTTATTTTTTTCTTAGACGTTGTCATTTTCTTTTTCATTTTTTCATTTTTTTTATTATAAAGATGTGGAGTACTATTCAGGGTTAGGTATACAAACATTGATTATGCAGGTAACCTTGTTCCCTTGTTGATGAGATATGCCCCTCCCTCCCCTAGAAGTTTCCCTCAACTGCCGATCCCACCCCACCTCCCCTGACAGTTTCCTATTACAAGTTCTTCTTGGAGTTAATTTATACTTTTTTATTTCACTGCCAAATTCTTCATAATAGTATTATAATTGTTCAAGGTCCGCTTCTGAGTGAGAACATATGGTACTCTGTTCTTTGTTTCTGTGATAGATCACTGATGTCATTTTCATCTCTAGAAGGCTGTGTATCATGTTTCTATTTAAGATCTTCACCATTTCCTCTAGCTTCTTGAACATAATGTATATAGTCTATAAAAAAAACTTTTAATGCTCTTTAAACTATTTTAAACATCTATGTCATTTTTTGAGTCAGTTTTAATTTTAATTTTTATTTCATTTTTATTTTAGATTCAGGGGTACACATCATATTTGTTACATGGACATATTGTGTAATGGTGGGGACTGGGTCTCAGGTAGCCCATTCTCCAGATAGTGAACATTGCATCCCATGGGTAGTTTATGAACCCTAATCCCTTTCTCATCCCTCCTTATTGGTGTCCCCAGTGTTTATTATTTCCAACTTTGTGACCATTTAGTTCCCACATATGAGTGACAACATGTGATGTTTCGTTCTCTGTTTCTGAGGCAGTTCACCTAGAATGATGATCTCCAGCTCCATTCATGTTGCTGTAAAAGACAGAATTTCATTCTTTGTTATGCCTGCATAGTATTCTATGGTGTATATATATTTTCTCATCCACTGATTGGTTGATGTATATGTAAGTTGATTCCACATCTTTGCAATTGTGAATTGTGCTGCGATGAACATGTGGGTGAAAATGTCTTTGCTATGTATCAACCTCTTTTCCTTAGGGTAGATACCTAGAAGTGGGATTGCTGGATCAAATGGTAGATCTATGTTTAGTTCTTTGAGTAATTTCCATACTGCTTTCCATGCAGGTTGTACTAATTTACACTCCCAACAACAGTGTTTAAGTTTTCCCTTTTCTCTTCATCTGCACCAACATCTATTCTTTTTATTGATTTTTCAGTAATGGTCATTCTGACTAGTGTAAGGTGGTATCTCATTGTGGTTTTAATTTGCATTTCCCTGATCATGAGTGATGATTTATTTATCTTTTCAGAAAACCAGCTTTTTGTATCATTGATTCTTCATATATTTTAAAATTTCAATTTCATTTAGTTCTGCTCTGATCTTTGTTAATGCTTTCTTCTGCAAACTGTGGGTTTGGTTTGTTCCCGTTTTTCTAGTTTCAAGAAGTGTGATGTTAAGTAGTAAATATGTGATATTTCAGTCTTAGTAATGTGGACTTTAAGTGCTATGAACTTTCCTCTGTGCACAGCTTTGGCTGTGGCCCAGAGGTTTCGATAACATTCTTCATTGATGTCATTCATTTCAAGGAATTTTTTAATTTTCATCTTGATTTTGTTTACTGACCCAAGGATCATTTAGGAGCAAGTTGTTTAACTTCTGTATCTTTTTTTGGTTTTACAAGTTCTTCTTGGAGTTAATTTATAGTTTTATTCCACTGTGATCTGAGAAAGTGCATGATATGATTTCCATTTTTTTCATTTATTAAGACTTGATATGTGGCCTGCCATATGGTCTATCTTGGAGAATGTTTCATGAGCTGATGAAGAAAATGTGTATTCTGTAGTTTTGGGATGTCTGTCTGTTTGTTCCATTTCCTCTAGAGTCCTGTTTAACTCCAATGTTTCTTTGTTGACTTTTTGCCTTTAGGATCTACCTATTGCTGTCAATGGAGTATTGAAGTTTCCCACTATTATTGTATTGCTTTCTTTCTTTTTTTATTTTCGGTCTAGTAGATTGTTTTATAAAATTGGGGGCTCTAGTGTTAGGCATATATATATATTTTAAATTGTTATGTCTATTCATAGTCATTGTGAGTGTGATAGTGCAACTCTTAATTTCTGGTGTATGTTGTATAATTATAACTTGATCAGCTAATGAATTCATAATAAATTTATTCCAAAGAATGAATTCTTTTCTACTAATTCTGATGCTATGCTTTTTGTATACAGCAATGCCATGTTAGAAACAAAGACCACTAAAGATATATTCCATTAACTCAAGTATAATACTCAGAATATTAGCTCAGAATATTAGCTCAGTATTATAACATAATGATGACTACAATTTTAAACTTGAAACATTGTTCATGAATTCATTTTATTTTTTGTGTTGTTTTGCAGATTATTAAGCAGTGACTTATTTTCAGAAAGTCAGCAATAGTTGTATATACATTAGTTCCCCCTGGATGTCTAAAACTATGGATGTCTTAAACTATGGGCAATACTGACTATATATATATAGTCTTTCTATATATTTTTTTCTTATATACCTACCTATGATGAAATTTAGCTTATATATTAGGCACAGTAGATTAACAAAACAAAGCAATAACAAAATGGAACGATTATAACTATATGCCAGCATTGCTACACTTGCACTTTGAGGTCACGGTTAAGTAAAATTAAAGTTACTTGAACACAGGCACTATAATATCAGGACATTTCATCTGATAATCCAGATGGTTAACTAAGTGACTAACAGGTGGGTGAGTAGCATATACAGTTTATACTCTTTGGACAAATGGATGATTCATGTCCCAGGCAGGTTGAGGAAGGACAGCAAGATTTTATCATGCTGCTCAGATCAACCACAGTTCAAAACTTATGAATGATCATTTCTGGAAGTTTTAGTTTGATATTTTTGGACAGCAGTTGATCATAAGTAGCTGAAACCACATATAACGAAACTGTAGATGTGATAGGACAACTGTACCTTGGCAAATGGGTAAAAAATCAACTATGGATCCGATCCACTTCAGGACTCTACTCGGTTTAATTGATTCATCTGTTCTCAAGATAAATTTCTTAATTGCTATAGTCTAATATTACATCTTAAAATGAAGTGATATATGTCCTCCAATTTTATCATAAAATTCTTTGTAACATTCCTGTGTTAACTTCATTCTATGAAAATTGCAAGAATATTCTTACTCTCACTCAACTGTGTTATCATTAATTTGTATTCTCTTTGTTTTTCATGAATTTTGCTAGAATTAATTAATATTTTTAATTTTTCAAAGAACAAAGTCTTGTCTTAACTTTTTGAATGTTTGTTTTCCATGTTACTGAGTTCAGTATCAGTTTCATTACTTTTAATTTTTTTGTTTATATTCTGCTTTTTTTCAAGCTGTTTAAAGTGAAAACTTAGATCACCTATTTAAATTTTTTGATTTCTAATATAAGCAATTAAGTCAGTATAAAGTATGTTATAGTTTTTTGTAGTTTATTATTTGTCTATGAGTTAATCATAAGTGTGTTATTAATTTTAATTATTGCAGATCTTTTATATATTTCATTATAATTAATTTCTAATTAATTTTCTTGATTTTTAACTTAATACCTTGCAATCAAAGGTTATAAAACTTTTAATTGTATATATATTTTATTAGAACTCAGCAAATATTCTAGTTTGGTAAATAATCCATATGCACATTGTGATTTCAACTGTTGAATGCACTGTTTACTAACAATTAGACAATATGTATTAATACTGTTGCTCAAATTGTCTGTTTTCTTACTGACTTTACTATTTGATGTAACAATAGTGACTAATTGACATTAAATTATATCAACTACCAAAAAAGTTCATTAAAACAAAGACTTTAACTATGATTATCTATGATAGTGTTAATTATTATTTTGATATATGATTGTAGATTTTGATTTGTCTATTTCTTCACTAATTCCAAAAAATGTTTGAACTGTTACTGATTGCATATTCATTCGATATTATTACATCTTTTTAATTAATCCTTTTTTTATGCAACATCCCTCTTTTCTCTAATAACATTTCCAGTTTTAAATTATATTATCTATGATAAAAATGTAGACTTATCAGCAATTTAAACATATATAGTTTATAGTGTGTATATACTATGTATACTTGTATATGAACTGTACATTTAATTTTCATTTTTAACTTTCAACCTGCATTTAAATATATCAAAGGTCACATGTAAAAAGTATGCCTTTGTGATTTACTTTTATACACCTTGATAAGCTTTGTATTTTAAATGGGAGTATTGGAAAACTTGACTATATTGATGTTATTATATATTCATCTCTTGAAAATTCCTAAACTATAGTAGTCATGTGGAATTTTAAGTCACAGCTGTATTACAAGAATCTACTAAATAACCAGGAAAGAGAAGCATATCTCCTCCAAATAAATCAAAATAGAAATTTTTGACCAATTAATCTCTTTGTATTGATATTTAACAATAACTTTTTTCAGAAGCAATACACTTTGTTATTAATGTCACATCATAATTATTATTTAGATAATCATTGTTTCACAGAATTATTTTGAAAGCTAGGTTTCTTTTTTCATTGGTCTTATTTTATACATAGTATTTTTGAGATACTGTACCTTACATTTTTCTTTTAAAATCAATAAGATAAGAATGAAAGGTAAAAACACTACCACTCCTTTGCTTCCCACAAAAATATCTGCGTCATGGTAATGGATAAGTAACATATCACTTTTAGTTCACCTAATTTTATAAGTTACAGATGAGAAAAATGAGGTTTAATTAACTTACTCAAATGTATACACTAATATGTTGAATTCAAGTTCATGATTATTACATTTGAAGCTCATTTTCATACAGTATTACATTACCTCTCAAAAAATAGCAAAGACAGGATTGTACAGATTAAAATGCATTGTATGTCAAACTACAGTCCTCAGACTTCCTAAACTGAAATAATTTGGAGTACTAGTTTAAATCATAAGGCATTTCAATTTATTTAAACAATATTTATTGTCAAGTTTAAGAACTAAAATTATTATTGACAAAAGTTATATTTAATTGCTAACTTATTGGAGCTCAACTAAAGCCAATTTTCTATGTGTTGTATAATCACATAACAGAGGGTTTTTCTTGCCAAATACAACTTTTGACTTCATAGGGAATAATTTTCAGTTATTGTATTCTTTAAAAATCTAGACTTCACCAAATAAATTTTTTTGGCTTTATAAAAAAAAGATCATTTTTAGTTATTGTAATTTTTAGAAATGTAGATTTCAAAACTATGTCTGTAGCTATCATGCAAACTGTAGTGTTTACATATGTTCATTAAATATGGCTAATGATTTATCCATACATATGTGCAGATAAGTGAATCACTGCCCAAACCATTTCCAAACCACTGACATTCATATATTTATACTGATTTTATTCTCATTTCTCTACTTACTCAGAAGTATTGAATTTTGGCAATTCATTGCAATAGATTTCTAGAGATAGAAACTTATTACTACTATTTTTACAGTTTTACGTTCAAAGTCTCATTTTTTCTTGTTAATAATTTCTTATAGATTCATTTACTTTTGAAATGCATAATCATATTCCTTACCAATTACTGACTGACCAGACCAATGTTAATTATACCTATACATAGATATGTGGTTTATGGAGAATTTTGACAATCTTGGTAAAACTCAAAGTATCACTTACATTATTGTGCCTGATCTGGTCTATACAAATGGGAGTGGCAAAGATGAAGAGGGCTAAGAGAGGTTCTCCACAGATGAAGTTTAATTTACTGCCTATACTTATTTTAGGTTATTTGTTATATGATGTAAAATTACTCAACAAGTGAAGTGAACTAAAAGTAATGACTACTTTATACTTCGACCAATCCATTCAAAATGCCTGGGAAGTTGTACATATATAAGCATAACAAAAGTTATTGAAAAGGCTAAGAACTTGAAACTTATAAAAGAAGATTACTTGTAAAAAACATGTAAGAAAGGGGAGGAAAAAAATGTTTCTTTTTAAAGAAAAAAGAAAGCACAGGAAGAAATGTCAATCTGAGCCATAGCAGAAGAAAATGCATTGCCCAATGTAAGGTGTAGTCTGTGTTCCTCCAACATCTTCCCAGGACATGCTGTGCTGGTCCACTAGAAAGAGAACTTATTTTCTTTTTAGGCAGGCAGAGTGGAGATCACTGGTGCAATTTCAGGAAAGAGAAGACTTGATGCTTCAAACTGCTAGGAACCTTGGTATTCACTAAGTGTAATCTGAATCTCTATCACCCACAAAATTTGTGTCACTTTTGAAAATGATAATAATTGGCCTCCATGTAGGTTTTCTCAGAGGGTAGAGAATATCTGACAAATGCATATGCATTTATAGTACGTTTCAGTTACATGTATAATGTTTAATTCAGGTTAAAACATAAATATATTGTGATTTATTTGAACAATGGAAATTGGTGCAATCTGTATCCACATTTACAAATGCATGGTTAGTGGAGGTAGAATTTTAGAATTGAGAGTCAGATACAGAGCCTCACTAGGCAGTATTTAACACCGAGTTTCTCTGAAGCTAAAATTGGGAGCAGCAATGAGAAAGAACCATGATAAGCTTATTAGTTCTAATGAAACAAAACAGTTTGACAATAAAGCCAGATAAACCAGATGCAAATGTGAAACCTAAAGTAAAACTAATAAAATTATTTACTATAATCCATCAAGGTTTAATAAACAAGTTGAGAAAAGAAATTCTTCCTTATTCTAAGTTGTACTGTGTAAAAAAGTAGTCACTAACCAAATGTCATGATTTACACTTAAATGTTAAAACAACTACAATTAAATAAAATGACATTTTTTTGTTCTTTAGTCACACCAGCCATATTTCATTACTTAATAGCCATATGTGACTAGTGGATAATTTATAACACAGTGTAGTTCTAGAATATTTCCATCCTTACAAAGCACATTACACAATGCTTCTCCAAAGTTATGCCCTTGAACATTTCTGAATAGAATAGCAACTTGCATTTGCATTAATATGTCACCCTGGTTTAAAAGTACAGCTTCCAAAAAAGACAGTTCTAATGATGAAGCCAAAGCCTCAAAAGAGAGGAAATATAATTTCTGGACTTTCAAAACTTTTGACTTGATCGTAGACTATGATGACAACATCAAGGTCTTATGGAAACTGACAGCCATTTTTTCTCACTGAAATCTCTCTCTAAAACTACAACCCATTTGAGTCTATTTCTATTAGTTACTCATGGATTCATTTATTCATTCACTCTCTCATTCAAAAAAACATTGAGTGTAATAACAAAATTATTAGCCACTATGGTGGGAGATAGAAATACAGAGATAACAGAGAAACAGCAAGTTCTTATGAGAACCTCATATAGGGTTTTTTTGCTGACGATTGTTTTGGTTATTCATGGGCATTTATGTCTCCATATGAATTCCTGTATTGTTGTTTCCAGGTCTGAGAAGAATACAGCTGGTAATTTAATGGGTATTGCAGTAAATTTGTAGATTATCTTGTGTAGGATGATATCTTGACAATGATGATCCCTCCAATTCATGAGTATGGAATATTTTTTCATTTATTTGTATCATCTTTGATTTCTTTGTGCAGTGTTTTGTGGTTTTTGTTCTAAAGTTCTTTCACTTCTCTGACAAGCTTCTACAAAGCCAAAGAAACATCAAGAGAGCAGGGAGATAGCCCACAGACTGTGAAAGAATATGTGCCAACTGAATATCTGACAAAGGCCTAACATCTAAGGTCTACAAGGAACTCAAACGTGCCAAAAAGAGAAAAACAAAAAGGCCCATCACAAAGTGGGCAAAAGATATGAATAGACACTTCCCAAAGAAGACCTACAAGCACCGAACAGATAGATGATAGAAATGATCAGCCTCACTAGTCATCAAAGAAATGCAAATTAAAACCTCACTGAGATACCACCTAACTCCAGTCAGGATGGCCATCATCAATAACAGCAGAAGCCAGAGAGGATGTGGGGAAAAGAAAACACTTCTACACTGTTGGTGGGAGTGTAAACTAGTTCAACCTCTGTGAAAAACAGTGTGGCGATTCCTAAAAGATCTAGAAATTGACCTTTCATGTGACCCCGCAATCCACCTGTTGGGAATATACCTGGAGGAACTCAAATCACTCTATGAAAAAGATACCTGCACACGCATGTTTTTTGCAGCATTATTCACAATAGCAAAAACATGGAATCAACTATGCTGCCCATCGAAAGAGGACTGGATTTTTAAAATGTGGTACATATTCACAATAGAATATTGCACAACCATGAAGAAAGACAAAATTATGCACTTCACAGCAACTAGTATGGACTTTGAGTCTATAATACTGAGTGATACCATCACCAAAACAAAGAACTGAGTGCCACATGGTCTCACTGGTAAGCAGACCTTGAACAATTATCATAGTGCTATAAGAAAGGGATTAGCAGTAATTGGAATCTGCCAGAGGAGGGGGCGGCACACCTCATCAACAAGGATACCTGCATAATGAACATTTGTATACCTAAGCCTGAATTGTACCCCACATCTTTAAAATAAAAAATTCAAAAAAATAAAACTCTTAAAAAAAACCCTCATATAGCACAAAAGTGGAGGTATGCTTGCAAGAAAATTATTCCAGTACATTATGGTATTTGTGTCATAATGGTAACAGTTCAGTCTGATTTAAAAGGATCATTCTGTCATCAGTTTTAAGTTAAGTTGAATCCAGAGACAGGGAAATATGTTTATCGACTATGTATGAAGTAAGGCAAGTGTTGAGATAATAGAAGATAGTTTCAAAGATACTTAAGGAAAAATTAATAGGTTTTAATGATATTTGAGTAACAGGGTGATTAAGAATTAGGTGTAAAAGATAATTCTCACAAATGTGCTGCACCAACATGCTTCCTCATACCATGCTAATATATAATCTTCCACCCTGTTGCCCAAGCCAGAAACCTGGGAGTTATCACTGATTCCTCACTTATCTTTACTCCACAAGCATTTATGTCTTATTGACACTCCAATTTGTAAGTCCCTAATTTTTTTATGTCTATTTTCATTATTTTCGTTTTATGTTTTTGTTTGTCTGGGGTTTTAGTTTGGTTTGTTTTTCCTTGCAGGGACGCAATAGCAACCACCTATTTCCTTTTTTTTTTTTTTCTTTCTCTCTTTTTAGAGTGTAGTCTAAAGTCTTCAAACTTTTATAGCTCCCTAAGTCTTTTCTTACCCTAACACTGATATGTATTTTCTAAAATATGAATATAATGATATCATTCCCATTTAATATTTCAATGACTGTCCATTCCCTAATGAGTAAATTGAAACTCCTTAGATTGGCATTCTTTATGACCTTTCCTTTCTTCCCCATATATGTGTATTCACAATTTCAAATGTAACCTTTAGACCATATTTAAACTTTCACTGTTTTCTAAATGAGGAGTGCTCTTTTTCCTCTTTTTGGTCTTTAGACTTATCTGCCTAAAGGCAATACCCACCCCAACTGCCACGCTTTGGTGATTTATGTTAGTTCCGCCAGGCCGCTTATGTACAAGTATCCCCCTTCCTGCCTCCAGGGTTAGATGCTTGTGTACAAGGTCATAAATTCTGGTGCATGTCGATAAGAGTGTCTTTCACAAAGGATTGTCAACCATTTACTGTAATGTACTTTGTGTTTTTCCATATCTAGTAAAGTGTCTAGTGGTGGCTTTAACCAGGATATGTAATATAGGAAGAAGATATTTGAGAGAAATCTGTAAATGTTCAATAGAGTTACATAGAGTTATCTGGGAACTAATGAAATAGTCTATGCTTAGTATATAAATATGGGAATTACCAAAATCTAGCTAACAATTAAGTTGTAGAAAATGCCCATGAAGAAAGAGTATGTTGAGACAAGAAGACAAGAAGAGGGCAATGCTTTTAGAAGAATTTATCTCACTACAGTCAAACATTTAGAATTGGAAACTGAATTCACAGCTCACTTATATTGGTAATCCATGCTGTCTTCTATCTTTCTATGCAATCATGCTACTAACTTAGTAATATTAATAACAATTTGAAGCATTGTATTTTCTTAATACTAAGGTTTGAAATTTCCTGAATTTTCTACTTAACTCTCCTAACACCTCAGTATCACTTAGCTCATAGGTATAGTTTTCTCTGCTATCCTCCATTCATTCTTTGCCTATTGAGACTTGACTCTTAATAGTGACCCTCTCTTGAGATATCACTGTTCATATTTTCTTCAACAAATATTTATTGAAAGTCTAAGCCTTGAACTTGTTCTAAAGACACAAAAAATAAAGTATATGATAGAAAATGAGACATAATTTCCCTTATTCCTGTGGATTAAGCGAGAAAGGTTTTTCTTTGAAGGTAGGCATGAGAAACTTTTCATTGTCGCTGGAAAAATAGCAAAATAAGTCTTTGTGCAGGTAGATTTATTAATTTTAAACATTTTGTTTAGGATGACAGTCTCAGGAATGCTTTTAAAGGCTTTGGGTGTTTTTTTTTTTTTTTTTCTGGGAACATGACTGCAAAATTATCTTTGGAAGAGTTAAAGTTGATCACCAAACTACCCTCAAAATCTTTTAGTGCTTCTGACTACACTTAGGAAAAAATACTGAATTATTTACATGACTGTCAAGGCCACCAACAATCCAATTCACAGCTAAATGTCAATCTTTAACTCATGTTATTCTTTTCCTTGCTCAATCTGATTTGGCTAAAAAAATTTTCTATCATTCCTATCTCTCTGTTCTCATACATGTGATCTCCTGAATGGTACTACCACCTGGAATTTTCTTCCTCCCTTTCTTTTCTTATCCATTTTCAATTTTTATAACTTAAGTAAAACCTAAGCTTTTATTTATTCAGAGGCACCCTGTACACGTGAATGTTAATTTCATTCCCTGTTATTCCCTGTGGTAACTACTAACTGGCTTAAGACATAACAACATACTGACCTATGTGATTATTTGTACAATGATTGGCCTTTCCACTATACTGTGAACTCTATCAGAAAAACCTAATCTTTTTGCTAACCCCATTAAATCCCTAGCCAAGTGCTTTTATCTGCCTCAGGCTCACAAGTAGTGTTTGAAAAACATTCAGGGAATTAACATGCGTCAACTTATTTTTATGGAAGGAGGTCAGTCATAAATCATAATGTAGAAACTCTCAACCAGCCTTGACAAAGATACTACTGACGTGACAAAAATAATGTACATCTGTAAGGATTGAATAATAAATTAACAAAGTAACAAGCATGGCAACATAGAAGCAAAACTTTCAAACCCTATTTTTTTTTTTTTTTTTTTTTGCGTTGGAGTCTCACTCGGTCGCCCAGACTGGAGTGCAGTGGCTGCTCCCGGTCACCGCAGCCTCGACCTGCTGGGCTCCGGCGATCCTTCTGCCTCAGCCTTCCATGTAGCCGGAATTACAGGCATGCGCTACCACGCCCAGCTGATTTTTTGATTTATTGTAGAGATGAGGTCTCGCTGCCCAGGCGGGTCTCGAACCCGCGGGCTCAGGCAATCCACTCACCTCAGCCTCCCAAAGGCGCGGGATTACAGGCTGAGCCGCCGAGTCCGGCTAAACCCTATTATTATGCACTCAAAACTATCATAAACGATTGGTGTATATCAGCTCTGTGTCTGTTACTACTATGATTACATGAATATTGTCATGCTTCCCCCACTGCACATGAACTAACTTTAAAATTAATTTGCTTAATTTTTGTCAATCTAGAAAATACAAATAAAATTTTATAAAAATAAAAGTATATATATTAGGAATAATTGAACATCTCCTGTGTAAAAGACATTGTATTAAGTGCTAAAAGACTTCAAAGAGACAGATCTTATATGCATATCTGTTAGCTAGAGTGTAAAAATTGAGCAATATTCACTTTCAGGGAGATGAAGAAATAAGAATCTTATAGGCAGAGCAAGGACAGAAAATGTGAAAATTCATGGGAAAATTTTTAGTCAGTTATTCGGTATACAGGAAATGGAACTAAAGAGATAGTTGGGAATCAGTGCATGTAAGGTTAAAAAGTCTCCAAATGCTATATTAAAGGCTAATATTTACATTATAGATAATATTTAAAAATTCAAGACTATTTTGCTCTTTTCTGTCAAAAAGATAAATTCTATTTTGTAAACAACTCTGTTGAGGGTATGAGCAGTGGATTAAGAAATCTTAGAAAGAGGAAAACATATCTTAGAAAGAGGAAAACATAACAATCTTAGAAAGAGGAAAACATAACAATAATATTTTTTATATTGCTATAACAACTATATCTAGGGATAAATAAAATAAATATGTCTGAGAACTTAATGCAAAAAATTGTAAAAGACATTAAAGAAGAAAAAGAGTTACTTGTAGATAAGAAGACAATATCCAACAGACACAAATTCTTTCCAAATTGATACAAAGTTTGATTTCATTCCAATTAAAATTCTAACAGTTATAAATATACATGTTTATGTAACTTGAATGGTTAAAAATCTGAAACTTGGGTAATACAAAAATTTAATTATAAAGACAAAAAATAAAAAGATTTTCTCAAATTTTAAAAATTGCATACTATAATGTTATCGTAATTAAGATAGAGCAATATTGGTATCGCAAAAGACAAACTTACAAAAGGAATTAAATTTAAAGCCCAGAAATAGACTTTAGTTCCAAATATGGCATCGCAGATCATTTAAGAGGTGATACTGTACAGCAAATTAAGTAGAGGAAAAGGATTATGCAGATGGAGAAAAATGAAGGTGCATATTAAAACTGAATTTAAACTGAAATAATAAACTAAGTTTTTAACATTTTTAGAAAAACATATAGATGAACATTTCTTACATAGGATACCAAACGTGTTAAAAGTAAAATAATAAAGTGAAAAATAGAATTATGCATCACTTAACAACAGAGATATATTTTGAGATACACACCATTAGACCACTTTGTCATTGTGCAAACATCACAGAGTATACTTTACAAACCATCTCTCTATCCCATGCATAAAAATCTAGATGAAATAGTCTACTAAACACCTAGGCTGTATGATGAACATCATAATCTTATAGGACCACTGTCATATATGCAGTTCATTGTTAACCCAAATGTCATTATACAGCACATTAATTGTACATAGGTTAGGAGTGTAGAGAAGATATTTGCAGCAAATAAAGTAAAAAACAGATTAGATAGTATCAGTAATATATTTAGAAATTGTTAAGAAAAATAAGTCAATGGAAAACTGGACAAAATACTTGAATAGACATTTCACAGATTGTGAAACACAAGTAGCAAATGAATATTGGTGAATATTAACAGCATTAGTTACAAGCAAAAGGCAAATCAAACCATAATGGCATTTGAAAACATTTGACAAATAAAACCTTCTGACAAGTACATGAGTTAGAGAAGGAATGTATTACTAGATTTGGTTACATGTTGTTTGTTAAAGTGTAGATTGGTACACTGGCTTTGACATTATAGCCTCTAAGTCATAATCATATGATTTTATGTATATATGCTCTCACTCACATATATGTTTGCAATGCTATAAAGCTACAAGACTATATATATTTTTTATACTATATATAATCTTCTTTCTATATATAATCTCAAATAAAAATTTTAAACCAATAATATCAAAAGCTTTACACAAAAGTATATATACTAGCAAAATGTATAGCTTAAAAAAATTCCTAAATACCTACTAACAGGAAAATAGATAGTTATTTTATAGTAGGTTTATATCTATCAATATATATTATATAACAGTGTAAAATGATGAACCAGAGTTATCAGGAAAAAACATAAACAACTCTTAGTAACATGTCTTTAATTTAAAAAGGGACAAAAAAACAAACAAACAAACAAAAAACAGCCCCATTGCAAAGTGGGCAGAAGATATGAATAGATACTTCTCAAAAGAAGAGATACAGTTGGGCGTGGTGGCTCACGCCTATGATCCCAGCACTTTGGGAGGCTGAAGTGAGAGGATTGCCTAAACCTGTGGGTTTGAGATCAGCCTGGGTAACTTGGCAAGACCTCATCTCTACAAAAACAAAACAAAACAAAACTAGCTGGGCATAGTGGCACATGCCTGAAGTTCCAGCTACTTGGAAGGCAAAAGCAGAAGGACTGCCTGAGCTCAGCAGGTAGAGGCTGCAGTGGCCATAAGCATGCCACTGCACTACAGCCTAGGAGACAGAGTGAAACTACAACTCAAAAAAAAACCAAGCAAACAAAAAAACTATATGGCATAAATTTGAATATAACACTCCTTGAATAGAGGAGTGTTATGGTTTAGCAGTTGTGTCCTATTGATACTTGCAATTATCCAGAGAAGATTTAAAAAAAAAAAAAAAGTAAAAGAAGACATACAAGCAGCCAACAGATAAATGAAAAAATGCTCAGCCTCCCTAGTCATCAAAGAAATGCAAATTAAAACCACACAGAGATACCACCTAACTCCAGTCAGGATGATCATCATCAATAACTCAAAAAACAACAGATGATGGAGAAGATGAAGGGAAAATGGAACATTTCTACACTGTTGGTGGGAGTGCAAACTAGTGCAACCTCTATGGAAAACAGTTTTAGATCCTAAAAGATCTAAAAATCCACTTCCCGTATGAACCCACAATCCCCCTACTGGGAATATACCCAGAGGAACTCAAATCACTTTATGAAAAAGATATTTGCACATGCATGTTTAGTGCATCATTATTCACAATAGTGAAAATATGGACCAACCGTGCTGCCCATCAAAAGAGGACTGAATAAAAAAATGTGGTACATATGCATATGGAATATTATACAACCATAAACAAGGACAAAATTATGAACTTCACAGCAACTTGGATGGACTTAGAGGCTATAATAAATGAGTGATCTATAACAGAAACTAAGAACCTAGTATCACATGTTCTCATTCATAAGCGGACCTTGAACAACCATTGTAATACTATAAGAAAGGGATTGGCAGTAGTGGGAAACTGCCAGGGGAGGGAGGAGGCGAAATTGGCAGTAGTGGGAAACTGCCAGGGAAGGGGAGGCACATCTCATCAACAGGGGTACCTGCATAATGAGCATTTGTATATCTAACCCTGAATTGTATGCCACATATTCAAAATAAAAAAATAATAAAAAAATAAAAAGGGACCTTCAGAAGTCATCTTAGACTACCATAATTGTTCTGTATATATCTATGTCTCTCTGCCATTTTATTTCCACTGTGTTGTTCCTAGAGATAAGTAGAGAAAGGAAGAATACAACAAAACTACTGAAAAGCTTGGGGATGGTGAGATCATAAGGAGAGAATAAGAGTAAAATAAATTTCTGTGGAAATGCAGAAATATAAAAAGACAAAACAGTAATTCCGAGTTTGTTACCTGGAGATGAGAGCTTATTCCTTTTGGCACTGAAGGCAAGGATGTAGCTAGACATATGAGTTACTAAAATATCTTTGGAGCAAAGGGGCTCAAGAAAGTTATTGGGTCACTGTTGTGGATTACAATGTTTGTTGGTGGTGGTGGTGGTTTGCTTTAAAAACTCACTTTCTCTGAGTCTTATTTTACAGTCAGAGTTTCTCTGGAAATGTATATGAGAAAAAACACACAAAAAATTATCTTTTGGAGGCTGGGCCCCTTGTAGTACACTCAAAGTTTGTTCCTCCAGATCAAACGGTCAACCAAAATTTTTATCTGGAAGTTTTGAAGAGTTTGCATCACAACTGGTGCAAGAAACATCCCAAGTTCTGGCAAACCGGTGGCTAGTTCTTTCACCATGACAATGTACTTGCCTACACCACGTTGATTGTTCAGTAGTTTTTGGCCAAAAACACCATAAACCTTATGTCCCATCTCCCCATTCACCTGATCTCACCCCAAGTCACTTTTTTTTATTGTCATTCCCCGGATGAAAAATACTCAAAGGGAAACTTTGCCAATGTGGAAGAAATGAAACAAAAAATGGTAGAAGCACTAAAAGGCATCAAAAGTGACAAGTTAAAAAACTGTTTTGAAAAGTGGAAAAAGTGTCTCAATAGGTGTAGTGCATCAAATGGAGAGTACTTTGAAAGTGACTTAAATTTAAACATGTGAGGATAAATACACAATTTTTATAAATAAATTCTGGGAATTTTGGGGACCTCCCCCCCTTGAATAGTCTGTAACTATATCTACATATTCAGTGGTCTAAGCAGTACTGTCATCAACCAAGTTAGATCTACTGAGTGAGCTTCCTTATTGTACAGTGTGGTAAGGTCCAAATAATGTATAGACCTGTGTCAATCAGATAAATGGTGGAAAGAGTAAAATAAGAACGCTTTTTGCCTGAATTTGGTTAGTTTCAGAAGTGAAGTAGCCAACCAGGCTTCGTACAAGATTCTGACCAGTGTTCCAGGAGGCTATGACACTGACAGCTTGATTTCAATGTCAGCAATGACCCAACTGCAAGCAGATGCTTCTTCCAGGGACTCTTCACATTTACAATGCAATTCTCTTTGCTTTTCTTCTGGAAGTCAGGATTAGAGTAATTTAACAATGTTCCTAAAGCAAGAGATTTGAGGACATCTTCGTTTTATCTGTATGGCATTAAGGGGTGTAGACAATATTGTTTGACTCCTTCTCTGGGTAACATGGAGAAATAATAAAGCTTTAAAATGTTGTATTTATTTTTCCTCTTGCACCTTTACAAACTTATCCTCCCTACCCAAAAATAAAAGTTTAGGGATTATCAAGACTTTATTCTAGATTGCAATCTCATTTTACAATATACTGTACTAAGACTACCTTTAGAGTCATTACTTCAATTAATATCACTAAGATGTTGACTTTAATACATATGCATTTACTCCAGACTTTAATTCACCAATGAATGATCAATTGCCTACAAAAAAATTCCCATGTGAATTTTCAGAGATATCACCAGCTGTCAATAACTAAATGCATCCTCATCCTTTTAATTCTAAAACATTCTTTTATTTTATTCTATTTATTTTAGTTGATGACAGTACAAGCTGGGAAAGTCATAAATCTGATCCAGATTTTCATATTGTACTGGACATCATTGGTTTCATAAAATTGTTTTACTTTTCTTCCAGACTACAACATCCTACAGCATTTGAGGGCCCTTTGAAGCAGATATGGACCACATGACTATGTCCTACCATATGGCCCTGAAGGTGATCAAGGAGGAGGCTTGAGATGAGGAAACCTAAAAATTGAAACAGACTGGATTATGAATTACCACAAGTGAAAATAGTCTTTAAGAGACATTCAAAAAACCTGCAGCACAATTTTCATGAATGAGAAATAAACCTTCATCTTGATAAGCCATTGGGATGCCATTGTTGTTTGTTACTGTGATCAAATATAGTGACTAAGAACATCAGAGTCACTCAAGCTGAATTTGAAAATTGAAAGACATTAATCTATAAAAATTATGATAATCTTAGTACTTGACTCAAAGCATTACTCAGATAATTGATAGAGGTAATTCATGCAAAGCACTCATTATAAGTTATGGCACAACAATTGCTAGCAATCTTCATTTTTAAAATTTAATCTACCATGAAATTACGTGAATTTTTATGTACTATAGTTGACTTTTTTCTTTTCATATTTCTTTCTCCTTTTTCTTTCTTTTTTTCTTCCTTCCTTCCTTCCTTCCTTCCTTCCTTCCTTCCTTCCTTCCTTCCTTCCTTCCTTTTCTTCCCTCCTTTCCTTCTTCCCTTCCTTCATTCCTCTTTTCTTCTTTCTTTCTCTCTCTCTCTCTCTTTCTTTTTTGAGTCAGAGTCTCTCTCTGTTGCTTAGGGTGGAGTGCAGTGACACAATTATGGCTCATAGCAGACTTAACCTCCTGGGCTCAGGCAATCCTTCTGCCTTAGTCTCTTGAGTAGCTGGGACTACAGGTACATGCCACCATGCCAGAATTTTTTTTTATTATCATTATTTTGTGTGGGGCTGAAGTTTTGCTGTGTTGCCTAGGCTGGTCTCAAACTCCTAGGCTCAAGCAGTGCTCCTGCCTCGGCTTTCCAAAGTGCTGAGATTATAGGTGTGAGCCACTGAGTCTGGCCCCTACTATCTTTTCTTTCTGTTCTAATTTTTCTACGTTTCTTTCCATTTATTTTCACTGATACCAATTGAGTCTAATCTAAACTAACATATTTTACCTGGACTACTTACTCATCATTTATTCACTTGGATACCGATTTCAACCATTCTCCAATTTTTAGCCTGAGTGATCGTTATGAAATACAGATCTTATTCAACAATATTCCTTCTGCTTAAGAGGTTTAGTTGGTTTTCCACTGCTCTTTGGATAAAGAGTAAATCATTAATATTGCCTGTATAACCTTGCTAGCATTTTCTTCTTAGCTATATTTTCAGTGTATCTCCTATACATGGGACCATGCTGTTGCCCTCTACCAATACCATTTTTCAGTTCCTCAAGGACATGTCATGCTTCCTTCTATTACATAACTTTTACATATATTTTGTCAAAGACAAGGGAAAATTTTTCTTTTGTTGAGTATATGTTTGTCTTCATTCAAATCTCAACGCAAACATTGCTTCTTCAAAGAAGTCTACCCTATTTCTTTAGTTGATATAAGGTTCCTTTATAAATTCTCATAAAACACTAAACCTTTACTTCCCATTATCTGTGTAAAAGAGACTTAAGTTCACTCTCCTGTAAATTTTGGGAAAGGGCTAAATATTTGAGACTTGACTCTTTTTCACCCTGTTTCAGTTAAGAATGTTTTCAGTGTTCCAAAGTCAATTGTTAAATCCAGTTTACTTCTGCCTTGCAAAAAAAAGCAAGAAACTTAAAAGGAAAAAAAGTACTAGTACAATATTTCTTTGTACCTATATGAAGACAAAGAAAAAAATTTAATATAAACAAGAATAGTAAAGTTAGAGAAAAGCTTAGGTAAAGCTATGGTGTCCTTTTTTTTGCATATAATGGACAATTGCCAGACTGAATAATAGGAAAGCAATAATGTACTAACAACATGGTTTATTTCTCCATACTTGGAAGAATTCTACACTGTGACAAAATTTAAACCCAACAGAAGTTAGATACTTCTGGGAGAAGACACAAATAAGTAATACATTGCAATATTCAAATAGATACTTATCTGTGTATCCTTCATAAAGATAAACAAGCTTTTCATATTTTTCAACTATTAAACTATACTGCTTAAGAGTATCTAGTGAAGTTTCATAATCCAATAGAATCTGACTAAAAGGAGCACTTCTTGTTACAGCACACTTCGGTTTTTATGTATGTATTTTGTAACATATTTGATAAAGCTGAGCCTTCTCTTCTAGAGTATAAACTATGGGAGCAAGCAGCATGTCTCTTTTGATCATGATTGCATATTTAGTACCCAACACAAAGTCTGGTTATAATGTTCATTGGAATTTTTTTCAAGCATAACTGAATGAGCACATACTCAATGGTGGCAGGTACAGGCTACTGCTAATCATGGTGTCCAGGATTTTAAAGAACGAAAAAATCTGGAAAATCAAAGCAATAGTTAATATAAACTAGATCCTTATTTATAACTAAATAAAAGATATTCTGCAGCACAGGGAAGTTGCTGACTTCTTCCTCTTTTGCCAAGTTTCAAGACAAATAGTATTTTAAGAAAAAAATCCAGGCTTCCATTAAGAAAAAAGTCATTGAAAATACAAACAAAAACATGATATGAAATAATGTGACCAAAAGAGAATAGCGTCCATACATAATACAGTAAATGAGCAACGTCAACAGCACAAGGTGGGATTTGGTCACCTGGAGTGAGAGACCAGGGAATACCAGGAATGACAGAATTGCATTTTGTTTTCTCATATCTATTTACAGAATTTCCTTAATAGTAGAATACCAGATTTTAGCTAGCATAGCAGTGCTTGTATTAAATTCCACATCTCCGAGTCTACCTTACAGCTAGCTGAGGGTGTGTGCTGATTTTCGAACTAGCAGAATGTGTAGCTTGTGGAAAATATCTTTACAGGGAAAGGACAAAAAATTTTCTTTCCTTTAATCCTTCCTCCTGATGGAAATGTGAATATAAGCAGTTATCTTAAACCATACAAAGACCCTAAATTAAAGGCTAAGATACAAGGTAAATGTGAAAAAAGAACCTTTTAAATATTATAGAAGGAGCACAAATGTAGTGTGTCTTTTATTTTACTTTTTAATGTATGCATTTTGATCAAAGTGAGTGAAATTCAGAATAGATTTTTCAGTGTGAACAAAGAGATTAGATATAAAATTCTACAAATTAAACTTAAAGTTGACTATATAGGTAATTGAGAGTGTTATAGATTCTGGAAGTATACTCGAAAAATCTCTAGTTGAAATTTAAGACAACAGAAATCATCCTTTGTAAAGGCAGGGATTTATTTGTTTAAAATTTCTTTTAAATTAGACTCATCATAAATGTGAAAACAAGATACAGTGTAAGTCAATGCATTAAAGAGGAGTTTTAAAATCTTACAGTTCAGCACGGTTCACTAAGAAAGTGTTCCTTATCTACATTGTAGCACATGTTTCTTGAGCTTTATAAAATAGAAATTGGAGTGTGTTGAATTAGACCTAAGCCCTTAGGGTATAAATTACATTGGCTTCCAAATTTATCATCACTTGACAGATACTAAAATAGAAATCTTCTCAATTTCTAAAATGTTCATGGGCCTCATTTTGTGAATTTATAAAATAAAAGTCATATATTCATTTTATTGTAAAAATACTTTACATATAAAATTAGAAAGTTATTTGATGAGAATAAAAGAATGGCACTACATATTTTAGTATATGTTCTTCAAGAACAAGTTCTGTTCTGTCTCTACTCTATTTGAACCAGAGTAGTTCTATTTTTTATTTGTTTCCTATACTGAATTTCTGCATAATATTTTGTTTATAGCAAACAATCTCATTCCAGGTAAAAGTGAAGGATAAAGTACATGACTTTAATTTTACTGAACCATTAGAATAGAGATTTTTGTTTAATGAAGAAAACTTTAAGAACAAAGAATAAGATAGGAGGAAAATGACAAAATTTTAGAAGCAAAAAAAACCATAAATTGTAGTTAACTAAGCAGACTTGAGAAACAGAATCTCAAATGGAATAGAATTAAAATAGAATCTCAAATCTCAAAGCTAAGAACCAACCAGTTCTATCACAAAATCCTGAAAAAAACACAAGAACTACCTATATAAAGTACAACAATAACTAGTAGTATAGGAGGGAGCATAAAACAAGGAGGGTTTATTGAATGCAGTTTGAAAAATAGTGAATCCCAGCCAGGCTCGGTGGCTCAGCCTGTAATCCCGCGCCTTTGGGAGGCTGAGGTGAGTGGATTGCCTGAGCCCGCGGGTTCGAGACCTGCCTGGGCAGGCCAGACCTCATCTCTACAATAAATCAAAAAATCAGCCGGGCGTGGTAGCACATGTCTATAATTCCGGCTACTTGGAAGGCTGAGACGGAAGGATCGCCGGAGCTCAGCAGGTCGAGGCTGCGGTGGCTGGGAGCGGCCACTGCACTCCAGTCTGGGCGACAGAGTGAGACTCCGACAAAAAAAAGAAAATAAAAAAAGAAAAATAGTGAATCCCTATACTTGCTCTCCCTCTTCTTTACCCGTGGGTAACTCTACCAGTTCAACAAAATCCTAGGGAATAATGCAAGGTTCAACTGAAAGACTGAGTTTTAAACTTAAAATAGGATTATTAAGTGAACTGAGTCAATCTGAATGCAGAGATCACAAACTCACTAAACTGATGTTTATAAAAATATTAGCGGTCAGGGCCTTAATCTCTAAGAAGAAAATTGAAAGTCACTTCACAGGGGAATTGAACAGGCCCATGAGGAAAGATGCAAACATAGGGACATTTTAAAGGATTCCTCAGCAACAGGTCACCTAGATTAATCTGTAATGCTAAAGTTAAATAAGTATTCTTATATCCTGCTGTGCACATAGAGTTTCCAAATCAGATTTTAGTTCTTCTTTCTTCGTCTTAAGAATTAAAGAACATCTGAAGAAAACCTCTAACATGAAAGACAGAGCTTTCAACGCAAACAGAAAAATGCAACTCTAGGAAACAAGTCTTTTCGGGAAGAAGGGAATGTCAAAAGATGACTACTAATGTCATCAAAGAAATAAGAGTAGGTAAGTACTCAGATAAATTAAAATACTTTTTCAGAAATGAAAAACTCAATACAATATTTGAAAGATAGAGATGACAGAAATGAGAACTAGGAGAGTAAAGATGAATGTTAGACTCAAAAGTTCAGGAACTCAAATGCTAAATGAAAAGGACCTGTATATGGGAGTCCAAAGAAAGCAGAAGAGAAATCATCATAATAATAGTTTAGAAAGTTTTACTGAAACCAAAAAGCAATAGGAGCTAAATTGTTAAATCAGCATGAACCCAGCACAATGGATGAGTAGATCCATGCCTGTAACTGGGATAGTTCAGGATGCTAAAGACAAAAAAAAAAGATATATAGAGAAAAGATTACATAAACTTTAGAGAGAGAGTTAATAAAAATATCCTGTATAAAGAATCAGAAATTCGAATAGATTCAGGTTTTTTTTTCTAGTAGATTGAAATTTAAAAAGCAATGCTAGAGTGTCTTCACATTTATGTGTGCAAAAAATGTTTGTCAACTTAGAATTCTATAACAAGCAAAACTAACAATTATTTGTGAGGGTAGAATAAAAGCATTTTCAGATATGAAATATCCCAAAAGAATGAACCTTTCAGGCACTCTTTCTCTAGAAGCCAAAATTAGAGAGTACATCAAGAAAAGGGAGAAAATATGTTAGACACAACAGGAAATTCACCATGGTAGAAAAGCAAAGTGGATCACCTGAAAGTAGGGAAGAAATCTTGCATCAATTGTGATGCAGACACAGATGGCCACTCATCAGTCCATACTGAAGTAGTTTGACTCAAATTGTGGATTTACTCAGGTCATCATTAAAATCAATCCTCAGTGCCATTGTACTATCTTTTAAACCTGAAGACAAATTTCCCAGATGAGCTCGATCCCTGCTGTGATCCACTTTGTTTGTCTTGCCCATACACTGTTGAAATTCTTGTACATTTCATACTCTGTTCTCAAAACAGTTGAGTAATATTTTTTCTATAAAAGTATTCTGCTTAAATTTACACCTGAGAATTGAAAATGAGTCAAAATAAGCCTATACTCAAAATACATGAAACAACATACTCCCTCTGAACAATCATCATTGGTCTACACTACTGTGAGATGCTATGATTCTATTGTATACATACATTGTATACACTCTTCTGTATGATATACTTCATAATAAATACAATAAAAAGCATTGTGGTGCTAAAAATATTTTGAAATCATTGTTTAATATACATACTCATTTAATAATAGCAATAAGAAATTTATATTTTAAAAATGTAATTGAGTTGCAAAATATTTAAAACATTGCAATCAATAAAATATCCTTATATCTATTTTTTTTTTTTGAGTTAGAGTCTCACTCTGTCGCCCAAACTGGAGTGCAGTGGCCGCTGCCGGCCACTGCAGCCTCCACCTGCCGGGCTCCGGCGATCCTTCTGCCTCAGCCTTCCGAGTAGCCGGAATTACAGGCATGTGCTACCACGCCTGGCTAATTTTTTTTTTTTGATTTATTGTAGAGGTGAGGTCTCGCTGCCCAGGCAGGTCTCGAACCCGCAGGCTCAGGCAATCCACTCACCTCAGCCTCCCAAAGGCGCGGGATTACAGGCTGAGCCACCGAGCCCGGCTCCTTATATCTATTTTACATATTTTAAAAATAGAGTATATTCCCTTAGTGTTGCAATAGTGATTCATGCAATTTAGCTGTAAATATGTGAATATAGCTCCTTGATGTTCTTACTGATAGTTGGAGTATGTCTGAATATATCACTTTGGTGTCCTCATAGTGGTTCAGGTTATTTAGTTGTAGTATATGTGAATACAAATTCTCAGTGTGTCCATACTGACTATATTATTTAGTTGCAGTAAATGTGCTTCCCTTGATGGTTTAGAGTCACAGGTTATGTTGCTGATGAGAACAAGTGTTCTTTTCCTCCCATTCTTGCAATCTGAGTGTTACTCTTGAGAATAATGTTTACTCTGCCAGATGAGATAATCTTTCATTGGTTTAATTTTGTTTTAAAAGTAATTAGTATTTTAATAAAATTAAGATTAGAATCTCATATACACATATAATAATCTGTTTTGGTAATAACGTAAAAAACTTTAGGAAATGAATAAAAGTTAATATTATACATTGTTCATATGTTCTATGCTAATTATAGAGTTAAAATGCAGCAAATTTTTAATACTTTTCAAAATGTATTAATTTAATGCTTGAATAAAATTATTTCCCAATTTTATAAAAAATCTAAATATTTCCTGATTAAGTATAATTCAAGTTATCATTTCCTGCCTATTATCTAAGACATGAATATAATAAAAATTGACTTTTGAAAGTGCTTTAAATCAAATTAGAATCCAATTTAGAAAAAGCCTAATATTATCAAAATTGTGAATAGTTTTAGGAATTATGTTATTTGAGGATATCTACCACTTAAACCAATGCCAATATTTTTTACCGGTGCTTTGTGTAAACCTTCCAAAATTATATTTTGGAAAGAAATGATCATTGACATATGAATTTTAACTTAAAATAATCATAATACTAGAAATGAATTTAAACTTAAAGTAACCATGTCACTAAAAATTTAGGATGCAATTGAGCATTTAATTTTAAATCAATTTAAATATTAGGCAATTTAATTATGCCACTTTTGTGAGTTTAAACAGATACTTTCACAGAGTTGCTTTTTCTTTTTTTTCTGTCAGGGGTTCTGATTATAATTATTTTGCCTAATAAACTGTATGTTATAATCTATAGTTTTTAAATGTCAATATCTATGTCACAGAATTACTAATAGTAATATCATGCCTATTTCTTTCTATCTCTTTTGTGAATTACATTGAATTATCAATGCACAAGAAATTCTTAAAAATGAATACAAGTTGAATTTTAAATGTAATATCAGTCATCTCTGTACAGTTTATACAACCCAATGAACATAAGCAATATCCATTCATAGAAGGGATACGATCATGACTGTCACCTCTAGAACTATTTTTTTAAAAATTTTAACTGCCCTAAGCCTAATAATTACATTATATTTCCCAGTTCAGACTTTCCTAGATTGGAATAGCTCCTCCCCAAGCTTTTTTCTTCTTTTTTCCAGGAAGTGGACGTTCTTGGTGACCTAGAAGGACTCAGGATGCATACTTCCCCTAAGCAAAGAGTAGATGGTGCATTCATTTACACATACAAGAGAAAAATGAAAGCCAAAGCTGAAAGTAAAATGAACATAATTTTAATGATTTTTTTTAATTTTGTGCATTGGATTCAAACAGCAAACTGTGTGCACTCAACTGTTATCACAATGTTGTCAAGAGGTCTGTGTCTTTTACCATTTTACACACAATTGTTCATTACAGTATGTTGTCAGCCTTGTGGAAACCAGGGGTGTGGCATGGTAAGCAGTGGTGGTAGTGCACCTAGCTTTTATATTATCTAACTTGAAAATATTTCTCTTCTATGATTCCTTTTTTCTTGATAAAAATAGTTTTCACCAAACGTTGGTGGTGCACACGCACTACCATTCATGCTTGACATCACACCCCTGACAGGAACACATGTTCTTATTTTGTTGATAAAAAGTATTACAAAAATTTCCATACAAAAACTATTTTCATAGAAATCTTGCATTTCCACAAATAAACCTGAACATTTTTTTGAAAAAAAACTGTTCAAGAATTTTGTTCATTTAACATTGTGACTGTATTGATAAATGCAGTCCACGTCCAAGTGTTCTCACATTCTTTTCTATAGATGACCAGTCCCCTTTCTCTTTTCACCGAGATCTGCCCAGACTCCACCAAGTTCATTTACAGCAGGAACAAAGGTTTGGATTCACATATCTGAATGCTAGAATGAAAGCTTCAGTCTTCCACATAGCTATCAACACTCAGCCCTCTTACAATTTAAGACAAAGATTGCAAAACATCATCCTTTAAACTCAGAATCACTTAACCAACTGTTGCTCTTTTATTTGTGGTGTGGGTTAGAGACAGGGTTTAGGGGAATAGGAATCTGGTAGAGTTCCATGTTAAATCTCCTGCCTTGGTGAATTTAAGAAAAACTTTATTGCCTTGGTAATTGACATTTCTATCATGATCAGTGACACAGATTGTCAAAGAAAAAAAGGAGAAAATAAAGAAAAACAACTGATGACGATCAACTTTATATTCCACTTTCCATGGAATTCAGATTTGTTTTGCATTACATTTTTCACATCCTATAAACACTTATTGTCTATTCAGACGATAATTATACTGAGTAGTTGGGAGCTAATAACATCATTGCCTCTATTATCTGGGTGTTCAGAAGACTGTACTGGTTCTTGTAACATTACAGTTTTTGTTGATTCCAAGTATTTTCATTCTTAATGATTTTTTTTTTTTTACTGGTTACCCTGTTTGGCATTGACATTCCATCTCCTGGCAACAGTTGGGCTTCAAGAGGAACATGTAATTTCTCACTGGACTGCATTTGAAACCAGCCACAAAATGCGCATGTAACATTCACTCAGAAGAAGGGAGGAACCCATGATAAACAGTGTAACCCCGTGTAACTTGGTTGATCCATGATGCTTGTAAATCAAGTCTGATCATTGCAACTGCTTAGATCACAGAGTCTCTAGTTCATAGACACAGCGGCATGAGGTAACTCATTTTATTTTGCACAGGTTGCATATTTCCACAGGAAACATTCTCGCTAAATTGTTTGGAAAAAAGACGACAGTTTGTGCTTGGGTGTTTGGCCTCCCAGCTTTATGCCATGGTTTCTTTACCTGGCAACCTTCTGTCGTTAAATGTGTGCATGTTGATAACTTCTTCTGTTTTCACAATAACTGGGGCCTGTGGCTTATGTTTTAACCGACGCTGGCACTTCAAGGACATTCTCAGTTCTTCTACCATGGCACTACAGAAGGACCTCTACAGAAGAACACAGAAAAATTAAATATTACAAAATAGATAAACTGTAACTCTCCCAGAATCAGTATTAAAAACATTCTCAACAGCTTGGTCAACATAGCATCCTTGAAGGTTTGAAACATTTCATTATATAAGTCATAAAAAACTGTTACACTTTTAATACCTGGCACATCATTATGGAAATACTCTATCAAAGTGGGCTAGTTTAAAGAAAATCTCTGCCTACTGGAACGAATTTCCAACTGGTAATGTATATATCACATATATACTGAATAAGGCTTTCTGATGAAATTACATAACATTGATCAGCATGATATAGAAATGTACTTTAAATTTTAAATACAAACATATATATATATACAAGTCTATACCAGAAATCCATTTGACATTTAAAAAACAAAAAAGTACCACTTTTCACATCACAACATGAAATACGCAAATTTTCTTTAAACACTTATTCTTCATTGGGCATCTCAAAATAAAAATAGCACTCACACAGACATAAAAATATGGAAAACAATTTCTGGTATTTCATTAAGTATTTTTTTGTGATTATGCCTATAAAAACATTGATGGTGATTAGAAACAAATATGACTTATTCATGAAATGACAAATTATAGCATGCCAAGCACCTATGACCAAATATTAACTTTTTTGTCATTATCAGCTTGATAACTGAACGTTGGTAAATAATTTAATCCCATGGGAAAAAAAGACACCATAAATATATATATTTTAAATTTCTATCTCATTAAAAATAAATCTGCTAGAATTCTATATTTCTGGGGTTTATTATTATAGCTCCTCAAAATACATATTACAGATCTATTCATAGATAGATAGATAGATTAGATAGATAGATAGATAACAAAATTGTGTTAGTTTCTTTCCCTACCTGATTGAGATACATGTGGGTAAGTTATATATAAATTAGATTAATTAACCAACTGCATACTCGTGGTAGTGGAAACTCAGAGGGCTGAGACTTAAGTTCTTTCTGTACAAGAACTAAAAAATGTGAACAAACAAAAATGTCAACAAGTATAAATAAATTTACACAACTCTAAAAAAGTAATGAAAACATGAAATCAACCTAACTAAATATGCATGTGAACACTTATTTGTGCTTTACTTGCTTTACTGATTATCAACTTAGGTGAATTCCAAAAGAGCATAGGATAGAAACATGTAATACTATGTGTCTTGCTTTTTCTGAATAAATAGTTATGGTTAGATAGGAAGAATAAGTTCAAGGGGTCTATTCTACAGCATGGTGAATATAGTTAATGATGATATATTATTTAAAAATGTTAAAAGAGTGGATAAGTGGTCTCATCACAAAAGTGATAACTATGTAAGATAATGCATGTTTGTTAATTAGTTAGATTTAAACATTCATATATATAATATATATATCTACTTCAAAACATCATGTTGTATAATATACATACATACAATTTTATATGTCAATTAAAAATATATATTGGAAAAAATTTGCATGCATAATCATTTGTGACACTCAAAAATGATAATTAGGCATCTGTGTGTCAGAGAAAACTGATTCAGAGAGAGGGTAAGTAACTTTCTGCAGCTCACACTTGAGACCCCAGCATGATATTAATGCATGACTGATATCCAGTTTTGTGATTTTGACACTACTCTAGTACCTTCTTGTCAATCCTTGGCTATAGTCTCATTTTTCTTTGATGTATTTCTTAAGGAGTTTCCTTAATTGTCTTCCTAACTCTGTCTACACTATTCTTTTCCAAAGGCTCACAATTATCAGAGTAATCTATTGCTTTAAACATCAATTATTAATTAGACTTTCTTCTCTGAGAGAGAGATAAAAATCCAAATCTCATATTTTCCCATCATGGGTTCTCTGATTCAACCCTCTTCTCCTCCCTTTGTCTTATTTCTCAGTTTCCATCCTCTCTCTTTTTCTCCCTTCACGCTCCATCACATTTTTACCATGCTTCTTCTTGTTCTGGTACCCTGCTGAGTTCTTTCATCCTTCACATAACCCCAACATTCTACCTAATCTCAGGACATGGCTAAAGATTTAACTTAATTAGAAAACCCTTTTCAATAGACTGACCACATTATTTTCACTTGATTTAGTTTTATCATCTCAGTATTTTACACTGATTATCTTGTTTTTCTGTCTGGCCTCCAGATCTTCTATGTTCTGCTCTCACCGAATTGTGAAGAGCAGAGACCAAGTTCTACAGCACTGCTTGTACATACATGAGCTCTTTAAATGTGGACTGAATTAATGACAATAACTGCATATGACCTTAATATTTTAATTCCTATTTGACAATATTTCTAATTCAATTGCTTAAAAAAGTTTTTCAAGTTTAGAAGCTTAGCTGAATGTATGGTATGCAAGTTACCTAATTAAATTAAGCACAACTCTATCATTTGTTTAATAACATAAATTAATAAAATATAGTAATTTATTAGCACTTGTAATGGATGATGATTAAATGCTGCTCATGAATTCCCCCATTAAATATGGAGTTGCTGCCATGCATTATTTATTATGCGTTAAATTATGCAGTTCTAAAATTCATGAATTATATTTATATTAAAGGACTATATGGCACCTGACAGCCAGTATATGGATGCAGTGTTTCTTGTTACTTAATACCTACTATTAGATGTACTTATTAAGAACATGATGATAATGATGATGAAGATGATGATGATGACAACACTGCAGAAATGGAAAAATCTGACTCCAAAATAGGGAGGAATACATAGTCTTGAGGTAACTTAGTCTTGGCTCTCTGTTGAAACATTTAACAGAAGAATTGATTAGATGAAATAACAAAGTCAAAACTTGATCCCGTTGACACATAAAAATGTTATAGTACGTGAACAAGGTTGAATAGTTTGGTACAAAACTTTACTCAAAACCAATATTTTCTCAAAGGCTAACTAATTTATGACACAATTTTCTTGGCAATCTCAACCTTCAGACATTTTAATTATATTACTTTCAAAATAGAACATCAAATATCAATACTAATTAGCAATTTGTTTATATGAAAAGAGTAGCCTAAGCAATTAATTTCCTTAGGAGAAAAAAACTTAAAACTGTACATACACATTCAGCTAGGAAATGACTCCATTTTATTCCTAGTATGTTCAGGGGAAAACATTATATTTATTACCCTATACTTACTTCAGACTATAACTAGTAACTTACAAAATTATTTTAAGTAATTACAAGTATTAAATATATAAGAGGCTGAGTAAAATAAAATATAGGTTAAAAAACTATCTGATCAAAGATAATCATTTTATCTTTTATAATTTGAAATTATCGTAACTAAATTACATTTACAAATTTAGAGCCTATCTAGATTAGATAGACATTAGATATTAGAAATATATAATACATCATTGCCATTTTAGGCATTATCTATTTTATAAAACAATTATAAGGTTAAAAAAATTATCAACCAAGCTTTCATCAATCAATCATTGGTCATGATTACATAATGCAAAAACAACAATTTTATTAATTTTTCGCTCTAAATAAGTTGAATTTTACCAGCTCCTTTTTGATCTGTTGATGTAAGTTTACCTGAAAAATTATTTTATTTGAAATTACTGATAAAGTCACTGTGAGACAATAGATTCTCTTCTTTCTTATAGAATAATTCTAGCCCATTAAAAACTTTGATAAGCCGGGCTCGGTGGCTCAGCCTGTAATCCCGCGCCTTTGGGAGGCTGAGGTGAGTGGATTGCCTGAGCCCGCGGGTTCGAGACCCGCCTGGGCAGCGAGACCTCATCTCTACAATCAATCAAAAAATCAGCCGGGCGTGGTAGCACATGCCTGTAATTCCGGCTACTTGGAAGGCTGAGGTGGAAGGATCGCTGGAGCCCAGCAGGTCGAGGCTGCAGTGGCCAGGACCGGCCACTGCATTCCAGTCTGGGCGACAGAGTGAGACTCCAACTCAAAAGAAAAAAAACAAACTTTGATAACTTTAAATTTCAGCATGATTTTAGAATTAACATGGCAAATTAAAGAAAATTAATGATTATCATAAAGTACTATTCACTTTTGGTACTTGGGCAAACACATTCTTACTTTTTTCTTTGGAGCTTTAGAAGACAAATTTCATATCTTGAGGTATGTAAGTATCTAAACTTAAAACTGTACGGAATTTTGTGAAATATAATTATTTCCCTGTGCTGTGCATTGCCCAAAAAAATCATTATCTCTGATTTCTAAATATACTTCTAACTTGTTATTATTCAATAGAGACAATTGGTCTTTTATACTTCATAGATGATGATTTTAATTTATTTTAAGTCTGTTTACTGGACTATAAAATAAGTCTTCTAAAAACCTAAGTGCATTTAACAAGTATTTCCCAGGTTATAATTTTAAAAGGAAGAAGAAAGAATAAAAGAAAGACATGAAGAGATAAAGGGAGGGAAGGAGAGAGGAAGGAGCAGAGGAAGAGCTAGAGGAAGGAACAACGAAAAAGACAACCATCTTGCTCATTAAATCACTTCTTAGAAGTGGAAATCAATGAATTGTGTCATTAAATCAGGGAAGTTTCATAGGATGAAAACAACAGTAAAAATGTTTCTCCACATTAATATAACAGACTACAAAAAGAAAAAAGAAAGGCACAAGGATACTAACCATTATTAAAAACCTCTTTTAGTAAAGTTTACTAAACAGTGTCTGGATGGTATGGTGGCACTAACCAAATAGAAGATTCCTGAAAATGAAAATTTAAATCTTTGAGCTGTTAGCATGTATAAATGCATTTAAATTAGTAAAACTCTTTATAAAATTCATTTTCTCTAATGAGACAACCTGTATTTACACATCTGCAATTCTTGAAACAATGAAGGTCTGAAAACTTTAAAAGTATGATATTGGCCACATTTAAATTTTTTTTTTAAGCTCAAGTTTTTATTTTGAGTATAGTAAGAAAACACGTAAATAGTCCACAGAAAAATGTTTTCAAGAATCTCATATTGATGTTATATTCTTAATACCATAACTCTCTAATTTAAAGATAGATTTATATTATGACAGGATGTGATAGGATTTGGAGAAGCACAGTTTTTTGGGGTTTTGTTTTGTTTTGTTTTGTTTTGTTTGTAATCCTAGCACTTTGGGATGCTTAGGCTCTGGCCTGAGCCAGAGATTCGAGACCAGTCTGGGCAACTTGGTGAGACCTCATCTCTACAATATATCAAAAAAAATTAGCCAGACATGGAAGCACATGCCTGTATTTCCAGCTACTTGGAAAGCCGAGATGGAAGGATTGCCTGAGCCCAGTGGGTCAATGCTGGAGTGGCTGTGAGCTTGCCACTGCACTCCAGATAGGGCAACAAAGTGATTCTGACTCAAAAAAAAAAAAAAAAATCTAGTTGCAACCATGCTCCACATTGTCTACTGACATATTTAAGCTTGTGTTAAAGTTAAAATCATTGTGTTTAGTGATGTCTTTTGAAAAAACAGTAATTGAAGAAAAATAATTAGTTGTTTTTTTTTTACTTTAAGCTCATCATTCTCCTATTGTATATATGTATTCATTTATTACCTCAAAAAGAATAAATATAAAATACTAAATGGTACTTTCAAGCTTGTGTTTAGTAGTTATTTTTCAGGAGGAAACTCTATTTTCCCTATCTTGTTCTCCGAATTTTTTATAGTATAAAATTAACTAAAAGATATTCTAGTACTCATTCAGAATAATTTCTAACCATCTTTATATACAATTCCTGTTTGTCTTACTTGGAGTTCTACCAAAGTATCTTGGAGCTACTTCTATCAGATATTGTACCTTATTGTTCAAATACATATTAAAAAAAAACTAGCCTATCAACCCTGTATTTTGTGTTTGTTATTTAAATTATTTGTGAATTAATTATAAATATAAAATCTATTATTAGACATTTTAAAATTAGTTTCTGATTCCTTAGATTATTTGCCTAAGACTATGAATCATACATGGTGGAGAAAAATCAGATCAGTCACCATGATCAATTGTAAAAAATTATTTCACATTAGATAATAACTAATAATGAAAATGGAATAAAACATATGTGGGATGTAATATAAATATTTTACATAATATTACTGTATTCAATAAGGAAAACAAATATCATCTAATGTGACCCATCAAATTTTTTTCTTTTGATTTATTTTATTTTTAATTAGCAGTCTTTAAAAAAAATCAGACAGTTAATGCTAAGTATCAGAAGTATGAATTGATCTAAGGCTATATGAATATAACAGTGAAGCAATGAGAGATGAAAAATGAATTACTAGTGTTAAAATTACTCATGTTAAAAAATGTAGGCCGGTCACGGTGGCTCAAGCTTGTAATCCCAGGGCTTTGGGAGGCCAAGGTGAGGGCATTGACTAAGCCCATGGGTTTGAGAGCAGCCTGGGAAACTTGGCAAAACCTCATCTCCACAATAAATCAAAAAATCAGCCGGGTGTGGTAGCACGTGTCTGTAGTTCCAGCTACTTGGAAGGCTGAGGCGGAAGGATCGCCTGAGCCCATCAGGTCAATGCTGGGGTGGCCGTGAACATGCCACTGAATTCCACCCTGGGCGATGGGATGAGACTCCAACTCAAAAAAAAAGAAAAATGTAGAACAAATTTGAGCTTGATATTCAGTTTTTGAGCACTTACCTTTTTAAAAAAGTTGTATTATTTACATAAGCTATGGCACAGTCAGAATGGATTTCATGTGCAGGATATTTAATTAGTCTATTGATTTATTACTGCAATTTTACAGCTAGAAAAACTAAAACATAAGTCAAATTCTATAGTTAAAGCAATAAACATAACTGGTATCAGAGCTAAGACAGGAACTCTATATTCTTGACTTTCATCTATAAATGCTTTACATTAACCTGCCTTATCAATGAATACTTCATTCTCAGGTGAGCTTTTTACCTGGATTCTACTCTTATTCAATGTTAATTTTTTGAATGCTGAATTATAAAGCTGAGAGGGAAAAAATATGGGGTAAAAGAAATACATATCTTTCTTAGTGAATTAAATGACAAAGCATGATGTGCTTTAGCCTGCATTATTTTACGATGATAAACATAATCAAAGATAAAAAATATTCTAAGAAACCTTTACTCTTACAGAAACAGTTACCCAGTATCTTCATATTGCATTTTACAAATACAATAAGACAGAGAAAAATGGAGCATCATTATACATTTTTACACTTCCCTTATTTAAGCTACAAAAATCATCAAATAAGGTCTGACAAACTTCAACATCATTTTAGTCAATACAACTGTGAGATGCATTTTAATAAAAAGTGGTATTAATCATCACATTTTTGCTGGTAGTCATAATAATACAATTTTTCCAAAAAAAATATTTAACATCTACATAACGAATGCTTACATTCCAGAAAGGTTCTTTTTTCCTAAGATCCAGCAGTTAAAATTTATCAGCTTTATGATTAATAGTAATAATGATATTATTTTTTAAAGCTGATTGTTATATGCATTATGTGCAATAAAACCCATTTAATGTGTATTAAATGTCTTAATTCTTAAAACACTTCCCTCTTGGAGTCATAATCTCATTTCTTTATTTACATTTTTGTTCATTTACTTATTTAAAAAGAGGTATAGAAAGCCAAATGATTTTACCCAAGGTTAAACAAGTTGAATTATACTTTCAAGTCTTTTTAACTTAAAAACTTATGCTTATTATCTACGAAAATAAAATAATTAGACAACTTATGAACAAAGTCCATATCTGTATATCTAATTCAAACTCCTAATCCACATTTTTTTAGTGCAACTTCAATGAGAAAGAAAAATAGTTAAATATTTTACCTTCATTTTGTATAGCATGGTATTATTTAAACAGTAGTAGGTATCTTTGACCTTGGGAAACATACTTGACCCTTGAGACACTTTTTATTCTCATCTGCACAATATAGATAATAATATTTACACAGCTCTCAGGATAGTTCCAAATTCAAATGAGGTATTACACTTATAAAACTCTAAAATCAATTATAAAAATAAGCAAATAAAATTATTATCTGCCAAGCTACACTCTTAATTTAAAACACCATTTGTGGGGATAAAAAAAATATGAGTTACCATAAATAAATGCCTTGAAAATCCTTTAGCTGATTTAGAAGTAGCTCAGTGAGTGCAATGAAGATTGGCACCTCATTTTGAAGTACAGTATTTTATATTTACATATAAAGACAGTTTAAAAAGTTATACATTTAGTTTCCTACAGGTCATTAATGGATATTGAGAGACACTCTGCTTTCAGAGAAAGGGAGTGGCATAAAAACAATACAAAGTAGACTATTTGTTTACAGTTTATTTACAATTTTTAACTTCTGAAAAACAACACAATTTACAGATGTATTTTTAATATTAAATATTTACTTAGAACTTTTAACTTCTGAAAACTTAAGTGCATTTAAAGTCCCTTACATCAAATGTAATTAATGAAGACTATAGATATTTTGTGATGTGGAATTAGGCATTATTAAGAAAAACATAAACATTAAAATAAAATCTTTACTGATGACTTAAACACTGTTTACATTCCAATACCTTATCCAAGAAGTGAATTCTTTTAAAAAGCATTGTTCCTGCTAGCACTAACTCTTAAACATTTTAAAAGCAATTTGCATATAGGGATCTCTAAACAACCTGTCTTCATTTTTCTTGTTTCATGAAACACAGATTTAGCCAGCTTTGATATACATTTCCCTTATAAGTAACTTGCCTAAAATCCCTTCATCTTGCAGGTTTAAATTAAATCATTCAGATTTTTTTCTTAACAGTCCCCAAATTGCAATGTTTCATTCATTTGTGGTTCTACTACTCTGATTTATAGTCATCTTCTACATTTGTTATTCAACTATACTCTGAAGAAAGTTCTATGTGCCCTCAAAAACTTTTTTTGAATTATCAGTGACTAGAAAAATATCACTATTTAGAGCTTTCTTGGATAAGATTTACCAGTGTTCTAAAACAGAAACTACTACATTGGCTAAAATAGGCTATGCCCTGAAAAACAATACCACATAGATTTTAAAATATATTTAAACAATTTTAGCATAAATATAGAACAAAAATATGTGTTCAAGATGGGATAACTATCTTACAAAGTCAATATCTGAGTGATAATTTATATATTTTATTTCAGACATATTAACTACATTTAGTTTACACTGAATAAAAGAAGAAATATTTTTGACTATTTTTTCAAGTCTGAAAGCTAAATAAATTATGTTCAAGCAGTTCAATCAAAACAATCCATAAAGGCAAATTCATTTTTAACTACATTGGAAAGAAAATATTTCTATATACAAATAAGACAAAAAGAATTCAAACTATATAAGTTATGTTGCTACTCTGGTCAAAAATCAAACGAAGTTTGAATTGTGTATATCTTTTAAAAGAGGACATATTCAAATGTTTAAGAAATGAGCAATTTTAAATATAAATTAAAAACCATAACTGTCATAAAATAATCTTACAAATTTAAGTTATTATGGTCACATAATTCATAATGATTAAACCAATATGTTATAAATATTACCAGAGAAAATAAAATTTTGTATATTAAGAAGTTTGTTTCGCTATAAGTAAGTCCTAGAAGAGAATAATAACATTTTTCACCTAAATTCATAACCCAAAATGCAATAATGATTGTTTCCAATATATAACAATTTCTTGGGCTGTTTGCTCAGTGAACCTTAAGTAGTAATATATTTATAATCAAAGACAAGTTAAGGAAAAGAAAAATTCATTATAAAATGTACATGTTGTCTAGTTACCTTTTCAGACATTCAAAGAAACGTTTTTAGTATTTATTTTAAAAGTCTAAAGAAACAAAAAACAAGATATTTTGATTCATTAGTATTTACAACACAAAGCCATTTTTATAAAAATTATGATACACCATCTTGTGGCTATCTGAAAGGAATGCAATTTACATTTTTTGGATTTTTTTTGAAATATTGCATAGTTCAGTTTTATCTTCCTTTTTATTTTAAACTTGGTCTCATTTAAAAATGATGCATTTCTGTACTACTCTCAACTTGAATATATCAAACAACTTGAATATATAAAAAAGGCTATAGTCATCAAGACCTACTTGTTTTCATTAATATATTACAATATAATTTCTACAGATTGCATTTTATTTTTGACTATACATTATACTTATTA
This sequence comes from Cephalopachus bancanus, assembly GCA_027257055.1. Taxonomy (NCBI): domain Eukaryota; kingdom Metazoa; phylum Chordata; class Mammalia; order Primates; family Tarsiidae; genus Cephalopachus; species Cephalopachus bancanus. Next base: position 12,964,999 of record JAPVLO010000005.1, on the reverse strand, counting down.
TTATACTTGTATCATCATTACCATTTAAAATAAGACATATATAATGACATTAGTTATTCATAAAGTTCAGACTCAACTAAAGTTTGTGTATATTGTCTCTGAAAGATTATTTAGATAAAAATAGAACAGTTCATTTGTTCTTTTAAAAAATACTGAACTACTATAATAAAGGAAAAAGATAAAGAGAAGAGACAAAAGAAATCAAAGCAGTTTGGACATGGAATTGTGACCAACACTTTCTTGCTTACTGTCAATATGCAAAACACAATTCACTGCAGAATGGACTCTCAATAAATATTTTTGAGTAAATAACTTTACAAGTGTCTCCCTTATTTTCAAAATTTAAAAAAATCTATGTTAAAGATATAAGGATGATAAATGAAAATAAACTGTGAATTTTATACATAAATATGCATAATTAATTCAAAAAAATTAGAAATTTTGTATGGCTAATTTTAAATAAATTAAGTAAAGTGTTAAATGGTCATAGTCACCAGATCTTTTTTTAATCTATTACCAAATCTTTTGAAGAAGAATGGAGCCCCAAAATCTAGCTAATTACAATAATCAAGTGATTCATTTTCAATAAATTTAAATTATTTAGTTTACCTTCTTGAATTATATGGAAAAACATCTCTTTTTTCCTTATGATCTACTTTCTAAAAACACATTACTGTAATCAGCTGTATTATTAATGTAAATAACAATGATCGATGATTTTGAAAGATGAATAATAGGTGATTGATAGGATAGATAGATGACAGATGACAGACAGATCGATAGATCGATAGATAGATCGATAGATAGACAGATAGAAAGATAGAAAGATAGATAGACAGACAGACAGGCAGACAGCTAGAGATAGTAGAATAGATAATATGAATGCCATCAGGCATTTTTTTTTTCTTTTGAGTTGGAGTCTGGAGTGCATTGGCACGCTTACGGCCACCCCAGCGTCGACCTGCTGAATTCCAGCGATCATTCTGCCTCAGTCTTCTAAGTGGCCAGAACTATAGGTGTGCTACCACACCCGGCTAATTCTTTGATTTATTGTAGAGACGAGGTGTTACCATGTTGCCCAGGTTGGTCTCTAACCCTCAGGCTCAGGTAATCCTCTTGCCTCGGTCTCCCTAAGTGCTGGTATTACAGGCTTGAGCCACCGCGTCCGGCCTAGGCAGTTTTAAAGGCTTTTCAGTGCAAACAAAAAATTCCTGTCTTCCAAAGGACAGATGAATCCAATAGGAGGAAGGACACCCATACCCAGAAAATGGGTTGAAATGTTCAAAAATACCACCCCAACTTTCTTGAAAGGGAAGAAATGTTTTTAGGTTATGACAGCACCTGAAATCAGTTAAGCATCAAAAAAATAAAAAATAAAAAGGAATGTGGGTCACATTTTTTGCCCACTGCAATAAGAAATGAAAATCTCCCACTATCTTATAGAAATAAGCTATTTCCTGTGCCCAAACCCAGTGTATATACTGATGAGCAAATAGCCCTGGAGAAGTTGATGTATCATCTTAAATGCCTAATCTAAAATGCTGGTGAAAGTATGTAAGGTAAAAAAAAAAAAAAAATGGACAGGTTTTGCCTAATAAAATAAAGAGTTTTAGCTTGGGAAATTGAAGATCATTCAATGTGGCCATAGGAAAGGTGAAAATTGAAAAGAAGCAAAAGATACGACTACAGCAGCGGATAGGGACAGGTCCTAAAGACCCTCATCTGCTAAGCTAGGAAATTTGGATTTTACGGTGTAGGCTATGTGGAGACAGTATGCAAATACATTAGGTATTGTGAGTATAATACTCATGTAATATCAACTCAGTTCTTTCTCGTGTAATATTAATGCATCATCTGTTTCAGTTTTTTAAAAGAGATACATTAATGTCATATTTTCTAATTTAAGAAGATTATAGCCAGGCGTGGTGACTCAAGTCTGTAATCTCAGCACTTTGGGAGGCTGAGGAGAGAGAATTGCCTGAGCCCAGGGGTTCGAGAATAGCCTGGGCAACTTGGTGAGTCCTCATCTCTACAATAAATCAAGTATTTAGCTGGCATGATAGTGCACGCCTGTAGTTTCAGCAACTTGGAAGACTGAGGGCGGAAGGATTGCCTGAATCCAGCAGGTTGAGACTGCGGTGACCATGAGTGTGCCACTGCTCTCCAGCCTGGGCGGGAGAATAAGACTCCAATTCAAAAAAATAAAAAGGAAAAAAGAAGAAGAAGAAGAAGAGAAGAAGATCATATAGGTCCATACAATATCAAGAGATCTGATTGATATCTGAGAAATTCAACTAAGCTTCTTATTCATAACAGTGAAGCTGGTTATATTACAGAAGTAAATCTTCACAGCCTTTGTTTTGTTTTAAACAGAATGCTTGCAAAAAAAAATTATACTAAAGATAGTTTCTAAGTAACTGAAATGAACAGAACATTTAGAGATAAGAACAATAATATGATATATTATGTAGAGGCTTATTCATTTGTTTAATTTTAATGCTGAACTAAAACTTAGAGAAAATTATTAGGTAGGCATGATTTGAGGTTTTAACTCAAATACCTTCTTTACTTTTTGGACTTATTTTAAGCATTAACTAAGCAAGTGTATCACATTTATTGACAAATCATAGTGAAAATGTTCCTTGATGAGTTATTTTTTTTCTTTGATTAGTCTTTTAGCTTTAATTTCAAAACTCATTTTAACATCATAAAAAAGATCATAACATAAAAAATACTCTTAGACAAAATCATCAGTCACACAAATACAACCAATATTTGACTTAGCCAAGGCTTCAGAAATACCATCCTGAATGTTAAAGGGAAAATAAATCATATAATTGTCTGAATTTTTAAAAATGTAATTGTCTCTTTTAGTTATGGACTGAATAGAATTATCAAAATATTCATTTATAAAAACATGATTCCTAAGTGTCAAATACTGGTGTCAAATAAAAGTAAAGAAATACTATATCTAAAATTCTGATTCCAGAGAAGATAAATTAATCATGATATAAATTATTAAAGAAAGGAAGATGTTTTTGTTTTTGAAAATAGCTCCAGAGGTGCAAGCATTTCAAAGAATATTAGCAAAATCGATTTACCTTGTATTCCTGTAGGGTATTATTTTCAAAACACCATTTTTTGTTGCTTATATTTACCAATAAAAGTTCTTAAACCTTTTAACTATTAAAGATTATATAATCTCACTAAAGTTAAGTCTAAAAACGGCAATTATTATTAAAAACAAGAGGTGCTTACATATAAGAGACTAAAAGTACTAGAAATCTTAAAAATGTTAGCTATTTCATGTCAGAGCTATAGATTTATATACAAAAAACATCAAGTACAATCAGAAAGAGTGATTTTTGTGTAGTCGTCCTCATAGCTACAAAAATGAGAAAACTAGAAATGTAGCATCTGAATGAGGTGGCAAACTTTTCAAGGATAGAAACAAATTTATACAAATGATTAAATGTATTAGAATAAGAAGAAAAATTGTAATAGTATCGATATTTTTGAGGATAATAAGATTTTGGTACAAGAAAATTAAGAACTAATTAAGAAAAATATTAAAGGAAAAAATAATATTTTACACATTTATTAATGTAGAAAATTAAATATAACTCCGCCTATATAAGTCAAAATATTCAAACGAAATGTTCATTTAGTCTTTATCTTGAAACTGCCAACCAGTATTTGTATCTTAAAACTCCTTATCTGCAGATAAGTATTTTTTCTATTATACTACAATTTTAAATTTTACTTCCTTCATTGACTATATTCCTTCATTAAGCTAATTTCAATGAACTTCAAGCAACCAAAGTTTCTTTTTTTTTCAGTCTGAAAAAAGAATAGAAATAGCCATTTGTTTTAAAGCTGGCTACAATTAAACAAATCACAAATTAAGAATCAGAAGGGTGATCATGAGTGTTTTTGTGAAATACCGTATATTTCACAAAATACAATGTTTTTATAGATAATGAATAAGACAGTAAGTAGCCACAGTTCTAAGGGTTATCCATGGTTGGAAAGATCCTTAATCTCTTGATTTGTGTTTTATTATAACAACAAAAATTGTCTTAAATTTAAAAAAAAAGACATTTACCTTTTCCAATTGAGCGTTTTTTTTGGATTTGTATAAAAACTCTCCCACCGCCACAAAAACCGAGAGCACCAAGCCGGCTGCCAGAACAATGAAGATGCCACCGATATTTTGAACCCCCAGAGCACTGGCCTCTTTGCTCTCCTCCTCTGGGCAACCATTGCCCCTCCACCACTTTTCCTTCATCATGTGCAGCTTGCCTTCTTCTTGCAACTGAAGAATTGCTATGGTGATTTTGTCTCGATATGGAGAACCTAGGGAAGGAGAGGACAGGTTAACCAATTCCGATTTCACAGAATTTCGTAATTAAAGTTAGCAAGATGAAAAGAGGGCAGAGATTTTCCCAAATGCTCCAATATGTGCCAATATTTCTTTTCAGAACAGAAAACCAACTGGGAAAAGACAGAGAACAGAAGTTTAACAAGATATAAACTTCAGAGCCTTTCTAGATTTAGAAGAATAACATAAATCTTGTTTTTAAGAAAGAAAATGTCTTCTAAAAGACAGACTCAAATCAGGACATTGGAAAATAAGTAAAACTGAGGTGAGAAGCAACAGAAAAAAAGAATTGGCATGCAAGGATGTTTAGTTTATGTCTAGGAATTATTCTACATGAAAATCATAGCAGTGATAAAAGTTACCTCCAGTTTTAGGCAGGTGGTGAAAAAATGGTGTTTCCCAAGATTAAATGCAATAATTTAAGGCAATAGTGATTAATAAGTGGAATTCAATGGTACCTAATACTTTGCAGATAAAAGGCAATTAATTTTATTTGTTATTTGATGTATGTAACTGAAGTCACAGGATGTATAGACTTAGATAATTCAAAATCATTATGGCAATTTAATTTAAAAATTGAAGACGCTATAGCCTGACATTGTAAGACTTTGGGGATGTTGTTTTATTATCATTTTATGCCTTGAAGGGAGATGTTCTTTTCAGTGGAGGCAGCAATATAAATGAAATGTAGTATTTATGCTGATGAGGTAGATACTTATCTGCATCAGATGTTATACGATAAGTATATCTTTGTTCATTCGTTTCCCAGAAGGATAAAAAATATTAAAATATATACATCTTTCAACATCTGTCTTAAGGAATTGGTCTTTTTGCATTCTCCCACATAGAAATGCCCTGCTTCTTCCTAAATAGTATAACATTCTTCCTAAAACACTATACTGCACATTCCAATTTGTGTAGAAATTTACCAACAGTATTTTCCTGCTTTACAAAAAATACAAGATATTTCAGCTTTTATTCAAAGTTGCCTGTGATTTTGTTTCCATTTAAGCAAGTCTACACTTATACATCTTAGCAAGAATAGGCATACAAAAGGAGATAGACAAGAGGAATCACAAGAAGAAGCCTGCTGAAAAAGTTGGAGAAAGAAAGCTCTACCAAACCCAGTTGGAGAACTAGTTCCTTAACGTAATTCTTTATTAGAAATTGTAGTGTATGGCTTCTAGTCAACATTTTTCCAGCTTTTCTAAAAAAGGAGATTACCCATTCAAATAATCAGAACTCAAATATTTTATTTTTATTATGCAATAATTCCTAAGTATACTTGAGGAATTTCTGCTTCTCAGTTTTTCCCTGTGCTCTCATTTAAACACTACTCTAATGCTAATGCTCAGTTAAATTCTGTTCCCCTACCACTTTAAATCTCAATGTATGAGCCCAGTTCCATACAATTTTCTACTTTGATCACTCACTCACTGTTCACTCAGCCTAGATTGCCAAATATTATTATTTACCTATTTAGGTGTGGGGTCCTAGAATAAAGGATATCTGTCTGTCTATCTGCTCATCCGTCCATCCATCTATCCATCCATCTAACCATCCATCCAACCATTCATCTGAATTCTCAATCACTTTCCACATAATAAGCTCTCAACAAATGTTTTTGTATTCTGAGTAGCATAATGTCTACCTGAAGAGCATAATCTGAGAGCAATAATCTGGTATGTTGGTCTCTCTGATACGTAGTAATACACCATGAATTGATGTCATTATGTTTGGCTATTTAGTATTTATTAATTCACTACATCAGGCCTAGTACCAACTACAAAATCATTTTTATTCTGATTAACCATGCACTTTCCCTGAAAAATAAGTACTTGGCTGAGGAGGGAAAAGTTCTATTTTAAGCATAATTGTAGTTCATCAAATATGTCTTTCAATTAGAGGCATTGTATGTGAAACAATTTTTAATAGTACTTGTGAAAATGGCTACACTGAGCTAACACAAATATGTATTTTTTATTTTTGGAAGTGTAATTATAAGCAAGATTTTTGGAGTGAGGTCACTTGGAAAGTAGACTTTTAAATATATAAAATTCTTAATCTATCTTAGAAGTTTATGCTAGCTTATCCTCATTTTGAACAGTAGTGAAGGAATATTATTTTGTTGCCAACTCACCATACACACTAAACAGCATCAGAATGCTTATTCTAATCTCTTCAAATACAGTATTCTCCATTACAGTTTCAAGAACAAAACAAGACATAAACAAAGCAGCTTACTTTACAGCAAATGATGGACATCTTTTGATTTCTTGCCAGCTGAGCTTCCTATTTCCAGTATTGATTGTGAATATAAATACATTCCATTGCTTGAAGACATTAGTACACTTGTTTTTCTGAACATAATGTGTAAATGATATTTGGTTTGAATCAACCAAAAAAGTTACTATATTTTTTAAGGTTTTTAATAGGATGTAATAATATAGGGAATATAGTCCATGATAGTAAGTAACTGACATACTTTGCTTGGTGCTCTGTTATTGACTTAGTTTAAGTATTTTTTAAAAGGAACAATAATTCAGCAATGAGTTATTACTTATTTTATACAAAATTTGATACTTTTTGAAAAGCATTTCTACAAAGATGTTACTTGATCTCAAATGAGTACTAAAATTTCATCTAGTAGAAAAATATCAAGGGCACATAGAGATAAAAGACCAAAAATATCTTTCATTCTCTTTATGACATGAAGAGCCATTTGCTTAGCTCTTATGAAGTAAACAACAATGACTGAGATAGATGGAGGTTAAGTTTCACCCAAGTCCAGACTCCAGTCCATATACTGGCAAGCAAAGAACTGACGGCATTGAATGTCGACTGAGAGAAGCTTAGGACTTATACTGTAATATGTTTAATTCATAGTTAAACCTCTTGCCACATCAGATGTATAAGACCTAAAGCTCCAATGAGGTAAAGAGGCAGCTTCAAATGAAATACTGAGAAAGTGAATGAATGGTGATATAAAAAGCTATCCTTACATACACCTACTCAGAATTTCTTCAACCATAGAATTATGGTCTCTAATTGTCCCCATATCTTAAATTTTGATCATATAATTTTATATAAAATTATGATTTTATGAGACTCTCTCTCTAGATATACATTAAATTTTTAGGTGAATAAACTGTGTTTATGTATTAACAATATAAACATCAACAAATATTTCAGAGCTAACTTGCAGGGTTTATTAAATTGATTCCCTCTATGCTTCTTACCTTCTTTCCTTCCTTACTTCATTGCTTTCTCCCACCCTCTCTACTCTTCCATTTCTTTGTCTTTCCTTCTCTTTTTCTTTTTTCTACTTCCTGTTGGCTCGTTTCATTTATTCCTTGATTTTCTTCCCTCTCCTTCTCCCTTTTCTTCTCCCTGCCTTTCCCTTTCCTTCCCTCTCTTCTATTATCCTTCCCTACTCTCTTTTCTCGCCCCCTTCTTCTCTCCCTCCTTTCTTTCCTTTCTACCACTCTAAGTACATTACTTGAAGAATACAATGCACACGTAATTCTACAGACTTAATTCTAGAGTGTCAGTCTACTATCTGCACTTTACTGATTTGCTCATTTGATTTGTCTTTTAATGCTCTGTACAACTTCACAATTGTATAGACCAACATTCCCCTTTATCCTATTTCAATGCATCTAGATAGTATAGAAATGATAAGTTAACTTCAGTCAGCATTGCTTTTAATTCTGGAGGAGGCTTACGGATTGATAAATAACTTTTATTTAAAGATTGCACAGCAAATTGTCTAATATCTAGCATGCTTTAATAAAATATGCTGAAATCACATTATCTGTGTTCTAGCAATCTCTCATCCAGCCTGCCAAAAGTTTTTTTCTTTACTGTCAAATCAAGCTTCTGTATGCTTTAATCAATTACTAAGGTCAGAAACAAACTTTTACTTTCCGTAAATATCTCTTTCTAAAACTCATTACAACAATATTTCCAAAACTGCATTTTCCACACTCAATTATCTTTTTCGGGAAATTTATATCTATTTCATTTTTTAAAGAGTCCTTGTTTAACTAGTATTGAATAATACTCCATAAAATATGTATCACTTGCAAATTCATATTAACATTAGAAAAATAAAGGAGTCTTATCTATTCATTAGAAGATAACATAGATAAAAATAAAACAAAACTTTTGCATAGGGTTTAAATTTATTTTCAGAGAAACAATTGTTTTCACAGGAACAATTGATATGGACACATTTATTAATGTCCCCATAAATTCTTTTCTTTTAACCTCAACTTGTATTGCCTTAGAAACAATAGTTACTACTGTTATTACATCTATTCACTCTGTCAAAAATATGTTAATTCTTATAGATTTTTCTGCCTGTTCTTATCTATATGTCCTCCTCTCTTTTTGATACCACCATTCAACAAGTTGCATTTTTTGTAGGCTCTCTCTTTTTCACTGATTATTCCACATGCTTCCTGAAGCACCCTCTCACAAGGATTCCCATCACACTGCTTGCATTAAAACACATCTCCACATCTGGCTTTCACTTCTGTGCAAAATGTTTTGGAGAACAAAAGTTTTGAAAAACTATTTAAATATATTTGCATGCCAAAGTCGATAAAATTAATTGTTCATTTAAAAAAAAGTACACATCTTTTGTTTTTCCTAATAGCACTCAAATCCTTTAAATATTTTGTTAAAAATCTAAGGGGCTTACAGGGTATTGGTGTTCTTCATAATAATTAATTCTCTCTGGTCACTTCCCCAAATATATTAGTTTCCTTTATTTTATATTTCTCAGTTATCACGCATCATGATTATATTATGTGCAGTATATAAACTAGAATTAGATAATACTCTGGTACTAGTTATTTCCTTTGGGTCAGGGAAGAAACTTTTATGAAATACTCTACTAATAATACTGGGTTTAATCTAGTTGCCATTATTTCAAGTTATTGCACATTCTCTGAAATATACTAATTTACATCGTATGGGTATGCTATTATACCATAAACTTTTTTTTTTTTGAGTTGTAGTCTCATTCTGTCACCCAGGATAGAGTGCAGTGGCATATTCATGGTCACTGCAGCCTCCTCTGCTGGGCTCAGGCAATCCTTACGCCTCAGCCTTCCAAGTAGCTGGAACCACAGGTGTGTGACACCACACTGGGCTAATTTGTTTTTTAAATTTAATTGTAGAGATGAAGTCTTGCCAAGTTGCCTAGGCTGGTCTCGAGCCCATGGGCTCAGGCATTACTCTTGCCTCCGCCTCCCAAAGTGCTGAGATTACAGGCATGAACCACCGCACCTGGCTATACTATAATCTTTAAGCATATGACACTGCCGGACACGCCTCAAAGAACTTGAATAATGCCTTAATTATTCCTCTTATTTGAAAATGTTTAGTCTAATACAAATATCTAAGGCATACATCTAAAAACTTGAATTAAGTATTGTCTTAAGACCAGACTGCTTGCCATTTGTAGATCAGCAACCATCCATAATGCATCTATTTCACCCACCGTCAGCACAATGTCTATCACACAGCAAGCATTAGACAAATGTTTTCTGAATAAAATGATGGATTTGAAAAATGATCAATTACAATATAGACAAAAATATGACAAATTAGAATTTCAGTATAAGACATCTTAAGCTTTTATTAAAGTCAATAGAATAAATAGAGTTCATAAGCAGACTTATTTCACACTTCTAGTATTGGTCACTTATAATAAGTTAGGGTGACAAACATGTTAATAAATTCTTGCACTTTTTAAAATAATCAGAATTTTTCCTTGGTTAGTGCCTTGACAGATAAAACCTCTGCCAACACAAATGATATGAAGATGTCTACTAGAATCATCAGCTTTTACACTTGGAAGATATATCTGCTGATAATGTTAAATTTTATAAAACGGCTCAGTATTTTCTACACTGAGATGCATACCGGGTGCCTTAAAAATACCAGAAATTTTGGATGCCTTTAGAGATTTATATCTTCTTAACATCCTTTCCATGATGAAATCTTCCAAGAAGGCTATAATTATATCACATTCTCTTAGAGGGATTTTTTCAGTGGTAGGCGAGTTTTATAAACTCTTAGGACACTTCTCTCTACCTTATTTGTTTTTAAGAAGTGCTAAGATAAATTTTATATTTAAATTTCAGATTAAATGTTATATGAGTAGATTCCAGTTTGTTGTTTTATTCAGTCATAATGTTGTTAAACAATGCCATTACACCTTTTCCTCTATAGAATTTTTCTTAGCTGATAACTAAAAAATAATTTCTCTGATTATTTCACTAATACATATTTATTCCAACAGGCTCTACAGAAGTTGCCTCTGATTTGTTAGTACTTGGCACACAATAAGCTTGCAATAGTTGTTGAGTAAATGCATGCTTAAATAAAGTAGCACAATAATTATGTAACAGTCTGTCATATATACTTGCCATTTTATCTTCAGTCATTTGAACCCTTCAGCCAAACTATATCTGATCTCTAATTTCATGTAATATTTATAATACAATTATTTCAAATGAAGGATTTGCTATATGCAGCAACTAAACACCTCATTGGCCCATTTCTAACTTTAAGTAACCACTAAACTGGTGTGGAATTACTCTCATCATTCATTGTATTTTATTTTAGAGACATATCACTAAAAGCCCTTAATTTGAGAGAAGTGTAAGTAATTCATGAGCAAGAATGATAAACATTCAAGTATAGTAATTTTATCCTAAAAATAAATGTATCAATCCATAAAATTTTAATCACAGAATGGTGTCAAGTAGAAGTGAGCCATCCACCATGATACCTAGCACTTTCCACATTTCAAGTCCATTAAATAATTTCCTTGCTGAAAAATTCCATAGTTGTGCTCCAGAGCTATAGAATAAAATACAAATTCCCAACTATGTAATACAATCCTTTTCTTTAACTTATTATTAGCTTCTTTTCTGAATTGATCCTCTCCTCCTTGCTAACACAATCTGCCAGTAAGATAATCTATTTGAAATTCTCTCTCCCTAGGATGACCTCTTTTCACATATACTCTGGTTTTTGGGTTGGAATTTCTCTAATTCAGGTAAACTTCTTCTGCTCATCCTTCCCTAATTTTATACTTCTCCTTGACTGTCACAGAGATAAATGAGTTTTTTGTTTGTTTGTTTTTGAGCCATAGTACATTGAAGACATTCTTGCATGGCATATAGAATATTATATTCTAATGTTTCTCCATATTTCTTACTGTACTAGATAATGAGATGAGTGTCCTGTAGGCATGAACCATGTCTGAATCAGATTTTATTCTTACTGTTTCACTATAATTGTTAAACACACAAATATTACTTAGTACACGTGCTATATTCTAAGTATTTAATAGTGAATAATGCAGCCATGACCCCTGTCTTCCTTCCTAGAGTTTTCAGTGCAACAGAGGACATATTCACTGAATTAGATTATACATATATAAAAAGCATTACAATAAAGAACCATGGAACTAATTGAGTCTTCAGAAAAGGTACACAAAAAGCGTTACTTTTATTTGATAATAGAAGTAGGAATTATAACTCTTCTTTTTATTTGACTACCTTTGCCTACTTTTCTCTATTCTCTTTTTATATACATTACTGGTTTAGAAAAGTATGCATAGGAAAGAAAAATGATAGTTAAAAATCTATTTTGTTCATTTTTTTCTAGATATAGAGAAAAGACCCACTTGCCAGATATTAGAGCCATGGTGAAATGAAATCAAATATAAATGACACTGTTCATGTAGAAGTGAGAGAAGAGGGGTTAAAAATCATGAGGTATCAAGAGAATTAAAAATATTTTCAATAGACATATTTGACAAAAAGCAGTTATCTAAAATATTCAAAAAAAAACTCTAAAAACTCAATAGCAATAAAACAAACAACTCAACTAAAGTAATGGACCAAAAGTCCTAACAGACACCTCAACAAAGAAGATATGTAAATGTCAAGAGAGCATATAAAAGGAGCATCATATGTAATTTTAAAATGCAAGTTAAAACAACTATGACAAAACAAAAAAAAAATGAACAAAATGCCAAGAGTAAGTCCTTATTTTCAAGGATAACCTTGGTGTGTTTTTTGGTTTTGATGTTGTTGTTTTGTTGTTGCTGTTATTTTTTCAAGATAATAGATAAGAGACTTTCAAGTGTGCCTCACCCATCAGCACATTGCAAAATAGTGCAGAAAGACCAACACAGTGAACCCCAATTAAAGAAGGAAAATGGATATTCATCAGAATGGCAAAAGACACCCCAGATTTCAGAGAGAAGAAGAAAGAAGGTGAATAGCACTTGCCACTAAAATCTGCTGGGAAAAATGAGTGCAACACAAGAACACAGGATGGGATTGAAAACTCCTCGCTGAACATACACAGATCTGCTTAACTCAGGCCATGGAAGAACATCCCAAACAGCCCCAGAAATTCCTTGGGGGAATGCCAAGTGTTGATGAGAGGCAAAGACCCAGTAAAGTCATAGGTGTTCTCTCAAATTTGGGTCAGTGAAGAAGACACCATTTTTGACAGGAGTCCATTTTCTCAGCAACAGCAACTACTGTAGACATTTCAGTTTCTGCCCAGAAACAAGGCTGCTGACTTTGGAGTAGAAGGACCTCTCATATTCATAACAGAGTGGGGAGCATGGATAACACTGCAGGGAAATTGCCCTATAAGCCAGAAAAGAATGAGAGCCTATTTTAAACATTCTTAAAGAAAAAGAAAAAACCAGCCAATAATTTTATATCCAGCCAAAATAAGCTTGAAAACCGAAGGAGAAATAAAGTCCTACCTTGACAAATGAACACAAAGGGAATCTGTTACCACTAATTTGTTTCTACAAGAAATGCCCCAAGTTCTAAGCTTAGAAATTAAATGATGGCTCTCACAATCACAAAAGATCACATAACCACAAAATTCACAGAGCCTATTAAGCAAGTACATATTTGAATTCACAAGTCAGCTAGCTTGTAACAATGTGTCAGGAAGAAACCTCACATATCAATATTAACCCTGAATGTAAATGGACTTAACACTCCACATAAAAGAATCAGAGTGGCAAACTGAGTGGAGAAAAAAAAAAGACCCAACCATATGTTGCCTTTAAAGACCCACCTACTAAACACAGACAGTCACAAACTCAAAGTAAATGGGTGGAAAAGATATATCAGGTGAATAAAAAACAAAAACGAGCAGAGGTAGCCATCCTCATATCGGATAACCAAGACTTCAAATCAAAAACAGTAAAAATTATAAAGAACAGCATTATATAATGATGAAGGTTGTAATTCTATAAGAAAATGTAACTACTTAAATGTATACACACTGAACACCATAGCACTCAAATTCATGAAGCAAACATTACTTGACATTAGAAACATATTGATAGCGATACTATAATAGTGAATGACTTCAACATCCCACTGACATCACTGGACAGATCACTGAAGCAGAAAATTAACAAAGAAACACTGGATGTATACTAGACTATATTCCAAATAGATCTAACAGATATCTACAGAACTATCCACCACAAAACTGCAGAATATATAGTCTTCTCTTCTCTGCACAGATCATTCTTCAAAATAGACTATATGCTTGGCTGTAAAGCAAGTCTCAATAAAGTTTAAAACATCAAAATTATGCCAAGCATCTTCTCAGACCACAATGAAATGAACATTGAAATCAACACTAAGAAGAGCTCTCAAAACTATACCATCGCAGGGAAAGTGAACAACTTGCTCTTGATTGTCCCTTGGGTAAACAGTGAAATTAAGGCAAAAATAAAAAAAAATACATCAAAACTACTGAAAATGGTGGCACACAAAAAGCCTCTGACCCTCAGCTAAAATAGTTCTGAAATGAAAGTTTGTAGCATTAAATGTCCTCATTAAAAAAAATAGCAAGAGATCAGAAATCAACTGTTTAGTCTTGCACCTCAAGAAACTAGAAAAACAAGAATAATCTAAACCTAAAGCTAGCAGGAGAAAGGAAATAGCAAAGATCAGAGCTGTACTAAATGAGATTGAGGCCATAAAAATGATAAAAAAAAGAATCAATGAATCAACAATTTGCTTCTTTGAAAGGATAAACAAAACAGACAATGCTAGCTAGACTAATAAAGAGAAAAATAGAGAAGACTCAAATTTAATCAGAAATTAGAGAGATGACATAACAACCACTGCCACAGAAATAAAAAAGATCATAAATCACTATGAATAGCTCTATGGCAACAAACTGGAAAACTTAGAGGAAATTTATTAAATGATGGAAACATACAACCTCACAAGGCTGAGCAAGAAAGAAATAGGTACTCCAAATAAACTGGTAGTGAGCAATTAAACTGAATTTAGTAATACAAGATCTCCCAACAAATAAAAGCTCAAGGTCAGTTGGATTCATAGCCAAATTTTATCAGATGTACAAAGATGAGCTGGTACCAATCCTACTGATACTATTCCAGGAAATTGAGGAAAAGGTAATCCTCCCTAACACATTCTAAGAAACCAATATTACACAAATATCAAAATCAAGCAAGGACACTCGCCAAACAGGAAAATACAACCTTATTTTCCTGATGAATATAGATGCAAAAATTATTAACAAAATACTAACAAACTGAATTCAATAGCATATCACAAAAATATCCATCAGAGCAAGTAAGTTTTATTTCCGGGATAAAAACATGGTCCAATATCTGCAAATTAATAAACATGATCCATCACATATACATATGCAAAAATAAAAACTTTATGATCATCTCAATAAATGTAGAAAAGGCATTTGACAAAATCCAATATCCTTTCATGGAAAAAACTCTCAACAACCTGGGTATTGAAGGAACATATCTCAAAATAATAAAAGCCTTATATAACAAACCCACAGCCAATGTCATACTTAATCAGGAAGAGTTGAAAACATTCCCAATGAGAACAGGAATAAGACAATGATATCCGCTCTCACCACTCTTATTTGACATCATACTAGAAGTCCAAGCAAAAACAATCTGATAAGGGAAAGAAACAAAAAGTATCCAAATCAGCAAGGAAGAAGTAAAACTATAATTGTTTGTGAATATCATGACTGTATACCTAAAAAACCTTAAAGATTCCTCTCAGAAGTTTCCACACTTGATAAATGACTTCAGTAAAGTCTCAGGACACAAAATCAATGTGCAAAATCTTTAGTGTTCCTATTCACCAACAGCACTCAAGTTGAGAACCAAGAGTTCAGTCCAATTCACAATAGACATTAAAAAAATAAATAAAATTCCTAGGAATACACCTAACTAGAGGTAAAAGATCTCTACAAGGAACACTGCAAAGCACTGACAAAATAAATCATAGATGACACAAACAAATGGAACAATATTCCATGTTCAAGGATTGGAAGAATCAATATCAGTAAAATGGCCATGCTGTCCAAAGCAATCTAAAGATTCAATGCAGTCTCAATAATAATACCAGCTTTGTTATTCATAGAACTAGAAAAAAAATCTTAAAGTATATACGGAACCAAAAAAGACCCTGAATAGTCAAAGAAATTCTAAGCAAAAAGAACAATTGCAGACTTCAAATTATATTATAAGGCTTTAGTAACTAAAACAGCATGGTACTGGTACAAGAATAGATAGATAGATCAGTGGATCAGAATAGAGAACCCAGAAATAAAACTACATACTTAAACCAACCAATCTTTGAAAATACCAACAAAAATAAACAATGAGAAAAAGACACCTTATTCAATAAATGGTGCTGGAAAAATTGATAGGCCATATTCAGTAGAATAAAGCTGGGTCAATATCTCTCATCATATACACAACTTAAAAAGATGAATTAAAGATTTAAATATAAGACTTCTAATTATAAAAATACTAGAAGAAAACCTAGGAAACATTATTTTGGGCATTTACCTAGGCAACAAAAAAGCCTACTGGATGGGAGAAAATATTTGCAAATTATGCCTCAGAAAAAGGGCTAATATCCAAAATCTACAAGGAACTCAACTCAACATGCAAAAAAAAAACAAAACTCTATCAGAAAGTAGGCAAAGGACTTGAACAGACATTTCTCAAAAGAAAACACTCAAGCTACCAACAAACAGTTGAAAAAATGCTCAATATTGCTAACCATCAAAGAAATGCAAATTAAAGCCACAATTTGATATGACTTCACACTAGTCAGAATGATAATTTTTATAAAGTCTAAGAACAACAGATGTTGTCATGGTGGTGGAGAAAAGCAAACAATTATTCACTGTTCACAGGATTGTAAAATAGTTCACCTCTATAGAAAACAGTATGGAGATTTCTCAAAGAACTAAAAATTGAATTACCATGTGACCCTAAAATCTCACTGCTAGAGATATACTCAAAGGAAAAGGAATCAATATATTCTAAAAAATACCCATATGTTCATTGCATCACTATTCACAATAGCAAAATCATGGAACCAACCCAAGTGACTATCAATAATTGACTGGATAAAGAAAACATGGTATATAAACACCATAGAATATTATGCAACCATAAAAAAGAATGAAATGCTGTCCTTTGCAGCAACATGGATGGAGTAGGAGATCATCATTTTAAGTAAACTGATTTGGAAACAGAAAATCAAACATAGCATATGAGAAAGCTAAATGACCACAAAGATGGAATTGATAAGTACTGGAAACACCAATAAGGGGGAAGGTGGAAAGAGGGATTAAAGTTTAGAAATGACCTATTTGTTATAATGTTCACTATTTGGCAATGGGCCACCTGAGATTCAATCCCTACCACTGCACAACATGTCCATGTAGCAAACATGTATATGTACCCCAAATCTAAAATAAAAATGGAAAAGCAAATAACCTTGAATGGAAATAAATTAAGCCCTCCAATCAAAAGACATAGGGCAGCTGAATAAATTTAAATAAAAACAAGATCAAACTATATGCCACTTTCAAGAGACCCATATTTTAGCCTTAAGGGTATACATAAGCTTAAAGGAAGGGATGGAAGAAAATATGCTAGGCAAATAGTACTCAAAAATGCATAGAGGAGACTACACTTAGACTTCAAGTCAAAAATTGTTATAAGAGACAAAGGTCAATATGTAATAACAAACTGCTCAATTTGTCAAAAGGATATAATGTTTGTAAATATATATGTACCCAGGATGGAATCACCTAAGTGTCTTAAGCAAATAGTAAAAGAAAGAAATAAATATCAATTAATTCAAATAAAAAAGAAATATATATCAATGCAATAACAGTAGAGGACTTTAATTCATCACCTTTAACAATGGATAAACCAATGAAACAACAAAAAAAGAAAATATTGAACTTAAACGTTATTTTAATCCAAATCATATGTAGAATTTTACATCCAAGAATGGAGAATATACACTCTTCTGAACGGCCTATAAAACATTTTCCAAAATAAGCCATATGAAAGGCCACAAAACAAATCTTAGCCAATTCAAGATTGAAATTTTATCTAGTATTGCTTCCAACCACAATGATATGAAAGTAGAAATCAATAATAGGAGGAATCTTAGAAAATTCATGAATATATAAAAAGAAAACAACATGCTCCTAAGCGACTAATGAGTAAAAGAATAAAGAGAAATTAATATATATTATATAATACATATATTATATAAATATATACATAACATCCTAAGACAAATGACAATACAAACACAGTATGTCAAAGCCTATGGGATACAGCAAAAGCCAGTCTAATAGGAAAGTTTATAGCAAAAATGTCTACATTCAAAAAAAACAGCTCTCAAATAAATAGCCTAATGTTATAACTCAAGGAGTTGAAAAGAGAAGTATAACCTAAATCCAAAGTTAGCAGAAGAAAATAAAACACAAAAATCAGAACAGAAGTAAATCAAACAGAGAAAATGAAAAAAATCAATAAAACCAATAGTTAATTCATTGAAAAAATAAGCAAATTAGAAAAACCCTTGATATACCAAAACATAAAAAGAAAGAAGTCTCAAATACATTTGATCAGAAATGAAAGAGAAAGTGCTATACGGAACTATAAAGCATTGATGAAATGAATTAAAGAAAACACAAATAGATGGAAGAATATCTTTTATTCAAGGACTGGAATAATTAATATTTGTAAAACATTCCTGCTACCCAAGTCTATCTACAGATTATAAAAGCCCTATCAAAATTCCAATGTCATTTTTAATAAAAAGAAAAACAATTTTATAATTCATATGTAACCACACACACAACTCTAATAGTCAAAACAAGCATGAGCAAAAAGAACAAAGCTGGAGGCATCACAGATATTCAGTTTTAAATTATACTACAAAGTAGTATGATCAAAACAGCATGATACTGGCCCCAAAAATTGATAACATTCACAACAGAACAGAATGGAGAGTCCAGAAATGATCCGTACATGTACAGTCAAATGACAAAGACATAAAGAATATGCAACAAAAATAGGATAGTCTCTTCAATATATTGTGCTGGCAAAACTGGATATTCACAAGCAGAAGATGAAATTGAACCCTTATTTCATACCATATACAAAAATTGACTCAAAATGAATTAAAGACTTAAAAGGTCAGAAATTATAAAGTACTAGAAGGAAACAGAAGGCTAAAACCTCATGACATTAGTCTGGCCAATGATTTTTCAGATTTGAAACCAAAAGTATATGCAGCAAAAGCAAAAATAGACAAATGGGATTACATCAAACTAAAAAGCTTCCGCAAAGCAAGTGAAACAATTTACAATATGAAGAGACAACCTATAAACTTGGAAAAAAATATTTGCAAGTCTTACATCTAGAAAAGTGTTCATATCAATGCTATATTAAGAACTCAAACAACTTGATAACAAGAAAACCCAATTAAAAATGGGCAAAGACCTTGAATAGACATATCTCAAAAAAAAGACCAAAACATGGTGAACAGATATAAGAAAAAAAGCTCGACATTACTAATCATTAGGGATATGCAAATTAAAACCACAATGAGATATCACCTGAAACCTGTCAGATTGGCTGTTATCAAAAAGACTAACAATAACTAATATTGTCAATGATATGGAAAAAAAGAAAATATTCCACACTGCTAGTGGAAACGTGGATTAGTATAGCCATTACGGAAAACAGTTTTAGAAAAACTAAAACTAGAAATACCATATGATACAAAATTTCCACTTATGGCTATTTACCCAAGAGATTTGAAATTGTTGAAGAGATGTCTGCATTCCATTGCTCACTGCAGTATTCTTTCTTTTTTTTTTACAATAGCCAAGTTATAGAATCAACCTAAGTATCCATCAATAGACAAATAGATTTAAAAATGTGGTATATCTACACATAGAATACTATTCACCTTTAAGAAGAAGGAAATGATGTCATTTGTGACAACATGGATGATATATAAGAACTTTGACCTAAGTGGAATAAGCCACACACAGAAAGACAAAAATTACATGGTCTAATTTACATTTAGAATTTAACATAATTCAACTAATGGAAGTAGTAAGTAGAATGGTGGTTCCAGAGGCTTGAATGAGTGGAATGGGGAGATGATGATCAAAGAAGCATATCTCAAAATAATAAGAGTTAGTTATGGCAAACCCACAGCCAACATCACACCAAGTGAGCAGAAATGGGAAGTCAAGACAGTCTACTCTCACCACTCATATTTAACATAAGCAGTGGAAGTCCAAGCCAGGGCAATCAGGAAGACAAAAAAAAAGGTATCCAAATAGGAAAAGAGGAAGCCAAATGATCTCTCTTTGCAGATGATTTGATTCTAGATCTAGAAAACCCTAAAGAGTCCATCAAAAGAAACTTAGACCTGCTAAATGACTTCAGTAAATTCTCAGGACACAAAATCAACATTCGGGCAACACTCTTGGGTCTCCTCCCACTGTGGGAGGTTTTCTGTCCTCTCAATAAATCCAGCTTTCTCAAAAAAACAAAAACAAATCAACATTCAAAAATCAGTAGCATATATACCAACAATGTTCAAGCAGAGAATCAAATCAAGACTGCAATCCCATTTACTTTGCAACAGACACACACATTAAAGACAAAACAAAACAAAAACCTAGGAATATATCTAGCCAAGGAGGTGAAAGGTCTCTACACAACAAAACACTGCTGAAAGAAACTGAAGATGGCACAAACAAATGAATAGCATTCTATGCTCATGGATTGAAAGAACAAATCTTGTTAAATGTTTATACTGTTCAAAGTAATCTGCATATTCAATGCAATCCCTATCAAATTACCAGCATCATTTTTTCACAGATCTACAAAAAACAAGATCTTAAATTTATATGAAAGCAAAAACATCCTGAATAGTCAAGGCAATCCTAAGGCAAAAGAATAAAGTAAGAGGTATTCATATTACCAGATTTTAAACTTTACTATAAGGCTACAGTAACCAAAACAGCATGGTACTGGAACAAAAATAAACATATACACCACTGAAACAAAATAGATAATTCATAAACAAAGTAACTCATATACAACCAACTGTTCTTTGACAAAATCTACAAAAATAAACATTGGGGAGAGGACACCCTGTTCAACCATTTAGGTGTTGGAAAAACTGGCTACACATATGCAGAGGAATATACCTGAACCACTTCCCCTCACTATTATATAAATAACTCAAAGAAGGGGTTTTTTTGGTTTGTTTGTTTTTTGTTTTTTCAAAGGTTTAAAGACTTAAATGTAAGATCTCAAACTAAAAAAATCCTAATAGAAAACACTCTTCTGAACATTGAATTAGGCAAAAATTTATGACCAAGTTCTGGAAAGCAAATGTAGTAAAAACAAAAACTCACAAGTGGAGCCTGATTTAATCAATAAATTTCTGCACAGCAGTAGAAACGATCAATAAAGTAAATTAACGACCTAAAGGATGGGCAGCAATATTGCAAACTATGCATCTGACAAAGGTCCAACATCCAGAATCTATAAGGAGATTAAACAAATTAACAGAAAAACAAACAAATAAACCCATTAAAAAGTGGACCAAAAACACTTCTCAAAAGAAGGCATACAAGCAACCACAAACATGAAAAGATGTTCAATATCACTAATCATCAGAGAAATGCAAATCAAAATCACAATGAGAGAGCACCTCACACCAGTCAGATTAACTAGTATTTAAAAAGTCAGAAAACAGGTGTTTGTGAGGCTGTCGGGTTTATGACCATTCCTTTTCCCGACAGCCTCACAAATGTAAGCTAGTTCAACCTGGGTGGAAAATAGTTTGGAGATTTCTCAAAAAACTAAACAGATCTATCTTTTGGCCCAGTTATCCCACTATGTGGTATACACAAAAAGGAGCTAAATCGTTATACGAAGAAGATACCTCCACTGGTATATTTATTGCAGCACTCTTCACAATGGTAAAAACATGAAACCAATATAGGTGCCCATAAATGGTATATTGGCTTTAAAAAATATGGTACACATACACCATGGACTACCACCCAGCCATAAAGGAAAATGAAATCGTGTCCATTGCATCAACGTGGATGCAACTGGAGGCCATTATTCTATGAAAATTAACACAGAGACTGAAAAATGAATTCTGCATGTTTTCACTTAGAAGTGGGATCTAAGCACCAGGTACAGACATAAAGATAAGAATAACAAACACTGGGGGCTCCTAAAGGTGAGTGGGAAAGGTAGCAGAGGTTGCAAAACTACCTAATGTGTACCATCCTTACTCTTTGGGTGACGTATTCAATAGAAGCCCAAACCTCACTATCATGCAATATATCCGTGGAACAAACCTGCACATGTACCCTCTTGAATCCCAAATCTGTAAAACAGAATGTAAATGCATTTCAATTGAAGGAATATTTGTAGAATACTCACGAGAATACTCAGGTATCCAAGATCACAAAAGGAGATGCTTATATGAGACACATACAATGTATCAATAAATTCAAATTATAGAGTATGTGTCATAGACAGTAGGCTTTTATTTGTATTCTGAATGTTACCTGACTTGTGAACAAGAGAATGAAGGGCAAAATGTTATTATTCCATAATGAAACAGTCTACTATTTTCACTAGTTCTGGCATGTTACATATATATATATATATTATAAAAGTGACTAGTAAAGTAGATTTGTTGTCTTTTTTTAGTATTAAATCATGAAACTGAATAATTTTGTCCTGTAAACCCTGCCTTTCTTATGATTTGACATCAGTATATATACAATAATTTGAATAGTGGGAATGTATATGTCAGAAATAATTTCCTTACTATGAAGCTTTATTTCAAATCTAACATGAAATCTCAAAAATAAGTCATTAAAAAATGGACACTTTTAAATAATACTATCATCTCAATTAATGACTAAGAACCCCAATATCAATAAAGGGAATAATTTTTTCAAGAGAGTAAACAATCTGTCTTTTAGACTACATAGATCAAGTCCTTTTTTCAATTCATCCTTCCTGCTTTGGTCCTCATTAAACACTTATCTGAGTCCCTATACTATATAAAAGATCATTTTTTAATGTTAAATACTATATTTTTCCTATTGTGTGTTATACATGTTTCGCTCTATCAGTCTCCTAAAGAAGAGGATGTATATTTACATTTTATGTTCATGATTTTTCAGCTAAGTAGTTTGAAGAGCGATAAAATTCTTGTTGATTGACCAAATGCAAAGAAAGTATACATATCTTTAAAGATGATTTTTTAAATTAATCTTGGACTGTGTTTACTAAACATTCAAAAGATGTTTTGAGATGGAAAATCATTTTACTTGTTTATACAATATACTATAATAGAATTTGTCTCAACTTTATAAAGTAATAGAAATCTTCCCACAAATGATAGTTATCTACAATATATTGATTGGCTGGTAGTAAAATCTAAGGTTCCATTAGGAAAAGGTTTCTAATTGGTTAACAATGGACTATTTTAACACTCTACTTTATCTGCAATATATTCAACATTTCTGAGCATATAGAGAATAGACAGTTTTTTAAAAGTCACAATAATTTAGAGAGATCACCAAGGGGTTATTTCAATTATTAGATAATATTTTTTCAAAAAACATGTCTTTAGAATTTTTTATGGTACATATGTTCTGATCCAAACACGGTAAATATAATATGCCTCATCTTTATCACAGCTCAATTATACGAACATGGTTATACCCACTTATAGACAGCAACACAAAGTCTCAAAGAAGCTCAGTAACTTCAACTAGTATAAATATGACATCTAGGTGAAACTGAGATTGGCAAACAAGTTGTTAGAAGGCCACATACTCTGTGCAGCATGCTAAGAATATGTTTGTCACACAAGAATCAGCAGATGCAAGGCATTTGGCTTTGGCATTAAGAACTTAAACATTATACCCCTGTGCTTTAATGAATTTATTTTAATAAGAGTGATTCACTGATATTATCCAACTCTGGTAACCGAAGGATGATTGTCTGATTTAGTTAGTCTGGGGCTAACTACTTTAAAATAAAATGTAATCAATGGTCCAAAAATAATAAGTACAAAACATTAAATACATAAATTAGACGGTCCAATCTTTGTGTATACAACCTGTCAGAACTAGCTCTGTTTTATGAGAATTACCCATTTCTACATTGTTTAGGTACCAAGAGTTACAATATTAACGATGAATGTTCACAATAGTGTTCACAAGTCATCAAATTCCCTCTTGGATCTTTCTAGATTCTAGCACGTAGTGTCTGTTGATGATGTCTATGGAGCGGTCATAGCTTACTGAGACTCATTTGTTTTCAGTGACACGCAATCTAGACTTTAACAAATATACCAAGAATGTACAGCTTCTACAGGTGTAATTTGACTTTTTTTGTTTTCAGTCTCTGAAAATTATTAGACCTAGATTTAGCTTTGCAAAATCACTTCACAGACATAAAAATTTTGCTGCTTATGCAACGAGAAAATAGAACGCATTTTAATGGAATGGTTGACCTGCAGAAGAATGCATAATTTGCATCAATTTTGGGCATTATGTTAAATTAATGAAGACAAATGTATTCATTTATGTCAGTAAAGCTGAAAAACTGAAGGCTGGCAATTTTATGCATCCATAACGATGAATATTACAGTACTTATTATATGATGAATTGGGAATTTTAGAAATGGATGGTGAGCAAAACAGGGAAAAACATGCTTCTCATACTGATTTCTATTTTTATAAACACTGAAATCTGCCTCAAACAAATAACATGTTTCCTCTGGTACCAATTCTACATCTCTTACTTCTTCAAATAATGAGAATTTTTTTAAAAAGCAAATTTTATGTGTTTAACATTAGAAGATAGAAGTGAAAAAAGGAAATTTCATATGGTTCATATGTCATAGTGGTGCATTCTACCATAAAAAGTCAATAATACAACCAATTGCTATATTTTTTACTTGAGGCTAATTATAGGCAAAGACATAATGAGAAAAAATTGCTTAGGAATTAATCACAATTCTACTGTTATTTCATATTCTTTACATAAAAGTGTTTTAAAACATCACTTTGTAAAGGTAATATTAAATTTATTAAGTAAGAATAGATCTCAATATTTACAATTACATTAGTAAAAATGATAGATATAAAATATACATAACAGCTTTGGGTATAGTGAATTTGTTTCTAACTTAACCTTGATATCATAGGGCATTGTAAATATATCCACTTCATCTTTACATTTGTATATTTCAATAATTCTATAACTATGATATTGCTAAGAGTTTTTGAATTTTGTTCACAGAAATGATTACTCATTGACTGAAATAATTACACACTGACTGTTTGAAATTTACTATTGATTTAATACCAATAAGAACAACTGAGATTATAGAAAATTCTGCTATTGATAACATACACAGACATGAGCACAATTCCCTCCATCCTTTTCTCAGCTGCCACATATATCACACATGTAATTAAGATTGTAAGGGAACTAACAAATGTAAGAAGCATGCCACTAATTCACTGCTAAAAATAGAAATTGTTTTAATGAGCCCTTGAGTCATTTTATCATATTTCTACCAAACTGAATAAAGCAAAGCAAAATCACACCAACTGGCCTAATGAATATTTTTCTGGACAGCTGCTTCCTACCAGCTCATGGACTGCTGAGTCTGTCTAGTCCTCGACGTGCAGTATGCGCTCATCATTCAAAAAACAGAAACCAAGAAGGTTTAGAGCCTATGTAGTCTGGAGAGATGCATTGCAGCCAAAAATGCCATTGAGGAGAACTGCTCCCAGTTCAGACAGACAGATTAGCACCTATGGTGGATTAACAGACAAACTGCAACTGCTCACACATTTTAAACTTTCTCAATGAAATTGCTGTGATTTGCTCTTTACTTTTATCTCACCCAGAGCTTTTTTAAAAAGAAAATAAAATAATGAAATAAGTTCAGTGAACTTAGTATGAGTTCTAAGAACACCTTCAAAAATCTACCATACGGTAAGTGCCATATTAAAATAACATTGCTGCAGTCAGAAAAGCTATGAAATGGATTTAATACCACCCCAAACTTAATTAAACCAGCTAAAGTCTATTTAGCATTTACCTTCACATCATTGTTGATTGCTGCACTAAGGTAGTTTTGTGTAAACAGAGCTTTCCTAATTAAATAGCTTATATCTGAGTCATTCAGCGATCTCACAACACAACTTGGGAAGTAATCATCACACTCTGAGTGATGAATGGTGAGGGTGAGGCCCCTAAATGAATCACACAGAAGGAGGCCTGGCAGGCTAAGAAGAAGATGCATGAATTTAGATTTAAAAAAAAAAAAAAGGAGCGAGAATATGTACGCTTTTAATTTTTTTTCTAATCTCCCACTCTAAAAGAGGCATGGTGTTTTCTGTTTGAATTTCCTCACCAAACAGCATATGTTTCTGTGACAATATGTCAAAACTTGAGCAATAATAAAGGAAAAAAAAGAAGTTTCTTTCTTTGATCACACATAGAATGTTAATAAAGATAAAATTTTTACTATGGCGTATTTGTCCTGATTACAGAAGTTAAACGTCCTATGGAATTTATGAAATTAATCTACATTTTCTAATAACAGAGCCCATACTGCTCCACTTTAAATATATTTATCTCACTAACTGTTTCTGAGAAAAGAGCAGGAGCCTCAAATAACATTTTATATCTAAAAACATTTATTTTTTGTTTATGACTAAATATAATTTTAAAACTAAATAAATATAATATATTACTAACCAGCTTCAATATGTTTGGGCAATGATAACATAAAAGGCAAATACCAATTAACTAGTTGAGAAATGCAGATTATGGTGCTGGTTTAAAGTCTATGAGAAGTCAGAATCTCATTCAAGTACTAAAGTTGTGAATTATTGTGTTTATTAATGACTAAATAAATATAACTTATAAAACAATATTTATAGCAGAGGTATGAAATAACAAGTTAGAAATTACTGGAAACTTTTTATCTGAAGAGTATCCATGGGAGTCACCCAGGCCGATATGCAGTGACATGCCCTTCGTTGCTGCAGCCTCGACCTTCTGGACTCAGGTGATCCTTCTACCTCAGCCTTCCAAGTAGCTGGAACTACAGGCACACGTCATCATACCTGGCTAATTTTTTTATTTATTGTAGAGACAAGGTCTCACCAAGTTGCCTAGACTTGAACCACCACGCCCGGACCAAGTAAGCTTTTGTAAATTTCTCATATCAGAGCCCATGCCAATATCAATAAATACTTTCCATACTAACTCTGCTTTCTTCAGAAAGGCAAGAGTTCATTTGATCAGTCAAGAGTTGAACAGATAAAAAGAAAATAAAATCTACATCCTCTGACTTATAGTTCAAACTCTTTTTGTTCTCCTACCTTATCTGCAAGATAAGCTTAAAATTAGAAAAAAACAGAAATCCCAAATGCTCTACCTAGTATCTTCCCCAACTTAAAAAGTAAAATTAGGGAGCTGGGATTGACAGTAGTTGATATCTGCTTGGGGAAAGGGAGCACACCTCATCAATAAGGGCACCTGCACAAGGAACGTTTGTATACCTAACCCTGAATTGTACCCCACAATTTCAAATAAAAATTAAAAGAGAAAAAAAGTTAAATTAAAATATTATTTATGTATCTATTAATGTTTTGACTTGCTCTTGATGTATTATTTATAATTGACAAAATAATTGTACATACTTATGGGTTACAGTGTGATGTTTCAATGCAAGCATAATGGTCATACAAGGGTAATTAGCATATCTACCACTTTAAATGGTAACTTTTTTGTGGCCACAGCATTCAAAAATTTCTCTTCTAACTATCTTGTAATTCTCTTCTAGCTATACTTTGTTATTCGCTATAGTCACTCTACTGTGTAATAGATTGTATTTGTAAAATAAGTCAACACCTTTAACCATGTCAGGGATCAGAAGGAATAAAAAATTGCTTATTTTATGGTTCCAACAAACTATAGCAGAGAATTTCCTTAAAACTGATTCAACTATTATCTTTCTTTTTCAAAAAACAGTTTTCACATCTAAAACATCCCAGCGGGTTTTTAGATTTGTATAATGTACTATATTGATTTATATTTAGCTACTCTTTCCTTAGAGCAAAACAGCATGAAATAGACAGTCCTGCAACATTGATATATTGGGTTCACAAAACAAGTAAAAAAATAAATGAAAAATTCAAGTTTTGTTGACTCTAGTTGCCTAAGATTCGTCAGCAATTTCCTCTATGAGAATGTTGAAGATGGCTGATGTATTCAAGTTGTTGAGCCACCAGAAACACAACATGAAGCAATCAAAGCTCAAGCTGATATAAAGCTTACAAAAGGAACAGGAATGAATGTGAGATAACTTTCTACTTTTTTTTAAGGCAGCATAATTTGGATAAAACAAGAGTCTCATTCCTTTATGAAACAACACTGAAAAATGCATTCGTTTATTTCAGCTCTTCCCAAATGAAACTATTGGGCAAATGGAGCATCATAAATCAACGTTTTCACCTCTCATAGCTACTTTAAGAATGTGCCTGCTTTTTAAAAATGTATTCCAAGACATCAGGTAACCATCTTTCTCCATAGAGTTCTAGTCTAATTTAGACCAAACTCTGGGAATCTGTAAAGCACATTATTTGCCAAATTATTATAATTTTAGCATTTACATATTAATACAGATAGTACAACCTTCCTATTTTACTAATTTAAAAATGAGAGCTAAAGGCCATAAATATATGACCCGAACAAGAGCATAATAAGTGACAAGGAAAAGTCCGGAACCTCAGTGTGTAAAATAATACATGATGGTACTTAATCACACATTATCAGACTCTTTTCTTAAGAATACATAATTTTCACAAAAAAGAGCACATTTCAAAAGTTATCAAAGAAACTGTGCATTGCAAATTTCAAGTAAGTGGTGCGATAATTCAGGAAGTTTCTGGGTTTAGTGTGTGATTCTTACCGAGGGAAAGAACAGTATCTGACCCAACTATGGAGAATCCCAAGGTTTGAGCCCTTCATCAACACATAACTATGGCAATATACTGGGGATATAGTATCTATCATGCATTTATGGCATAAAGATATACATACTTATATATGTTTGTACACATATAATACAATTTTTTTCTGTAAATTATGATTCTTCATTTAATCATATTATTTTAACTGAAAAAAAAAATTTGTCATAAGAAGGAGGGGGATGTTAAAAACAATTAACCCTGTGTGTCAAATAGTCTAGATGTATCATTGGTTAAATAGTCTGCTACCTGTACCTTATCTTTAAGTGAAACTATTAAAATAATATTCACAGAAACCATTTGTGCCTCACTCTTTTAGTTACCTCTCTAAGTCAAATAGTATACTCATAAGCCACAACACAGAAGAAATATATTATTACAAAAACTTTTCCATCAATCAATTTTTTAAATGCAAGATTGAGAAGCAAATGTTCTTTAGGGGATGCTGTGGGTTTTTCAATGCTGACACATTAAAAATGTCTACTGACCATTTTGATATAAATTACTTTTTTTTTTTTCACTTCTCCATTTGGAAGCATATGTCCAAATTGTTAACCTATTTTTATTCAATAACATAAGGTAGCAGGTTGCATTTGGTAAAACAAAATTCCCTGTGGCATATGTGGAGGCACTGTTTTTCCCCCTTCTTACAGCAACTCAGATTAATGAACAAAGAACAAGTGGCTGACATATAACCTACCCATGGGAGTGCCAACGCCATAACCTTTGGAGTCTATAAGGCCGCCAATCTGTGTCAGGTTACAGTTCCGCTGGGTAACAAACTCGATGGTTGTTGACTCCATTAGGAAAGCATAATCCGAGGTGAGGACTCGCTGGATTCCTTCTTCATTACTTTTGACCAGTACTGACTGCCTCCTGCTACTCATAAAGGCCCACATTTTGTCATACGTGGAGATTTTTGATTTCTGAGGAAAATAAAATATATTTGATCATTAGGAAGGTATTTCTTTGTTTCCATGGGGTCCTACAATGTTTAGACACAATTGACTATATTTCATGTACTCATAACACCTTATAATTATATTACTAATAATAGGGATGTATATACCCCACCCCAAATCAAAACCTGTAAAAAAAGTTTATCACAGTAATTCTTCATCACATTTCCAGGTATAGTACAGTTTTATTCAATAAATATATTTACAATGTTATAATGCTAAAAATACAACTTAGTAAGTCGCCTGAAAGTTATAAGTAAAAGAAAATAAACAAGATTAATAGGGAGGGTCCTTTGTGCTTGTTTCTTACCTTAGTATTTCATGTGTATAATTGTATTTTCCATATTACTATAACAATACATTTGGAAGAGCGAGACACTTACACAGATCGACATTGTAAGACTGCAACAGTTTGTTTTTCTCCAACTTAGTTGACCATAACACAGGTGCCACATTAAAGCCCAAGGATACAAAAAGGTATGGGTTGAAGAGATGAACGGAATTTGTTATAAACAAGAATGAGTACATTTCCACTGAGAAACAATCTGATCACCACAGAATCCCTTTTAGCCTGCCCCAGAAGAACTAAAAATCTCTATTATTTAGTTTACTAAATAACTAAAGATTCCTAGACCAATAAAATTGAATCTTTTTATATTCAACTGAAAATTCTCAGTTGGACTTTGCTATGATTCCATTACTAAAAAAATAAAATTTTGTTCAGAAACACTGGTAAAATTAAAAATGAAGGGTTAGCATCTGCTTTTTGAAAGCTTATCTGTGAAATCCTTATCTTGATTTAATTTTTACACAAATACAGAAAAAAACACTGAAGCTATAAACATAAAAAGGATATTCATCAAACCGGTTGGTTAACTATGTTCAACTATTTTTAAATATGTTCAACTATTTTTAAACAAATAGGCATGTAATATTTTTTATAGATTGTGTGTTTTTATTTTCACATGCACAAGGCCAAATGCGAAATCACCACTACTTCCACTAAAAGGCAGATACACAATAATACTGATAAAAATTCTGAAAATATTTCAATAATACAATGAAAAGAAATACCTTGTAAGTTTACTAGGAAAAACAAATTAGAGGCACAGTGAGTACTTTATAATGCCAAGGATAACATCAGGGCTAAGATGTGGTAGAAATGAAAACCTTTAGAAACACTAAGACATACAAAGAGAACAATGGGCCAACATTTGAAAGAAAATGGCAGAAGCAGATGGAATAAGACTGATAGGATTATAGCTTGGGTAGCTATGATCACATGTCTTTCTTTTTTTCAGGTAAAATAATCAAAGCTTCGAACTAAAAAGGAAAAATGCAAAAAATTTGAAATTTTTATTGAGATCATTAAGACAAATAATGAGAATTTGCACAGTCTCATTTGTCTGTCAAAATCAGTAACATAAGTAGGACAGTTTAGAGTAATATTAGAAGAAAAATTGTTTTCTCCTAATATTCTGGATTAAGTGAGACTAAAATATAAAACAAAAATTAGAACTCACCTGAAGATTGAAGACATTTTATGTAAAGAAATAAAAAGGACATCATTTTTGATTTAGTGAACTGGTACCGACAGTAGATAAACACAATCCTACAAATGATACCACACAACGTTGCTATAATCAAAACTTTGCACTCATCATTTGACAATTAAAAAAGAACATCTTCAAAAGTAAGTCATCAGTATTATAACATGAATGTACTCTCATAAGTCAAAATCAAGTAGAAATCTAAGAAAATGTACATAAATTTATTTCTACAGGTAGTGGTCATAAAATTTACTAAATTCCCTTCTTTATTTCAGATATAAAAACATTAGTTTATTCATTGTATTGCTCTAGATTGTTTACTTTTTAATTGTTGTTGTTCTTTGACCTCAGTTTCCAGTCTAACACAGTTTCCTCTTTACAACTCTCAATTATGGCTGTAAACTACAACTCTGTGCAGAAAAGATATGGACAATATGACTAAAAGTCAACACAGCCTTTATTGACTGTTGTGTGTGTGTGTGTGTGTGTGTGTGTGTGTGATTTCCACTCCACGATATATTTCATCCACTGATAAGAGTTCATTGTAAATAAAACTTAAGGACGAGCATTTTTGTTTCAAAGAAAGGGAGGACATAATGATTACAATGCCACTAATCATTTAAGTAGTATCAATATATCTTTTACTTTTTAAAATATTAAAAATAGTATTTTGTAATTTAAATACCATTGAGATATCATAAATAATTTTCAAAAAGATAATTATATTTTATAATAGTACATGAATACATTCATTGTGAATGTTTTGCTATAGTTCATGCTGCAAACACATTAAATGTTTTTAGACACCCAAAAATGAACTATAAGAAATATTGCTATTCTACCATCTAGAAATGTATATAGCTTAGTTTTAAATTAATGTAACGTATTTTACATTTAAAATATCTACTCTGCAATACTAACCTTTAATTTATATAAGAATTTTGCAAAATAAATATTTTATTTAAATTCTTGAAACATTTTCTAACATTTTTTATTTTTCTGAGCACTTCCTAGAAAGCACTCACTTTGAAACTAATAATTTTCTACTTTCCATTCTTATTTTAGTACCTTATTTCTTAATTGTTTCTTTCCAGAAATCTATTATCTAAAATGTTTGTGCAGCTTCATTCACCTACCTTCCTGTCTGAAAAAAATAAGCATTTTCATTATTCTTATAACTGAAAACTACATGTAAATAGAAAAGCACCCCAATTTTTTGATTCACTTAATAAATATAGAAGCCCAATTTTAAAAATATGATTATCTGCTGGTTACACACCAGGCACTCTGAACCTGGAGGTTTTCCCTCGATACTCCTCTTTAGCTTGTTCATTTTTTGTTGTTGCTGTTCTTTGATCTCAATTTCCAATTTAGCACAGTTTCTTCTTTACAGTTCTAAATGATGACTGTAAAACACCATTATGTGCAGAAAAGATATAGGAGATATGACTAAAAGTTATCACTGTCTTTGTAGACTGGTGTTTGTGTGTGTGTGTGTATGTTTTGGAGGAGGTGATTGCTGCTTGATTTCTCTAGAATTCTACAGATAAGTACAGGAAAGCAGAAAGAGAACATTTTATAATTATATAAATGACTTTACTCTAACTTTCATTACTCTGCATGTTGTCAGTGCTAGATGAAATATGTACCACCAGTCCTTCAATCATCTAATCTCTTGCATTGAGGCTAATCATATTTGTATTATCCACATTGATCACTCCCAGAAAAGACATATGAATCAAATGAAATTTCCTATGAAGCTATTCAACTCTTACCTATTGCAACAGGAAGACTACTCCTTAACATTTCCTAACAATTTTATTACTGCTATTGTTTTTAGTAAAGAAAAGAATATAGTAAATCATAGGTTTAAAAACAAAAATATTGTAGCATTAATTTTACTGAAAGCCTTAAATTTAAAGACAGCTTAAACAGAATCTAAAAAAAGTACTTGAAACACACTCTTAGACTAAATATGAAGCTTAGGATACTGTTTTCTCTATAAATTTTACCACTCACAAATACTTGATTATCTTCACTTTAGCAGTATGTAGATAAATTTAGAATAAAGTAGGGCTCAGTTAGAAGTAATGATCACTAACTCTATATCTCTTATTACTATACTATATGTTTCATGCAAGTCACTTAATCTTTTTGAATTTGCTTACATAGTAGTCAAATATCCCTGCAATGCTCACAGGGTTATTGTAAAGATCAAGTAAGACATCATACGTAAATGCTCTATGCAACAGTAAGATTTTTCGTAATGCTAAGCATTTATTTTAAAAGAAAGTATACTACTGCCAAATGCTCATGTGTTATTTTGCTTTAAAACATCAAGAACTCTGGTAAACATGACAGGTTGAACACATACTCTCTCCTATGGCATGAAACCATGAGGAAAAAATAGGACGAAACATGTTGCAACAAAAACAAAACTTTGAAAACTGAAAAGTAGATAAATAAATTGTAATTGAGTTAACCAGCGTTTTGAATTTACCCCATTTCACAAAGATCCAGAAATTGGCAATTCTACATCTCCTTCAAAGCCAGAATAAGCATGAGTCAGAAAAGCAGAATCTATTGAAAGGGTGTCTTAAAAACAGCATCCAGAGTTAGCTGTGAGTAAACATCCAGAGCTGAAGTCAGCCTGTTAAAAGTGATTAAATATGATCAGACAACCAAGGATAACAAAATATTTGTGTAGAAATCCTAACGTAAAATACGAAGATGAAAACAAACAAACAAAAATTGATATGAATGTCCTTAAAGAAGTAAAAGATATCACACAAATGCAAAAACAACAACAATAAAAAACACCTTGAAATGCATTGTTGCACTCAGAACACCAAGAATGTTCTAAAGTAAGAGAAAGCAGTTAATGAGAGTAAGAGATAGCAGATGCTGCCTTGGAGATGAACTTCATTAAAGAGATCATCAAAGAAAGTTTTCTTTGAGGTACCAAGAGTCAAGGAACAGGGTACTAGAAAATGACAGACAAATAGACAGCGGGTAACCAAGGGGACCTGAAGGTTTCCCTCAGTTTTCCAAACTTTTGATTGGCTCCATCCTGCCTCCAGACCAATGTCTTATTCTCGCCTGCCTTTTACATGATTGGCATGGCTTAAACCAAGGTCCTTTCACTCCCTTTTCTTAAATCATTCACTTTAGAATTCTTGTAAAGATAAATTTTTACTTTGTCCCTTTGAGATGTAAATCCTTTTGAAAGCCTTTTGCTAGTTTCACATCTCAGGACTGTCTTTCTGGAGAGCCTGGAGTCATCTTCGTGAAAGGTCAAGAAAAAAGAACCTCTACATTTCAGTTTCTGTGAAATGATAGAAGCCTAACTTCATAGAGTGCCTTGTTCCAAGTTGTAAAACCAGCTCCTGTTATGAAGATATGACAAAGGTTATTTTTCCTTTGGGTGAGGTCAATTGGCA
Source organism: Cephalopachus bancanus (assembly GCA_027257055.1). Taxonomy (NCBI): domain Eukaryota; kingdom Metazoa; phylum Chordata; class Mammalia; order Primates; family Tarsiidae; genus Cephalopachus; species Cephalopachus bancanus. Next base: position 12,930,144 of record JAPVLO010000005.1, on the reverse strand, counting down.
AAACAGGTGGTCATGATATGCCACCTTTATCCAGCTCTTAAAACTCTCACATTCTTAAAAACTCTTATCCCAGTCTTTAAAATTGCAGAGTTTAACCAAATCAGAAACTGAGTTCTGATCTCTTTCCCTTTTTAGAACAACTTTGAATAAGGACTACCTTATTGGTTTAACTTTTCTCAGTACATTTTTTTTTTTTTGCTTTCACAAGAACAAGCAATATTTTTTAAAAAATGATTACTGAATTACTTTGATATGATAGGCTGCAATTTAAAATAATGACCAGGTTCCAGATACCACAAACCATTAACATGCAGGGTAATACTTGGCCATCACTAAAATATAAAAAGTAAAGAAAGGAGCTAGGTTGAGTGAGTCTTTGGTTTCTGGTTTCAAATTTAGGTTCATAAAAGAAAATAAACTAAAAAAAGGTTAAGTCTGGGGGAAGAAAGATCATACCTAGTGAGCTAGAGGTGCAAATGAATCTGTCATGTAAAGTTACATATGTAGGTCCCAAAATCAGAGGAGAGGTTAAAGCTAAAAGTGTAGATTTTTGATGTCATATTAAATACAGATGACAAAGTAGTTGATAAATGAGAAAAAGTAGAAGAGAAGATGAGTCCTGGGAATAAGGAAATGTTGAATTTCAATAGCTGGCAAAGAAAGTTCAGTCTGCAAACGAGATATTAAAAGTGAACAGAAATGAAGGAAGAAAATCTGAGAATTGTAGTACTACAGAAGTCAAGGTCAAAGACTGCTCCATGAGACAGTGATCACCTGTAGTGATTTTTCTTAAAACACACACACACAAATAAAAACTGAATAACTTCATTTGAATTTGTCAACAGTTTCTTATTTATTTTAGCAAGAGCTATTTGTGGAGAGTGAAGCACTTAGAAGTCACATCAATGTGAATTCAGAAAAGATTTGGAGAAGGTAAATTGCAAAAAAAGTAAGTGCAAAAAAAGAAAAAAGAAAAGAAAGAAAAGGAAAGAAAAAGAAATGTAAAAAGTAAGACTCTGAAGAATAACAGATCCACAGTGGTAGAAATAATATTTTTGCTTAAATATGATTTTAAAATCTTTAAGAGACTTGAGCATATTTGAATGTCAATGGAAAAATATAGGAAAAGAGAAGTTTCAAATGTCAGAGAAAGAACAATCAATAATCAAAAAGTTCCTTTGATTAACATATCCTTATCTCCATGTCCTTCCCTTGTCCCCAGTAACTATCAGTCTATTCTCTGCTTCTATAAGTTTATAAGTTCAACTTCTTTAGATTCCACGTATAAATAAGATCAGACAGTATTTGTTTTTCTGTCCTCAATTCCACTTAGTGTGGTGATTACAGTTAATTATGCTGTATTTTACACTTGAAATTTGCCAAGAAAGTAATATTACTTAACACACACACACACACACACACACACACACACACACACACACACACACACAAAACCAAGGGGATAAATCTCTTAATTAGATTATGGTGACCATTTTATGATGAGTGTATGTGTATGTATCAAAACATCACATTGTACAATATAGTAGATACAATTTGTATGTGTCAGTTACATTTAAATAAGGAGAGAAATATACTGCAAAATTCCAGATAATGTGGGTTTTAATAGAATAAATGAGGATTCAAAACACTGCAACCGATTCAATGCAATACCCATTAAGTTATCAACATCATTCTTCTCAGACCTGGAAATGACAATACAGAAATTCATATGGAAACATAAACAACCGTAAATAGCCAAAACCGTCCTGACAAAAGAGACAAAGCAGGAGGTATCTCACTTCCAGACTTCAAACTTTACTATAAGGCTACAGTAATCAAAACAGCCTGGTATTGGTACAAGTACAGGCACATAGACCAATGGAACAGGATAGAGATTCTGGAAGAAAAACCTCAATTTCTCAACCAATTCATCTTTGACAAAGTCTCCAACAACAACCACTAGGGAGAGGAGAACCTATTCAGTAAATGGAGCTGGGAAAACTGGCTGATCACACGCAGAAGATTGAAATAGGACCCTTACCTATCACCATACACAAAAATTAACTCTAAATGGATCAAAGACCTAAACATATAACCTCAAACTATTAGAATCTTAGAAAACACAGGAGACATCCTTAAGGAAATTGGAACTGGCAACCAATTCCCGATCAGAACCCAAAGTGCCCATACCATAAGAAATAAGATAGACAAGTGGGACCCCATAAAACTGACGAGCTTCTGCCAAGCAAAAAAAAAACCACCAAGAGAGCAGGGAGACAGCCCACAGAATGAGAAAAATATTTGCCAACTGTATATCTGACAAAGGCCTAACATCTAGGATCTACAAGGAACTCAAACGTGCCAAAAGAAAAAAACAAACAGCCCCATTCAAAAGTGGGCAAAAGACATGAATAAACACTTCTCAAAAGAAGATATATGGGCAGCCAACAGACACATGACAAAGTGCAGAGCCTCATTCATCATCAGAGAAATGTACATCAAAATCACATTGAGATACCACCAAACCCCAGTAAGAATGGCCATCATTAATAAAGCAAACAACAACAGATGCTTGCAAGGATGCGGAGAAAAAGGAACACTTCTACACTGCTGGTGGGAATGTAAACTAGTGCAACCTCTTTGGAAGACAGTGTGGCGATTTCTGAAAGTACTAGAAATTGACCTTTCATATGACCCAGCAATTCCCCTACTGAGAATTTACCCTGAGGAACTCAAGTCATTCTACAAAAAGGATACCTGCACATGTATGTTTGTTGCAGCTCTATTCACAATAGCAAAAACATGGAACCAACCATGCTTCCCATTGAAGCTGGACTAGATTAAAAAATGTGGTACATATACACAATGGAATATTATGCAGTCATAAAGAAGGACAAACATATGGACTTCACAGCAACTTGAATGAATTTAGAGTCGATCATACTCAGTGATCTATCACAGAAACAAAAAACAGAGTACCATATTTTCTCACTCATAAGCAGACCTTGAACAGTTATAATACTATAAGAAAGGGATTGGCAGTAGCTGGAAACTGTCAGGGGAGAGGGATTGGGATTGGCAGTTGAGGGAAACTGCTAGGGAAGGGGCATACCTCGACAAAAAGGGTACCTGCAGAATCAACGTTTGTGTACCTAACCCTGAATTGTACCCCACATCTTTATTTAAAAAAAAAAAACACTGCAACTGACTTGGATGGACTTAGAGTCTATCATACTAAGTGATATATCACAGAAACAAAGAACTGAGTACCACATATTCTCATTCATAACCGGACTCTGAACAATTATCATAATACTATAAGAAAGGGATTAGCAGTAGTGGGAAACTGCCATGGGAGAGAGGGGCACACTTTATCAATAAGAGTACCTGATCTCAAACCAGGTGAAGTGAGGACCAAAGTGACGCCCAAATTTTCTGTACAATGACCAGTTGTATTCCTAACACTAAATGCTACCCCACATCTTTAAAATAAAAATTTAAAAAAAAACAACACTGCTACTGGCTTGACCTCAGATTTCAAAATATTTATATTAAGCACACACAGAGATTATGCCTACACTATAAGATATAATGTGTAAAGAGAAAATAACCCTCAGCTAGATTTATTTTTAATAAAACAAAATTGTTGAATGCTCTCAAAGTAAAAAAGACTATAGGATCTTGAAGGGCAAAAATCATTAAATAGAAGCTGTACATGTTAAAGATTAGGAATAAAAATGCACACGAGATCAGTGAGGAGGTAAAAACAAAACTAATAATCAAATATTTGTATGTTGAATGTGACAGTTGTAGGCAAACTGACACAGAAGAAAGAAAAGATCAAGCTGCAGTATGAACTAAAGGGTAGAGGTGGGAGACTAAGGATATGTTGGCAGAAACACTGTGATGTGTTTTGCTCCATCTCCTGTTACTATGATTAGTTTCATTCAGTGAAGTAACTACTGATCATTGCCAAGAAACCTGATGAAATCAAACGCAGAGACTAAGTTGCTTAGCCAAAATGTCCACAGCCTTTGAAGGACCTCTGGCCTCTGTGATGAGAAGTGAGGACTGAAACAAAATACCAGGAAAGATTCAGGAGTTGAGACAGCCTGGTCTTGTGCATAGCTGCTGCCAGACTCATCAGAAAAGACTTTGCAAATCAGATTCTTTAAACAGTTATCTTGAAGTTACATAAAAATAGGCTTTTTTTATTAACAAATTATATTACTTTTAAATTTAAAAAAAATTCATAAGTAAATGTTCTATCTCCTGAATAATGAATCTGGCAGAATTATTTGAACTTTGAGGTACAAATTGATTAGGGTAAAAACCACTAAAAGAAAAGATGGTAAATTCTGACCATATAACAGTTTAAAATTGGTGGTACTTGACACTCAAATTATTCATTTTCAATAAATTTCACATGACCATTTTTGTTTCTAATATTAACTTAAATATTTGGCTAAAAGTGCTATAATAATATTTCTTATTGTTATGAAAAAGTCACATTAATAGTCCCTAATGCCCATGCCAAGGTCTTCCTTTGTAAAGGAGAATTTGGCTGAGATTTGCATTTTAATTTTTTATTACAGTAAGTAAATTACCAACAATACTGGAACATATGTGCTGGGTAAGAACAGCTGAGCCCTATCTGGACTCTTCTGACCTTGGTCACTAGGAAATTAGAATTAATTCAGGGAAACAGGACTGAAGCCATATGTGGTTCATATGAAAGGTGGATCTGAGTCTAGTGCAGTGATCTGAAAAGCATTTGGTTGTTAGCAAACCTGTCAGTTCTTAGAATAATTCTGGCAGTTTTATCTCAAGGCATCTGCAATCTCTCAAAGCAGGATATTTGAAGGGAAGGACAATGAAACAGAGAGAATTGATCTTCTTTGTGTTACTGTGAATTAATAGAGGAATAAAGAGAGCAGAATGAGCATAACATGATAGACGGCAAGTTGAAAACCATTTGGAGCAGTTAAAGACAGTTACCCTTTTCAGGTAGTTGAAGCAGTATTTGATAGTTCATTCTGTACCATTCTGAATCCCTCACAATAAGTTCTTTGGTCAGTGCATATTATTCTTTAAACAATATGTCTTCAACTTTCCTTATCAAATGTATCCTTTTCTTATAAATAATAGTCATTAACAATATATTTTACTGCCATTTGCCCAAATTGAAATAAAATTAGGAAACTTGACCACACTGGGTCAATGGAAGACCTTGAATAAACCACAATTTCTCAACCCTATCTAGTAAAAATCTTCTTTACCAGTATCACAGAAGTATTATGAGGGATAAATAAGAAAAATTTTTTAAAAGTCATTTTGAAAAGTCACAGAGCTCTGTAAAGCTGTCTGCATTTATTTAAATAGCAAATTTTGTATGATCAATCCAAAGAAAAGCATATTAATACTATCTGCTGTGACCATAGCATATGCCTACTGAATTATCATGTAGACATTATATATATATACCTTTACCATTAGAATAATTTGTAATGTCTTTAGAAATATGGAAAAATGCTACCCCCCTTTTTTTCCCCCTATAATGTTATCTAATCACCATATTTAGCAAGGTTAGAAAAAACACCCTGGAATGGCACAGTGGTTCAGCCTGTAACCCCAGCACTTTGGGAGGCCAAGGCGAGAGGATTGTCTGAGTTCACAGATTCAAAACCATCCTGGGCAACTTGGTGAGACCTCATCTCTACAATAAACCACACACACAAAATAAATAAATAGATAGATAAATGAATAAATAAATAAATAAATAGCTGGGCGTGGTGGCATGCGTCTATAGTTCCAGCTACTTAGAAGGCAAGGCAAAAGGATCGCTTAAGCCCAGCAGGTCGAGATTGCAGTGGCCGTGAGCATGGCACTGCACTCCAGACTGGGCAACAGTTTGAGACTCCAACTCAAAAACAAAAAACAACAAAAAAAGAAAAAGCACCCTGAGCCTTTGCTGAGAGAGGATCTTTAACCAACATAGCATACAATCCCAGGACTTTCCAGGTGAGGTACTTTAAATGGAATTACCTCCACTTAGCTAATTTCATTGAGTAATTCACTTCTTTACTTGTTCACTCTTTTGTTCTTTCATTCCAATATTTATTGAGCACCAGCTGGGTGTAAAAGATCATGTCAGCAGACTATGTGTGCAGAGATTGACCCTTATCCTGGCAAAGCTTACAGTCTTGTAATGCATGGGAAGTAAACTAAGAATTACAACATGGTGGGATAAATGCATAACAAATGACAGGTAAAATGCAAACTAAATTCATAATAGGAGGCATGAAAAAAAGTCAGAGGAAGTAATTCCTCTTCCTTTAAGTCTTAAACAGTCACAGTTTTGTTGGGACTATCACTCTTCTCTGTAATTGAAACACTGAACTATGAACAGTAGTGGAGAAAAAAAAAAAAACTTTTACATTGGAAACTCTTAAATGAAAAATCATCGTCCTCACTTTAAGCTAGCACTTTTTTAGGTCTTCTAAACTTCATTGGAAGTTAATGTAAATCTCATAACAATACTTGTAAGGATGATGTATACACACACACACACACACACACACACACACACACACACACACACACACACACAGTTCCAACATACCACTTCTCCTTCACCAGGAGACCTGAAAATTATCTCCAGTAATTTTCTTTCTTTTCTTTCTTTTTTTTTTCTGAGGTGTAGTCTCACTCTGTCACCCAGACTGATATCTGTATTGCTTTAAACTTACATATGTTAAAATAGACACAAAATTAATGTTTTGTTTCTAAATAGTAAATAAATAACCTCAGTTGGGTTATAGGGAGTTGAGGGCGAACAAATGAATGGCTCTAACCACATTTGTGTCTACTGGCTGAATAAGCCTACTTGATCACAATAATCACAAATTCAATGTGTACAAAGTAACTAATTATTATGAGTCATTAATTGGGGTACATTTTAATCAGAAGGGCCAGCAAGGAGTTTTGAATTTGTTTCTTCTCTAGCTGGAACGTGCTTTCCTTGCATAACTATGTGCCTAACTCCTTCACTTTCTTCTGATCTTTGCTCATATGTTACCTTTTCAAGAGGACTTCCAATATTTACCCTATTTATAATTTCAACATTTCACTCACTACATATATACTTTATCCTCCTTCTGCGTTGATTTTATCCATAGTCCTTAATGACTATGTAGTATAGTATGTCTATCCTCTTTGTTCTTATTTGGCTATTCAGTTTCTATCTCCACCCGTTGGAAGAAAAGCTCCATAAAGGCTGACATTTTTTATACTTTTATAGTCCCTCTACCTGGAACAGCGCCTGGTGTATGCTAGACACCAATAGATACATACACACATACATACCAATAGATACATAAATTCTAATGCATACATTAGAAAAAAATGAATAAGTAAGGAGTAGATGCATAAATTGACATTATTCCTATTTAGCTGAAGTTTAGAAGATAGCCATATGAGTTTCAGCTCTAACATTACCAAACTAAATGATCTTTGTTGAGTAATTTTTCTTTCTAGAATTCAATTTGCTCAAATGTTGAATAAATTAATTAGGCCATATAAATACTAAGATATTTTCAGGGGATACAGTCTATATATCTGTGAATAGCTATTTTTGTTCTATTGTGCTTTTGTTTGTTTTATTTTTTATTGATACATAATAGATGCATATATTTTCAGGGCACATGTGATGATTTAAAACATTCCTATAATTTGTAAAGATCTAACCAGTGTAATTAAGAATAACTAGACATTTACTGCTTTCTATTAGACTATTTTTACAGCTTAATTTAATAAGGAAAAAAAATCACTGACCTAATTTAAAAGCAAAACATAAAGATAGTCACATTATTGCTTTACATAAATAATGTTAAGCTCTATTTAGCTAAAATGCAGCTTTAATGCATTAATGAAAAATGTATTTCACACTCCACGTAAATCAAAATTGGGAGCTAGAATTAGTGTCCTCCTTATTTCTTTCCCACTTTTAGATCATCGCTGTACTAACCCCCTTTACAAGCAAAACAAGGTACAAAAGTCTGTTCTTTTAAGGTTGGTGTCATACAACCTTACTACCTGATTCCTTAGATTACAGTCTCCTATTCATTTTCCGGATAGCAACATCATTCTTAGAATATTGTGGAATTCAGATGTTTGTTACTCCTCAGTGAGGAACCAGTAAATGTTTAATAATTTACTCTCTGGAGAGCAAGGTTTTACCCTGAGTTGTAGTGTTTGCTGATTTTTTTATTTGCTTTATTTGTAGTATTTACTGATTTTACTCCCATTATCAATGATTTCAAGCTAAAAGTATGATGTCAACCAAATTATAAAATTTCTGAAAATTTAACTCCTGAAAGCACAAGTCAGTTCCAACATACCACTTCTCCTTCACCAGGAGACCTGAAAATTATCTCCAGTAATTTTCTTTCTTTTCTTTCTTTTTTTTTTTTTTTTCTGAGTTGTAGTCTCACTCTGTCGCCCAGACTGGAGTGCAATGGCACGCTCACAGCCACCGCAGCCACTACCCGCTGGGCTCCGGCGATCATCCCGCCTCAGCCTTCCAAGTAGCCGGAACTACAGGCACGGACTATCACACCCGGCTAATTTTTTTTTTTTTAATTGTAGAGACGAGGTCTCGCCAAGCTGCCTGTGCGGGTCTAGAACCCAGGGCTCAAGCAATCTACTGGCCTCGGCCTCCCAAACTGCTGGGATTACAGGCTGAGCCACCAAGCTCGGCCTAATTTTCTTACCAGTACTTTGAGTGTACAACTCCATGGTCATAGAATATACATTTTTCAGCACCTGAATGTGCTTTACTTTCAAAATCAATTACTCAAATTTGTTCCTCTATTATTGTAACATTTCCCCCCACTACTTTTCCTATACAATTTATTTACTGGTGATATTTTCCAATCCAACTGGAACCTCATGTTCACTTAAAGTCTTAAAAATCATGAGCCTAGCCAGGCTCGGTGGCTCAGCCTGTAATATCGCGCCTTTGGGAGGCTGAGGTGAGTGGATTGCCTGAGTCCATGGGTTCCAGACCCGCCAGGGCAGCGAGACCTCATCTCTACAATAAATCAAAAAAATCAGCCGGGCATGGTAGCACATGCCTGTAATTCCGGCTACGTGGAAGGCTGAGGCAGAAGGATCACCGGAGCGCAGCAGGTCGAGGCTGCGGTGGCCGGGAGCGGCCACTGCACTCCAGTCTGGGCGACAGAGTGAGACTCCAACTCAAAAAAAAAAAAAAAATCATGAGCCTTTTCTGCTTTCTTTATATTACACTTTGCTCTGTTGATCTTCCATGGTCTATAATATCAATATCATGTTGCCAATGTCCTAAACTAACTAAACTCTCTCTTTGTCTTTGAACTGCTTCACCTAGTGCCAACCCTGAATAAACTCAACTATGTCCTCTGAATCTATAAGCAGCATAGCATTGCTGGAGAAAATGATGCTATCAATTGTGAAGCTGTTTGTTGTTGGTGTATAAGAATGTGGATTGTCGTTTGCACATTTATTTTGTACCCTGAGATTGCCAAAGTCTTTTATCAGTGCAAGGAGGTTTCTGACAGATTCTCTTGGATTTTCGAAGTACAGGGTCATACTGTCAGCCAAGAGGCATAACTTGACTTCTTCTTTTCCTATTTGGATACCCCTGATTTCCTTTATTTGTTTGATTGCTCTTGCTAGGGCTTTCAACACTGTGTTGAACAGGAGGGGCAAGAGTGGACAGCCTTGTCTTGTTCTGGTTTTCAAGGGAAATACTTCCAATTTCTGTTTAGCAATATGTTGGCTGTTGGCTGTGCATTTATCATAGATGGTTTTTACTATTTTGAGGTATGTTCCCTCTATGCTTAGGTGTTCGAGGGTTTTTATCAAGAAGGGATGGTGGATTTTATCAAAAGCAACTTGAGTGGATTTAGAGTCCCAGTGATTTATCACAGAAACAAAGAACTGAGTATCATATGTTCTCAATTATGAGCAGATCCTGAACATTTACCATAATACTATAAGAAAGAGATTAGCAATAGCAAGAAACTGCTGTGTTGGGGAGGATATCATTAGTAAGGGTATCTGATTTTAAACCAGGCAAAGTGGGGACAAAGGTAGGCCCAAACTTTGCCTACCTGTGTGATAATCACTTGTATACCTAATCCTGAATTGTACCTCACATCTTTAGAATAAAATAAATTTAAAAATAAATACATATATATGAATAAAAAATAAACAAAAAAGAAATAACATTAACTGAAAAATTTGTCTAGCTTTTAATTCATTTAACAGATTTGCACAAACTTTTTATGATTTTCATGATTTATAGATTTATTTTTAAATATGACCTAGTTTTGTGTACATAAACACATTTGTCAAATTATAGACATAGAGAGATAGACAACTCATTTAAAAGGAAAAAAGTGAATTTTATTTTAGAGTGGAGAATTATATTTGGTACTGTCAATGAACTTTAAAACTAATATAAATTATTTGTATTAATATCTACGTCTATATTTCTAAAACTTGAGAAAATACTGACATTTATATTTATAGCTTTTTATCTATAAATATGTTGTCTTCTGCTTGGCCATAGTGTGCTTGAAAAAAGTGAAGAAAGCTACCTGCTACTATTTAAAACATAACTGACTCTTGCTCACAAAGCTAACTTTTTGAAATTCAAATTTCATTTCAGATTGGATTGAAGTTTCAAGGGCACTTTAAAGAAATTGTAATCATAATTCAACCTTCTTAATACACAGACAGGGGAACTCAGCTGTGACTAAAAATGCATGAGAATTAGATATGAATGAGTTTAGTTAAATAAAAGAAATAACAACTGAAAATATGCTGTAAAGGGAAAATTAAATTTAACATTAAAATACCAATAAACCTCCAAAAAGACAAATCAGAAAATTTTTGCACATCACCTCCACTACATGAATGGGTATTAATATTTTATTTAAAATGTTAATTAATAATTACTAACTGAAAGTTAATCAATAGCATTAATAAAATTGCATAATATAAAAATTATCTGAAATAAAACTGAAGTTTAGTAAATACAATGTAGATAGACTTTTCATTTAGAATACTATATTTTTTAAAGTATTCATACTGAAAAGTATTATTTTAGTCATCTAATTATTATCATGAAAAGTAAAAATGAAAGACTAGTTACCTTCAGTTTTCATATGTAATAATAGTTTAATACCCACTTTTTTTTTCCTTTTAAGGATTTTTATGAAAAAAAGTATTTACTCTGACCCTTAAAACAAGGGAGTCAATGATAGTGATAACAATATCTAAGACTATAACACGATATTATTAAAACTTTTTTTTAACTATTTATTTTTACCATTCAGATTTTTTATCCTGCCTGAAAAAAAGTGGTGTTTCAAAATAAACATTTTTTTATAAGAATGTTTCTTACATTTATTACTTCCCATATGACTTTTTGTGAACATATCCAGGAAGAACAAAGTTCTCTATAAAAAGAAAATTAAGGGGGGGGCACACCTCATCAACAAGGGTACCTGCACAGTGCATATTTGTATACCTAACCCTTAACTGTACCCCACAATTTTAAAATAAAAAATATGTTTTAAAAAAAGAAAGAAAATTAAAAATAACTTCTTTTTGTATGGGCATTCTCAAATTAACATATATAAATGACTATTCTATTTTCAAAATAGTCACTTTATTTAAATTTGCTTGCATATTTTGAGTACCTTTTTTGAAATTGCCTTTAGATGTTGTACTACATCTTTATGAATATCCTCATTAATAACAGTTTAATCATATTAAAATAGCTTTTCTTTTTGAAAAATATTCAAAACATCTAGAGTGAAACAATGAATAAGCCATACACTATTTGTGATAGTATATCAAGATAATAGTACATTTTGATAACTTGAAGAGATTGACACAAATCGTCTTTATAAGTTGACACAGAGGACTGGTGTACCTCACACAGTCAGAATGGTCAAACAGTAAATGTCTGCCTGTAAAAATAACTGAACTTCTTTACAGAGAAGAAGGGAGGTGTTTGAACAACCAGGATAAAATGTGAGTATGTGACTAAGAATGTTAGTCTAGGGCCATTGTAATAGTAAATTTTTCCAAAGAGCAGGTACAATAGGAAGAGGAAGTATATATTCCTGCTAGAAAAAATTCAACAATTGCTGAGGTAGGTGTCACAGCGACTTCACTAGAACCTTTCTGTTGATTCTGAAGAGGCTGCAGATGGCCAGGAATGTTGCTTTTGCTGACGGGGAGTTTCCTATCTATCAAAAAGATATCATGTCAAGAAGATATCAAACCAGATGGTAAAGACAAGTTCTGAGATGAGTTTGACTGACTCCAGCCCGAAATTTAAGCTGATACACTGTTTTGACTTGATAAAAGTAAGCAGAACTGCTAAGAGTAACCAACTGACTTGCCAGAGTGAATGCTAATGAACAAAATCCATTTAAATAAAGCCAAAGCAAATGTTATATTTTTAAATGTTTAATTATATAGTCAACTGAAAACATAGTACAAAAGTATTCTTCAAACTCCTTTATAAAAAATATTGAAAATATATTTCAAACAAAAGAAAATGCCATTAAGATGTCTCAGAATATGTTTGTGTTGCTTACTTATAGAAAATAAGTTGCATTTTCATGAATATCATTAATTGAAAATTAAGATTTTACAGCATGGTGACTCACACCTGTAATCTCAGTACTTTGGGAGACTTAAGTGAGAGCATTGCTTGAGCCCAAGAGATCGAGACTGGCCTGGGTAAAATAGCAAGCTCTTATCTCTACAAAAAATTAAAAAATTACACAGGCATGGTAGTACATGGCTATTGTCCCAGGTACTTGGAAAACTGAGACAGAAGAATTGCTTGAGTCCAGGAAGTCAAACCTGCAGTGACTGTAATTATGCGATTGCACTCTAGCCTGGGTGACAGAGCAAGACCCCAACTTAAAAAAAATAATTAAAAAAAGATTTTTCTCAATATCTTTTCCAGAAACATCACCAGTTTTAAAAACACTGCTTCCAGCCTAGCATATTAAAGTCTACATTACCTCTTAGCAACACTTAAAAAGCTAAGCAAACTAAAGAGTCAAAAGTGTATCTTAGATCCTTTAGAAAAGAGATGTCATAGGGCAAATTGCTGCGTCCAAAATTGGAGAGACAGACAGGTAGATACAGAGAATTACAACTTATGGAAATAGAAAGAGCAGAAATCTCCATGGGAAGAAGTGCCACTGGGGTGGACAAACCTGAATTATAATTGATGAATTGCTAGAAGTGGGGAAAGCTCAAAGATAAACTCTAGGGGCTACAGTCATGGAGGGAAGAAGCATTTTTAAATACTCCACAGTGTACTTTTCTTTTTAATAAGGACACTGCTCAGGATAAACTATTTACTAGAACATAAACAGCCAGAGTTTCAATAGAGCCTAATCTAACTGGGGGAAGGAAAATACCTAATTCAAGCCCTCTCCAGTCTTCCACGTGGTGAAGGGGAAATATACAATTCCAGTTACTTCGAGCCATTCTATTCCTCCAAAAAGAGAGAAAGGGACTGTGAAACACTGGTGAAGTTCTTACTCCAGGGGCACAAGCTCATTTAAATTTTGAGACCTAATCATAGGCCCCATGCTTTCCCACCCCTACACCTTCCCACTAGATTACTTAAGGCCCATTTAATACAGTTCTATTTACCAGTACATCATGTCTGCTTTTCAACAAAAAATTATAAGCATATTAAAAGACAAAAAAACAAAGTTTGAAGAAACTGAACAAGCCACAGAACCAGAGGCAGACATGGCACTAATTTTTGAATTATCAGGCCAATAACTTTTAACATCTATAATTAATATTTTAAATGCTTTAGTGGAAAAAGTAAACAATAGGCCAGAACAGATGAATAATGAAAGTAGACAGATTAAAAATTCAATATTTTTAAGATGCTAGAGATCAAAAGTATTGTAAAAAAAATGAATAATGACTTTGAAGGTTTTATTTTTTAATTATAAAGATGTGGGGTAAAATTCAGGATAAGGTATAAAAACATTGATTATGCAGGTTCCCTTGTTGATGAGGTATGTCCCTCCCTCCCCTATTTCCCTCAGCTGCCAATCATACGGCCCTGACAGTTTCCTACTAGGGATTCCCAGTCTGCCAGTCCTTTACTTATAGCATTATAATAATTGTTCAAGGTCTGCTTATGAGTGAAAACAAAGATTTTAACAGTAAACTGAACACAGCTGAGGAAAGACTCTTTGAGTTTGAGGTTTCAACAATAGAAAGCTGAAAAAGTGAAAATCAAGGAGGAAAAAATGACAAAAAATAAATAAACAGAATATCTGAGAAATATGGGACAATTTTAAAATGTGTAATATACACATGAGGTTAGAAAAAAAAGAAGAAAAAAACAAGCAACATATGAAGCAATAATGACCAGAAATTACAACCAAGTTAATGTCAGACACCAAATTACATAGCAGGAAGTGCAGAAAATACAAAGCAGGAAAAATGTCAAAAACAAAACTTATACACAGACATATTGTATGCAATCTTCAGAAAATCAAAGATAAAGAAAATCTTGAAAAAAAGACCAGAAGATACCTTATTTCTAGAAAACAAGATAAGATTTACATGCAACTTCTCTTCAGAAACCATGCAAGCAAGAATGAATTGAAGTTAAGTATTTAAAGTGTTGAAGAGAAACAAATAACATTCATTAACCTAGAATTTTGTCACATGTGAGATTATTCTTTAAAAATGAAGAGCATGAGGACCACTGCAACAGGTCTTAAAATGGGGAAGAGTAAAGCCAGGCTCGGTGGCTCAGCCTGTAATCCCGCGCGTTTGGGAGGCGGAGGTGAGTCGATTACCTGAGCCCGCGGGTTCGAGACCCGCCTGGGCAACTTGGCGAGACCTCATCTCCACAATAAATCAAAAATTAGCTGGGTGTGGTAGCGCATGCCTGTTATTCTGGCTACTCGGAAGGCTGAGGCGGAAGGATCGCCGGACCCCAGCAGGCGAGGCTGCGGTGGCCGGGAGCGGCCACTGCACTCCAGTCTGGGCAACCGAGTGAGACTCCAACTCAAAATAAATAAATAAATAGATAAAAATTTAAAAATAAATAAAAAATGGGGAAGAGTAAAAAGTAGTAATAAAATAAAATGAAGAAGAAATAAAGTCTTTCTCAGATAAATAAAAATTAAGAAAATGTATAGCCTGTAGAACTGCCTTGTAAGAAATGTTAAAGGAAGTGCTTTAGAGAGAAGAAAAATATATGAATCAGAAACTCAGATCTACACAAAACAAGAGAATCAGAGAAAGAATAAATTGAGATAAAATAAAAACTTTTGGGTCATTGCTTTACTCAACTCTGGTGTGGCTATGTTTAGCTATGGTTGCTGCCATGTTTTCTAAGTTTTGGTCCCCTCTCCTACGTTGGAGAGGTGAGTCTCCTCTCTTCTCTCTCTCTAATGTACTTTCCAAATTATATTTTCTAATCTAAAAAAAAAAACTTTTATGCTTCTTGCTCTTAATTGATTCAATAGATACATTTGTTCAAAATAGTAGTATCAAAGCGTTTGATTATATATGCACACTTATGTATAAGTCAAATAAATGACTTCAATGATACAAGACATCGAAGAGAGAAATTAGAAATACTTTGTGTTATAAGGTATTTTCACTAACTGTGAAGTGGTAAAGTTATTTAAATGTAGGCTTATTTTTTAAAAGAATTATTATTGATATGCTAAGAAATAAGAGAAAACAGAATAATATAAAATGTTCAATTAAAAACACAAACAATAACAACAAAAATATATGGAACAAAAAACTAGAAACAGAGAAGAGGGATCACAAATTAAAAAGCAGTAACAGATATATTAGATATCAACTCAAGTATATCAATGACAAACTAATCATCAAAGATGTAAATACACCAAAAATAAGACAGAGTTTTTCAGAGTAGATCAGAGAAAACAAGATGCAACAATATGTTGCCTACAAGAAACTCACTTTAAATATAAAGAAACATGTAGGTTAGAAGGAAGTGGATAAAAAAAGATATACCATGCTAATAAAAATAAACTATATTAACTTCAGATAGCAGACTTCAGATAAAGAAAAGTTATCAGGGCATTACATAATAAAAAAAGAAGTCAGTTATCCAAGAAGACATAGCAAGACTTCAAGTGTATCCACCTAACAACAGAGTGTCACAATATATGAGGCAAAAACTGATAGAACTGTAAGGAGAAATAGATAAACCCACTACTATAGTTGGAAACTTTTAAAACTCTCTATCAGAAATAGAAAGTTCCAGCAGACAGAAAATCAGTAAGCACATAGTTGAACTTAGCAGCACCATCAAGCAACTGTATATAAATGATACCTATACATTTCTTCATCTGACAACAACAGAATATACATTCTTTTCAAGCTCACATTGAACATTCACCAAGATATACCACATTCTGACCCATAAAATGTACCTTAATAAACTTAAAAGAATACATAATACACTGTCTGCTTAGAGACCAGAATTAAATCAACTGTAAATTAACAAAAGAGAGATAACTGAAAAATTATAAGATAGAGATTAAACACACACTTCTAAATAACAGAGGTCAAAAAAGAAGTTTCAAGTTAAATTTAAAAACATTTTGAACTAAATGAAAATACAGCTTATCAAAATTTGTAAGATGTACTAGAAGTTTTGCTTAGCAAGAAATTGATAGCTTAAATTCATAAGAAAATAAAACCAGACAAAATAACAAGACCCTATCTCTAGAAAAACAAAATTTTAAAAAAATTGCAGGCATGGTGGCATGTACTTGTAGTCCTAGCTAGACACATTGATCCACAGATCACAATAAGTAGCCCAGAAATATCATCACATTAATAGAGTCACTTAATATTTGGCAGGGGCACAAATTCAATATAATGAAGCAATAGAGCTTGGAACAATTCAGAAAAACAAATACAGTGCATCCACAAAAATGAAAACACATACATATATTAATGCCAAAGTTAAAAGAAAACAAAATTGCATCCTAAGAACACCATGACATAAATAAACTCACATTTCAATTATCAGCCTGAACATGAATGGACTACATGCACCACTGAAAACAAATATAGTGGGAAAATGGATAAAAAACCATGATCCAACAATCCGCTACCTCCATGAAACCCATCTCACTACAAAGGACGGATGCCTAAAGACTCAAAACTGGTGGCTAGAAATCTAGCTTTCAGGCAAATGGAAAACAGAAGCCAGCAGGAGTAGCTACACTAATATCAGATAAAACAGTCTTCAAGCTATCAAAAATTAAAAAGGATACAGAGAACACTACATATTGATAAAAGGTTCAATCTACCAGCAAGAAATATACATCCTAAACATATATGGACTCAATACAGGAGCACTAGGTTTTATAAATGAACTGCTAAGTAAACTAAAGGAGGACATTGATGCACACACGATCATAACTAGAGACTTAAACACCCTACTAACAATCTTAGATAGATCACTGAGGCAAAAGTCAGTAAGGAGAACTGGATCTTCAACTCGATGCTTGATCAAATGGACTTAATAGACATCTACAGAGCACTTCACCCAACAACTAGAGTATACATCTATTCATCAGAACATGGAACATACTCCAAGATTAACCACATTCTTAGACACAAATCAAGCATAAACAAATTCCAAAAATTGAAATAGTACATGCAACTTCTCAGGTCACAGTGGATTAAAAATAAATATAACAACCAACAAGAGTTCCCCAAAACACACAAAGACATGGACACTAAACAACATACTGCTGAACTACTCCTGGGTCAACATGGAAATCAAGACAGAAATTAAAAGACTTCTGGAAGAAAATGAAAACAAAGAGATATCGTATCAGAATCTCTGGGTTGCCATGAAAGCAGTAGTAAGAGGGCAATTTATAATTCTGCACACACATACATAAAAAAAACTGAAAGATCACAAGTAAGCAGCCTAATATTATACCTAAGGTGGCTAGAAAGACAAGACCACCAAAATCCTAACTTCAGTAGAAAGATCCATATCACCAAAATAAAGTCACAACTGCAGGACATCGAAGAAAAAAATATCATAGAAAAAAATCAACAAGACAAAAAGCTGGTTCCTTGAGAGAATGAATAAGATCAACGTACCCCTAGCCAGATTGACTAAGAAAAAAAGAGAGAAAAAAAAAACAAATAAATTCAAGAAATGCAAAAGATGAAGTGATAACTGACCCAGAAAAAATTCAAAAGATTATCAGAGATTACTATGCACATCTGTATAGAAATAAACTAAAAAACCCAAAGGAAATGGAGGAATTTCTAACATCACACAAACTTTCAAGGTTGAAACAAGAAGAAATCAAAAGACTAAATAGACAAAAAACAATCCCAGGACTTGACTTCTTCATAAGTCTACACACACACACACACACACACACACACACACACACACAGTGCTAGACCAGATGACTTTCCAGCTGAATTCTACAAAACATGCAAGGAGGACGTGATGCCAAACCTATTGAAAGTATTCTGTATTCTGGGGCAATCAAGAAAGATGGAACTCTCCCCAAATCATTTTATGAAGCTAACGTCACACTGATACTCAAACTTGGCAAAAACCCCACAAGTAAAGACAATTGCAGGTAAATCTTCTTGATGAACATAGGTGCAAAAATTATCCATAAAATCCTAGCAAATCAGATCAAACAAAACATCTCAAGAATCATTCACCATGAACAAATAGGCTTCATTCCCTGGATTCAGGGTGGTTTAACATTCACAAGACCATAAATGTAACTCAATACATTAACAATGTAAAAATAAGAACCACATGCTTATATTATTAGATGCAGAAAACATGTTCAACAAAATCCAGCATCCCTTCTTCATAAAAACCCTTGAACACCTAGGCTTAAAAGGAACATTCCTCAAAACAGGAAGAGTCATCTATGATAAAACCATGTACAACATAGTGCTCAATGGACAGAAGTTAGAACCTTCCCCCTGAAAACGGAAACAAGACAAGGTTATCCACTCTTACTCTTCTTGTTCAACATACTGCTGAAAGTTATGGCTAGAGCAATGGAAAGAGAAGGAAATCAAGTGTATTCAGATAGGAAAAGAGGAAGTTAAGTATCCCTCTTTGCAGACTATATGATCCTAAACCTTTGTTGGGAGCCAGCTGTGGAGGCCCACCTGAGCGTTAGGAATCCAAGTGGTCTGCGGACCCTGAGACCACCAGGTTTGGTTCAGGAGCTGAAGGCCCATTCCCTCCTCCTTTCTTTGTTGTTTAGCATTACCCACTGGTAGGGATTTTGATAGTCTAAGCATGAAGTTCTGAAAATATGACAAGCATGGCTGACTCTAGGGATCCATTGTTCCCGTTTCTCACAGACTGCAGTTTCGGCTTTAAACTTAACACAGTTCAAACTCAGATCACATTTGGGAGCCTTATACATGATACAAGCTTCTTTATAAGATTTAAAAATATATTTGTAGAATTAGTATATACATTTAGAGAGCTGTTTCCAGCTTTAGATGGTATAGATGATTATCTAGGGTTACCAGAAATGGCTTAGCACGAACTTTGGGCTGGGCCACATTCCTAAGGGCCCAGCATCCACTTTGGGCTGGGCTGCACTCTTTTAAACCGGTTCTTTAGTTACAATTAGTGTAAGCTTTTCCTACTTATAATAGAAACTGAATTTATTTTATTCATAGAAAATATTGTAGAATAGGTCATGCTACGTGAGGGAATTATGTTAGTTCAAGCATGATCAAACATGATACTTTAAGGTTTTATAAGAATACAGCTAACTTTAGAAATTTCATTGTTCCACTTTCTACTAATTGCAGTTTTGGCTTTTGTACAATTACAGTTTGTATTTGGGTTTTATTTTAGAAGCTTTATTGCTGACGATCAGCCTTATATATCAGGATTAGGAATTAGAAACTTTTATAGAAATTAAGATAGATACATAGGATTTTAGAATAGCCATTTTGTTAAGAGATCATAATCAATTGTTCCTGGAAGTGGCCCAGCTTGATCTTTGGGCTGGGCCACATTCTTTAGGAACTGGTTTGAGCTATAATTAAGAGTTGTTTATAGTATAGGTAAAATTAGCACAGATAAGAAAGGTATTAGGATTTTAGTCAGTTATATTGCTTTTGAGGAATATAAACCAAGCATAAGGAACAGTGAGATAATTTTGGGATTGTCCTTCCTCATGCTTGGGAAAACGCCTGGTGGGTGGGGATGCCCCCCCACCTACTTGGCTTTGTGTTCACGTGAAAGTCTTGTGATTTGATTGGGATTGTCCTTCCTCATGCCTAAGGAAACGCCTGGTGGGTGGGGGACGCCCCCACCTACCTGGCCTTGTGTTCACGTGAAAGTCTTGTGATTTAACATGTGAAAGTTTGGGATAAAAGACTCACGGGTGGTCCCAATAAATGGCTTCTGCTCATTTCGCTGAACAGATGTCCACTTTCTTTCTTTCTCTTTATATCTATCCCTCCATCTTTCTTTCAATATCTATCCCTACTACAGAATCGGCTTCTGCACTAGACAGAGTCCAGTCTCTTTCTTTCCCCTTATTTCTCCAGAATATTCACTAATGCTGCCCCACCTTCCAGGGACCCTCTAAATCTCTTTTGGGGGGCTGGCCCCCCGTAAACCTTGAAAAGCCAAGGGAGTCCATCAAAAACTTCCTTCCACTGATAAAAGACTTTGGTAAACTTTCAGGTACAAAATCAACATGCAAAAGATAATGGAATTTCTATACACCGATACTGAACAGGCAGAAGACCAAATAAAAACCTCAAGCCCATTCACAATAGCCACGCAAAAAAATGAAATATCACGGCATCTTCCCAATCAGAGAAGTGAAAGATCTTTACAATGAGAACTATATTAACACTTCTCAAAGAAACCAAAGAGGACACACACAAACATGATAAAATATTGGAAGATTCAATATTGTCAAGATGCTTATCCTACCCAAGGCAATCTACAGATTGAGTGCAATACCATCAAATTACCAACATCATTCTTTTTAGACCTGGAAATGACAAAACAGAAATTCATATGGAAACAATAAAAAGCACAAATAGTCAAAACAATCTTCAGCAAAAGGAACAAAGTGGGAGGTATCACACTTCTAGACTTTAAACTTTATTATAAGGTTACAATAATCAAAACAGCCTGGTACTGGTGCAAGAATAGGCACATAGATCAAAACAGGACAGAGATTCCAGAAACAAAACCTCGATCTCTCAACTCAGTCATTTTTGACAACAATATCAATAACTACCAGTGGGGAGAGGAGACCTTACTTAGAAAATGATACTGTAAGAAAGGGATTGACAGTAGTGGGAAATTGTCAGGGGGAGGGGTGAGATTGGTAGTTGAGGGAAACTGCTAGGGGAGGGAGGGGCACACCTCATCAACAGGGGTTCCTGCATAATCAACGTTTGTATACCTAACCCTGAATTGTACCCCACATCTTTATAATTAAAAAAGAAAGAAAGAAAATGATACTGGGAAAACTGACTGACCACATGCAAAAGAGTGAAATAGAAACCCTGCCTTTCACAATATACAAAAATCAACTCTAAATGGATCAAATACCTAAATGTAAAACATCAAACTATAAGAATCTTAGAAGAAAATGTAGGAAACACCCTTATGCACACTGGAGTAGGCAACTGATCCTTGATCAGATCCCCAAAAGTATATGCCATAAGAGATAAGATAGACAAGTGGGACTTCATCAAACTGAAAAGTTTTTGCACAGAAAAAAAACCATCAAGAGAGCAGGGAGACAACACATAGAATGGTAAAAAGAAAAAAAAATGCTAATTATCTGTATCTGTTCTGTAAAAAGGATAACATCAGGGATCTACAAGTAACACAAATGCACTGAAGGGAAAAAACAGCCTTATTTAAAAATGGACAGAGGAAATGAATGGACACTTGTCAAAGAAGACATGCGAGTGGCCAACAAACACATGTAAAAATGCTCAGTCTCATTAATCGTCAGAGAAATGCAAATCAAAACCACCCTGAGATACCACCTTACCCAAGTAGGGATGGCCATTACCAGTAAGTCAAAAAACAATAAATGCTGGTGTGGGAGCAGATAAATGGGAGTGCTTCTACATTGTTGGTGGGAGTGCAAACTATTCCAACCTCTATGGAAAATAGTGTAGCAATATCTAAAGGAACTAGAAATTGACCTTCCATACAATCTAGCAATTCTTCTCCTGGGAATATACCCAGAGGAACACAAATTATTCTGCAAAAATGACACCTGCACATGCATGTTTATTGCTGCACTATTCACAATAGCAAAAACATGGACCAACTCTATTGCCCATTGAAAGTAGACTGGATAAAGAAAATGTGGCACTTATACGTAATGGAATGCTACACAGCCATAAAGAGGGACAAAATCATGGACTTCACAGCAAACTGGACAGAATCAGAGACAGTCATTCTTAACTACCTATCACAGAAACAAAGAACCAAATATTACATGTTTTCATTCATAAGTGGGACCTGGACATTAATCACAATAGTACAAGGGAGGGATCAGCAATTACGGGACACTGCAAGTGGAGGGAGGAAAGGAGCCACATAACAACACAAAGGTACCTGATCCTAAACCAGGAAAGGTGAGAACCAGTTGGAGGCCCGATTTCACCTGCACGCACATGACTCATGTACCTAATCCTGGCTTGTACCCCACATCTTTATAATAAAATAAAGTAAATAAATAAATACAAACTCTGATCTTAAGTCTTTCATAAAAATTAATTCAAAATGTATTATGGAGTTAAATGTAAAATATTAAACTATAAAAATTCTAGAAGATAACAAAGGAAAAAAGAGGTAACTTTAGGTATGATGATGACTTTTTTCGATAAAATATCAAAAGCACTATTCATGAAATAGTTGATATGCTGGACTTTGTTAAATTAAAAACTCTTCTCTGAAAAACACCATGTCAAGAGAATGACTAGCCAAGATAGAAACTAGGAGAAAATATTTGCAAAAATAACACATCCAAGAAAGAACTGTTATTAAAAATATGCAAATAACTAAAAATCCATGAACAACCCATTTTAAACATAGAGAAATCATCAAAAGCAATACTTCTCCAAGGAGGATATACAAATGGCAAGTAAGCCTCTGAAAAAAATGTTCAATGTCAAACATCATTAAGGAATTACAAATTAAAAGCGGTAGTCCACACCTATTAGAATGGGCAGCACCATTCTAATCAATGGCGCCTAAGGATGCAGAACAACAGGAACTTTTACTCATTGCGGGTAGGAATGTTTAAGTCGGTTTCAAAAACATCTTGACAATTTCTTACAAAACTCAACTTACTTTTATTATATAATCCAACAATGACATTTCGTGATATTTACCCAAATGAATTTAAAACTTATATCTACACAAAACTTATCCATAAATGTTGACAGCAGCTTTGTTCATAATGGCCAAAACTGAAAAGCAGACAAGACAATTGTTAGTAGCTCAATGTATTAAAAATTGTGGTACACCTACACAAAGGAATATTACCTGATGCTAAAAATATGAACTATCCAGCTAAGAAAGAAAAGACACAAAGAAAACTTAATTTTTGTTTTACTAACTAAAGATTGTTATATTGAGAAGATTGCATACACTTATTTTATCAGGTAGCAAAAACACAGGAATATGATTTTCACTCATATGATCAAGCATATGAGTGAAAATAAGATAGTATAGTTCTTGCGTACATCCTTGTAGCCCATACAAAGCAGACACTAGGCAATTATACAGTCAGTTTGGAGAAGTAAAGTCAAGAATGGAGGACAAATATAGACAACAGGATGCTTATTAGAACACTGCACAAGCTTAGGATATCAAAGATTTTTCTGCATATGAGATTTTAAGTAGTAATTAATCCAGAAATCATTGTCTTCCATCCAAAAGCCTTATCAATCTACAACTTCCCTTTACTGCTGCCACTTGGGAAAAAATAAGTTTTTCCTTTTGAACAATTTCTGTTGAAGGTATCTGACAGAGAGAGATAAATGAAGAATCTTCACTTAAAAATATCACACTGATCTGCATTTTAATAAGCTAGAACAAGCAATAAGATAGAATTAAAGAACTACAGTTTCAGAAGGTACAAATAATCTCTTAAATTTTAGCAACTAGAATTAGAGACTAAAGAAAGTTGAAATTTATATAAGAACTCTTCCAGACAGAACCACTATGATGAAGATAAAGTGGACCACTGCTCATAATGGGGCAAACAAAAGACTATGGTGTTAAACTGTATAATGAAATATAAAAAGAATACATTAGTTGCATGTACCAATTCTTTTTCAATGTATCTGTTCAGAAACATAGGGAACATATCTACAAAACCCATGAGCTAAACAAAACAAACAAAAAATCATTGTAAGAAATGCTTAAACATACATTTTCAAAATAACTGGTTGGACTAATTTATTTCATTTAATTTAAGCCAATAACCATTTGTGAGGTTAATTTTAAGTATTATGGTCTAAACCTTCTCTTGTATAACTTGATATTATAATAGAGAATGAATTCTTCAGACATATTTTATTATAACTACTTACGTATGTATATATGTGTATGCATATATTACTTATCATGTATACAACATAAATAACACAACAATGTTTTGATGTTTTTCCTCAAGATTTATATTATAATAGTGATGGTTGTGGTCATACATGGCTTTATAGTAACGTATTGTTTTTCAAAGTCCTGAAGCACTCACTGTTTCTTTCTTTCTTTCTTTTCTTTTTCCTTTTCTTTCTTTCTTTCTTTCTTTCTTTCTTTCTTTCTTTCTTTCTTTCTTTCTTTCTTTCCTTCCTTCCTTCCTTCCTTCCTTCTTTCTTTCTTTCTTTCTTTTTCTTTCTTTCTTATCTTTCTATCTTTTTTTTTGAAACCAGGATTTATTGAGGGGACAGAAAAGCTCCTACAGTGGGAGGGGACCAGAAGGGGTTATCCCTGAAGCACTCACTTTCAGTGAGAATCACTATGACTCACAAAAAATCATTTAGAACAGACAAATACTTTTGGAGAATATTTTACAGTTGGAAAGGCCAAAAGTGAAATCTTAAATAATTCACTTAGTCTTATTATCATTGTATGTTTTAAAGTCATAGTTCCCTCCAGCACTGAAAACATTAAACTCCCAGAATTTATCATTAGTGATAGGTCCCCACAAACATCTCACATGAGTCTTCCTTGTTGATTATCATTTTTGCCCACTTCTTTCTGACTGTATCAAGAGAAACCATTTTTTACTTTCTTATTCATGGAAATATACCATTACTTGTTCTGTCATCCAAAGACCTTGCTTCCGACTTTGCTGAAGCTGTTAAAATTGGTTCCCTCAAATTGCTTATGCCTGATTTGTATAAGTCTCAAAACAATTTCTTCGGGTATTTACTCCTCTATCATGTTGCTTGATCATGTGCTCTTCTGCATCCTCCAAGTTCTCATTCTAAAGAGTAAGACTTTTCTTTCTTGTCTTTTTCTATCTCTATCTTTCCACTGACTTCTTCTTGTTTATATATTAAAACTTTAAAAACAGATGGTTTCCTCAAATTCTTTACCCTGATTTCTTGACATTTGATTTTGTCTCTAGCATCATACAACACTTTACTCCTGGGTTCCTCCTTTTTAATACACTTTAAAGTATTTTTCTTTTTTCTTGTCTTCTAATTTTTTATTTTCCTAAAGTTCTACTATTGCCTTTGATCTTTAACCTTACTTTGGTATAACTATCAGTTTAAGAGCTTGAATAATAATTTGCTAATAGTCTCACTTTCCCTTATTTATTCTTCAAATACAGGGAAATTTGTAATCTGTATTCCCTTAGGAAACAACAAAATGTGTCTTATAATTTATTTAATATTATCATTTACTTGTAACTTCAGCTATTAAGCTAGACCCAGTCCAGAGTGAATTCAACATTTTTCCCCAAAAAACACTTTATTTTCCAATCTTGTGATTATGTAAGTGGTATCATCCCTTCTACTTTCTTCCCTTATGATCATCTAGTATCAGTATCCATTAAGCTCGGATTCTAATGATGCATCGGAAGATAAACAAAAATGTTGTTAACGTTGATGATGCAAAGTAGAATGTGTAGTGCCACAAAGTGAACATGACAGGAAAATAATAGTTTGATCTCTCTCCTTTTCAGTTACCTTTCTAAAATATATTTTCTGATCTCCTCACTCTGTTCCATTTATGATTATGACTTTATACAACGTCATAGGCCAAAACTAAACTTCATATAATGTTACCTTTAAAGAACCTCCCATGCTCAATGTGGTACATAACTTTTATTAGAAACAATTGTCTTAAAAACTGGAAATAAGTTCTGTTTATGTTTGTATCACACACAACTTCCAGTGTAGTATTTTATACAAAACATGTGCTCTATAGATATTCATTAATTTCCACATAATCAGGATACTGGAGTATTTTCAACCTATTGAAAAAGTTCCCATAAAGTTTGTGAACAAGATTAATATGAATTTTCCATTTAAAATGGCATAGATGATGTATATTTATTTTTGTAAGTAACATATTGCACAAACCTGAAGACAATTATAACTATGATAGAATACTAAAAGATAATTTCTAATTATTTATAAGTATAGTATAACTTGCAAACACATAAATAATTGTATTTTCCCAAACATTGTTCTATAAACATATTCTGGAAAATAATGGATTAAAGGCAAGGCTTGGAGAGGTGAAGGGACTCAAAAAGTATTACTAATAAGAAAGGATGCTAAGTCTAGAAGGTTTATTATCATTTCCAAAATCAAATATTCTTTCTGCTAAAATTTCCTAACAAATTGTATGAAAAAAATAAAAAACACAGATGCCTTCATTTTCATTAAATTGCTCAGTAACTCAGTTCCCCAAGTAAATAATCTGTAAAAGCTTGTTTTACTTATTATGATATAATTATCTATACTAATGTTATGAAAAATCTTAACTTAGCAGAAACATTTGTGTTATGTGCTAAACTGTGGTCACACTTTTAAATATATATGTTGAAGTTGTAGCCCATAGTACCTCAGAATATTACTATTTAAAGACAGGTGCTAGCCAGGCTTGGTGGCTCAGCCTGTAATCCTGTGCCTTTGGGAGGCTGAGGTGAGTGGATTGCCTGAACCTGCGGGTTCGAGACCCACCTGGGCAACTTGGCGAGACCTCATCTCCACAATAAATCAAAAATGAGCCGGGCGTGTAGCGCGCTCTTGTAATTCCAGCTACTTGGAAGGCTGAGGCAGAAGGATCACTGGAGCCCAGCAGGTGGCCGGGAGCGGCCACTGCACTCCAGTCTGGGCGACAGAGTGAGACTCCAACTCAAAAAAAAAAAAAAAAAAGACAGGTGCTTTTAAAGAGGTGAATACATACACTGAGGAAAGGGCACTCTTCAATAAATAATGCTGGGAAAATTTATTTGCTATATGCAAAAGAATGAAATTGGACCCCATCTCTCACTATTAAAAAAAAAAACTCAAGATGAATTAAATACTTAAATATATAACCTGAATGTATGAATATCTTAGAAGAAAACCTGAGGAAAACTTTTCTGAACATTGGTCTAGGTAAAGAATATATGATTAAGACCTCAAAAGCACAGACATTAAAACAAGTAAAAATAGACAAATGAAAATTAAGAAAGCAAAAGGACTTCTGCACAGAAAAAGAAATAATCAGCAGAATAAACAGACAACCAGCAGAATAAAAGAAAATATTTCAAAATTATGCAACCAACAGGGAACTGGTTCTGACTGTCAAGGAAAAACACAAACAACAAAAGCAAATAACCACATTAAAAAGTAGGCAAAGAACATGAACAGACATTTTTCAGAAAAAAACATAGAAATGGTCAATAAGCATATGAAAAAAATGCTCAATATCACTAAGTGTTAGAGAAATGAAAAGTAAAGCCACAATGAGATATCAGTCAGAATGACTATTATTCAAGTATTGTTGGGACTACAAATTAGTACAAACTCGATGTAAAAATAGAACCACCATTTGATTCAGCAATCTCACTATTGAGTGTCAACTCAAAAGAAAATAAATCATTATATCAAAGATATCTCCACTCTTATGTTTATTGTAGCACTATTCTCAACAGCAGTTATGGAATGAATCAAAGTGTCCACCAACAAATTATTGGACAAAGAAAGTATATATATATATATATATATATATATATATATATATATATAAAATGGGACACAATCCCGCCATTTAAAATGAAATTATGTCTTTTACAGCAACATGGACAGAACAGGAAGCCATTGTATTAAGGGAACCAACTCAGAAACAGAGAATCAAATACTTCATACTCCCACTTATAAGTGGGAGCTAAATAATGTGTGCATATTGATATAGAGTGAAAGGATATAGACATCGGAGACTCAGAATTGTGGGAAGGTGGGAAGAGGTGGGTGACAAGAAATTAACTTGAGTTCAATGTACACCATCTAGGTGATGGCTACACGAAAAGCCAGATATCAGCTCTATGCAATATATCTATGTAATATATCTGCCCTTGTACCCCTTAAATTTATAAAAAAGAAGTGATTAAGTCAAAACAAGGCCATCACAATGGGCCTTAAGCAAATCTTATTGTAGTTCTTATAATAAAAAGAAATCCGTACACACAAAAGGCACCAGGGACACATGCACACACAGAAAAGAGACCACATGACACAGAGATAAGATGGTCAAGGATAGATAGATGCTTGACAACTCTGCTAGGACCTAGATCTTGGACTCCAGGCCCCAAAGCTATGAGAAAATTAATATTGCTATTTAAGCCACCTAATTTATAGTAATTTGTTAGTGTAGCCCTAGAAAACTAATATAATAAACTTGGATAAGGTATAAAATATATTTACATTTACTTCAGTTGAATAAAAATGAATTTTCTGAATAAAGTGTTATTCTTTAGCATTTTAAACAATAATCAAAAAGAAAAGTTAACATAGGGAAGGGTTCAATGTATCAATGATAAACCTTATACATCTGGAAAGATTGTACCAATAAAGAGATTTATATACTTGAAGCTATGCATGAGACAGAGTTAACACTTAAATTTTTCCTCTTGGGCAAGAATAATACTTATGCATAAATCTAGAGCTCGGCTCCCGCCTCCCGCCCCGGCGCTCCCGCCTCCCGCCCCGGCGCTCCCGCCTCCCGCCCGGCGCTCCCGCCTCCCGCCCCGGCGCTCCCGCCTCCCGCCCGGCGCTCCCGCCTCCCGCCCCGGCGCTCCCGCCTCCCGCCCGGCGCTCCGCCTCCCGCCCCGGCGCTCCCGCCTCCCGCCCCGGCGCTCCCGCCTCCCCCCCCGGGCGCTCCCGCCTCCCGCCCCGGCGCTCCCGGCTCCCGCCCCGGCGCTCCCGGCGCCCGGCGCTCCCGGCGCCCCGGCGCTCCCGGCGCCCCGGCGCTCCCGGCGCCCCGCGCTCCCGGCGCCCCGGCGCTCCCGGCGCCCCGGCGCTCGGCCCGCGCAGCTCATCACAACCCGGCCCGAGAGGAGATCCACACAAATCGGCTTCAAGGAAGATCTGCAGGGATTGCTGCCAAATCTCCTGTGTCTGAGATTGTGCTGCTAGGTCGCGTGGGGCTTCTGTTGCCTGCTCGGAGGCAGGCAGCCATCTTGTTCCTGTCCGGCCCCACCCCCTCTGGGGCAAGCAGATGAGATAGCACCACCTGCTGGCGACTCAAGGTAACAACACCGAAACGGGAGAAATAAGCCTGATAAAGACATAGACCAAACTGCTGAAGGAAGGTTGAACTGAACTGTCCTCCACAGCAGATCAGGGGCAATTGACTCTAACTGCAAACTAATTCACCAGCTTGAAAAGAAAACTAGAAATCAGACCTGAAAGGACATTGGACTTAAACGAAAGGTCTCAGAGTGTGCTTCATTGATTCTATTAGTTTAATGACTTAATTCTATTCCTACAGTATTGTTCCCCTTTTTTCTCTTTTCCTTTTCCTTTTCTTCTCTTTTCTTCTGTCTGTAAACCATGTCTTTGTATAGAGGAACAGCACATCAATAAGGTGGTTGGATAGCGGGTATGTTAGCATCACGATATGTTTTATTTGTGGTTGTATGAGAGTTGGTTCGACTGTAGCTGGTCCATCGTTTTTAGCTGTTTCAGTATAGACCTCTCTCTCTATTTGTTGGCACACTCGTTAGTTTCCTCCCTTACTCCTCTATCTCTCCACTCCCCTCTTCAACCCACTATCTGCTCCATTCTCTCCCCCCTGCTAACCACATTTTATTTCAGGGAGTAAACCTACAGCCCCACTGCACGGACAGACTCCAGGGCAGTGGGAAGTGGGTTCCACATTATCCACACGCCTGTCAGCGAACACCAGGACCTGCAGACAGATTTTGAATCACAGCGCTCCCCTTAAATACATCTCAAAACTGCAGAAAGGACCACCTCCAACCTACAGTGCAACTTCAAAATTGAACAAAGTAAGACAACATACATAAAGAATGGGAGATTGAATGAACAGAAGTAAAACCAGTCCCTTTACCCCTGAAAAACAAAATTAAAGAAGACGGTGACGTGGAGGGAAGGAAGAAGTAGGGAAGTGGAAAAACCGCACAAATGAAGAAAAACCAAAAGAAGAATATAGGTCTTACACAGACCCCTGGGAGATCAGACAATGAGAAAACAGATTCACAGAGAATGAAGAGTCCCCAGAATGACTGGCTACATGCAACAAACCCAGACATCAAAACATTAATGGAGAGAATTAAAAAAATTGAGGAAAGACAAGAGGAAAATAGGAAGGAGCTGTTGTCAGAAATGACAGCAGTAAAGAATACTGTGATGGAAATGAACAACAGACGAATAAGCATGGAAAGCAGAATCAGCCAAGCAGAAGAAAGAATCTCAGAGCTCGAAGACCAAAACACAGAACTAACCCAAACTGTCAAAAGCATAGAAAAGAAGCTCAAAAAGACAGAACAAAACCTGCAAGAGATGAATGATCACTTCAAGAGACCAAACCTGAGAATAATTGGGCTTCCTGAGGCAGAAAGAGAAACAGAAGCCACACTGGAACAAACATTCCATGAAATCATTCAAGAAAACTTCCCTCATCTCAGTAAAGATGAAAAAATTCAAACACAAGAGATTCAGAGAACCCCTGCAAGACAACAAATGAGAAGACCAACTCCCAGACACATAATAATTCGCCTAAACAAAGTAGCTATGAAAGGAAAAATCCTAAAGGCAGCAAGAGAAAAAGGCCAGACTACCTACCAGGGAAAACCAATTCGAATAGCAGCAGATTTATCCACAGAAACCCTTCAGGCCAGGAGAGCCTGGAGCCCTATCTTCAAAGTACTAAAAGAGAAACAATTTCAACCAAGAATAACCTACCCAGCTAAACTAAGCTTCATTAGTGAGGGAGAATTAAAATCTTTTCCAGACATCCAATCCCTAAGAACCTACGCTGCCACCAGACCACCGCTACAAGAAACACTCAAGAAAGTACTGAACACAGAAGAAAAAGAAAAAAGAACATCAGCATTCTTCACAAGAGTACAGGCAAAAGATTAAAAACACACCTGAACCAACTCCAAAACCCAAAGAAAGACAACAAATAAACAGTAACAACTCTGTAAGAACCTTATGACAGGGATCAACTCTTGCATTTCAATTATTAGCCTAAATGTGAACGGACTAAATGCACCACTGAAAAGACATAGATTGGCAAAATGGATAAAATATCATCAGGCAACAATCTATTGCCTTCAAGAGACTCACCTCACTAGAAAGGACACCCACAGACTCAAGGTAAGAGGATGGGAAACAATCTTTCAGGCGAACGGAATACAAAAGAAAGGAGGAGTAGCCATCTTAATTTCAGACAAAATATCCTTCAAACTATTAAAAATCAAAAAAGATACAGAAGGTCACTACATAATTATAAAAGGTTCAATCCATCAACAAGAAATATCTATCCTAAACATATATGTACCCAACATAGGTGCACCAACTTTCATAAAGCAACTTCTTGGAAAACTAAAGAAAGATATTGACTCTACCACTATCATAACTGGGGACTTTAATACCCCACTCACAACCCTAGACAGATCATCAGGACAAAAAATCAGCAAGGAGATCCGGAACCTCAATGTGACCTTGGACCAAATGGACTTAATTGATACCTACAGAACACTCCATCCAAAGACCACAGAATACACATTTTACTCATCACCACATGGAACATATTCTAAGATCGACCACATACTCGGCCATAAATCAAGTATAAGCAAATTTAAAAGGACCGAAATTCTACCAAACACCTTCTTGGACCACAGTGGAATAAAAATAAATATTGACACCAACAAAGTCCCCCCAAAACCCACAAAGACATGGACACTAAACAGCATGATGCTAAACAACTCCTGGGTCAATGACGAAATCAAAACAGGGATCAAAAGATACCTGGAAACAAATGAAAATGAAGAAACATCTTACCAAAATCTCTTGGATGCCCTGAAAGCTGTAGTAAGAGGGGAATTTATATCCCTACAAACACACATGAAGAAAATGGAAGGAACAGAAATTCACAATCTAACAAGCCACCTAAAGAAGCTGGAAAAGCAAGACCACAAAAACCCTAATTTCAGCAGAAGAATCCAGATCACCAAAATAAAAGCCCAAATCCAGGACATAGAAGACAAAAAGATAATTGAAAAAATCAATGAAACAAAAAGCTGGTTCTTCGAAAGAATAAACAAGATTGATGGTCCCCTAGCTAGACTGACCAAGAAAAAACGAGAAAAAACAAATAAGCATAATCAGAAACACAAAAGATGAAGTCACATCTGACCCTGAAGAAATACAAAAGATCATTAGAGACTACTATGTACATTTGTATGGAAACAAACTTGAAAACCACAAGGAAATGGAGGACTTTCTGACATCACACAATCTACCTAGGTTGGAACAAGAAGAAATTGAGACCCTAAATAGACCAATTACAATCAAGGAAATCGACTACGTAATAAGAAAACTTCCTACAAAAAAAAGCCCTGGTCCAGATGGCTTTCCAGCAGAATTCCACAAGACATTCAAGGAGGAGCTGATACCAATCCTACTGAAGGTATTCCAGGTGATAGAAAAAGATGGAACTCTCCCCAAATCATTTTATGAAGCCAACATCACACTGATACCCAAGCCAGGTAAAGATCCAACAAAGAAAGAGAACTACAGGCCAATATCTTTGATGAACATAGATGCTAAAATTCTCAACAAAATCCTAGCAAACAGGATTCAACAATACATCTCAAAAATCATTCACCATGACCAAGTAGGCTTCATTCCTGGCATGCAAGGACTGGTTCAACATTCGTAAAACCATAAATGTAATTAAATACATCAACAGATGTCAAAACAAAAACCACATGATCATATCATTAGATGCAGAAAAAGCTTTTGATAAAATCCAGCACCCCTTCTTGATAAAAACCCTTGAACATCTAGGCATACGGGGAACATACCTCAAAATAATAAAAGCCATCTACGAGAAACCTACAGCCTGCATACTCCTAAATGGACAAAAATTGGAACCAATTCCCCTGAAAACTGGAACTAGACAAGGATGCCCACTCTCTCCCCTCCTGTTCAACATAGTATTGGAAGTCCTGGCTAGAGCAATCAGAGAAGACGAGGCAATGAGAGGTATTCAAATAGGAAAAGAGGAAGTCAAGTTATCTCTCTATGCAGATGATATGATGGTGTACCTTGAAAACCCAAGAGAATCTGTTAAAGGCCTCCTTACATTGATAAAGGCCTTTGGCAAAGTGTCAGGATACAAAATAAATGTACAAAGACAATTGCATTTCTCTACACCAATAATAAACAAACAGAAACCCAAATAAAAACACAATTCCATTCACAATAGCCACAAAAAAAATGAAATACCTTGGCATCTTCCTAACCAGAGACGTGAAAGACCTTTACAATGCAAATTACAAAACACTGCTCAAAGAAATCAAAGCTGACATGAACAAGTGGAAAAATATCCCATGCTCATGGATCGGAAGAATCAACATTGTGAAGATGTCCATCTTACCTAAGGCAATCTACAAATTCAATGCAATACCCATTAAATTACCAATAACATTCTTCTCTGACCTAGAAAGAACAACACAGGAATTCATATGGAAACACAAACGTCCAAGAATAGCCAGAACAATCCTCAGCAAAAAAAACAAAGCAGGTGGTATCACAATACCAGACTTCTAACTTTACTATAAAGCTACAATCATCAAAACAGCTTGGTATTGGTACAAGAACAGGCATATAGATCAATGGAACAGAATTGAGATTCCAGAAGCAAAACCTCAATTCCTCAACCAACTCATCTTCGACAAAGCCCCCACCACCTACCAATGGGGTGAGGAGAACCTATTCAGTAAATGGTGCTGGGAAAACTGGTTGACCACATGTAGAAGATTGAAACAGGACCCTTATCTATCCCCATGCACAAACGTTAACTCCAAATGGATCAGAGACCTAAATGTAAAACCTCAAACCATAAGAACCTTAGAAAAGGAAGGAAATACTCTCATGGAAATCGGAACGGGCATCCAATTCCTGTACAAAACCCGAAACCCACAGGACTTAAGAGAGAAGATAGACAAATGGGACCTTATTAAACTGACAAGCTTCTGCAAAGCCAAAGAAACCATCAAGAGAGTAGGGAGACAGCCTACAGACTGGGAAAAAGTATTTGCCAACTCTAGGTCTGACAAAGGCTTAACATCCTGGATCTACAAGGAACTGAAACGTACTGAAAAGAAGAAAACAAGCAACCCCATTATAAAATGGGCAAAATATATGAACAGACACTTCACAAAAGAAGACATTCGAGCAGCCAACAAACGCATGAAGAAATGCTCAACCTCACTAATCATCAGGGAGATGCAAATCAAAACCACACTGAGATATCACCTAACTCCAGTCAGAATGGCAATTATCAACAACTCAAAAAATAACAGCTACTGGAGAGGCTGTGGTGAAAAGGGAACACTTCTACACTGTTGGTGGGAGTGTAAGCTAGTGCAACCTCTGTGGAAAGCAGTGTGGCGATTCCTGAAAGCTCTAAATATTGACCTTCCTTATGACTCTGCAATCCCCCTACTGGGAATATACCCTGAAGAACACAAATCACTCTATAAAAAAGATACCTGTACACGTATGTTTATCGCAGCGTTATTCACAATAGCAAGAACCTGGAAACAACCATGCTGCCCATCAAAAGAGGACTGGATTAAAAAAATGTGGTACATATACACGATGGAATACTACGCAGCCATGAAAAAGAACAAAATCATGAATTTCGCAGCTACCTGGATGGAACTAGAGTCTATAATACTGAGTGACCTCTCACAGAAACAAAGATCAGAATATCACATGTTTTCACTCATATAATGGACCTTGAACATCCAATGTAATACTATAAGAAAATGACTGATGGTACTGGGAAATTATGGGGGGGGGATGGGACTAACAGTAGCTAATATCTATCTGGGACTGGGAAAACACCTCTTATCAATAGGGTGCCTGAATGAAACGTAATTGTACACCTAACCCTTAACTGTACCCTACAAAACGATAATAAAAAATACTGATTATATAAAAAAAAAAAAAAATCTAGAGCTCAAGGGTTGGCTTTTGGTATTTATTTATTTAAATTTTATAACAGTAATAAAATTATACTGCTAATTAATAAAAGAGCTCTCCGAAAACAGCTGACAAAAGCAGAGATCCCATGCATGTAGATTATATATTAATCTTTCATTTCAAGAACTGTATTTGAAGGAACGTCTTTCATAGAGCGCCATATAGTGCATTGCGTATGTATAAATATGTACATATTCTATTATTGTATGTGTGCATTATTATACATTATTGTATGTGTGCACTGTGTATGTATAGTTAAATATGTACATATGCTAGAGCAAATTTTATATGTAAATGTATGATATATATTCTATTTACTTAATATTATTATATATACATATATCACATTGCATTTATCATATTTGACACAAATCTAAACCTAATTATGAAAATTAATAAGTAATAAAATACAAAGAAAAAGCACATGAGAAGCAACAATTCTTGACAAAAGAGTCAGTAAACATAGGCTACACTTCTCTGGCCACCCACATAAATTCAAAAAGTATTTTTTCATTCCAGAAACAATATTAAAATTGATCTAATTCCCTCATGATTGAAAAGGAATTAGATTCTGTTTTGAAGGAAAAAACAATTACATCTGATAAAAAGGTGGAGGAGGTAAACCAATATAGGGTTGGAAACTATTATATATAAGTCCCTTTCTCTCCTTCATCTTTGTATATTATAACCTGTTCTATAATGAATCTAAATAACAGAAACAACAATAGCTGCTTCTTGTATCAAGAGAGGGAATATAACAATATTATACTAGAGGGCAGGTGAGATGAGGGAGTGCAACAGGTATGTATGATGCTTTCACAGCGGACATTGAACTGTTTCCTACTCTCTCTTACCACCTTCTAATTTTATGGATTTAGTGGTTTAAACTTTGAAATATGGATTTTAAAATTGAGCAGGCCCAAGTACAGATATAGAAAAATTATCAGAAGGACATCTCACATTAAAATATGAATAAATGGGTTGACAAATGAGACTAGATTGTAAAGACAGTAGATGTGTACTTGGAGGAATACCCTACTTCTCTCTCTAACCTTCTAAAGACTAAAAAAGGTATAAAACAGAAGAGTTTTTCTCCTTTCTCAGTTTGTTACTATGACCCAAGGTACATAATGGTTCCAAAAGAATATGAGCTTACAAGAAAAAAAAAATGGAAGGGATATAAAGCACTATAAAAGACAACATAGGACCGGAGTCGGTGGCTCGGCCTGTAATCCCAGTGCGTTGGGAGGCCGAGGTGAGTGGATTGCCTGAGCCTGCGGGTTCGAGACCCACCTGGGCAACTTGGTGAGACCTTATCTTGATAATAAATAAAAAATTAGCCAGGTGTGGAAGCGCGCCCCTGTAGTTCCAGCTACTTGGAAGGCTGAGGCGGAAGGATTGCCGGAGCCCAGCAGTTCCAGGCTGCAGTGACCGAGAGTGGCCACTGCACTCCAGTCTGGGTGACAGAGTGAAACTTCAACTCAAAAAAAAAAAAAAAAGATAACATAGTGAATAGGAGATAGTAAACTAAAAAGAAATAATATAAATATAAATTAAAAATAAAATAATCATATGAATATAATCAAATAATTGATGACACAAAAAGCAAAGGAAATATGATCAAATATAAATTCCAATATAAAAAACATTTGTTGATACTAGATAATAAAATATGACAGTTGGAAACAATGTGTAAAATAAATGTGCACAGAAATTCTACTGATTAGAACTTTTCCAGAACAAAGTTGGTTGCATTAGAAAAGGAAAGAAGAAATATTGGAGAATATAAGAAACAAAAATAAAATGTAATGTAGTCAATAGAATAGTATAACACATCAGATTAATGGAGATTTTAAGAGTGTTAAGCAGTATAGCATGTTTAAAATTAACTTCTATTTAGACAATGTGGAAAGTTCTAAATTTGTCAAAAAAGGAAATCATATCAATTGAAAAGTATACTTATCAGTCCTTATAACAGCAACTTTAGATATGAGAAGTCAAAGAAGTAATGTTTTTGAATAGTTGACAAAAAAAATTATACTCTAAAACTTTTGTCCAAAAAACTTTCAGATAAATGCAATGACAAAATAAAACAGTCCTTTGGCATACAAAGACAATTTTAGCTAGTATATTTGAACAATGTAATATAGAAAGAATGTAATTTCAGTATGTCATAGATTTGGTATATAAATAATAAGAATAAGTAAACACTTGGTAAATTCTAATGCTATAAAATAAAAAAGAAATAAAAACTAAGTACTAAAATGTAGTATATACACTACAAGCAAAACATTTTGTATAATATAAGTATGATATATATAGTCAGTAGTGTAATATCTATGACCCAGAGAATTCTAGGATGTTGCCAAGAAATGGATAGAAAAATAAAAATGCAACAATGAGTGCATATTTATGTGTACATGAATTGACATAAGATGCATACGTTTAAGCCAATATTATAATCTTTTTAAGTTTCTACAGAAAACTAAAGACAAAAAAATTGAATTATAATAAGTGAATATAAAATAGAAAAGTAATAGTATAACACTAAAGTAAATACAATCCAACTAAGTTAAACTTACATCAAGAAATTAAGTTAACATTGGATAATAAAACAAGTTTTGGGTGTCTAATAACTATGAGACACTCTTAACGTAACAAAGAAAGCTTAAAACTGCAAGTGTGGCAATTTAAATGCAAGACAATTTCAAAGCAAATAAACCTATTAGGCAATTTGATAATAAAACAGAATTTAAGTATAGAAATCATAAAGAACAGAATCAAATTCTATATATTACTTGAAGAAAAATAGATCAGTAGAATACAAGAGGGATTCCACCCCAAAATGGAATTTATTTATTCAAAAATTGTGTACTTATTCTCATATATTTAAACTTCAGTCACCTTCAAAATACTCTCAATTTGAAGCAATACACCTATCAAGATGCTCTGTCCACTGCTCAAAACAGTCTTTGAACTTGTTAGTTTTTAGTGCTTCTTTTGTTTTTTTGTTTCACCTCTTTCATATCAGACAAACGTTTCCCTTTGAGGACTTTTTAATCCAGGGTAACAAAAAAATGAAAAAAGTCGTTTGTAATGGTTGGGGCATTAGGGTCATGATGTTTTTGGTCAAAACTTGCTGAACAATCAGCGTGGAGTGGGCAGGTGTACTCTTAAATCATTCACCGATCATGAAATGGGCAGATGTTGAAAGAATCTCCAAAAAGAATTCACTGAAGCTTAATGCAGCCTCTCACAACAATGCTAACTGGTAGCTGATGGCTTCCTAGTGTAGCTACCTAGCATGGGAAGACTGTACTACAAGGGGCTGTCTTCTAAAAAAATTTTTGGGGAGTTCCCCCTCCTATATACAATCTATACATGTGTCTAAAAATGTAGCATCAACTAAATAAAGAAACAACTGATAGAAAATAGATGAAAAAAAAGTACATCAGTAATAGTAGGTGAGATTGTGGTTGGAGGATTATTTTACCAATGCACTTTCATAAATAGAATAGTAATGAAAGCAAGAATAAACGCATAACTATATGCTAATATATTAAAAATGTTAATATGTGTTACTCAAACTGACAATACAGATCACCTTAGAGCACATATAAGGCCTATTTTACAAGAACACAATGGCAGCATTAATGACTTGTAAAAACCAAGAGCATAAATAATATATTATCTGTAAATAATTAAATAGTATTAAAATGCCATGAAAATAGCAACCTACATACACACATACATATAGCCTTCCAATTATTTAATGTAGTAAAAATGTCAAGGCTGCTGCATAAAAGACAGACCTCTATGACTCAAAATTATTTTCCTAAACAGTAATAATGAATTAAATATCAGAAGAATTGATATTATATAAATATTAACAGAAATTATAAAATATCTATGAATAAGGAGAACAGCCTTAAAACTACTACATGTCTTAGAGAAAATCTGGAGGAGACAGAAATGAAAAGTCAACAATATGATGTAAGATAAATTCACTTTTTATAACCATCAACTCCAACAAATTTTTTATGTTTCTAATAATATGTAGTAAATACTACTAAGTCATATAAGTGTGAGTGGAAAAAATAAAAAATTATTTCTTGATAACTGGAGTTAAAGGATAAAGTGACAAAAATATATCTAGAAAATTATACAGTATTTAAAAAATAACACAACTTCACATAGCCCATAGTGAAAGAAGAAATCAAACAAGTATGAAAGCATTTTTCTCTAAATAAAAATAAAAAGAAAATACATTTAAAAAATCATTAGTTGGAGATTAAACAGCAGCACTACTAAAAAGTAAAAAAAAAAGAAAAAAGATTCAAGTTAATTACAACTTCCACCTTAAGAAAATGAACAAATGAAACCAACAGTAGCAGAAAAAGAACTGAATATAGAGTATTTTGAAAAATCAGTGAACTAGAAAAGAGAAAAAATAGAGAAATTCAAAATCTGGCTTTTTCAAATAGTCAATAAAGTTAATCAAACTCAAGCCAGACTCATCAGGAACAAAAGTGAGAAGACACAAACTACCATTTGCAAGAATGAGAAAATTGACACCCCTATATATTTCATAGATATTAAAACATAATACTAATAAAGCAACATCATGAAAAACGACATGCCACTACTTTTGATCACATAAATGAGATGGACAACAACCTTGAAAGTCACAAACGACCAAAGTTCACTAAAAAACTTATGGATAACCTGAGTCAACTTATATTTATGAAAAACACAACTTATTTAAAGCCTCCCACAAATAAAACTCTATGCCCAGGTGATGTCACTAGGAAACTGTACCAAGCATTAAAATAAATAAATAAGTGAATAAATAAATAAATTAATTAATTAATTAAATAGTACCAATTCTAAATAAACTCTTCCAGAATATTTGAGATGCCATGTTCCTAATTTATGCTATAAAGCTAACATTACTCTGATACCAAAACTAGCAAAGATAAACTTGAAGCAAACTTTAGACCAATATCCCTCAGTAACATACTTGCAAAAATTCTTCAGAAAAATTTAATGTACAGAACTCAACAATATACAAAAAGGATAATACACAAAGACCAACTTAAATTTATCACAAAAATGCAAGGTTGCTTTAACAGTAAATAAAAGACAGGCACAATGGCTCACACCTGTAATCCCAGCACGTTGGGAGATAGAGGTGAGAGGATTGCCTGAGCCCAGAGATTCAAGACCAGCCTAGGCAACTTGGCAAGACCTCATCTCTTCCACAAAAAAAAAAAAAAAAAAAATTAGCAGAGCTTGATGGCTCATACCTGTGGTCTCAGCTACCTGGAAGGCTGAGGTGGAAGGATTACCCTAGCCCAACAGGTTGAGGCTGCAGTGGCCATGAGCATGCCATTGCACTCCAGCCTGGGTGACAAAGTGAGATTCCAACTCAAAAATAAAAATAAAATAAACAAAAGCAAAGTATTTGTGAAAATTCAATTATCCAACTATCATTCATTATTTAAAAATAAAAAGACTATCCCATTAAACTAGAAAAAAAAAAGAAAATTTCTTAACCTATGAAAGGCACCCACAAAAACCTGAAGCTGATATATTTAATGATGAATGACTAAATGATTTTCCCTAAAATTAGGAATAGGGAAATGATATCTGCTCTCACAACTCCTAGTCAATATTTTATTGACTATTCCACCAAATGCATTAAAGCACAAAAAACAAATATAGTCATCTGCTTAGAAGAGGAAGAAGTAAAACTTTCTTTTTATACAAACAACATAATATTTACAAGGAAATCTACTGAAACCAATAAGTGAGTTTCACACATCTCAGGATAAAGGGCCATGTAAATGTGTTCCTATATAATTGAAATTTTTTAAAGTACCATTTGCAATTGCATCAAAATTATTAAATATTTGAAGATAACTGACAAAATTTATGTAAGACTTAGAAACTGAAAACTAAAAAGCATTATTGAAATTAAATAAAACAGCGATGAAATAACGTACGTCTATGTAGTGAAAGTCTCAATTATTTAAGCTATCAATTCTTCTCAAAATGACTTATAAGCCGGGTTCGGTGGCTTATACTTATAATCCCAGCACTTTAGGAGGCTAAGGCAGAGGATTGCCTGTGTCCACAGGTTCAAGACCAGCCTGGGCAACTTGGTGAGACCTCATCTCTATAATAAATCAAAAAATTAACCGGGTGTGGTGGTGTGTGCTCATAGTTCCAGCTACTTGGAAGGTTGAGGTGGAAGGAGTGCCTAAGCCCAGAAGGTTCAGGCTGCAGTGGCCAAGAGTATGCCACTGAACTCCAACCTGGGCAACAGAGTGAGACTCAGGAAAAAAAAAAAAGGAAAAGACATAAATGTAATGCAATTCCAAAAAGTTTTCAGCAGTTATTTTTGTAGAATTTCACATGATGATTCTAAAGTTTAAATAAAAATGCAAAGAACCTAGAATCGTCAAAACAGCTTGGAAAAATAACAAAATTTGAGGACTAGTATTACCTGACTTCAGGAATTATTGCAAACCTACAGTCATCAAGACAGTGTAGTATTGGCACAGACAAGTGTAACTAACTAGAGAGTACAGAAAAGACCCACACATATATGCTCAGTTGATTTAGACTAGGAGTAACAGAAATTTAATAAAGAAAGGTTAATATTGTCAACAAATGGTTATGTAATAACTGGA
Organism: Cephalopachus bancanus; assembly: GCA_027257055.1. Classification (NCBI taxonomy): domain Eukaryota; kingdom Metazoa; phylum Chordata; class Mammalia; order Primates; family Tarsiidae; genus Cephalopachus; species Cephalopachus bancanus. Next base: position 12,887,578 of record JAPVLO010000005.1, on the reverse strand, counting down.
TATTCATACGATAAAAGAAGCTAAATTTGATACATACCTCATATTATGTATAAAAAATAATTTTAAATGAATCATAGATTCAATTTTAAACCTCATTATATAAAAATTCTAAAATAAAATATAGCAAAGAAACAACTTTATCTTGAATTTGACAAATATTTCCTAAGTAAACAACAAAAACACAATCCATTAAAAAAAGGTCTTAAATTAGACTTCATTAAAATTGAGCGCTTCTATCCCAAAGCCTTTTTCAGGTGGATGAAAAGACCAGTAACAGACTAAGAGAAAATAACACTGACATATTTTAAAATAATTATGTCAAATGCAAGAAGAAAGATGAAAATGAGCACATCCAGTAGTCCCCCCGTATACATGGTTTTGCTTTCCATGGTTTTGGTCAATGTGGCTTCCATCACAAAGAGATGAATAAATAGTATGTGACACATACTATGTAAATCTCATGACAATTAGAAATAATTAATAATCACACTGAATTAAAAATAACAAAATAAAAAACAAAATGTTAACATATAAATGATATATATATTAACATTTAAATGATATATATTATTTAAAATATATATATATTAAAAATGCCAACATACTTCTTTAAGAATTGAACCATAGCCCTACATGCCATTATGTACATTAGAGTGGTCCATTACAAAAAGAGAAACTGAGTGGTGCTTGGGACTCAGTGGGGCAAAGAGAATAAGAAATAAAAAATTTTAAATATGCTTAAAAGAGTAATATAAAATAAGGACCTTGCAAAGAACTCAGTTCACTATACCACTAGATAAGAGAAACAAATGAAAACTGACCTATTTTAACCCTAGCTGTTTAGCGCAGTTTTCTTTTAGAATTTTTGCTCTTTTACAGAAAAAAAAAAGAATAGAACTAAAGATTTTGGCAAGTTATATATGTTTTTTGTAAAATAATATGGAGGAGAATATTTAACACCTGACTTCGTCATTTTCTTAAAGGACCCCAGGGGTGGACAAATAAAAATATATCTGAAAGTAATGTGACACGCCTCATCAACAAGGGTACCTGCATAATCAGCGTTTGTAGATCTAACCATGAATTGTACCCCACATCTTTAAAATAAATAATATTTAAAAAGAAAATAACGTTTTTAATGGAGTTAAAGTCAGGGCTTTACATAATTCATGGGATCTGAAACACTGAGAAATACGACCACTAACAAAACTCATGAGAGTAGGCCAATGGTGAAGAAAATTGTGTTTCTAAGTAGTATTTTAATGCAACAAATCCATGGTCAAGCCTTAGTGAGTATGAGAAGCATAAACCAGCAGTGCAACATATCCCAGCTACCAAAAGAACACTAAGGCCAAGGGAAGAAACCTATTCCTCTGAGCCTGCTTTCTGAAGCAAATATATACTGATTAAGATATAAGTCAGCTGGGCTCAGTGGCTCAAGCCTATAATCCCCGCACTTTGGAAGGCCAAGGCAAGAGGATTGCTTGAGTCCAGGGGTTCAAGACCAGCCTGGGTAACTGTGAAACCTCGCCTCTACAATAAATAAAAAAATTAGGCGTGGTAGCTACGTGGAAGGCTGAGGCAGAAGGATCACATGAGTCCAGCAGATTGAGGCTGCGGTGGCCATGAGCATGCCACTGAACTCCAGCCTGGGCAAGAGAGTGAGACTCCAACTCAAAAAAAAAAAAAAAAAAACAAAGACGTGAGCAGATGCAAAAACATATCTACACTTCAGCACTAACTTCTTCCTTGTCACTGGAAATGCTCAATTTTATATTAGCAATTAGAAAAAATGTTCCTTGTCTAGATAACACTCCACACAAGTGAAAATAGCTTTGTGCATATTCTGAGTGTGAAGACTGCTCTTCTGAGACATTTTCACAGAAATAGCACTTTTTTACTTTTTTTCATTATCTGTAAAAATAATTAGTAAATAACTGGGCCATGATTATCAAATACAATAAGAAAGAAATAAACTTTATTGTAGAAGTTCTCAAACATTATTTATCGTTTAAAATATTCTACCTTACTCACTCTTTTTTCCAACATTTTGTCCTAAACTATCATGGCCTATTTTGATAGAAAAGCTAATGAAATAAAAATCAGGAAAGGAGATGAAATTTGTGAAATGCTACTTATGAAACTTTTAACTGCCTGTATTACACTTTATTTTAGAAATAGACATCAGCACAGTGAGAAATTTAGAAAAATTTTAAGAATACAATTAATATTATGGCAGTGTATGCAGGACAAGTTTCAATAACAGTTGAATGAATCAAAGCTAGAAAAATTTATTCAGCTAGATCACTGTAGATTTTCAATCCAGTCACAGTCATTGATGCTACAAAGACCTTGCAGTTCTTATATTCTCCTTGAAACATCTCCAATTTTAATATCCTATGAACTTATCTAAATATAAATTTCAAACCAAAATAGTTATCTGATATCATATAACATAATAGTCATGTTAGTTTATTGTTTTAAAATAGATTTATTTAAACAATTTTGTGAATAGATATAAACATAGATTTTTCATTCCTGTCCTGTGCTTTCCATAATAGTATTGTCAGATGCAATTTTGTCTAGGGTATTTGGCAGGGTTATGTGCCATTCACACACACACACACACACACATATACACACATCTTATCTCATTTCTCACACCACAAAAATATATTATATACATACTCTGAGACTGAAGAATTTGAATAAATAGCAGACTCTGTCAAAACTTTTCTATTTGGAAACAGATTAAATTATTTTGATCTATCTATTTTGAAAAGGTATTGAGACATTAAAGTATGCTATTCACTATAGAATAGTATCAATAATTATAACTTCCTTACAAAACATTTTTGGAACTGGACATGAGTCAATATTATTAATATTGAGATTTCATTTCTAAAGATAAATATATTAATTACAAGAAATAAGCATGTGTAAAAATACATGAATTTTCACATCAGTTTTAAAGCTATTGAATCACAGAAAAATTGAAAAGATAATGAGTTTTTAAGTTATGGAGAGAACATAGCTTAATGTCCATTTTGATTGGTGTTTTCCTAAGCAGACTTACATTCTGATTAATCAATAAGAGTTTTTCTGTTTTCTCTCAGCCTGGCCTGGTTGTCATCAAGCAAGTGACCCTGTATTCTCATCCCATGACTGGTATGTCACCTGTGACTAGTTTGGATGTACCACGGGTTCCTTTTCACAGAGTACAGTATCTTAAATTTGTTTATACAACATATAGAGACACCCACAGATAAGTAGTAAATTTCAAATAATAAGAATCAATTTCACAGTAGTGATAAAGATTTGTATCGTAAGTTTTCTACCCTAAGAATCATTTAAAAGATGTGATACATAATGGTAATAGGCTAATATTATCTTATCCACATTAACATCAAAATAATTTATCCTTGGAGTAATATGTTTCTGATTTTTTTCTTATTTGTCACTCTGAGCTGTAGTTATGGTAGACATAATTTATTGTTTAAACTATGGAACTATTGAGAGTAAAACAGGGTAGTTGATGATTAATTCAGGATATCATGTATTAAGTGGAATTTTCATAGAAAAAAATGAGGCATATGTTCACCTTGTGTCTAATTTCCAACATTATTGTGAATTCTAAAAATCACAAGATTTAATAAATATTGAGTTGGCGAGTGCAATGTATCACACCTATAATCCCAGCACTTTGGGAAGACAAGGAGAGAGGATTGTCTGAGTCTAAGGGTTTGAGACCAGCCTGGGCAACTTGGGAAGACCTCATCTCTAAAATAAATCAAAAAATTAGCCAGGCATGGTGGCGCATGCTTGTAGTTCCAGCTACTTGGAAGGCTGAGGCAAAAGGATCACCTGAGCCCAGCAGACTGAGGCTGCGGTGGCTGTGAGCTTTCCACTGCACTCTCGCCTGGGTGACAGAGTAAGACTACAACTCAAAAAAAAAAAAAAATTGAGTCATTTTATGGTCCAAGGAAAGTATTTAAAATATTAGTACATTTTTTAGCACTATTTTCTGTAATTCTTGAGCAACAGAAAACCAGATTTTCATTATCATTATTTAAAAACCTTAAATATGCATAAGATGAAATTTAACTCTTCATGCTTTATGAATTATTTCATCTAATGAATATTGCTATGTATAATATTATGTGTTAAGTATGCAAAAGTAGAAAACTACAGCCAAATGATCTACAACAAAGTTGACAAAAATATACATTGTGGAAAGGACCCCTTTTTCAATAAATGTTGCTGAGAAAATTGAATTGCCATATGCAGAAGAATGAAACTGGACCTCTACCTCTTACTACATAGCAAAATTAACTAAAGGTGGATTAAAGACTTAAATGTAAGACCTGAATCTATAAAAACCCTAGGGAAAAAAATTAGAAGACTTATTTTGGACATTTTTATAGGCAAAGAACTTATACTAAATCTTCAAAGATAGATAACAAAAATAAAAATAGGCCAATAGGTCTCAACTGAAATAGATAGCTTCTGCAAAGAAAAAGAAATAATCAACAGAGTGAACAGACAATCCAAAGAATGGACAAAGATATTTACAAACTATGCAACCAGCAGGACACTAATACCAAGAATTCACAGGGAACTCAAACAACTCAAAAACAACAACAAAAACAAATAACCACATTAAAAAGTAGGCAAAGGCTATGAACTGATACTTTTCCAGAAAAAAAACCATTCATATAGACAATGAGCAAAAAGCATCAGAAAAGTGAAAAATAAAACTGCAGCAAGGTATCACCTCACACCAGTCAGAATGGTTATTAATAAAAAGTCAAAAAAACCCAACAAATGTTGGTGAGAATGTAGAGATAAGGGAACACTTATAAACCGTTGTTGGTTACGTAAATTAGTATAGCTTCTATGGAAAACAATATGGAGATTTCTCCAATAACTAAAAATAGAACTGTCATTTCTTTTAACAGTCCCACTACTGACATCTACCCAAAGGAAAATAAAACATTATATCAAAAAGACATCTGCATTCATAGTTTAATGCAGTACTATTCCAATAACAAAGCTATGAACTCAATCTATGATCATTCGATAAAAAATTGTCATATATATAATACAAATGATATATATAATATATATATATTCATTCATATATATAAATAAAATATATATATTCACACATATACGTACATACCATAGAATACTACTCAACCACTAAAAAAATAAAATCATGACTTTTGCAGCAACGTGGATGAAACTGAAGACCATTATTCTAAGTGCAATAACTTAGAAATGAAAGTCAAATATTGCATGTTCTCACATATAAACGAGAGCTAAACTACAGGTACACATAAACATAGAGAATGGGATAACAGACACTGGAAACCTAGAAGGTAGGAGGGTGTAAGAAGGGTGATTCTTAAATATTATCTATTAGATACAATAAACAGTACTCAGGTGATGACTATACTAAAAGCCCAGACTTCACCCCTATGCAATACATTCATATAACAAAACTATTCTTGCATTATCTAAATCTATTTCTATTTTTCAAAAAGAAATGTAGTTAAAGGTCCTATCATGTAGAAACCTAAAAAACTAAATACTGAACCTGAGATCACCGAGAGTTTAGGAGTTACTACAGGCAGAAAATCCAATAAAAGCCTACAATAATCCGGAATGCTTGATTGAACTAATTGGTGGCAGTGTGAATGGACTTCAACATTTAGCTTAGAGGAATAAACTCTATATATGTATATATGCATGTGTGTCTGGGGGCAACTCCCCCTCCAAAATTGAATTTATTTGTTTAAAAACTGTGTATTTATTCTTACATGTTTGAACTTCAGTCAACTTCAGCATACTCTGTTTGATGCAATTCACCTATTGAGACACCTTCTCCACTGCTCAAATGTTTTTGAACTCATCAATTTTGATGCCATTTAGTGCTTCTGCTGTTTCTTGTTTCATCTCTTTTCCATCGGCAAAGCATTTCCCTTTTAAGAACTTTTTTCACCAAGGGAAACAAGGACAACTACAAAACCACTCAGAGAGAGATCAGGTGAATAGGGAGGGTGGGGCATGGGGGTCAGGCTGGTTTTGGTCAAAAACCACTGAACATTCAGCACAGTGTGGGCAGGTGTGTTGTTATAGTGGAAGAACCAGTCACCTGTTTGCCACAACTTAGGATATTTCTTCCATAAACCATGAGGCAATCTTCCCAAAACTTATAGATAAAAGCTTTGGCTGATTGTTTGATCCAGAGGAAAAAATTCCAAGTGTAATATAATTCACCCTCCAAAATATAATTTAGGGTATTCACCCTCCAAAATATAATTTAGGGTATTTTTTTGGTATATTTATGTATGTATTGATTTGTTATATAGTTTAGCATATATAGTTTTAACTATGTATATAATTTTAACTATATATAGTGTTTTCCATATATGTGCATAATATGATTGAGATGTATATCAGTAGAATCGATTTAACTATATTTCTTTTCCTTGCTTTTTTTTTTCTTTTCTTTTCTTTTGAGTTGGAGTCTCACTCTGTCACCCAGGCTGGAGTGCAATGGCATGCTTATGGCCACCACAGCCTCGACCTACTGGGCTCAGGCGATCCTTCTGCCTCAGCTTTCCAAGTAGCTGGAATTACAGTCACCCCCAGCTAATTTTTTGATTTATTGTAGAGATGAGTTCTCACCAAGTTGCCCAGGCTGGTCTCGAACCCGTGGATTCGGGCAATCCTTTCATCTTGGCCTCCCAAAGTGCTGGGATTATAGGCGTAAGCCACCACACCCAGTCCTATATTTCTTTTCAAGTAATACTACTTATGCCCAGTTCAATAAATATGTACACATTTCTAATGAAGGAGAATAAAAAACTGCAAATATTTCAATAAAGAATTATGGTATTAACTTTTAAGTAGCCATTACATAAGGTACTATTTTATTACAGAGACTAAAAATGTCTAAATTTCTGGTTGCTTAAGAAAACTCCATTAGATTGCTCAGCCTGTGAGGTAAAGACAATATATATTTTATAATCTTTGAGCCCACTATAGTCCCTGGAACATACCTTACTGTGTAAGCTTTCAATAAACTGGATTAAATAATAGCAAACATACTTTTAAAAATTCTAAGAAAAATAAAACTTGCCTAGCACATAAACAAGATAATAGACAAGTGAATATTTATATTACACATTATAAGATTTTGTGTTACAGTTCTTGTTTCCCTCCTCTTCATCTTCTTCCTCTCCTCCTCCTCCTCCTTCATATAAGTAGCGTGACAAGAGAATTTTTTTTTTTTTTTTTTTTAGTTGGAGTCTCACTCTGTCGCCCAGACTGGAGTGCAGTGGCCGCTCCTGGCCACCGCAGCCTCGACCTGCTGGGCTCCGGCAATCCTTCAGCCTCAGCCTTCCAAGTAGCCGGAATTACAGGCGCGTGCTACCACGCCCGGCTGATTTTTTGATTTATTGTAGAGATGAGGTCTCGCTGCCCAGGCGGGTCTCGAACCCCAGGCCTCAGGCAATTCACTCACCTCAGCCTCCCAAAGGCGCGGGATTACAGGCGGAGCCACCGTGCCCGGCTTGAGAATAGAATTTTATTGCTGCCCTTCCACTCAGCATTTGTCAAAAAGGGATTTAGTAAGCTTAGAAGATACAATTTACAGAAATATGTTTAAAATCTTATAAATATTTAAAGCATCTATATTTAATTATGGAAATTATCTTACATTTTTTAAATTATACATGCACACATATACACATATTGCTCATCTGTGATATAAAGCATATCTAAATTGTGTATGTTAAATAAAACCAGCTCACATTTTAAATCTCTTTTTAAAAGAAGCTACTTTAATCATCCCAAGTAGTGAAATTCTTCACTAAAAACCACTATTGTAAATTTATTTAATCTTTAAAATATCCTATCTTTTTTCCTGTTGATAAAAAAAAAAGTTTAGTTTGTCTGGATAGTTCAAGCTTAAGCACTTCTAAAAAGCTCTACTGAGAAGTCATTAAAACTTGCCCACTGTGCTTCTGCAAACAGAATCTGATTTTGTGACCTTTATGTTTCACTTTTAAAATTTCAATCTGTCTGAAATCACTAGCTGAGTTTTTCTTTTGCCTTTACCAAAATCCTCTCTATTGACCTTAGTTAGTTTGACCCTCACCCACATACAGTCTGATTAATACCAAAGTGGAGCTGCATTAAGCATTTGCTTTGACTGGCTCATTATCGCTCCTCTTTGTTATTTCTCTTTGAGTTCTTTTTGATATGCATGAATTTGTGGGAAACTGACAAGAGGCTTATGCTGATCTTATGCCCTCCTAAATAGGCTTTTATCTATACCATTTCAAATGCTACAGCAATATTAGAATATATCACCCTTTTTACTTTGAGAACATAGAGCCATCTATTTATTCAAAAAATCAAATGAGAGGAAAGAGATTAATCGGAGGTCATGTAACTGTGTCTTTCCTTGGGAACAACATCCTGACTCTCTGTAAAAAAGCTGTTTACAGCTGATTCCTGCAACTGGCTGATCTGCTCCTTTATATTTCTCCCTTAATTAACATAAATATTAACACTACTAAATACAAGGACACTTCCACAAATAATAAAAATATTTCCATTGCTACAAATAATACTGTGCTGCAATTCAACACTAAATGCCATCAATGGAAAAAATTCTATCATTTCCACAAATTCAATACAACATAATTTCTATAAATAAATGTATATTTATGCATATATCTTCTTTCCCCCTTACATACATGGTGTCATTCATATGCGTAAATGTTTTCAGAAAATTAGACTATACTATTAAGTAGTTCAACTCTGTCATACATGTTATATCTTGGCATTTCTTATTCCTCCAAGGCATATCGATATGGTTACTGAAGAAGCAGAAGGAAAGTGTAGAGTGTTTAAAATCACTTATAAACCAGGTCTGCATACTACTGTCACCAGAAATGATGGAATCAAATATACAATATTACCTTTATCCTTACTAAGCCAAGTGCCAAAATCTAATTATGAATTTTAAAATATTTATTTTATTTTACAGATAATAAACTTGGCACTGAATTGAACATTATGGGTAATTGGAGGGAATTTGCTAAAATTTTCTAGATTTCTTGGCTTTCATGTTTCATATTTTTAAATAGTTCTTACTTACAAAACAAAAGAAAATGAACAGCAAACTGTTGGAAAGAACAGAGAACAAGAGATTGGGCACTGGAGTCAGAAATCCCAAATTCAAACTAGTACTTGTATGTCACTGGAAAAGTTACTAAACTTCTTCAAGCTTCCATTTTCTCATCTGTGAAATGGGAATGAGGAACAAAATAAGATATTTTAGATATAAGGCACTTAGCATACTGCCTGGCATATGGGAAAGACTCAACAAAGAGAGACATTAATATTGTGTGACTGAGACTCAACAGCATTAGTAACTAGGATGATAACTCTACATAGAGAAAAAAATGCCAGTTTTTATTTTTGTCGATATTGTTTTAGCATGGAATGGAGATTTATACTTTAGTATGTACATCTTACATCTATAGACTCTTTCCCATGAAACCTTTCATTATAAAGAGCTATTTATTATATTCTCAAAATAAGGCATTTAGTATGCACATTTGCCATTGAAATGAAGCAACACTGTGGTTTTAAATGTTTCTCTTTATGATGTTTCACTAAGAAAGGCCCAGAAGACATTATTTATTTATGTGCATTTGTTATTTTTCGCTATTCATTTACTTAATTTAAGCCTGAAGAAGAAAAATGAAAAGATTTCTAAAATAAGACATTAAGACATCACCTGCAAACTAGGAGCAGCCTTACAGTTTTCCCCTTAACTACCTTTTAACCACATTAGAATAAGACTTTTGAAGGAATTTCTGCCCATAAAGTTTTCTGACATAATGCACATACTTACATTTTCATATCACGTTCTCCCAATATGCTAAATTTTCATTTCTAGCCTCAGATATATTCAGGTTTTAACATATATAGTTATTTACAAATGATCAAATTCATTGGATATTTTCAGAGAACATAAAATATTAAGTGGAAATCGGATTAGAAAATGAACAGAAATATAGTGCATAGTAATTTTGACTGCTGGCTCTGAAATAAGTTCTGAGTTCAAATCTTGACACTGACATCTTATATTTGTATGACTTTGTGCAAGCTCTTAAATTGCACTAACCTTAATTTCCTTACCTTATAAATGTGGGTAATAGAAATGCTCAAATCATAAGTTGATTGTAAAACTTATATTTTTAAAAAACACGCAAAGTGGCCAACAGTACCTGGTAAAAAGTGTACATGCTCAAAAAAGACTCATTATACTGATAGAGTGGCAGAATGAATCTTTCCTCCAAATAAGAGGAAGTTCACATGTCAGGGGCCACAGATAACAAAATATGTTGTGGTTACTCCATGTGTTATCCACACTAAAATAAAAAAGCAATAGTTCCACAGCAACTATTCTTGGAAGATGCCTTGTTTTTTAATTCAATTTCACATTTCCTTTAATGACTTAGAAGGCTTCATGAAACATAATCTAAAACTGCATTACATTCTTCTTTCCACTGTATTCTCATTTAGTAAATTAGTACTTTTAGAATCTACTATTATAAAGATGTCCCAAAATAACAATTTTTCATAATTTCCAGTAAGGAAATAAATAATCTAACATTTATTGTGTATCAGTGAGGATCTTAGCCCTCTTTCAAGTGTGCTTTATTACTGCAAGGTAAAAGGAGTCCTGCAAGGTTGAATTTTTTAGCTCCATGTCATATGGAAAAAACTAAGGCTCAGGTGAAGCATCTGTCGAGGTAACACAGTGGTAAATAAAAGATTGTGAGTTCTTTCAAAATAAGAACTGAAGGTAATTGAATTTTATTATATGGACAAAACCATGGCTAGTATCAAATTATAAATAATTTTTCTCCATTTACCATCTATTTGCTTCCGCCACTTCAAATAAACTGACCTAAAGACATAATATCAAGTAAATATGCCCTAAGTGATATAAAGAGTTAATAATTTAATGCTTTATCTAGGCATAGACATCTCAACCCAAAATGTAAATGACAGACTCAAGACTCTAACCTAATTAATACATGTGTTTGACATAGTCAAAATAAGAAAATATCAAAATCACTGCAAAGTATTGTAAAGTTGGCCATAAGCAAGGACATCAAAAAATAATAAGCTCCTTGAGACTCTGTTATAAATAAATATATATTAATGTATATATAATATATAGATATTGATTTATATATAACATATACATTAAATATGCTTTGACTTCAAAGCTTAAGCTGAAAAATAAATCTATAAATTTATGGTATTTATGCAGTTCACTACTTGATTTTATTTATACTTAACACCCAGATTATAAATTTCTAGATGCAAATAAAATTTCTTTTCAGGTCATCAGCTATGTATTACCAGTCTTTACTTAAAGTTTAAGATCAATTCTTTTTAAGTTAGTTGGTTAGACCCATAACCTGCATCATCATAAATTCCAGGCACTTATAAGAATTGACTGATTATAAACCTATGAGGTAGATACTTTTTTATTACCCCCATTTTATGCATAAGTCACAGAGCATTAAGTAGCTGGTTCAAGGTCAAACAACTAGGTGAACCAGAATTCAAATTTAGGGAGTATATTCTCAGAGCCTATATTCTTTGCCCCCATATTGTGCTGTCTTCTATAAAGCAGATAATCATGAAAAAATAACCTTAATCAGACTGTCTCATATAAGCTACTACAATGTTATGTATCTTTTATTGGTGAAATACTACATACTACAGATTTGTATGTTAGAATACTTATACAAGAAGACATTTCAGAATCCAGGTTTTAGGTACACGGATAGCCCTCCTAAAATCTTGATTGTGTGAAGCAATGTAAAAGGTCATCATGATGTTTTACTAGTCATTTACAAAACATAAACACACATAGCTACATATATACACATACACACAACACACACTGCTCCAATATGGGCACAAACCCTGAGTTTATCAGCTCCCACAGAACTGAATTATTTGAAGCTCCGGATGAAGGAGAAAGAAGGCAGTTTTATGATCTGATAAAAACAAATAGTAAAGAGAAGATGCTCTTTAAATAGTTTCCAAGGTAACTGGTTATGGTCTTGGAATCTATAAATAGGAGTACTGAAGAGTCTAAGCTCAAGAAGAAAGGAAAATTTTGCTACCATCTCAGAAAAACAAATGTAAATCAAATTAAGGAAGAGATTAAGTCTAAAAAACAGAAAAAAAATGTACAGAAAATGAGTTTATGTTGATTACATATGTATATTATGTATGTTACAAATCTACAATTATTGGATTCTAGAAAAATAAAAATGGTAAACTATATTCTATAAATTTACCATTATGCAAATTTATCAATATGAATGTATTAATATAATTAAATATAACTGTATACATAATTACTTCCATATTTTATCACACTAAAATTATCATGCATATAATTAATTATAATACAGGAAGCTAATGGTATTTAATGGGAATTCATTAATAGTCTTAGCATATATTTAATTAATCCTATATGTCTTATATAAGTACCATATACCCAGTAAGAATTTAACAGGTAGTTACAATTGCATTACTTTTACACAAAGCAAACTTACTGTGAATATGATCAAGGATTCATCTGCAATGTGCTTAAAATTTAAATGCAACAGAAATTACTAAAGTATAATCATGTAATTACTTATGAAATTAATAAAAGATCTTTACCTCTTAGTTTTTGTTTTGTTTGCATACTATTTGAATTTCCTTTGCTATGATTCTAAAGAACCAGCCTAAAATGTAGCCACATCTGTGTTTGCCTAAAGCCTTATACATATAAAAATTTTCCCACAAATTAATGTAAAATGAATAACAATGTACCTCTTATGCAGTGATAGATGGACTGTAGTCTTAAGCTAAGTGTAGGTTTTAATATTTTTTCACCAATGTAATGGATTTTTGAAGGATTCACTTATTCAACCAACGAGTACTAGGAACTGTTTCAGCACAAATTGTAATAGAATGAATCTTTACTAACGGTCTGGTGCGATATCCTAATCAGGTCTAGACATAATATTCTTCCACAGCTTCTTCAGCTCATGCAAGGAAGTGAAGTATTAACACATCAAAACAAAATTGAAAATATGAGTTTTGTATGCTCAGCAATGACTAATAGAAAAGGAAATAAGCATCTGAATCTTTTGTTGTGACATCACTTAAAATGCTTTCACCTACTTATGACTATCAATGCTAATGCCATGAGAAAGGAGAGTTTCCAAAGTCAAACTATGCAGAAGAAAATATGAAAATGGAGTACGGCGTGACTAGCTCAAGAAAGTGTCCAATCAAACCTCACCACCACATTCACTAATTGCTATATCACTCTTTTCTTTTTGAGTGTGATGCATAACTCTCAAGCACACTCAATGTAATGAATGTAAAAGTAAAAGAAAATTTAAGAATAAATCTCCATTATTCATAATTCTAAATTCTCTATTTCTTTGTCACTTGAAGAAATAAAAAATAAGTCTTCATTTTGGGGATTTATTATTGGAGTCCAAGAATATAAAATTATCATATTTATGAGTGCTCTGAAAAGAGTCAAATGGCATTTAAATCATATCACAAGTGCATTTAGTTCAATTTAATTGCTAATTTGCAAAAGATTGAAATCCAGACATTGAGATAAAAGTGCATAAATTCATATTCAAATGCAGTTTCTCATTGTATAAAATGCATATGGCATAAAATTTATAAGGGAAACCCTCTTCTAATAGCATGAGGACAAAATATGCAATAGGCTTTATGAAATATTACATTATATTTTATTTTCTCTTTTTGAAAAGGAAATATATGACTTAATTCAACGAGACAAAAATATTGCATATACACAAAATTTGATATGTTAAGTTCCAAGCATGTGGGCTTTATTTTTTATTTTCCTTTCACTACTTTTTTTTCCTACATGATTACCATTTTCTTTTCTCATCTACATCCTACTATTACAATGTGTGCTCTCCTCAGTTATTCTAAGAATCTGCTTGTAAGGCCATCCCGGACTATACCTTCACATTTTATACAGCCCAATGGCTATCTTCTGACTTCTGTTATTAAGGGCTAAGAGTATTATGTGTATTTATAATCCTGGAGAGATAAGCCTCATTTACTGACCACTTCTTTTTCACTAAGCAAAGTGTGTACACAACGTATTCAGAATAAGGTCCAAAAACGTTCAGCTATACATCAGAAGGCAAAAGACCTCCAAATCCAAGGAAGATTGTATACCCTACACTCAAGAAGGATGTAAAAAACTACACTCACTGAGCAAGATGGGGAGTTACTTCACTAGATTGGCAAAGGGAGTTGGGATTTCATCATATTATTGGACCTGAATATATTGGGATTAATGTTCCAGCTAAAATGAACAGTTTCTTCTAGCAATGTAACTACATCTAGTCTAGAGCATATCAGAAAAATACCCAATGACAAAATACAGTTTATAGAAGTATTTCCTTTGGCCTACGATTTTTTTATTACTGAATTAGAATGCTTTAGCGAATAATATCAAGCCTCAAATTTGCTTCAATTCTACCATGACTAATAGTCCAGGACTATTTTAAAATCACTGCTCAAAACGTATCTTGATTTCTTTAGTGGAGTCTGATTTATGTTCCACCTTTCTGAAAAAAAGTTATAAAAAGACACTTTTTTACTTGCATAACTAATTATCCTTGGATTAGTTCTGTACTGGAGCAGCCTTTTACCAACTTCTATTACATAGAAGATGATAGTAAAGTTAAAGATGTGTGTATGTGTGTAATAAGTATTCATGTATATAAGCCACAAGTATATCTGATCAGACCAGGGTAATTGTTTTTTGAAGTCTTTTTAAGTAACTGCTGAATAGTATTTCAGAACCAGAAGTAACTTTGGAGATTCACTGATACACAGAGAATTAAATAAATTTAAGGTCTAGTGTTCCAGTCAAGGATGATGCTATTAAAGACGGATTTTTTTGGTGGGGCAATTCCTTGTTGGCCAGGCACTGCTCTATACACAAGTCAGGGGGTTAAGAATTCTTGGTCCTTTGTGTTTTGGTGACAGCCCAAAGGGAGAAAAAAAGAAAACTTATTTCATATATTTCTAAATCATCTTCCACTGAAGATAGTAACTACTCTAGTTTAGAACCACAGATTATTTAAAATTGAACATGGGCCAAAGCTCTGGCTTCCCAGTCTTGTTCTTTTCCCATTACATAAACATCTATCAGGTAATTGATAACTTAATAAACCAACATTTTGAGAATTTTTAGTAATTTCACCTATTGACACTAGCATATTAAATCTAATTAACTTGTTAAGGGTTATTATCATGTAGCTGTACTACATATAGGACACATTTTTTTAAGGCCTGCCTTTGCTGTATCTGTAAAATTGGTTTTTTTGTTTGTTTTTTCAAAATAAGTGGCAAGGATGTCTATGGTATTAGCAATCTGACAAATATATTTTCCAAATTTTCAAAAAACGATGATTCTCAATTTTGTTTTTCTAAAAATAAAGGCCAGGATATTAATCTTAAGAATTTGAAATCCTGCCGGGCTCGGTAGCTCAGCCTGTAATCCCACGCCTTTGGGAGGCTGAGATGAGTGGATTGCCTGAGCCCGCGGGTTCGAGACCCGTCTGGGCAGCGAGACCTCATCTCTAAAATAAATCAAAAAATCAACTGCGCGTGGTAGCGCATGCCTGTAATTCCGGATTCTCGGAAGGCTGAGGCGGAGGGATCGCTGGAGCCCAGCAGGCAAGACTGCGGTGGCCAGAAGCGGCCACTGCACTCCAGTCTGGGCAACCGAGTGAGACTCCAACTCAAAAAAAAGAATTCGAAATCCAAGTTTTAAAAAAAAAACCTTTGTTTAAAAGATTATAAGTACATGGTCACTATGCATTCCTAGGATAATCTTATTCAAGCATGGCATATCTTATATCTTTGAGACTGATAGGAAAATATATAGACCTTCAGGTAAGAAAAATTAAAATATTTGTTTTAGACATAACTTACATAAAATTTAAGAAAAATTTCAAGTAACTATCCATCAAACGAAATATTTTTATCAAGAAACTATATATTTAATATGTGAGATAATATGGAAATATATTAAATTTTGCCAGGACACTTATTAGTGTGTTTATGAAATAAAGGAAACTCTATGTTTACAATTACACTAAATAGTTTATGTGGTTACCCTAAAAGATGATGACATTCACCAATGTGAATAAGAAAACATTCATTAGAGACATAATGGTAATACTCTCCTTGCACCATACATAGAACATTCTACCCAAGATTGGTACAGCAGGGTTGGAAGGTAAACACTTAAATTAATGTGTAAAACCCACCATCATTTGCTTTAGCTAACTTCATTTTGCTCTGGAGTATTCATTTCCAACGATAATGTGGTGTGTCGAAAATTTAGGGGGAGGAATAGAAAACTAACCAAAGGTTGATTGCTGACTAGACTTGCCAAGTTCACTATCTTCCAGGCTAAAACTGTCAGGTTACTGTATCTACTAAATTAATCAAAAGTTCAAGCTTCCGGTTACCAAAGTGGCCACTATTGTTCAAACTGACAGTTTTGAGAATGAAGACAAGGTACTGAAATAATTAAAATATATTAACTGATTTACAGTAGATAAAAACAGGAAAAATGTATACAAAGATTTCATCTGTTAGGCTCATCCCTCTCCTCAAAGGGAACTTCAATAATTTTCATTTTTCAAATCCAGAAACATATAAAAAGGAGCAAATTTATCTTTGCAGAAATAAAATGAGGGGCCTCTGGTTGGGTTCCCATGTTGTCTCTGGGGTCTTATATGCCACTAACGAGATGCTATTCAACCTGTAAGGTAACTGGCACCTGAGAGTTTATGTAAATGGTGCTATTTGGATCTTCTGGAGCATTTTGCTGTTTGTTGTCTGTACTTTTGTCTAATCCAGGAATCCTTTGTCCCAGCTGTGACACTGAAGAAATTCTGGATTCTCATGTACACTAAACGAGGTGATGGCTGCTGTTAATTCTGAAATGGACATGTGTTGTTTTTTTGTCTTTAATTCTATTTTTCTTTTCTCACTTTCATAAGCTTCACTACTCAGGACAAGAAAAGCTTTCCTCCTTTCTGCCTTTTAAATTAAAATGATGGTTCACAAAAGTTAAATAACAGAAGTTACTCTTCAGCTTCTTAAGTGGCTGATCGTTGTCTACCATCTCACATTAAAACTGACCAACTCAACTACAATATAAGTATGATAGAGAGCTTATATGCAAACATCATAGAGTTGTTGCTTAATTCCAAAGTTTTTTTTAGAAAATTGTATTTCTGAAGAGACTGTTTATGAAATGGAATAATTAGAGAAAAACATAACTAACTGACATGAGAATTACAGTATTATCCTTCTAAGAAAAACAAAATAGGTTCAAGATAGCTATCAAGTATAGAAATAAAAAAGACCACCCACCAATTTCCTTTGCTAAAATCTGATGACAAGTTGATATAAATTTATTTTCCTAGCTCCATCACAAATTCTAAGATTCCAGTATCATAGTATCCCTTATACATACTTGCCTTGAAATAGAGGATGTGAAAATAGAATGACTGGCAGAGACTAAGAATTCAATAAATGGTTTTTCACATTCTCTTTATTTCCTTCCATCTATTCAACCACCTATGCATACATTCAGTTGTTCTCATACTTTTAACTCCTTTTCTCATTCTCCCTAATCATGTACTTCTCTCATTCAACTGCTCAACTTAGAAAATTAATGCTATCCTAGTGAAGTATACTTTCTCATTTCCCACTCCAAATACTTTTGTTTCTCTTTCATCTACTTTTGTTCTGATCTACCCATTTTATCTAGAAGGAAAACACTTTCTTTTCCATTAAAAACTGGAAAGTTTCCATTTAAAGTTCTTCCCTTAAAAACTTTTCTCTCCTTCAAGACCTTGCTCAAATATCAACTCCTCTATAATTCTACTTCCATCTCCTTTCTTGATTTCCCATTTTGGAATTAACCACCATTTTCTTGAATTCCTAGAAAGCTCTGAGTATACTATCATTATAGTAACTTCTAAGAAAATCTGCATAGCTGACATCTTTACTAAATTGCAAAGCCTCTGAAGTCAAGGATCACTTACCTATTTAAACTGACTGTTAGTGTCTGTTATATGTTGATATTGAGAATGTTCAGTTGATTGTTCAGCTGAATGATGGTGTGGGTTATGCACTCTATTACCTTTTCAAATTCCATGTATTTGTAACTCCAAATGAATTATCTCAGCTGGTTATTTTCCAGGTATGTATGATGTAAATGTGAGTTAACCTGTCTTATGTCATGTATTTTCCTTAGATTAATTCATAAATTAATAAATACATCAGGTTCACTTGGTAAAAATTGTGTTATACAATGAGAAAACTGTAAGTGTATGAGGCTGAGAAAAGATAAATATATATTTATAAACTGGAAACAAAACAAAGTAGAACAGGTGTGTGGGAAAACGCCGCTAACCTGCTTGGGTCTGTGTCTGAGCAGAAATGACTGAATTCAGCTTATGTGATAAAAAGGAACACATGTGTTTCAGGCAAGGTGGCAGAAGCGAGCGTGGCTCAGTGTTTTGTATGAGATAGTAGGGACACAAGAAAAAATAGAGATAG
Organism: Cephalopachus bancanus; assembly: GCA_027257055.1. Classification (NCBI taxonomy): domain Eukaryota; kingdom Metazoa; phylum Chordata; class Mammalia; order Primates; family Tarsiidae; genus Cephalopachus; species Cephalopachus bancanus. Next base: position 12,868,819 of record JAPVLO010000005.1, on the reverse strand, counting down.
TTGACTGACCAAAAAATAATCCAAGTTACATGTTCTTAAAAAAAAAAGCTAATTTGCTACTTTTACTTTTATATTTTAAAAAATATAATTGTCTTCATTTATTTACAATATGCTCTGTTTGTTTTCTTATAACTAATACAAATCTTATACATAACTCTACATGGCATTATAATTATTTTAGAAGAACATGAGTAGACTATCAAAAACTTGAAAGATTTTATTAGGTACTTAGAAATCCAAATAAGGTAAACACAGAAATTTTGATATTATGCAAGCATGCACATCATATCTTTCAAAAGCATTGACCAAAGCAACGTGAATATTTTGACAGCATTTAATAAGAAAGTAGTAAATATTACTGACTTACTAATAGTTTAAAAATTATTCACTGTACAAAGTCTATCATAAAAACAAAAGCAAATGGTTTTTTAGAGCCTTGAGTAAGCCAAACTACTTCTCTTATATTCTCCCACTGTTTTGCAAATTCTTCTGACATTAAATTACTTTAGAAATTATTAAATTTATAAATTGCTTTAGAAATCTAACAAACTCAGTTCTCCTTAGGGATCTCCAAGATACTACTTCCTTCGAAAAGAACTCTTCTTTTTTTCTCAGACTCAAGAAAAGTAGTTGTAGAAGTGTGAGCATTTGTCCTTCATGCCACTGGAAATAATCATTTGTACTTTGTCAAATTTTCTTTAAAGATTTCAAAAAGTGTTCCCTCTTTTGACAACCTCAGAAGCTCTGTGTGTTGGGAGGGTGTGGGATATAAGAGAAGTATAGGACATTATGTAGAAAGAATACCTCAGTCCCTTATCTGTTCACTTCCTTCTGTCTGACATGTTTCTCTGCCCTCTCAACAGCATCCTTTCAAAAATGTTAAATGCCACTCCTTCAAAGAAGTCGCTCTGACAACTGAAACAAATCTAGACCTCCAGTTACATGCTTTCCTGCCAAATATTGTTTCTCCCCTCAGAAATCACCACAGCTTTAATTGATCATTGCGTATAAGAAAACTGACTTTGTCTCCTCCCTATATTATGATCTGGGCTTCAGAAGGACAGACTAAGTGCTCCCAACAGCATCCAACACTTAGTAGCAACTTGATGAGTATTTGCTTAGTGAATAAAGAGAAGACAAAATATTCATGGGTTTGTCATATAGAGAATGTCTAACTTAAAAAACAAATTATACTTTTAAGCATTCCTCTATTACTAAGCTGAAGAAGGAGTGCATATGATAAGAACCAGCTTCACCAGAAGACTTTATCAAGGTATAGTCCCTGTATAAAGTATAAAGCCCATCCTTCTCCACAGCAATCAAAAGTGAATCCTGGACAACCTCACCTCCACCAGGAAGGAGGTAGAGGGAGTCATGCCTTCTTACCCGCCTCTTCTTATACCCCAATACTCACAAGTTTTCCAGGGTGCCCTCTGGCATTCAGCAAATGCCCCTTGGTGCTCAATCTCTTCTATAAACATTCTACCCACTTTCCAGTTTTAACAGATATTTCCTAAGTGTGGTGCTTCTCCCACCATTCTTTCCAATGATCGCAGGATTTTTGTTTTTGTTTTTGTTTTCTCCCCTCCAATACCCTGTGTCTCTGGGGTGGTATATCATCTCTCTTTTCCTAACATTGTCCTTTTCAAAATATTTTCCCCTATTTCTCCCTAAATTACACCATGCTTTAAAGTCTCCTGCAATCAGATTATAGCCTAAATATTGTCATTACTAAAAATCATAACTCTTCTGATGAAGCTGATTCTTCAGTTTCCTGCATTCTATCTTCTGACTCTTATTTTTCCAGTAATCCTTTTAACCCTAAAACTTTCTGATTGTCTCTTATACTTTTTTGCTATCACACTGATTAAATTTGGGAGAATGTAACGTGTTCCTGTTTGTTTTTAACTATGTAAACATGTACTTACATGGCAACTAGATATAATTAACTGACAATAAGTTACCCAAAACTGACCAAGGAAAATAAGATTTTTGGCTCATGATTAATAATAAATGTATGGGTAGGAGTAAAACAGAACTTTAGAAATATTATTTCCTATCACTAAGTAGTATAAGAAACTGGAGGAAAGAAGAGATTTAGAGGGGGCAGCTAATGCTGCAAAATAATTACTATTTATTAATTAATAGTAAATAAATATAGCTTTTCTGATGAATACAAAATTGATCATTAGCAAATTATTTTTAATATTATGTATATATCTTCCATAAAAGTGAACTGATTAGTAATATTTTTACACCACTGACATAGTTTAATTCAACTACTAGTTAATAATATTTATGTGGTTGTAAATGTAACAGAAATTCTGTCAGGAAAAAATCAAAGGAAATTTGCTTTTATATTCTAACTTCTTTCTGTCAGAAACTGACAAATTGCTTCAAATGTATGACATAAGATATTGTAGATATAATGATCATAAAGTAAGTAATGTTCAAGGAGAAAAAGGTAAGATGAATGTAAGTACCCAGGAGCTGCCAATCAGAATTAAATAATACAATGAAGTTACTACCTGACAGACAAGAGAAGAACAACTCAATAGCAATGTATATTTCCATATTCAGTCATCTCACAACAAAAGCCGCTCTAAAGATCCAGATCATACATGGAAGAGATGTGGATATACTATTCTTAAATGCCTTATAATTAGAGATGGGAATGTACAATCAAGTGCATACAACAACTGTCAGTTCCTTGATGAAGAGACCCCTCCCCTGCCTTTAATCTTGAAACACCTGTGATATGCAGAATTTTAACCCATCAAATTTAATTCATAACACACTGACATCCAAGCCACACTCTGCATGAAGATAAGAAGCCACCTGGTAGCTAAGCATGTGAACTAAGTTTCTGACAATAAAAATATGTAGAGAAAAAAAAAAAACTCATCATCAGGAATGCAACTATCATGATTTTATTTAAGATTTTTACATCCATAATGGAATTAAAATGTTTCTCCTACAAGCAAGCAAATGGACCGCTGCATCTAACTTACAAGAATAATTTTTGTCCATTTCAAGTATGTTTTTCATATAGTCCATCTCCAGGACAGTTTCTCAAGAATCTTTATTTAGTGTCATTTTCTACAAGGGTATTTCTAGGAAAAAAAAAAAAGCAAAACAAACCAAAGAAAAGAAGTGCTGTGAGAATGGCTTAAAAGGCTGTGTGTGAGGAGTGGAATGGCTGAGAGGACAAAGTTTGCAGGTCGTAGAGGTCTTCCACTAAGATCTCTCTTCAAGAAAATCCTCTGTGGAAGCAGAGTTAGCTGACAGCCCCCAGCTACTGCAACCTTGGGACCACACTGGCTTTCACATCAAAGCCACACATCCCATGCACCACTTACAATCTATGACTAAGCATGGCAAGATTGCCAAATCTGGGCCATGTCCACTTGATGTAGGATTTCTCCAATGAGGAACGTTTGCCTGAGGACTCCCCAGTGGCCTGGCTGAGACTTCTGCAGAATATTTGTATAGTTTTAAGTTCTTCCTGCCCAATCCTCCTTCTTTCCTTATTTCCTTTCATACATGTCACGTCTGAATTTGCCTACTTCTGCTTCCTTTTCTTCTTTATCCCTCACAGATATTTCCCAATACATCTTGGCATCTCTAATTCCACCTTGGCATCTGCTTCACAGAAGAATCGAACTCACCCATGTAATAAAAACAATAATAAATTGGTATAAACTACATTCTGTCTCTTTTCTATTACACCCCCTCTAGTTAAAAAAAAAAATTATCTCCTATTATAGTTTACACCATATGGCTTAATAAATTGTTCTGTCAATTCATTACATTCACTGCCTGTTGCCCGGCCACTCCTTCACTTCTTAAAGTCATCGGAACCTGTGTCATTGTGTTTTCCACTCCAATTTTTGATATGATACTGTGACAGTTTTATATGCCCAGGGACATCTGGTTCAAGGCTTAACTTCTTAGTCTTCCGCAAACTCTCCTTCAGTATTTCATGGCAGCCTTTACTCTTTGGTAAATCATTCCTCTGCACAACTACAGATTTTCATCCTCTTACCTGTTCAGTTGATCCTACTGCAGTTTTTTTTTTTTGTAATGTTTTGTTTTTTTCTTTTCTTTTTTTTCCCTGAGGAATGGGGGTTTGGGGACAGTGGATTCTGTCTACCAACCTTTTTTTTTTTTTTTTTCAATTTCCACTTTATGCTGTCTCTATTTTTTTATGTTTCTAAATCCAGATTCCACAGACCATTTTTAAACTGCTCTTTTTTTCAGTAGCCTAAATTCCTGTGCTTTGTTGTCCTTTCATCACATTCATCTAAAAAAACTACAAAAATCCAGCCATTTATTCCATGCCTATATTTAAGCTACTCAATTCTACTGCAAAAAGAAGTCACTTAACAGAAGAAATATTTCTTCAGTGATCACCAATTTCCAATGAGTGTTCAGAACTGCCCTATAAATTCACTGTCACCCAATTAGTAATCAGTTAACGTCTAATTCTTCACTATGGATATTTAAACAATTTTCATCTTCTTGAAATCTCAGTTCTCACTACTTTTCCCCTCACCTTAACTTCTTTCTCCTTTTCTTCCGATAGAATGAAAAGTCCCTCTAATTTTATTCAGTGTCCAAAGAGAGATAATTTCTGTTCTGTATATAAAATCTTCAATTTTGGGGGGTTATTATACTATTAATTATTCCTGTGTTTATGTTTTTCAATCTCTTTTCTACTTGCTCTTTTGTCATTTAACTCCCCCTCAAAAAAGTTCAAATAGATGTAGATATGTAGATAGATAATTGTTTACAATTAAGTGAACTAATAACTACCTGACTTCATCTGTTTCCCTTGACCTTCATTTTTACCACTATTTTTGTCCATTCTTTGGCAGTTAGTCAATTACATCTCCACTCATGCTCTTTGTATTTCCTCAGCTCTGTTTTTCTAAAACACCTTCTCCAATTGGGCTTTTGCAACAGATTCTGTTAGAAAGTCCAAGGGATCCTCCTGAGCCTTGTCTTGACTGGCCTCTCAGAAGCACGTAACACCGTTGATTATATTTTTCTCAGAACAAACCCTTTGCTTGGTTCTCTGCCATCACACACTTCACATTATCTACCTCTTTGGTTCTGCTTTTTCTCTCTTTGTTGGATTATTTTTCTTCAAAATTTTGATCTCGTAAGTGTCACAGGATACTGTCTAAGCATTTTTTTATTCACCCTGAACTTTCCTGGGTGATTTCATCTATCTTCAATATTCAGATATTAGTAACATTAAACCTAAGCTCTCTAAACCCATATTCATGTATTTTTATGAGACAGCTCGATGTGGAGGTCTCATAGGCATACAAAAATTACCAGAAACAAAACTAAAATTATTTTTTTCCTACTTTTCCTCTGTGATTCTATAACTCACTGCATAGAACCATCATCCTTGACTCCTTCCTTTTTCTTGCTTGCTATATAAAACAAAGACACAATATAATAAGCACTATTTTTTCCACTTTGGACTCTTCCCATATAAGATTTTCTTTCTTCTTGACCCAATCTTACCCTATGATTTAGCCTTAATTTTTATTTAATTAATGTTATTTTTGTTTCAATTTTTAATTTAAATGCCTATTTTTAAATAAAATCCACTTTGAGCTTTCCAATTTGATTGGTTAACTAACTGTTTTATACCCACTTATATATTCCTAAAATGGTTGGTTTCATGCATCAACCTTGATAAGCCCACCTAACAGAATGTTGCCAGTAGAGGATACATTCTGCATTCCACACCATCTCAGTCCCCCACAGGAAGTGCCTGTTCTTGAGTATAGGTGAACATAATACTGCTTATGTTTACAAATGTTAGACTTGTGTTTTGTAATAAAATGGCTACAGGAAGACTTCTTGTTTTTATTTTCTTTTCTGAATATAAACATATATAACATTCATGCAGAAATAACTTTTTTTTTGAGTTGGAGTCTCACTCTATTGCCCAAACTGGAGTGCAGTGGCCACTCCTGACCACCGCAGCTTCAACCTGCTGGGCTCTGGCGATCCTTCCGCCTCAGCCTTCCAAGTAGCTGGAACTACAGGCGCGCGCTACCACGCCCAGCTAATTTTTGATTTATTGTAGAGATGAGGTCTCGCCATGTTGCCCAGAAGGGTCTCGAACTCGCAGGCTCAGGCAATCCACTCACCTCAGCCTCCCAAAGGTGCGGGATTACAGGCTGAGCCACCGAGCCTGGCTATAACTTTTTGTTGTAAAGAAAAATAACTATAAAGCTATATGATATAAAAACAAAAGGGAAGAAAGCAGAGTAAACACTCTTCTGGATATTGGTCTAGGCAATGAATTCATAACCAAGACAGCTAAAGCGAAATCAGAAAAGACAACATTGAAAAGTAGGACCTAATCAAACTCAAGAGATTCCACCAACCAATTTAATAGACAACCTACAGAATGGGAGAAAATACTTGAAAACAATGCATTCAACAAAGTTCTAATATCCAGAATCTACAAAGAACTCAAACAAATCAACAAGAGAAAAACTAATAGCCTCATTAAAGAGTGGGCAAAGGATGTGAACAGACATTTCTTAAAGGAAGACATACAAGCAGTCAACAAACATATAAAAAATGTTCAACATCACTAATCATTAGAGATATGAACAACAAAATCACCATGAGATACTATCTCATGCCAGTCAGTATGGTTTTTATTAAAAAGTCAAAAACACCATAGATGTTGACAAGGATAAGGAGAAAACTAAATATTCCTACACTGCTGCTGTGAATGCAAGCTATTAAATTCCTCTGAAAAAAAATTTTGGCAATTTCTCAAAGAAATAAAAACAGACTTATCACTCAACTCAACAATCTCACTTCTGAGTATACACTCAAGAAGCACAAATCACTCTACCAAAAAATACGTGCCATAATACCATATGCTATAAAGGATAAGATAGACAAGTGGGACCTCATCAAACTGAAAAACTTTTGCACCAAAAAAGAAACCATCAAAAGAGGGAAGACAACCCATAGAATGGGAAAAAAAATATTTGCTAATTGTGTATCTGACAATGGCCTTACATCCAGGATCTACAAGGAACTTAAGTCGAAAGAAAAAAACAAACACACACAAAATAAAACAAACCTCCCCCCCAAAAAAAACAGTCCTATTAAAAAGCAGGCAAAAGACACAAATAGACACTTCTCTAAAAAAGACATATGAGCAGCCACCAAGAGATACATAAAAAAAGTGCTCAGACTCAGTAATCATCAGAGAAATGCAAATCAAAACCACATTGAGATACCCCCTTACCCCAGTAAAGACAGTCATCATTAATAAATCAAAAACAACTGATGCAGCCATGGGTGTGGAGAAAAGGGATGCTTCTACACTCTTGATGATAGTGCAAAATAGCTCAAACTATATGAAAAATAGAGTGACGATAGCTAAAGGAACTAGAAATTGACCTTACATACAATCCAGTATTCCCCTTCCTGGGATTCTACCCAGAGGAACTCAAATAATTCTACAAAAAGACACCTGCACACGCATTTTTTTGCCTTACTATTCATATAGCAAAAGCATAGAACCAAGATTACTACCCATCAAAAGGAGACAATTTTTAAAATGTGGTATATATACATGATGGAAGGTTATATAGCCATAAAGAAGGACAAAATCATGGACTTCTCAGAAAATTGGATGGAATTGGAGACAATCATTCCAAGCAATCTAACACAGAAACAAAGAACCAAGTGCCACATATTCTCAGTTCATAAATGGGGCCTGAACATTAATCACAGTAGCACAAAGAAGGCAATGGCAGTCGCAGGACAATGTCAGGAAAGGGAGCAAGGGAGGACATGTAACAGCACAAAGGGTACCTGATCCTAAATCATGGGAAGTGAGGACCAGTTATAGGTCCAAACTTCAACTGCACATATTTTACTTATGTACCTAATTAATCCTGACTTGTACCCCACATCTTTATAATAAAATAAAGGTTAAAAAAAAACACTGGCATGTACATGTTTATTGCAGCACTATCTACAATAGGAAAAACATGGAATGAACATAGGTGCCATTCTGTGGTGGACTAAATAAGAAAAAATGTGGTACATATACACCAAATACTATGCAACCTTGAGAAAAAAATAACAAAATCATGTCCTTGATGGCAACATGGGTGCAACTGTAGACCATAAATAACCCTGAGCAAATTATCACAGAAACAAAATACTGAATACTCTATGTTCTACAAAATAAATAAGAGTTAAACAATGTATGCACATCAGCACAAGGAAGGGAATAATAGACACTGAAGCATTCATAAAGGGAGAAGAAAGGGGCTGAAAACTACCCACTTGACACCATGTCCACCACCTGTATGGCGGGCTCAGTTAAAGTCCAAGCCTCACTGCCAAGCAATATTCCTATGTAGCAAACCTGCAAAGAGGCCCTTGAATCAAAATAGAAATCAAAAATTCTAATTGTGTAGTTTAAATCTTTTTTCAAATTAACTGAATTTCATTAACATTCTTTTTGTAAAATTAAAAAAAAAAAAAGAACGTTTTAGCTAAAAAAATATATGTTGAATAAGAAAGTTTATAGCTGCAAATCTATTTCATTGGCTTTCTGATTAATTTGATCTACAAATATGCCCAATTTCTGAAAAATTTTCAAAATTCAAAATAATTATTTGTGAAACTTGGAAGTAGACATATCAAACAGAATTTGTATTGATGAACTGCATTGGTGAACACTTCGGAGTGTTTGAAGATCTTCTGCCTTCCTTATAGCCGCCATCAAACTAAAATATGCTGAACTCCTGCAACCTTACTTGGTCTTCAGTGGGAATTAAAGACTATTCTTTATATAAAAGTATAGGAATAACTGACAGTGATTACCATTTGTGGTATTTGGATATGTCTTCATTTTTGCAAAATTACATATTTCAACTTAAACTCAAATATTAAAACTACTTGAGATGACCATATTTCTTTCCAAAATTCCTAGAAAAAATTGGGTCCATTTTATTTGATTTGACTAACTGTCTCATTTATTTATTCAATAAATATCTATTAAGAAAATGCTCTAGGCACAAGGTTTCAAAGATCAAATGTAAAGAGCATAAAATGTGATAGGTACAAAAATAGGCAAGTTTTTAAAGAGGGATTGATCTAAAAAGGCTTTCCAGAGAATCTGCTGATAAGACTGAATGAGACAGATGAATAGGTTGAGAACACTATAGGAGGAAAGAGACAAGGCTAACAATCAAGTGTTTAGGCGAACTCTCTGAGTAAGATAATAAATTGAAGATAGTGAAAAACAGGGTTAAGAAGGTGGTCTTAGCCTTGAAGCACTGTTATAATTCCAATTTCTTTCATACTATTTATATCCTATTTAGAAACAAGTAATTGCTAGCCAAACGCTTTATGTTTCTATTTACCATTACTCTAATGTGTATTTATTTGAGTTATCTGAGTGAGACACATTACCCATACGTATATTCATTAAAGTTGCATCTACAAAGATTAATGTGCTGGATTAAATATTATGCACTAACACCAGAAGAATATCCTATGAACAAAGAAAAAAAATCCATTAGTGAGCAAAACTTAAATTATCTTCTTGGGAATTATCCTACATACCATTGAAGTGACTAGTTTTCAATCATTGACAATTATCTCAAAATTACTCCTTGCCTTGTCCTTTAGCATTTTCATGCATTGAAATGAATTATTCAAAGTCATTGTTCATATTGTGATAGGTCTGTATCTTAAAAATAGTAAGTAATAGTTTTGAGATGTGTTGCTGTATCCAATTTGCTAAAATCTTGTTAAGGCCTGTAGTTTTGTTTCTTTGTTGGATCTTTACCTGGTTCGGGTTTCAATATGATGTTAGCGTCAAAAACTGATTTGAGGAGGGTTCTACCTTTCTTGATTGGAAGACTTTCAAAAGGATTGGCATCAGCTCCTCCTTATGTGTTTTGTAGAATTCTGTTGGAAAGCCATCTGTTACAGGGCCTTTTTTGTTGTTTTTTGTAGTTATCTTATGACAGAGTCAATTTCCTGGGTTGTTATTGATCCATGTAAGGTCTCAATTTCTTCTTGTTTCAACTTTGGGAGGTTTGTGTGATGTCAGAAAGTCCTCCATTTCATTTAGGTTTTTGAATTTACTTCCATGCAGGTCTGCATAGTAGTCTCTGATAATCTTTTGTATGGCTTAGGGTTAGTTGTGACTTGATCTGCATTTCTGATTGTGTTTGTTTTTTCTCTTTTTTTTCTTGGTCAATCTGGCTAGGAGTTCATCAGTCTTGTTTAAGAAAGAAATTGGCAGTAGTAGGACATTGCCTGGGGTGGGGGGCACAACATCTATAAGGGCACCCAATCTCAAACCAGGCGAAGTGGGGACCAAACTCCAAATTCACCAGTACGATGACCAAGTATGCAACTAACCCTGAATTGTACCTCACATCTTTAAAATTTAAAAAATAGTAAGTAATGGTTTTAGGGGAAAATGCATATAAAATAAAAAATATGCCTTTGAGAAATAGCATACATTTAAATACAGGTTACAGAGCAAATATTTTGAAAGTATAAAAACCTAAATTCTTATCATTGAATTAAAAATTGCATAAATAAAATTTCTAGCACATAATAATTATTCATATTTTTAAAGAAGAGTGTTACATCTCTCTTTAAATGTATTCTGTGTGGAATATTAATGGCTGTTTGTCACCCACAATCTTGCATTTTAAAAACTCTCCTTTTCAATAGTTAGAAATTATATATAGTTCTATTTCTCTTAAAAATCATATTGCTATTTAATATCTGCTTTAAGATTTATTCTCAAGAAAATATATTTTATGCTTGAGAGTTTTTTATTAAATCATCTTCAGAATAAAATAAATTTGCATTGCTTAAATCAAAACAATAATATAGCATTAAATATTGCGTAAAATTATGTTTTATGAGTCCTTTCGGTTTAAAATACCCTTCTGCATTTAATTACAGTTAAAACTACTCTTTGTTCACAACAAAACAGTTATATTAATTTTTAAAAATAAATTGTGGCTACATTTCTATTGGAAATGCATCTCTCATGGGGATAAGGGGTAAGTTATAGTGCCTTCAGTAGGAAGACTTCTCAAACATCAACATTTCTAATTAATTTTTTGTTTATGCCATAGAGATTATTATTTTTTGCCTCAGGGAACAAAAATCTGTGATGGGTGTAAAAGAGTATGCTTTTATTTTACCAAGTTCAAGGAGTGTACGTGTGAGTAAAAAGGAAGTAAAAAGATACAGCAGCCATAACGTATGTCCCAGCAGGCTTATTCTCAGCCAGATCAATGGTAGGTGGGAAATATATTGAAGTTGAGGATCTGGAAATATAAAAATGACTGTTTTATATTGTAGAGTGTTGGATATTACTAGTAGTCACTCTGGGATTATCTGATTCCATACTGATATTCTCCTTTGATTGATCTTCTATTGACCCGTCCAGTAGCAATTTTGTAAAAGTTGTTTTGTAAAAAAAACTGATACTAATGCAAATTGTTATTTTCTAAGCAATGCAAATTTCTTTTACCCAGTAGAGAAAAAACTTGCTTCCACCCTGTAATAAAGATTATTTCTAAACTCTCATTTTATTGCATAAAAAGAATTTTAAGCAGTGTTGCATCTATTAGTAAATGCATTTCAGCATTCCTGATTGTGTGTACCAATGTGTATATGTGTCCTTCAAATTCTCCTTGGAATCATAATTAATAATTGAATATAATATTCATTAAGTATTCAGTTTATATTTGTAAGGGATTCGTGTTTTTCCCAAAGTTCATCTTTCTGGAAGTTATACTTTATGATTTTTGTAGATCATCCACCAAGATGCATTGGTACATGTATCTGATAGAGCCAAATAAATTGTGTTACCAGAGCAGTGCACCTCCGGTGCTATTTAAAAGAAGGCACAGTTCCTCTGGTTCCCAGAGAGCATCTCAAGTGTCAACAGAGCTTTAATTTTTGAGACTCTTCAGTTCTCTTTTTTTCCCTCCAATTACCTTTATTGTTTATATCTTGCCAGATGAGCAAATTATCCACCATTGTTGACAACAATGATTGAGGATTTGGTTTTCTGCTTGAACCATTTGGTGATCTCTGTCAGATGAATGAAGAATTTCTATTCTCTATTGATGAAAAGTGACTAAGATTCTAGTTTGCTTCTTTTGATTGTTTGTTTACTTGTCTGTTTGCCTAGATTGCAAATCATCTGGGAAAACACATCATTCCCACTAGAAATGAAAACACTTATTTGATATCCAGACCACAAAGTTTTTGTGTATTTATGCTTACTTTTGACCCTTGGCTGAGATGACAGAACTGCAGGGTTAAGTTGTCTTTTTGACTACGTATCTATGTGTTTGTTATTGGAAAAGGTCTTGACTACTACCTCCAGAGGATATAAATACATTACATTTTTTTAAAATCTGCATCTTTTAAATTCAGTGTTCTGATTAGTTTATAGAAAAAAAGTAAGTGCTCATATAATTGAACATTTTCAAAAATTTAGAAAATTTTCAAGGAATTTTTTAATGTATGAATTCTGATAACCACTACAGGATGCTTCCCAAAAGGCATTATCTAAAAAATCCAAATCAGGATTTATTTAATAATAAAGATTTAAAGAGGAAAAACAGTTATAAGACTTACTATAAATTACCAGTGTTAAATAATGCACAAGTGTGTGTTTCATTTTTATAAGATTGAGGCTTGATTCCTCATGAAAATTCTATTTAATCTGAAATTCTGAAAGTTCTCATACTGGGTTGCTAATCAAATAAGCTAAATTTACTCCTATGTAAGTGCTTAATATTATAAAATATATGTTTAAAAGTATGGTGAGTCATAGTTATCTCAGCTTTTATATCAACAATTTTTTTTTTAGTATGCCAACTTAAATAAAATTTCTAAGATCTTTAGGCAACTTAAAACTTAGATTAATATTACATTGAGTTAACTAATGGATAATCACTAAATACATAAGTAATTTCCAAGTTAAAACCCTGAAATATTGATTACCAAGCATAATCTTAAGTTTATATTCTATTTTTACAGTCTATAAAAATTGAGTTAACGTAGCAAGTTGTACAGGCTAATAAACAGGAAATTTTATTAGCATTGGTTTTTAATACCTAGCAGAAAAGAAACAATGAAATGCAGATAGGCGTGGTGGTTCATGCCTGTAATCCCAGCACTTTGGGAAGCGGAGTTAGGAGAAGTACCTGAGCCCAGGAGTTCGAGAGCAGCCTGGGCAACTTGGTGAGACCTCATCTCTACAATAAATCAAAAAATTAGCCTGGCATGGTGGCACACACCTGTAGTTCCAGCTACTTGGAAGACTGCTGTTGCTGTGAGCGTGCAACTGCACTCCAGTCTGGGCAACAGAATGAGATTGCAATTCAAAAATAAGTAAATAAATGATGAAATGTGCTGAAATGTGCTAAAATATTCTCAGTTTTGATGACTTATTTGTAAGATAACATACCATAATCTTGAGACACAGCTGGGAACAAGTGTGGAAGGATCAGGCCACTCAAACTTATCCCTCGCCCTTGTCTTAACCAAAACTTCACTACTTTTATCAGTTTTACAATCAACACCTCTTAAAGAAAGGGTTTAATGGATAGAAGCTTGAAAAGCACTCTTCACCCTTTAAGTCCTTTAAGTCACCTATCTATCTGTGACTCTAAGTATTCTTGCCAAACACAACACTTATTCTGAACCAAGCAACTCACTTTTGATCATATATATTCTATTTTCCTCCTCCTATTGCCACTCTGGGACCAGCGTCTCATTTCTCTCATTGCTAAACTTCCATGTCTTGCCTATCTGTCAGGACTCAGCCTGAATGTCATGTTATCCTTATAAGAACTATATATGTTCTCACAGCTTTAAAAAAAAAAAGAGGAAGGTTATTTAATTTTCTTGATTTTTTTCCTCATAGTTTATCCTGTACATATGTTGATTATAGCATTATTTTTTAAGCAAGATAATACATATTCACTGTGAGGTCATATTTGTTACATTTATGTTCTTTCTTCAGTCCAGAATCACACATTCCTTTCTTTAAAAATATTTAAAATGCAAAATGAGAGTAGAGCCCATATAGGCAGAAATTGTCACATCCATTGTGGTAAAGGTGGGCAAGAGAAAAAAATGTATAAGGCTCTGTTAAAACATTGATCAAGTGCTGCAATAAATTTTCTTTCATAAATATTCAAATCAAACCAAAAGATTTATTCAAAAGACTGGATACTAAATTTAGCTCTCCACTGCTTTTACTTTTTTCAACTTGCTCATATAACTCACTTGAGTATTAGTTATAAATCATTCATCCCATTCCTTCATTCATTGAACCATTTATGCATTGACAATTTCTTGAGCACCCATAATATGTCATTGATTACACTATATGCTCTGAGAAAACTGATGACTAGAACATTTAGGTCCTCAACATATCTTATTACAGCAGTTAAGATCTAAACAAATAATTAGGATAAAGTGAATACAGTAGTGTGTTTATCATCTTGCAGGAACTCCTTAAGACTTGTCAAACCCAGCTGGGTGCGTGGTTCATGTCTGTAAATTCAGCACTTTGACACGCAGAGGCGAGAGGGTTGCCTGAGCCCAGGGGTTCAAGACCAGACTGGGCAACATAACTAGACCTCATCTCTTTATGAGGCATGCCTGTAACTTTAGCAACTTGGAAGGCTGAAGCAGAAGGATCACCTAAGCCCAGCAGGTCGAGGCTACGGTGGCCATGAGCATGCCACTACACTCCAGTCTGGATGACAAAGTGAGACTCTGACTCAAAAAAAAAAAAAAGACTTGTCAAACTCTATTTATTCTGTCAATTCAAAAACCTACTTGGGCATCACTTTTTCATTATATTTTTTCTATTTTCTATTCCACTTCTGCCCTAAGGCAATCAGGCACTTTATTTTTAATATTATTTAAGGTTTTTATTATATGTCTTTCATACTAAAATGATTACATTATAGAACAAATATATGTTTACATATTTGTATCACCTAAATAAATTGTTTTATCTTTTAACTAAACTATTTGAGAAAATACAAATTAAATTGTTCCACAGGAGGATAATTAACTCAAATTTGGAAAATGCCACATAAAATATCTGTTCTGATAATGGTAAAAGATGGCAGAAAATGAATACAGTTTTATAATGAAGAGATTATGTTACAGATTCATTTATCTTTAGGGATAATTTGGCACACAAAGTTATACACAAAACATATTGAATTACTAAATATGTACTGGTTACATACTATATTCTATGTTACCTAATGCAGGTAACGACGAAATCAAAATCACTGAACATTGTAATAGTTTTAAAACAAAAAAATAGAATATTTCTTGCCTGTCATGAGTTGCCTTTGGAAAACTATAATGCCAATTTTTATTTAAAAGCTCTTGTACAGACCAGGATTATTTTATTGAACACATTTTCTCCAATTATAATTTATACTTTTTCCTAGATTTATTTAAATGAGAGAATTAATCAATCCCATGCAGACTTCAAATTTTATCACTATGCATTTTCACTAACAAGTTATAGCAAATATGCTGTGAAATCAAAAGTAGTACATGCCAATCAAAAATAATTTTATGTAATAGCATGTGGGGAGAGTATGTTTCCATTGAGATACATTCTTACATTCTTCTTCATTTATTACAAAAATAAACATTAGACTTTCTTTACTAATGTGAGAAACATTTCACAGAAGGATTGCTCAACCCAAAAATCAAACTGAGAGATGAGGTAGAAGAATGACAGATAAAACTAAAGATAAACCTTGCTAAACATGTGGAATGGTGAGAGTGATAAGTTTAGGCAAGTGGCAAGTTTAGGTATCTGAAAGAAAGAACGTGTATTGGATATCTTGTATGGGCAGATATTGCAAAAATGCATTTTACAAATTGTATCTAATTCAATGTGCAGTACAACACTATCAACCTGCTACCTTATGTAGTTTTTACAGAAGAAAACACCTAAGGTGCACAGCAGTCAAGCAAGTTTCCCAAAATCAAAAAAATAAATAGTGGGATTTAGTGAATTCTTATAATTTTATGTTGCCTTCGCATTCATCTTGAATATAAGGTTAATTTTTGCAAAAGCAGAACTTAGTCATTCTCAGTTCAGTTTCCAGTTCTATACCATACCCAGCTGGCTCAAGTCAGTGGTCAGAGATAAGAACTTAAAGGCATCACTCCCTCCTAGTAGACTGGGGGGGTCTCTGTTTTCCTATTTTTTCCTTTAAAAGAATCTTTCAGGCATTTGTCAGCAAATGTAAAGTAACCCACACTTATTCCTTTAAATTCTCTCCTAGTTATTATGTGCTTTCTCTCCTTCTATGCCTGATTCACATTCCTATCTCATGTGACCTGGGGACAGAAGACTGTCCTCCCAAATCACTGCACCTTGCCTGTTTAAGATACGTAAGTGAAAAAAATCTTTGAGTTTGTTTCCTACAGTGGTGATGTCTTACATTTGTACCTCCCATCTAAGGACTAACAGCTTCTCTAGACCAGATTTTTCTTGAGACTCCTGACAGAACACAAAGTTAGGATTCTAAAGCCAGAACAATGATCAGGCAGGCATAAACTGAACACAGTTCAGACAAGAGACACAAGGGCATCTGCCAGTATAAACAAGTTTCTTGTGTGAGAGACTCTCCTAATCACAGGTAGGTAAAAGAAGTAAGGCACACTGTAAACACCCATGTTCACTCCCCCTTATTTCCCATTAGAACCAGGGTGCTAACAACTCAGCTGGAATCTTTTAAAGCATGAGGAAAAATCAATTCTATCTGGAACCAGATGAGCTTCATAAACCTGTTCACCAATGAAACATTAAAAAATTATATATAATCATGCGCATAAAATAGTTATATATATTTCGTACATAATTATATAGAAAATATTACCAGTTATGATTATTTAATATATATCATATATCTACAATAACATATGATATATGTGATATATATAGAATTTTATGAATTATAAAAATTTATATTATTGGCTGGGCGCAGTGGCTTAAGCCTGTAATCCCAGCAGTTTGGGAGGCTGAGGTGAGAGGATTGCCTGAGCCCACAGGTTTGCGACCAGCCCAGGCAATTTGGCAAGCCCTCATCTCTACACTAAGTAAAATATTTAGCTGGGCATGTTAGTGTGTGCCTGTCGTTCCGACTACTCCAGAAGGTTAAGGCGGAAGGATGGCCAGAACCCAGTGGGTCGATGCTGGGCTGGCCATGAGCATGCCACTGCACTCCAGCCCAGGCGACAGAATGAGACTCCAACTCAAAATAAATAAATAAATAAATAAATAAATAAATAAAGTTTATATTACTTATGCAGGTTTTTCAAGTCTCTAGAAAATTTTCTAAAGATATACAGAAAATTTAAAAATATGTTTTCACAAAACCTCTAAATTTCAGAAAGACTTGTAAGAATTTGTGGTATTTGAGATTCAGTCAGTTCCCTCCTTCTCCCTCCTAGCTCCAATGCAGTGGTTCATATTTTTCCTAAGAGAGACAGAGAATAGAATTTGAGAACTCTGAAGCTCTCCTTCAAAAATCTAACTTTACTTAGAACAGAATGTGGGGTAGTTCAAGTTTAAGGTTCTGAAACAATGAACATTTTGTTGGAAAGCAATTAAATAGGATCTGATAAAGACACACATATATAGTAAATCCTAAATCAACTACAAAGAAAATAAAAAATGCAAAAATATCATTAAATGAATTAAAATATTACAAAAGAAAATATTATTGTAATGAAAAGGCAGTAAAGGAGAAATAGAAGATAAAATAGACGTTGGAAAAACTTTAGAGAAACAATTGGAAAAACAAAAAGTAAATTGGTAGAAAGTAAATGCAACTATATCAATAACAACATTAAATGCTAATACATTGAATATATTGTGCATTCCAATATAAAGACAGAGTTTATCAGACTGGATTTTTAAAAATCCAACTGCGTATTTTCTACTGAAGATCCAATTTCAGTTCATAAACACATATAAGTATAAAATAAAAGAATGGCAAATGATGTCATGCAAATGACAACCACAAGACAGTGGTAGAAGCTATGCAAATATTAGTAGTAGACTTTAAAGGTAAAAATAGTTACTATAGATAAAAAGGGATTTTATAGTAATTAAGATCAATTTTGCTATTTTTACTACATTTAAGTTAATTTTTCATAAAGATAAAATAATTATAAATAAATATGCACCAGACAACATAGTCCCAAAATATTAAACAAAACTTACAATTTAAAAGGAGAAATAAAGACTTCACAGTAAGAGTTGAAGAAGTCAATATCTCACTTTATAGCTGTAAATGTTTATATTAAAAAAAGAATGACCATATATCAACAACCTAATCTTCCACATAAAGCAGTGTTTTTTAATAAAAGCAAATTAAGCCGGGCTCGGTGGCTCAGCCTGTAATCCCGCGCCTTTGGGAGGCTGAGGTGAGTGGATTACCTGAGCCCGCGGGTTCGAGACCCACCTGGGCAGCGAGACCTCATCTCTACAATAAATCAAAAAATCAGCCGGGCGTGGTAGCGCATGCCTGTAATTCCAGCTACTTGGAAGGCTGAGGCGGAAGGATCGCCGGAGCCCAGCAGGTCAAGGTTGCGGTGGCCGGAAGCGGCCACTGCACTCCAGTCTGGGCGACAGAGTGAGACTCCAACTCAAAAAAAAAAAAAAAAAAAAAAAGCAAATTATAACTAAATTAAGATGGAAAAAATTTAATAAAACGATATCAGAAAAAATCAAGAAAATCAAGAAAACCAAATGCTGGGTCTTTGAAAAGATCATCAAAATTCCAAACTTTTAGCAAGAATGACCAAAAGAGAAAGGTAAAAGATGCCAATTACCAAAATCAGAAATGAAAATGAAAACATTACCTCCACTCTAACAGAAATACAAAGGATTAAAGAAAAAAATATGTACAGTTCTATGGCAACAAATCAGACAACTAAGATGACATTAACAAATTCCTAGAAAAGAAAACACAAACTATCCAACTGACTCCCGAAGAACTAGAAAATCTGAATATATGTGTGTGTATATATATGTGTGTGTGAGTCATTGTGTGTGTGTGTGTGTGTGTGTGTGTGTGTGTGTGTGTGTGAGCCGTGTGTGTGTGTGTGTGTGTGTGTGTGTGTGTGTGTGTGTGTCATTTTGGTCATTGAATATTCAATACAAATATTTCAGTATAGGCTTTGAGATGTTGAAAATGTTCTAAAAGGTATGAAGACAAGAAAAAAGAAAAGACATCCAGACTGGAAAGGAAGAACTTAAACACTCTCTCTGATAGTGACATGATCCTGTATATAGAACATCCAAAGAGATCTACTGAAACACATTTAGAACTAATAGATGAGTTCTGGCAAGTTGTCAAACATAAAATCAATACACAAAAATCACCTGTGCTTCTACATATTAGCACTAAGAAAATAGAAAATGCAAATGATTATATTTACAATAGTGTGAATAAAAATAAAATACAGAACAATACATTTTAAAAAGTACAAGATTTAATAAACCATAAAACATATTTAAAAATTAAAGATAACAAGATCTAATGTGGTAAAATAACAATAACCCCAAATAGCATACAATAAATGTCTCACTTAGCTTTTTGCAGAAATTAACTAGTTATCCAAAAATTCTTATTGATATGCAGGGAACCTGGCATAGTCCAAAAAAGAAAACTGATGGACTTACTAATTTCAAAATTTACTAATGACCTACAGTAATCAAGAATATGTGGTATTTAGATAAGTCTAGACAAACAAATCAATGGAATAGAATTGAGAATCGAGAAACAAACCCCTCCATTCCCTTAATTTATATTAACCTATTTTTTAAATTTTGACTAGAGTGCCAAAACACTTCATTGGAGAAAAAATAGTCTTCAATAAACTGTGCTGGGTATTTGGATATCTACATGCAATGGGATGAAATTGTGTTTGTTCATCACACTATACAGAAAAAGCAACTTGAAATAAATTATGAACCTAAATGTAAGCGATAACTGTATAAAACTCTTAAAAAATATATAGTAGTAACTTCTTAGGACCTTGTGTTGGGGTAGTCTTAAAACATCAAAAGCAAACAACTAAGTAAAAAATAAATTAATTAGATTTCATCAAAATTAATAACTTTGCGTATCAATGAACACAATAAAAAAATTAAAAAGACAACCCAAGAATGGGAAGGAAATCATATTTATGATGAGAAATTTTGTGGAAAATGTAAATAGCTCATAATTCAATAATTAAAATACATATAACCCAATTTTAAAAATTATTCAAAGAAACTAAATAAACATTCCTCAAAAGATTCACAATGAGTACATAAAGGTAATCAACATCAGAGAAAATTGCAAGTCAAAACCACAATGAGATACCACTTTCTCACACTTAGATGGCTATAATCATAAAGACAGATAATAATAGGTGCTGGTGAGAATGTGAAGAAACTGGAACCCTCATACCCTGCTGAAGGTGATGTAAAATTGTGTAGACATTTAAAAAGTAGTTTGGGAGTCATCAAATGGTTAAACATGGAATTACCATATGACCCAGCAATTCCACTTCTAGATATATACCACTCAGAAAATGAAAACATTTGTCTACCTCAAAACTTGTGCATTAATATTTATTGTATTATTAATGTTTTTATTATTAATTGCCTCCTAATAGTGGAATCAATTCCAATGTCCATCCTCTGATAAATGGAAAAATGATATGTGTTATATTCATATAATAGAATATTACTTTATAATAAAAGTACTATAATTTTGAAACATACTAAAAAATAGATGAACATTGCAAACAGTAGGTTAAATAAATGAATCCAGTAATGAGCACACATGTATGAAACTTTTTATATCAAATATTCAGACTAGGAAATTCTATACAGACAGAAAACAGAGTAGTGGTTGAGTAGGTCTTTCTAGGAGGGTAGAGAGTTGAAGAAACTGAGGAATGATTGTTAATGGATTCTCTTTTTGTTCTAAAAGTTATTGTGATAATGATGGTGAAGTTCTAAAGATACTAACTGAATTGTATACTTTAAACAGGTGAATTGTATCATATATAAATTATATCTTAATAACATTTTATTTAAAACACAAACTACATAAAACTTACTATTATAATACAACTCTGCAACTGCACTCTTGGACTTTGAGCACATAGAAAACTAGTGTTCACACAAAACATGTGTATGGATATTCACAGCCGCTTTGCTCATAATAGCCAAAAACCAGAAAAAAGTCCCGAAGTAATTCAACCATTGAATGGTTAAATAAACCAAAGCACCTCAATGCCATGGAAATTTACTCAGCAATAAAAAGAAACATATTATTGACTTAATCATAACCTGGATGAATCTCTAGAGAATCAAGATAAGTGAAAAGAGCTAACTCCAAAAGACTACATACTGGATGATTCCATTATGTAATATTCTTGAAATAATAAAATTATTAAAATGAAGAACTGATTAGTAATAGTGAAGATTGGGGGAGGGAAAGTGAGAGGGAAAAGAGTATGGCTATAGAAGAGAAATATGAGAGATACTTTGATAATAGAAATGATATACATCCATCTTGTCTCTATCAATATCAACATCTTTTTTTTTTTTTGAGTTGGAGTCTCACTCTTGTCGCCCAGACTGGAGTGCAGTGGCACACTCCCGGCCACCGCAGCCTCTACCTACTAGACTCCTGTGATCCTTCTGCCTCAGCCTTCCAAGTAGCTGGAACTACAAGCGCGTGCTACCACGCCCGGCTAATTTTTTTGATTTATTGTAGAGATGAGGTCTCGCCAAGTTGCCCAGGCAGGTCTCGAATCCTTGGCTCAGGCAATTCACTCACCTCAACCTCCCAAGGCACGGGATTACAGTTTGAGTCACCGAGCCCGGCTAATATCAACATCTTAATATGATAATGTACTATAGCTTTTCATGATGTTACATTGGGGGATAACCGGGTAAAGGCTACATAATATATCTATTATCTCTTATAACTGCATGTGAATCTACATTTATCTCCAAATAAAATGTCTAATCAAAGCAAATAAATATGGGATCCACCATTCAAACCCACTTATGAATTACATCAAAAGCTATTCCATTTACTTCCACAATTGTTTTTAAGACTGGCAGTATCTAGAAGGCGATAACAGAGAGTTGAAAGATGAATTGAATCTGATTTGATACAGGACTAAATTGTAAATGTCTCAAGTTTCGTAAACATATTAATCATGTTAAAGAAAACTGGAAATGGCTGGGCTCGGTGGCTCGGCCTGTAATCCCAGCATTTTGGGAGGTGTAGGCAAGTAGATTGCCTGAGCCCACGGGTTCGAGACCCACCCGGGCAACTTGGAGAGACCTGTCTCTACACTAAATCAAAAATTAGCTGGGTGTGGTAGTACACGCCTGTAGTTCCAGCTACTTGGAAAGCTGAGGCAGAAGGATCACCATAGCCCAGCAGGTGGAGGCTGTGGTGCCCAGGAGCATGACACTGCACTCCAGCCTGGGCGACAGAGTGAGACTCCAACTCAAAAAAACCCCCAAAACTGGAAATAAAACACAGGACAATTCCTTCACAATTTATGGATTATAATGACTGCAGATTATATGGTAGTTTAATGTATATATAGATGCATCATTTAAAGCAAATAAAGATTATGAATTTCCAGTTTTAAAAGGTGTTTGGGAAACTGCACCAATGATTTCTCTACTAATATCAGAGTAAAAATATATTAGTATGATGAGATACACCAAAAGTTGACAATGCTCAACATAGAAAAATATCACTGATAGGCAACATCTTACTGGAGTCTGAAAGAATATATTTAACCACAATAATGCTTGAACCATATCAAAAATTGAAAAAATGACCTCTGTTGTTGGAAGTAAACTGATACTATCAGATTGAAACGTGGTAGATATTCCATTGTTTACACTTCTATATTCTTTTCAATAACCATGGCAGTCATCCCTCACCATTGTATATACTGATTTTTGAAGTAGATGGAATATATTTCTTGGGTCTCACTACTGTCAGTACTTCTGTGTTAATTTAAGAACTACCTCTGAGTAGCTCTTAAATTAATAGGCAAGTAATAGGCAAGAAGAGAGTGTCCTGTGCCAAAGTGGATTAGGGGTAGTAGGGTTGTCTTCATTTGTCGTGAAATGTGGAACAGAAAAGAAAAGCCCTAGAACCAGGGCTACTCCACCATACGAGTATCAGAAAGTTAAGTCATGAAGATAGAACATTTTATATCAAATCAGAGGAGTCATATAAAAAAAAGCTTTGACTGTTGAGAATTGAGATTGGACTATAAACTTTGCACATAAGCCTGCTTTTAAGTTTTAGTGGATAGAGAGATTTATTCACCTGGTCTGTGGTCAACAAGAAGTCTCAATAAAATTCCTCTCACTGAAGATTGAGATAAACTTAAAATCATCAAAATGGGGCCAAATAACATGGGCAGAGTATTATCTTGACAATGTAAAGGAAAGAACAGATTTTAGAAAAAAGATTTATTGTAAGGAACAGAATAAAAATGTATAAATCAATTTTTTACTCCCACTGTGATGCAAGACTATATGACTTAATAAAACAGGTTAAAAAAAAAACTATAAGTGAAAACAGTTCAAGAATTTTCTTTTAAACCAAGAGATGGAAAAGAGAAATGGAGATTAGAGAGACTTAAAATAAAACTAAATATACAATAAAATAAAAATCAATATTGCAGCTGATAAAAGACAGAACAACATTGTGAAAATGGAATCAGTGGCAAGGAAGAATAATTTTAACCTCTTTTCTAGAATAATAGGAAAAAAAGAAGTTAAAAAACGAGAAAGTTATTCGATAGAGGTCATAAAACTGATGTCAAATCTCACCGATTTCTCACTCTCATTTCTGTTCTGTGAAGAAGAAATCAGCATGATTAGGACATAAAAAATTTTCCATAAGATAAATGAAAATAAGTTACAGAACTGACAAAAAACCCGATGTTTAAATCAAAAGAATCTACCATAATCAAATCCAACCATTTAACAGTTATAAGCCTCCATTTAAAAACCTTATGTAGGTGAAAGAAAGGCATTGTTACCTATGGAAAAAAACACACATACAACAGAAACAAAAACGCTGTCTCAATCTCTCTTTTCATTATGGAGAGGCACAAGAAAATTCAAGACAGGATAGTACATATACTATTTATTTTCAGCATAAAGTCAAATTGCTAAGGCTTTATTAATCAATGGATGCATATGTTTGAATTTAATAACATGCATAATTATTTTAAGTGGATTTATATTTCCAGAACTCAACTTTAAACAGTGGATACACGATAACTGAAGGAAACTGCACAAGAGTTGAACACTCAAGTAATTGCCATTTCACAATTCTACAAATGTTTACATTTGCAAATTAAATTGCTCTGGGTTTGCCTCAGATTAGCAAATTCCTATCTCTTTATTTACTTTGCTTAATAAATATGCATAGCATTTTTTGTTTTGCTCTACTAACTTTTTGATATTTGATTTTGTGTCTAAAACTTTGCATGCATGTACATTAAATCAAGTATATAAATAGAAAAAGAACTGACCACACATTAAAATGGTGTCAGTGATTACCACTGGCTCTGGTTTAGATCTGTAAACTACTTGTAACTTACATTACTTACATGATAAATAGAAGATCTGTTTTTAAGAAATATATATCTCTAAGATTGTGCAAATAATTTTTTGTTTGGAAGACATAGGAATACATACATACATATATATTACATAATAAATATATGTATTCTGCATTTATACAAATCACTACCCATCACTTTTACTCTTTCACACTATCACCATCACTGCATAAAACTTAACTCAGTTTTCCTAATGTCTGTTTTTTGTATTTAAAAATAATATATATATATTTTGTATTTAAATATATATATATTTTTAAATACAAATTTATTTAAAAATTTGTATTTAAAAATATATATAAATATATTATATTTTAAAATATATTTTAAAACTGCTTTTAAAACTTCTACTTAAAAGTAAAAATATATTTTTCTAAACAAATGAAACAAAAATTTCTTTGTAAATTCACATTCTGTTTAGAGAGCATTTCTTTAAACATTTGTCAAAAATTCCATAGTTTCTACATTTTGACAAAAGACCTCTTAATATAAAGACTGCCAAATATTCATCAGATAAAATCAGTGAGCTTTAAAATAACTATTACTGACAATAACAGTCTCCCAGGGATGTCTGATATCAAAGGGCAAAGGATGGATGCAGGTGCTCAGAATTATAGGAAAACATACTTAATGTACCTACCAATGTATGAAAGATTACTTTCAGAACATATGTCTTGAAACACAATAACATTTGGGATCAGGTAACAACTTGTCATGTTTAATTAATGCCTATGTTATAGTAAAAAGGATGCTTTCAACACCAGTGTATTTTTATCCAAAATTATATGCATGTGTTAACAAAGCCAAGCAAAAGTAAATAAAGCTGACATCTTTAAATAAGCAAGTGTTTCTCTTGTATCACATTTTCTCAGCCTTACTACAACACAATCATTAATGAGCTGAATCTCATTAACATGAATCTCTGTGCATATATGACTCATAAAACTTTTTGATTATAGGTTAAGAAATTTAGTGGAAAGCAAACTGCATAAAATTTTTTAAACTAAATTAAAATAATGATATTCCAAACTTTACATTTTAAAATATTATTTTTATAGCCACTTACTCAAAATTTTGGAAATAGAGTATATTTTCAAATATCACTACACACTGAGTTACAGTTCCTAAAATAATGCCTTAATAATATCCTTCTATAAAGGCAAGCAGTTTTGCAGTAACAAAATTCACTGTTATGTTGACAAGATTGTGAAGCTATTTTAGTCTTCAAAATCAAAACAAGTATACAAACAAACAAAACTACAAAAGGGCTTACTTTGTATATAGACTCTAAAAAAGAGCATAAACATAAATAAATGTACAATTTAATAAACATATTAAAATGTTTAATGCCTGCAATGATCACAGAAATTCAAATTAAAAGAATAACCTTTCCTTTGTTAAAAACTATAAATACTCTCTAGTTGATAATTCATACTAAAACTGAGAGTGGGAAGAATACTGTTACATATTATTAACATTAAAAATTACTTCAATATTTCTAATGGGTGTTACTATGTCAAATGATTCAGACAGTCTCACCCTCTTCAGTGATTAAACTTTAAGCAATCTTCTTCTTGACTCTAAGCTCCTTTTCTTAGAACATTTACCTTAGAAAATTTGTGGTTGTAAATTTTTTCTTTGCCCGATTGAAATGTAAATCTTTTAAAAAGTTTCTTGCCAGTATTATAAGGCAGAAATATCTTTCTCAAGGGTCCGGGAGTCATTCCTTTGAACTGAAATTATCTAGAAAGATAGTGCCTCTATCTCATGGTCTCTGCGGGGGACGGGTACAGGAATCAAACTTCAGTTGGTACCTTGCTCCAAGTTGTAAAACTACCTCCTGCGATGAAGATACCAGAAAGTTTGCTTTCCCTTGGGCAAGGCCAATTAGCAAACATAGGTGGTTTACAATCCCCCTCTTCATTCACCCTCAGTTCTTAAAAATATCTCAAGTCCTTTGCTCAGTGGATTTGAGCTCAGACTGAGTTCTGGCCTCTCAACAGAAGATCGTCATCCTCCTTTCATTCAGTGATTTCATAGCTTATTGTTTATGTACTTAAGAAGTTCAGGGCCATTTGCCTTGCTAGACTCTGGTGTAGCCATGTGCTCTTTGAGCTATGGCTGTGGCCAGGCTTCAGGGCTTTGGCCCCCACCCCCACCTTGGGGAGGCAAACCTTCTCTTTCCCTTCTCTTTCCCTTCTCTTTCCCTTCTCTTTCCCTTCTCTTTCCCTTCTCTTTCTCTCTCTCTCATTTACTTTTAAATAAACTTTTCTTTCTTCGGAAAAAAAGTAAGTGCAAAGTTGTTCACTAGGCATTACTCATAATAACGAATTAAAAATCAAAACGTCTATTATTTTGAGTGGAAAATGTTCTATAATTGCATTTATAACATTGCCCTAATTTCGTGTTTTTTTAATTACTTTATTGTTTTTGAATTGAAGTCTCACTCTGTCGCCCAGACTGGAGTGCAGTGGCACGCTCCCAGTCACCGTAGCCTTGACCAGCTGGGCTCCAGCGATCCTTCCACCTCAGCGTTCCAAGTAACCAGAACTACAGCCATGTGCTACCATGCCCAACTAATTTTTGACTTATTATAAACAGGTCTCGCCAAGTTGCCCGGGTGGGTCTCGAACCCACGGACTCAGGCAATCTACTGGCCTCGGCCTTCCAAAATGCTGGGATTACAGGCTGAGCCACTGAGCCCCACCCATTACCCTAATTTCAGATATGTGCATGTTATCCTGATCAATCATTGTTGTCCTCTTTCCATTTTTATTTTTTTTCTTATAAACATGTATTAACTTTAGTAACTCAAAACACTTAACATTATACAAATTAATTATATTAAAAAGAATTATTCTTTGTGGATATTGTTTTATAATAATTAGGATATTTAAAATGTTTTATCCTTGCTTAGTTTTTCGACTTTTACTGATTAATATATTTTATGATAAAAATAATATTAACTTACCATCTGTTCTACATTCTACAGAATGTTCTAGTGGCTAGGTTTTTGATCTCATGAAATTCATGATCTATTCACAAGGGCAATGAAATAAATGAAAACAATGAATTTAGGATGTCATTAAGGAAAAAAACACATTGTAAATACAAAATAAAGAGAAACGTTAATTTTATAGAAGGAGTTATGTAGATTTCTTTGTTTATGATCCTTCTAACTGCTTAATTGTTTAAATGGAACAATGGATGGGGAAAACATAATAGTAAACTTTAAGCTCACTACATGGCTTGCTGATAATTAGATTAAGGTGTTGGTGATTGATATGGAGAGCAGTGGGTGAGTAGATTTTAGAATACTGTACTGTATTTTGTAGAACAAAAATGACTTATTTATGGGTTGGATGTTAGAGATAAACAACAGCATCAATAGTGGTGCCCTCTTTGAGGATGGAGAAGAATCACAGAATGATGAATTTGGGAACATCAACAACAAAAAACTCCCTTTTTAGCTTAGATTCAAATGACTATGAGATGTTTCTTGACATAAATATTATTAGTAATATATTTCACATTATTTTTATCTTAAAACCCAATGTGAATTTTTTACTTAGCATATCTTAATTCAGCCATAAATTTTCTTTGAGTTGGAGTCTCACTCTGTCGCCCAAACTGGAGTGCAGTGGCTGCTCCTGGCCACCGCAGCCCTCGACCTGCTGGACTTCAGCGATCCTTTCGCCTCAGCCTTCCAAGTAGCTGGAAATACAGGCACGCACTACCACACCCGGCTAATATTTTTTGATTTATTGTAGAGATGAGGCTCACCAAGTTGCCCAGGTGGGTCTCGAACTCGCGGGCTCAGGCAAGCCACTCACCTCAGCCTCCCAAAGCGTGGGATTACAGGCTGAGCCACGGAGCCCGGCTATAAATTTTCACTAAATATACTTGATCTGAATATTGCTTGATCTGATTAGTGACTAATTTATGATTGCATCTAAATAAAATTCAGTAGAAAAACTAGTTTCACATACCCAAGTTGTTTCACTAGAAAAATGTCTGATAACTGAACTAAGTACTAAAAACAATTTTCCTTTAATATTAGCATCATGTTGATAAAATTGTCTGTAACAATTTAATAACTGATTTGGCTTAGAAGCAAAAGCATTCTAGTATCAAAACCTATGTTTGACCGGGCTCAGTGGCTCAACCAGTAATCCCAGCACTTTGGGAGGCGAAGCAAGTGGATTGCCTGAGCCCACGGGTTCAAGACCAGCCCAGGCAACTTAGTGAGACCTCATCTCTAAGATAAATAAAAAATTAACTGGGCATGGTAGCATGAGCCTGTAGTTCCAGTTACTTGGAAGGTTGAAGCAGAAGGATCGCCAGACCCCAGCAGGTGGACACTGGGGTGGCTGTGAGCGTACCTCTGCATTCCAGCCTGGGTGACAGAGAGAGATGGCAACTGAAAAAACAAAACAAAAAAACTATGTTTGTTTGTCTTTCTAAGTAAAGTAATTCACTAAGTCTTATACCAACTTAGATATATTAACATTTAAATCAAAGGAAAATTGTATGAGTTGAAAAATAACACTAAATATATCAATCCCAAAACAGTATTTTTTAATTTTACATGCAGTTTTTGCAGCCACAAGTTTGACATAATATAGTAATAATAATTAAAATCTCCTATGTATTTACTCATACTAGAAAAATGTGAAAATATAATGAAATGTCCACTATAACATACATGTTTATAACTGCCTACCTAGACTGAAAATAAGTTTTTTTTTTTCCTTTGGAGATTTAAGTTTAGTTTGCTTTTGTACAGTGTGATATCAGTGAAAAAATATAAAACATATGTCATAGTCTGTCTTTCATTATTGAATATCTGGCAATCATTGATTTAATTTCTTGAAAATCTGAGTTGGAATTAATAGTGCAATAAATCTTTGTATAACTTCCTTGACTCAACAAAAGAGCATTTTGGCAAAAAATCACAAAATCATTACTTGTGTTGTCTTCTATTTCTTTCAACAGTTCTATAAACTGCTAATGAATCATGGTATTTATACATATTGACCTAATAATATTAACATTTTTGTCCATGACACTTGTCAATGAATGTGCTTCAGAAAACTAAACACAAATAATTTCAGTATCATACAATAAAATAAAAACATAAGAAAAAAATTATTCTTTTTAAAAATTCTAATAAATGAGTTGCTTTACCTCACATAGCTAGAGTATCAACCATAATAAGCATCCTAAAATGTCTATTCTGACCTTCAACTTTAATATCCATAAAAAATAGGTATCTATCCAAAATATATCTATGCCACTAGATCTTTTTGTAGTTCAACAATTGACATTTCTTACTAAATTTGGGACTTCTTTGAGAAAAAAAAGTACCCAAAGCATTAACTGGACAGTTATTTGTATTGTATAGCTTATCAAAATCTAGAAAGGCATTTGCAATTTTAGAAATTTTGGATCAAGTGAAATTTGCTGTTATTAGAAGTAGATTGTATACTATGGGTAATTGTTTGATCAATTAATTAAAGATCTTTTACTTATTGTAAAATATTCCTTTTAGCCAGGCTCGGTGGCTCAGCCTGTAATCCCGCGCCTTTGGCAGGCTGAGGTGCGTGGATTTCCTGAGCCCGCAGGTTCGAGACCCGCCTGGGCAGCGAGACCTCATCTCTACAATAAATCAAAAAATCAGTCGGGCATGGTAGCGCATGCCTGTAATTCCGGCTACTTGGAAGGCTGAGGCGGAAGGATCGCTGGAGCCCAGCAGGTCGAGGCTGCGGTGGCCGGGAGCGGCCACTGCACTCCAGTCTGGGTGACAGAGTGAGACTCCAACTCAAAAAAAAAAAAAAAATTCCTTTTAATCTTATCATTACAATATAACAAAATATCTATAATTGAAGTAATATATTTTACCATTTTTCAATAAAATATGTTTTCTTTGCTCAAGAATCCAAGTCATTGTATTATAGTTCAAAGGTGTAAGCTGAAACTCTGCCAAAAATCATCTTTAAATTTATTGACCATTTAACTCTAATTTTAGTTTGCTAACTTCCTCAATTATTTTATTAGAGAAAGCCATTTATTTAATTCACTGTATACTGAGAATGTATCTTGGTAATGGCCACATATATATATATATATATTTTTTTTAATTTTTATATAACAAATAGCTTTTCCAATATTGCTCTGCTGAAACAAATTGTAATGGTCATTTATGTTGAAATCAATAACATATCTTTATCCTGACTCATTCTTTACTGTTCCAGTTGTACTACTAGCTTCTACATTTCTACTTTAATCTACATTAATAGCATACCTTCAATTTAACATTTAAAAATTTGTTCATATGTATTTTTTAACTAGAAAAACAATTTAATTATATTTTGATTAATATAACAGTATGTATTACATTTTAATTATCAGATGATTTACATAGTTATTGAAGCAGGATAGCTAGCACAGGTTAAACATAGATAAATATCCCATAGACAGGTTTAGGAAACTTTCAGACATTTAAAAAATTACATTTTACTTCAGGTCAAGATGTAGCCTACCCCACTCCCTCAGTAAATCCAAGCAAACTCCATCAGATGCAAGAATAGGACAGCCCAATTTTCAAATCATGGTTAGCATGATAATCACTAAGAAACTTTCAGGTTCCCTGTCAAAGGTGGAAGGAAGGCCCAATACCACCCCTTAACTGACCAAAGCCATAGAAATTATAATAAGACCATCTTTTAGCTCAGGAACTTGTGAATTGGAAATGTCTGGCAGGTCTCCTGCAAAAGACAATGTAATCAGAAGAAGACCACTCCTTCATTTCTCTCCTCTCATCAGGAGCCCAGAGATATCAGTCTCTAGAGTGGGGTTTACCTGGGCTTCACCCTCTTTAGCATATCAATCATTGTAAAGGTATATCAGATTTCTTATAAAGAGCAAAAGTGCTGTTTCTCTAGCCCATGCCAGCTCTGGCATGTCTCCCTTTATTTTCTCTCTTCTTTCTCTAAAAAGCTTTCTTTGAAAACTTTGCTGGCTGCTCTAATATTCATTTTAGAAACAAGCCAAAGAATCCATGGATTTTGCACTACACAACACCCGGCATCAATTATCACTGAAATTTATTCCATGTACATACAATATTCAAATAAACACATTATAGTGTTACAGTAGTACAGGAAATAAATCATTTGAACTGAATTAATCTATTGACACTGACTAGATCCCTGATGTGTTTATGTGTAATACTAGAAAAGACTCATGCACCGATCTCATGCTCTATAACACAATAGCTTATATGATTCAAAGTTTAAAATGAAATATAATTTTGAGTTTAGGAAGAAAATGTCTTACATTGCTTTAGTTTTAAAATTTCAATTAAATTTATTAAAATTAAATAATTAAAATTTCAAAATGTTTTCCTTAGTTGTACTAGCTGCATTTCATGTGTTCAACAGCCACACACATTTTGTTAGAAGCCATAACAACACAAAAATCTAGTCTTATTTCTTAGCCCAACATATTAAAATTTATTTAGGAAGTTTTATAGTTAACTACAACTTTTCATGCTGTTCAAAATGTTCCTAAATTCAAACTAAGGTGCAAAGACAGAAGGTTAAAGTGTTTATCTAACAGCTTTTAAAAGTAAATCACTACAACCTCATTTTCATGACATAGTAATGGCAATACATTAGGTCTGAGATTAAGAAAGAAACGTGGCTGGGCTCAGTAGCTCAGTCTGTAATCCCAGCATTTTGGAAGGCCGAGGCAAGTGGACTGCCTGAGCTGCGGATTCGAGACCCACCCAGGCAACTTGGTGAGACTTCATCTCTACAATAAATAAATAAAAATTAGCTGGACATGGTAGCGTGCCCCTGTAGTTCCAACTACAGGCTGAGGGGGAAAGATAGCCGAAGCCCAGCTGATCAAGGCTGTGGTGGCAGGAAGCTGTCACTGCACTCCAGTCTGGGCGACAGAGTGAGACTCTAACTCAAAAAAAAAAAAAAAACATAACTGAGAATAAGGATGAATGAGACAGATACTGCTTGGCTATTGACAATGAAAAAATAATATGGGCAAAGTTTAACCACCATTTTTATTTTCAAAAGTAATTAATTTTCTTCTTTTGTCTGCACGAGTTTTACTACATTACTACAGTTTTATGTGCATTATGGCATCACTGTAAAATTAAATGGAAATGCCACTTGCAATGGCTGGGCCACCAGAGAAAGAGTAACTCTGAAAGTAAAGCCTGGAAGGCTTGATGTTACTCATAAGCAGCATCATTAAAACAAAGGCCGCATACAGTGATCTCAAGATTTTTGTCTCCACAAAAATTAGTTCTCAGGCAGTTTCAAATGCAGATATCTTTCTAGATTTGGAACGTCATTTTTTTTGGTTAATGCTGGTTTATTTGGTTCCTGAAAATGACTTCTGCTGGTTATCTTAAAATTCTTTTTTTTTCCTCACAAACATAAATAGCTTCAATGTTTCCCTTAAATTCTGAGGGGCCCTCTTTCCTGATCATCAGCATTTCCTTCAATATAACTCTCATCATAACAATTATCATCAAACTTTCTGAAACAGTTCTCAAAGACTTAAAATGATGTACACCCTAAAAACAGATGTTTTAAACCAGGTTCATTAACTCAATCATGGCCACCTTACACTGTTACTACTTTCACTCTGACAATATAAATTCCTAATTAACTCTGTTTAGTTCTATTTATTTGTTGGAGTCAGGCTGGGTTTTTATTTACAAGTTTTGGAAAAGAAGGCTGATAGAAAAAAAAATCTGTATAGGAATACTTAAGGAATATGAACTAACATATTTGAAGTCCCATGCTGTGAACAAAATATGGACTAATATATCCAGGGCATCTTGGATGAGGAACTGAATCCTAATTCAAGTGCATTAAATACCAACCTTTTGTAAGCAGAATGCAAGCACGTGAAGTAGTGTCTTTTATTCACAGAAATAGAAAGACTGACAGGTTGATTGCAGCATTATTCACAGTAACCAACATATGAAAATAATCTAAGTTCCTGTCAATAAATGAATGGATAAAGAAAATGTGGAAATACACACACAGACACATAGATACACAGTAGAATATTATTCAGTCTTCAACAAGAAGGAAATTGTCATGTGGGACATGTATGATCCTGGAGTATATTTTATTGAGAAAAATAAGCCAGACACAGAAAGACATGTTGCACGATTTCACTTACATGTGAAATCTAAAAAAGCCCAAATCAGAAAGTAAAAGAGTGGTTAGCAAGGACTTGGGGTGAGTGGGGGCACAGAAAATATTGATTAAAGAATACAAAGTGCCAGTTGTGAGAGAAATAAGTTCTGGAGACCTAATGTAGAGCAAAGGACTGTTTTAGGGTATAACTTAGAAAATCTTATCTTGGAAAGTATGTTAAGAGCATTCTTACAACCTATTCTAATGAATCTTTGAAGCATATTCATGAAAAGAGCACCATTAGCCGGGCTCGGTGGCTCAGTTTATAATCCCGCGCTTTGGGAAGCTGAAGTGAGTGGATTGCCTGAGCCCGTGGGTTCGAGACCCGCCTGGGCAATTTGGCAAGACCTCATCTCTACAATAAATCAAAAAATTAGCCGGGCGTGGTAGCACGTGCCTGTAGTTCCAGCTCCTTGGAAGGCTGAGGCGGAAGGATAGCCAGAGCCCAGCAGGTCGAGGCTGCGGTAGCCGGGAGTGGCCACTGCACTCCAGTCTGGGCGACAGAATGAGACTCCAACTAAAAAAAAAAGGGCACCATTACCTGTGCTCAGCGAAGGATACAATTTATGTAGCTGTGTTAAGGCTAAAAGTTTTAACACGGCAATAAGAGAAAAAAACAATAAATTTTTTAAAATTTTTGAAGAAAATTTGAAGTTATTGTTAAAAGATTTTAAAAATTATTTTTGTAGGTTGAAACTTGGCAATTATTTTCCTTTGGTTTCCTAAAATCATGTAATCCTTATAAATTATATGCATTCTTTCCTTAATGCAAAAGAATCTTTGAAACCAAAAACAAGCAAACAAACAAACATACAAAGGATCAACAAGTTGAGAGCTCATTTCTTTGAAAAGATAATATCAACAGACACTTCCTTCATTGGGTAGAGAAAAATACAATTAAATGCAGTCAGAAATCAGAAAGGTGACATCAGAACTAACCCAGAAGAAATAAAAAGGATTATTAGAGATTACTATAAACATCTGTATGCATGTAAATTAGAAAAATCTAAGTAGATAAACTGCTGGAGTCACACCACCTCCCAATATTGGAACAAGAAGAAATTGAAACCCAGAACAGACCAATTGAATCAGTAATAAAAAACTTATTCACCAAAAGAGTCCAGAACCTGATAGCTTCACAGCTGAATTCTACCTGATGTACAAGGAAGAGCTGTTACTAAAACGACAACAATTATTTCAAATAATTAAGAAGGAAGAACTCCTCTCAAACTAAATCTACGAAGCCAACAACATCTTGATACCAAAAAATGGCGAGGACACAACTAAAAAAGAAAACTGCAGGCCAATTTCCTTGATGTATATAGATGCAAATATTCTCAACAATGTCCTAGCAAACTGCATCCAGTAATGCATCAAAAAAAGTATTCATCAAGAGTAGGTGGGATTTATTCCTGAGATGCAAGGCTGGGTTCTAAATACAATAAACATAATTCACCACATAAACAGAAGTAAAAATAAAGACCATATGATTCTTTCAATAATCACTGGATGAAATTAAACATCCCTTCATGATAAAAACCCTCAAGCTCCAAGGCATCAAAGGAACATTCATCAAAATAACCAAAGACATCTATGTCCAGCCCATAGCTAGCATCATACTTAATGGGCAGGAGCTGGAAGCATTTCACTTAAGAACTGGAATAAGACAAGGATGCCCACTCTCACCAACCCCATTCAGCATTGTACTAGAAGTTCTAGCCAGAGCAACAGGTGAGAGAAAGTAATAAAAGGCATCCAAATATGTGATGAGGAAGTTAAATTATATATCTAGGTGATATGATTATATATCTAGAGAACCTTAACGAGTCCCACCAAAAGACTCCTAGCACCCACAAGCAACTTAAGTATTATGATATAAAATCAACATTTATAATATATATAATTTATCACATATATTAGATATAGAAATCAGTGGCATTACTATATACCAAGCACAATTCAAGTGAGAATCAAATCAGGAACACAACCTTATTTAAAATAACCAAAAATAAATAAAATACCACAAAGTACTTCTAGCCAAAGAGGTAGAAGACCTCTACAATGAGAACTGAAAAACACCACTAAAGAAATCAAAGACAATACAAATGGAAAAACAATCCATGCTCATGGAGCAGAAGAATCAATATTGTCAAGATGTCCATGTTATCCAAAATAATTCACAGATTCAATGCAATCTCTATCAAATTGCCAGCATAATTTTTCACAGATCTAGAAAAAACCATGCTAAAATTTATGTGGAAGCAAAAAAGAGCCCAAATTGCCAAAGCAGTCATAAGCAAAAGAACAAAGCTGGAGGCATCTCATTACCAGATTTCAAACTTTACTACAAGGCAACAATAACCAAATCAGCATGGTACTGATACAAAAATAGGCACATATATCAATGGAAGATAATTGAAAATCCAGAAATAAACCCCTGGCACAGAACCATCTCAACTTAGACAAAGCTGAAAAAAACAAACTATGGGGAAAGGATACCTTATTTAGCAAATAGGGAAAATTGTTGAAATATATTCAGAAGAATGAACCTGGACTTCTTCTTCTCATTATATATAAAAATTAACTCGAGATGGATTAACAACATAAACATAAGACTTCAAACTCTAAAAATGCTAGAAGAAAGTCTAGGAAACACCCGTCTGGAAATCAACCTAGGCAGTGAATTCATAAACAATTGCTCAAAA
This sequence comes from Cephalopachus bancanus, assembly GCA_027257055.1. NCBI lineage: Eukaryota > Metazoa > Chordata > Mammalia > Primates > Tarsiidae > Cephalopachus > Cephalopachus bancanus. Next base: position 12,832,083 of record JAPVLO010000005.1, on the reverse strand, counting down.
GTAAAAGGTGTAAAAGACAAAATTGACAAGTGGGACCTGATCAAATTCAAGGTCCTCTACACAGCAAAAGAAACCATCAATCTAGTTAACAGACAACCTATACAATAAAAGAAAATATTTGAAAACTATGTATTTGACAAAGGTCTAATATCCAGCATCTACAAAGAACACAAGTGAATCAAAGGGAGAAAAACTAACAACTCGTGAAGTGGGCAAAGAATATGAAAGTCATTTCCCAAAAGAAGACATACAAGTGGAAAACAAACATTTAAAAAATTGTTCAGCATCACTAATCATCAGAGAAATGCACATCAAAACCACAATGAGATACCATCTTACAACAGTCAAGTTGGCTTTTATTAAAACATCAAAAAACAACAGATTTTGGCTAGGTTGTGAAAAAGAAGAAATGCTCCTACACTGTCGGTGGGAATACAAGCTAATTAAATCCCTGTTTAAAGCAGTTTGGTGATTTCTCAAATAACTAAAAATAGACTAAGCACTCAATCCACCAATCTCACTTCTGGTTATATACTCAAAGGAGCAGAAATCACTAACAAAAAGACACTTGTATAGGCAAGTTTATCACAGCACTTCAACAATATCAACAGTAAAAACATGGAACCAATCTAAGTGCCCAACAATAATGGAATGGATAAGGAAAATATGGTACACATACATTATGGAATACTATGAAGCCATAAAAAAAGAACAAATTATGTCCTTTGCAACAACACAGTTGCAGCTAGAGACCATCATCCTGAGCAAATTATCACAGAAACAGAAAGCTGAATAACATGCTTTCTTATAAGTGCAAACTGAACACTGTGTGCACATGAGCACAAGACTGAGAGCAACAGACACTGAGGCACTCCTAAAGGGGAAAGGTAGAGAGGTTAAGGGTTGAAAACTATCCACTGAGGCCGGGTGTGGCGACTCACACCCAAAATCCCATCACTTTGGCAGGCTGAGGTGAAAGGATTACCTGAGCCCAGGTGTTCGAGGCCAGCCTGGGTAACTTGGTGAGACCTCATCTCTACAATAAATCAAAAAATAAGCCAGGTGTGGTAGCGCACACCTGTAGTTCCAGCTACTTGGAAGGATCACCTGAGCCCAGTGGATTGATGCTGCTGTGACTGCAAGTGTGCTACTGCACTCCAGCCTGGGCAACAGATTGAGACTCTGACTCAAAAAACAAGAAACAAACAAAACAAAAAAGAAAACTACCCACTGGGTACCATGTCCAGTACCTAGGTGACAGACTCAATAGAAGCCTAAGTCTCACTAGCATGCAATATTCCTATGTAATAAACCTGTATATGGACTCCTTGAATCAAAACAGAAAATAAAAAAGAAACTAATCTTGCTTAAAATTACAATGTTAACATTCACAGAGAAAAAGAACAATTAAAAAAAGGAGTTTCAATTTTATTAAGCATTAATTCTAAGTGTGACTTGTTTGTCAAATCAAATCTTACATACTAATAAAAAAACCCTGAATTAAAAGACCATTTTTAATGACATGGAGCCAACATTACAGTATCATACATAGTAGTTTTATATTATAATAGCATATGGTACAGTTTAGCAGAGTATGGTATTATAGAGAGCAGTAATAAATTGGGCCAAAATCATAGAATATACAACACCAAGAGTGAACCCTAATGTAAATTATGGATCCTGGGTGATAATGATGTGTCAATGTAGGCTTATTAATTTTTACAAACATTCTGATCTAGTGGAGAATGTTGGTAATAATGAAGGAAATGAGTGGAGGCAGGGAGTATGTGGGAAATCTCCAAATATTCTGCTCAATTTTGCTGTGACCCTGAAACTACTCCAAAATAATAAGTCTATTTAAAGAATTATAAAGTCTATAATGTAGGATGGAACTGAATTATCAATATATTTTCTCTTTTCAATAGTTAAGAAAGTATTCCAGAGTATTTTTTATTAATCTACAATCTAAATCAAATTATTAATCTAAAAAATAAAACTGAGTGTCAGATATTGGCCTTAACCATAGGTAAACTTCTTGTATTTGCTAAAGTACATTCATACTAGGGGAAAAGGTTTCATCCAGTACAGAAATTTAACAATTCAAATATTAAACTCCTTATAATAGGAATAGCAATAAGTACATATTGGGAGTTTATTGCATGATTTGTGCTTATATGAACAATCTATAAGACATATATTTATACCCCCAATTTACCTGTAAGAAAACAGAAACCTAGAGAAATCATCTAAGTCCCTGTTGAGTGAAGGAAGTATGATTTCACGACATAAGCTAGTTTATATATTAAATCATTATATTAAACTATTGTATTGACTCAACAATCAATTATATCCATTATTAATGCTGCTGTTCTATTCTTTGGTCTTTATTTAATTGTTTTTGCAATGAATTAAAATGAAACATAAGCTCATAGTGTTCTGAAAACAGTCAAGGGACCTACAAAGCAAACTAATTTATTGTGTAGCTTCTAATTAGCTGTAATTACAATATTTAATAAACGAAACACCTACCTTTAGAGATAATCAAATCTTTTCACTGAACTCCACTAGTGCTATGGTGTATACAATAGGCTAATAACCATCAGAAGCATAATTCAAATGCTGTCAGGAAATGTAAAAGTGCAATTTATTGCCAACCCTGAACTGTTCCTTCCCTAAAATAGATTTAATATGGAAACTGGGTATAGGAAAATGAATTATATAATCATGCATAATTTAACTCCAATTAAGATAGCATGCTTATTCTTACAGAACACACTCCATGTACATGTGCGTGCACACACACACACACACACACACACACACACAGCCACATTGAGTCACCTGGAAATTTCTTTATTTATAAAATTATTGAAGAATTTTTCTGAATAAAGGAGGTCAATGAAAGTCCTCACCATCATGTATTTGGCAATTAAACAGCTCTAGGCACTGCCGCAGTCAATAATATCACAACATAAAGAGAGATTCAAGTTGTTTCAGAATAGGATATCTTTAAGAATGAGGCATTTACCATTAACTAGTTTTATTTTTAAAGCAATATTTTTGAAGAATTATTTATGGTCAGTTTACAATTATCAACACTTATATACAAGCTACAAAATTTATTTTTATTTTTTTCCTGATCTATCCGGGGTTGAAAGGAAGGGTATAAAAAAATAAGGATGATTTATGAACCATGTTTGCTCCTTGTGAATATGTGTGATACAGTGGTAATGTTACTGGCACCAGCAGAGTGCATGACTTTACATTTTGCTTGCTCTCAAGGGGAAAAACAGTACGATATTGTCTTTAAAGAAAAGGCTAACATTGAAGATAGCGACAGCAGCAAATGACAGTAAATCTTTTTTGGTTTATAAGGAAAGAAAAAAACTTATTGTGTGCTGTCTTCAAGTAGCTCTTAACAAAAAACGAAGTATTATTACTGCTATTTTGACTTTGGGAAAGAAGTAGGAGAACACAAAGACAAAGGAAAATTGGTTTGATCAAAGATGCTAATTAGTTTAAAGTACATTTTCAACTAAAAAATAGCTTCCCCCTAATAATACAGCAAAATGCATGAAAAATCAAGAACACAACTGCCAAGGATATTCTGATTTGCATCTTTGATCAAATCAGTTTCAGGATATTCACCTTACAATTAATGCACTATCTAAAGAAATAAGAGTAATATACCTTTACTAATACTCTAAAGTTGGAACAATACCTTTCCCCCCCAAAATTCAGCCATCACAATAGATATTTCATAGCCATAATGTTAATAAAGATAATTTCCTTAAAGAATTAACAAATCAGACAATCTGTGTGTTTGTTCTAAAAAACACCAAATGATGCTTTTATTTAGCAATTTATGTAGAAGAAATGGAATTTTCATTTTAGCTATTTTTGTATAAAGCACTACAGTTTTTTAAAATGTCAATATATTTTTGGATAATATTTATCTCAGCCTATTTTTTTGTGTCCAAAATATGTCCTTCTTGAATTTCCTTCAAAATGTTGCCTAACCAGTGGCTATAAACTCTTACAGTGACAACTATTATCCATTATCCAGCACTTGACATGCCAGCTCAACATCACTATATTAACTGACTTTCAAGTTTTCTCACTCCCTGTGGGGCCCTCTCTCCTAAGATTGATGAGGTGGGACAGGGTGTTTGAGCTGCCATCCTGACTTGATAAACAGCAGGAGTGGTTCTTGCACAGAGAAAAGGAGAGGGGATAAGGGAGGGAGTGAACCACAGTATACCCGGGAATGGCTGCAGTCTCATGCACACAGTTTCCAAGGCAATTAAAACATTGTTTCTCAGATTTTACATTTCAGTCAAAAACATAACTTCTTTCTTCAATTTAAGTGTCCAAAGCTACATTAATACATATTGCAATTGTAACAATTAGAAAGAGATTAAACTTCGGTCCCTCAGATATTTTAGAGAAGTTACTTTCTAAGATAAAGTTTCTGCCTTCTACCAAGTTTAAATGCACTAAAACTCTAATCACTTCTTATAATTCCCAAAATGGTGTTATTGCTTTCTTTTTAACTATTGAATTCACTCTGGCAGAGCTAGGGTAATAAAACTCATCATATTCTAATTTTCAGACAGCTTGATAAAACCAATGTTCTCACTATAGATAAAGTGTAATGAAGCACTTTCTTTCCCATAGGAAAGTCTTTGACTCATATGCTTTGATGCCAACTAGCCTTCACATCTGCTGTTTCACCATTGATGGCTGTAACTTGGCATGCCGAGCTAGAGTCTGATGAAGCAGCTTTACTCAAAGGCACCATTTTATTTCCTGCAATGGGAACATAGTAAAATGGTGTTGGTTTCCTGTAGGCCTTATGCAAATCCCTGTAATAAACATAGGATCAGGCCTCACATACAATAAATTGTGTGTTAGATGAGGAAAGGGGGAGGGAGACAACCTCCTTGACTAAAACGAACTCTCTTACCATACCGATAAATCAAATGCGTAATAAAGAATTAAAATAGTCATGTTTTAAATATTTATTTCAAGTCATATTTGACACTAACAATAATATAACAACACTTTGAAAACACCAACTTTATTTTGCTAAACAAATTGTTACCACTTAATGTTAACAGTAAGGCATTTCCCACATTCAATATTTCAATACAATTAATAAAGAAAAAATAATTTGAGAGAGTTAGAGAAATTATATAAAATGCTTCACTAAGGTATTTCTTTCAGATTTCTAGAAAAGATGCCTGATATAGAATGAAGAACACAGCAACATGAACTGACAAAAACTCCAGTAACAATATTAATCACTAACTAAACTGACTGCTTAGAGACACTAACATTCAATCACATAACATTTTTGTTTCATTCATTCAAGTACATAGAAAAGAACAAAACGGTAAACAAAGACTATCCATAAACTTCAAAATGTACAACAAACAAACAAAAAATAAAGTCTCTGTGTATTCTAAATAACAATAGCTGTTCCCCAATTAACTCACAAGCAAGTTGGCAAGAACAGCTGTTTGCTTGGAAGCCAGAGTCAGTCAGGCTTTCCATCATCCAAGTTAGAGCAGTATGTCATGTTTGAGGGACATTTTATTTCAGTTTAGATCTTCAAAGGGATATCAAGAAATGCTCAAGTAACATAAAGGAATATGCAAATCAGAATTGTGTAATAATTTATCCTCACCAGTTAAAATAGCACTATTTTTTCCACAACAGAGAAAGAAGCAGAAATAGTTCACCAAATATTACAGGGTAGTAAAATAGTTTTCAGTCAAGAAAATTACATGAACCCAAATCTCAAAGTTCTCACTCAGAACTCAATATAAACCTATAAAGTAGGACAGTTAGTGTCACTCTTTTCTTTTTTTTTTTTTTGAGTAGGAGTCTCATTCTGTCACCCAGACTGGAGTGCATTGGCACACTCACGGACACCACAGCCTCTACTTGCTGGGCTCAGGCAATCCTTCTGCCTCAACCTTCCAAGCAGCTGGAACTACAGGTATGTGCCACTACACCTGGCTAATTTTTTTGCTTTATTGTGGAGATGATGTCTCCCCCAGTTGCCCAGGCTGGTCTTGAACATCTGGGACTCAGGCAATCTTCTTGCCTCTGCCTCCCTTGCCTCCCAAAGTGCTGAGATTACAGGCTTGAGCCACTGCGCCCCGCCATTTATTTAACATTAACTAAATGTTATCTCTTTTTAATCTACTTCCCATTAGGTGACACAAAAGTCACATATACAACCTTTCTAAGACTCTAATATGGACTCTTATGCTTTCCACCCCACAGCAGATAAACTTACAATAAAGTTTACAAGGAAAAGGTGATTATTCACTCCCTAGATCCTTTAGAAAACATTTTCCTAACTTTTACTTAGAGACATAAATTCAAACTTCACCCCACCATACAACTCTGAGAAATAAGAATGCTCTAATTTTCTTCTTCTCGTGCTTATCTATTGGAGGCCTCCAAGAATAGTGTCAGAAATAAAGACGTAATCATATCATATTATTTACTCTCAGCAGATCTCTGTTGAAAAAGACTATATACACATTTCTTACAAATAATATATAAGTAAAAACGTGGTTGGAAAAGGTATCATTCTTTTACATCTCAGATCAATCTTTTGTGGGACTTGGAAAAAAATGCTCACCCTAATACAAAAGGAATAGAAGTAGATACAATCAATTATTAACCATTGATGCCAAAAATGAGGGGATTGTATGTATTGTAAGTTAAATTAACTCTTTTTGCAAAATTATATCACTGGGCAGGTGTTTTAAAAGTTTACAGGTTTTTGGATCTAGTTTAAGACATTCTGAATTAATTGGCCTGGCAAGCAGCTTAGACTTCAGTATTCTCTAAAAGCTTCCCAAGAGATTTTAATGTTCTAATGTGCAGTCAAGTTGAGAACTACTAACTTAAACAAATGAATATTTTATTTATTTATTCATTTAATTCCATCTTTATTGAGTTATGATTGACATGAAATTGTGTATATTTAAGGTTTACAGCAAGTAAATGGTATGTTTTTCATATAAGTATACCATGTCTAGTATTTTCCACAATTAACCTATTTAACATGCCTATCACTTGACATAGTTGTGTGTGTGTGTGTGTGTTAGCATAACACTGAATATTCACTTAGCACATTTTAAGTATCCATTATTATTAACCATGGTCACCATGCTGTATAAGAAATTTCTAGTACTTACTCACAAACAACTATATTAAAGATGTTTAAGACTTAGTGAATAACATAACCAAATTGGTCACAATAATGATTTTATCCCTTAGAGAAAGGAAAACAAATGTAAAAGTCATGATTTTTTTTTACTTTTCAGAGTAATATGATTCCCTTTCATGAACAAGATTGTATTTCCATAAGACACCCATATTATGCTATCCAACCATACAGGTTGTAGTACAGCCACATTTCCTACAATTTTAGTAGTTTAAAAGATTGCCAACCAGGTACAGTGGCTCAGCCTGTAATCCCAGCACTTTAGGAGGCTGAGAGGATTTCCTGAGCACATGGGTTCGAGATCAGCCTGGGCAACTTGGTGAGACCTCATCTCTACAATAAATCACAAAAACTAGCCAGACATGTTGGTGTGCATCTGTAGTTCCAGCTACTTGGAAGGCTGAGGCGGAAGGATCGCCTAAGTCCAGCAAGTGGAGGCTGCGGTGTCAGTGAGCATGCTGCTGCACTCCAGCCAGGGTGGCAAAAATGAGACTCCAACTCCAAAGAAAAACAAAACAAAACAAAAACATTGCCCCCATAAGTTAAAACAGTTTTAAAACGGACGATTCTGATAAAATAGTCAGTATCCCTAACTTTTCTGGAAAAATAGTTAAATACATAGGGAGGGTACAGCCTATCAAAAGTTCAAAAAGTGTATCCATACATTTTTGAGGCTAGTGTACCTACGATCATGTTAACATTTCATTTTTTAAGTTAGTTTCCTAGGAACAGAGGCCCCATCACTTACGCGAAATACAAAACTGAAACTTGATAACTTTTTTCTTAAATTATTAAAGAGAAGGGAATGCCATTACTAAGTTTAAATTAATTCCAAATTAATAAAAATGACCTGAAACAAAAGTATGTGGCTAGTTAATAGCACCTAAACAAACAGGGAGGCACTTATGTAATCAGCTATTTAGCAAATCATTTCTGTACTTATTAAAGAACCAAAGAAAAACTTTTCTAATTACCATATTGTCAATAATTTCTTCTGGATAGTGGTAGAAATTACCATAATCAGTATAATAGTAAATACATGCACACTGAAAGGCATAACCCAATTTCTATCCATTTGCTGACAAGTAACTATTAAACACTTTTTACTGATGACCATACTTAACTAAAAAGTTTGCTAGATAAAATATGAAAACCACTTAAAGAATAATACCTGGAAATAAACAAATCTGCAATATAAAAAAAATTTTTTTAGAAAATTTTTTTCAGCTTTGAATACTATTTTATGTTAATTTTCTGCGTATGTAAAATGTAACATTCAAAATGCTTTATCATCAATATAGCAAGAGAAAAACAAGCATTCACCTCAGAAAACATTTTTTTAATGTGAAAAGTACATTATGGAAGTCATTTCACGCGTTTACTCTGCCAATGTCTAAATAATAAGTATATTAAATATGCTATATTCATAGCTCTAAATGAAAACAATAGGCAAAAATTATGCTTTACAGATATTTTAAAAATAGAAACAATCTAATGAATAGCATATGTTTTTTAATCTACTAAGCACATGCAGTCTACCAACTTTTTATATTCTATCTCTCAACTCAAAAATTACTTATGATTTTGTAGTATTCAAGGAACAAAATCACTCAAGCTCTTGAAAAATCTGCAAGAATGAAACACTAGCAATTCAGGTTCAAAACCTATACTATCTCCTCAACATAATTAATTTTAGAAGATCACTGAACTGGTAAAATCAGAATAAGTGGAAAACTATAAATAACAAGATATGGTTTTATCTTTCCCAATGTCTTAAGGCAAACGTTTTAGAAAAATATTTAATCAAACAGTCGGGGTGTGTAGGTGAGCAAAAATTACTAATTCACTTACGTCTTCTGAGTAATGATGGTTATACCATGATATCTTTAGGTATTACTTTTATAGTGACACTATGCATCCCTTGGTTATTGTTTTTATAATTAATAATTCACTTAACCTTACTGTAGGGCCCAGTTTTCTCATCTGTTAAATGAGCATAATGGTAATTGCTTCCTACCTTCCTTGGGAGTTGCTTTGAAGATTAATGAGCAGGTGTTTAGAATGTTCTCTGAAGAGGAAGACATAAAAAAAGAAAAGAAAACAAAAGAGAGCAGAGAGGAGGAGGAGGAGAAACAAAGGAAGAGAATGCAAGAAAGAAATAAAAAACAGCTCTCAACAAGAAAATTCTTTTATTTCTAGGTACCCAAAGATAAAACATTTTTACTCTGAATGGAGTAATCCACTTGCTTATATTCCTAACTTCATTACCTCCATTGCCAAATAAATTGACTTTTGACTGAGGACTGAAATGAGAATGCCACAGAGGTCCACATATTTTGAAGAAAACTATTAACCCTCTACAGAGTAACAAAATGTTGTGAGCAATCACACATTCTACCAGACACGCTCTCTTATAGGTTTTTCTATCAATGAATGCAACATTGTGCTGATGGATAAACGTACAGAATTTGGTAAAAAAGCAGCAAGGTACTACCATACAAGAAAATACATAAATATATATAGCATTGATTTAGGGCAAACATAGAAGATGGCTGAGCTGTTTAATTGTTATTATCATATTAATGATTTAAAAAGCCTGACTGCCTCGGCAGCCAAAATGTGCCCTGCCTGTGCACGAGTTAATGCCAAACAAGACCCTAGGCCTCCTGAGGTATCAGAGCCCAAGTAGTAAATCCTGGAGAAAAATGGGAAATAGACTTCACTGCGGTAAAATACCCTCATGCGGGGTGCAACTATCTACTGGTGTTTGTAGATACTTTTTTCTGGATGGGTAGAAGCTTTTGTCACAAAAAATGAAACTGCTCTTATGGTTACAAGGTTTTTACTAAATGAAATTATTCCTAGGTTTGGGCTCCCCCTCTCTATTGTCTCTGATAATGGTCCTGCTTTCACCTCATCCATAGTACAACTAGTTAGTACAGCGCTAAACACTAACTGGAAATTACATTGTGCTTACCGACCACAGAGCTCTGGACAGGTAGAACACATGAACCAAGCTTCAAAAACCACCTTAACTAAATTAATAATAGGAACCAGTGAAAAAATGGGTAAACCTTTTGCCTTTGGCCCTTCTCCGGGCTGATGCTCCCCCTACAAGGCTGGGTTTACACCATATGAAATCATGTTTGGAAGACCCCCCTCCTCTGTTACCCCGGTTATGGGATCCCATTCTTGAAGGAATTGCCAATCAATCTCTGTTAAAGTATCTCCAGTCACTACAACAGGTTCAGGATACTGTCCATACCAACGTCTGTGCCACTTTGCCAACTCCATCTTCCACGCCATGTCATCCATTCCAGCCCAGGGACTTGGTCTACAGCAAAAAGTTCCAGAAAGAGAGACTGACCCCTGCCTGGAAGGGACCCTATATCGCCACCTTCATGACCCCAACGGCACTTACGGTTGACGGAATACTGGCCTGGATTCATCACTCACAAGTTAAAGAAGCCAAGGAAAATGACATCGCTCCACCTTGCTCAGTTGTCTGGACTACAACGAGAAACCCTAAGAACCCCCTCAAACTCACCTTCTGAGCCTGCCATCCTGCTTCAACTTCACCATGGACTGACTGACCACGCAAAACTAAAACATGAATAAACCGTTTAACTGGTTGCTAATTCCCTGAATGTATTGTTATCACCCCTTCGTCCTCACATTTGTCATCCCAATTGCCTTAGCTCTAGGGGTAGACCTTATTGCTGTAGCCCCTGCAGACTGGAAATGTGATGAGAAGTCCCTGTTAATTCTATTTTATCTCTCTTGCATAGGATGTGTTACCGCCCTTCTATGCTTACAGTAAGTTTAACTGTAGAGTCCAGACATGTCCTATACTCCTTTTCCCTAATGTGCTTTGCCTCAGGGATAGCGTTGGCTACTCAAAACTGGACTGGCCCTTTCAACCCAGCCTGAACTAATCTGGTTCCTACTGATACAGTCTTTCTTAAAGTCCCTCTTTGTGACTTCCTCAATCTCCCTGTTAAGTCCCTCCATGTCCTCCTATTAGCCCCCTTATGGAGGGGGCATGGTCAATGCCCCTATGCCTACTTGCAGCACCCATGACATGGACTTCTCCCTATGTCCTGGGAATCCCACAGATCGACACTGTAATCTGGCTGACCATTTCTTTTGCCCACAATGGAAATGTGTCACTATCACAACTTACAGTGGGGGGCCCAATGATACTTCCCAAATCACCCTTTGGGAAGGTACCAGCCCAGACCCCAATCTGACTCTGGTATACATAAACGTCATCAATCCCTCTCACCATTCCTGGGGTTTAGGTTCCACCTGAGGCATTGAGAATATATTACTGGATATGACCCAGGTGCCTTACTCACCATCCAATGGCAAACTTTGCCTACAACATAGCCAAGCCAATAGGACCATTAACCAACTTGGGAAATTCCAAGTTCAGTTTTCATCAGCCTCCACTTTCTGCTAGTCATATCACCACCCCAGGTCCACCTCAACAACTTCCAGTGCCCACTCTGAGAGCTCACCCGGCAGGGCACAGCTTCCAAAGTTAACTTCAGGGGCTCATCCAGGGCTAGTCCACCAGATCAACAGCCCCCTAGTCTTTTTCCTATGTTAACTAATATGAACCCTTTGCTCAACACCACCTGGCCACAATTAGCTTCAGATTGCTGGCTCTGCTTAAAGTTAAAACCCCCATATATGTGGGTCAAGAAGTCAAAACTATTATCAGCAACCCTGACAAAACTACTTGTTCTCCAAAAAGAGTTCACATCACCGTAGGAGATGTAACTGGAAATGTTTCTTGTCTTGTAACTTCAGACTTCAATCTAGTAGCTTCCCCATTTTCTGAGGTCTGTAATTCGTCTTTCACTGTAACTATAACCAAATCCATGGCCTATGCAGCCCCTGCCAATACTTGGTTTGCTTGTCCTACAGGCATCACTACCTGCATTACTGCTGAAATTTTAGCCAATAAGCCTACCTTATGTATTACCGTCCACACACTTCCCCAGGTATATGCTTATAGCGGTCCTGAAGGAACCCTTTTGTTCAATCCTCCTGCTCTCCCGACAACTCATTGGAAACGTGCTGCCCCCTTACTTGTGCCTGCCTTAATCAGGTTAAGCAAAGCTGGAACAGCTGCACTCAGCACCATTGTCCTGGGCCGTGGAGAATTAGGGCTATCTAACTTTGCACAGGACATTAATTCTGACTTAAATTACCTGCAGTCTGCTATGGATCAACTCCATAACCAGGTAGACTCCCTAGCAGAGGTTGTCCTCCAAAATTGTAGAGGCCTGGACTTGCTTTTCTTATCCCAAGAGGGACTTTATATTGCTCTTGGAGAAACTTGTTTCTGTGCCAACAAATCAGGAGTTATTAAAGACAGCCTCCGAAAAGTCCGAGAAAATATTGACAGATGACAAAGGGAAATAGACAATAATAAATCATGGTTCCAATCCTTGTTTAATAAGAACCCTTGGCTAACAACTCTCATTACCAGTTTGGCTGGTCCTCTTCTCCTCCTCCTCCTTGATCTACTTATAGGGTCCTTTATATTCAATTGGTTTATTTGTTTTGTCAAACAACAAATCAATTTTGTAAAACTTATGTATATGAAACCCAAATACAAAAGTATACCCATGACTGATGAGTCAATGCATCAAGTAAAAAGAGGGAATGAAATATCTGTAAAACCTATAATATCCTGTAATAGCTTGTTTGACATAAGTAACTCCATTTTGTTAAAAAATCCTCCATCTTAGCTGCTTGCCTACCCAGAGATGACTCCCCCTCATGTGTGACTGCTATAACTTTCTCATGACTACTGACTTACATCCTTGTTCCCCCTGAGCATTTGGAAACTTGCCAACCACAAGTTCTGTGTAATTGTATTCTTGCTTAACTGAAAACAGATGTTACGCCAAGAAATTGTTACTTGAAAAATTCCCACTGCCACATCCCCATATTTTGTTCCCTTTTGTTTTTAGTTTCTTGTTCCCCTACCCCCTTGCTATGTAGCCCACTTGCAGTTTTTGCCTCTATAAACCCTCTGCTTGCTCTGCTCGGGGTTGAGAGTTCTTTGTGGCATTAGCCCACTCTTGATTCAAAAATTTTACTCTCTGAATATTGGCTACTTCTTTCTCACACTTCAGCTATAAGAGAACAAGAAAGAAAACATTAATAATAATAACAAAAACCAGGAGAAAGAGAAAAAGGAAAAGGAAGAGAAGAAGGAAGTGGAGGAAAATAAGAAGATAAGGGAATCTAAAAAACTGCAACTTCACAAGCAGAATTGAGAAATGATTTAGAGGCAATAAAACGTATAGGTTGGATAATAAAAGAATTTTTAATCTTCAGTTTCTCAAGCTTTTAAATTTGTCTCAACATGGTTTAAAGCCAAACTGAGCTTTCTTAAAACCTCTGAAAAAGTTAAGGCAATACTTTGTAGACTTTCTCATCTAAATAAAGGTCTTCTAGTTCAAAGTGGTAATGATTCAGTCTAAAGAGCGTATATTTTAAGAGAATTGTGGGTGTGGCTTTCAGATAATAGATAGACTGAATTAGATACATTTAAAGGCCACAAAGGTTTACTAGAAATGGTTCTAGTAAAAGCACTGTTACCCTGGTGTAAAAGAAGCTGAGTCTGTTAAAAATATAGAAAAGTCTATGAGCTCCCACATTTCTACAAAAAATAAAGATGGCTTATAAGGTAAATAATCTTAATACATGTCATTAAGATTTTGGTTGTTTGTTAAGCAATATTGTAGCAATCGATAACACAAGACCAAGACATAAGTAATTCTAGTGCTAGGAACTAGGGACACAAAAGTGAATGATATAGATTCATTCAATCTCTAGTCTCCTGCTGTGTAGTATATGTGGGAAAAAGACAGAAAACGAGAAAATATATCTTGGATTGATAATCTAAAAATAACTGAAGTAAATAAATACTCGAGAGAATAAAAAAAGAGAGCATTGTATACAGACTGGGTAGATTTTGACATGCAGAGGCTCAGGAAATTTGTCATTGAATAATTGAAGAACAAATCAGAATCTAAGGAATAGAGAGAATATGACCAATTAGTATGGTAAGGAAAGATGGGGATAACAAAAAAGCATAGGTGGCATTGGAGAAGGAGGTAAAAAAGTACCAATGCAACACAGACTAGAAACACACTAGATTAGCTGAAGCTTAGCATGCAAAAGAAAGTGAGAAGAAAATGAGAAGAAGCCAGATCATGATGTGCTTTATAAATCTGCTAAGGAGGTACATTCTCATCCTAAAGGACATGGAGGGTGTCATCTTGGACAGCTTTAAGTCACTCTGGTAGCAGTGTGGAGAACAGGGGCAAAACTGGGAAAATTAAAAGTTAGGCGGTTACTGTAAAATCCTGCACGGAGATCACCTGGTATGAACTAGGATAGTAGTGAAAGATCACACTGGTATGACTCAGGATAATAGTGAAAGATGATGCTGGTGTGAACTAGCATAGTAGTGAAGAAGTCAGAAAGCTACCAAAGAGGTAAAATAGATAGGAGTTAAGATGTCGAGGAGATGTAGAAAATATACCTAAGATCTAACACATTTCTGTCACACAAACGGTTATTTATTGAATGAAAACTTAATTTCTTATAACTGAACACATATTGTAAGACTGAGAATATAGGATACATGATGAAACTGAATAAGACATCATAATTATTAGGTTAAAAATAAGTTAAATTAAGCATTAATTTTTATTTTAAATAATTACAAATTTTTATCAGAGTTTTACTATACATTCTCAAATGAATTGCTAATTGCACTTCACTATACCATAATTTCACAATACATAGTCAAGAAAATTATTTCTAATAACTGATTTTTTTAATTTCTGAGTCACAGATTTTTTAATTTCATTTGTCAAATTATTCTCTTTATGACAATAGCTAACAGAAGAATAAAGCAATTTAAATTAGATAAACATGGTGTGATCTCTTTTCAAATATATTTTAAATTATCCAATTGTGTATCATAGAAACATAACTTATTTGACAACATCTGAAATCATTCTAAATGCTGAGTTTCAAAAATTAACTACATATTCTAGTAAGGTTAATGCACAACATCTATCAAGCTTTCACTATGCTCATGTCATGTAAAACTTCCATTCAATTTTTAAAGGACATTGTGAGAACTGTCCTGTTGAGAGATAAGGAGTCAGAGGGCAGAGTTCTATCTAACTATAGTCAGTAGGTGATGGAGCTGGAAATTAAGGTCAGGCTTTTCTGAGTTCACAGTTTTCTTTACTCCTAAAAACTATTCTAAAACATAAGCTGTATATCTTTAGAATAATTAAATATATGCTACTACTTACATTTCTCTTTAATATTTGCCAGGGTTTTGTTTAATAATCTTGCAAAAGAACATGTGTTTCCTCCTTTGATATCATCTTTTTTAGATGGGCAGGCTATATTATAACACTTAGTAAAGTCAGAGATTTCAAATATAAAGAATTTGTGAAAACCGAAAAACCTTAGTCATGGGTTGCATTGAAACAAGGTTATTCAGCATCATTTTGCACAATATATGACTAATTTGGAAAATATAGGGATTCTCAAAAAAGACAGTAGTAGCTACATGCTACAGCTGTGTTATTTTTGATCATGTAATCTATAGATACTAATTATCTTAGTCTTTATACTTCAGAAATAAAAGAATGTTCTTGTGGCTTGGTAACATTTTATGAAGGAAGACCTCAAAATGCCCAGAATTTATTTATTAAAAAATTGTGTATTCTTACATGTTTAACTTCAGTCACCTTTAAAGTACTCTCTGATGCACCACATCTACCGAGATGCATTTTCAACTACTGAAAACAGTTTCTGAATTTATCAATTGTGATGTCTTTTAGTGCTTCTGCTATTTTTTTGTTTCACTTCTTTGACATTGGTAAAATGCTTCCCCTTAAGAATTTTTTTCATCAAGGGAAACAAAAAAAAACTATTCCTTGGGGTGGGATTGGATGAATAGTAGTGTGGGGTACAGGGGTCATGTCATTTTTTTTGTTTTTGTTTTGTTGTTGTTGTCGTCTTGAGTTGGAGTCTCACTCTGTCGCCCAGACTGGAGTGCAGTGGCCATTCCAGCCACCGCAGCCACGACCTGCTGGGCTCCAGGGATCCATCCGCCTCAGCCTTCCAACTAGCTGGAACTACAAGCGCGTGCTACCATGCCTGGCTAATTTTTTTTTTTTTAATTTATTGTAGAGATTAGATTTCGTCAACTTGCCCAGGAGGGTCTTGAACCCACGGGCTCAGGCAATCCACTCACCTCAGCCTCCCAAGGTGCGGGATTACAGGCTGAGCCACCGACCCCGGTGGCCATGTCATTTTTTTATCAAAAACCTCAGCATGGTATGGGCAGGTGCACTCATAAATCACCCATCATGAAATGGACAAGCACCTTGAAAGACTCTCAAAAAAAAATTAACTTCATTAAAGACCAATGCAACTTCTCACAGCAATGCTATTTGGTACATTGATGCTGATGGATTCCTAGAGTACTTAACCCAGAAGGCTGTATTACTCACCAAAATAACCTCGTCCAGTGTATAGTGTTTTACCCTTGGTGAGATTTCAGCTCTAGTACATCATACTCTCAGATTGCAAGAAGGATATTTTGACTTCTCGTTTAATGTTTTTCAATAAAATCTCTAGGCTCTCATCTATTTTATTGTCTAAATATGATTAAGAGCACATTGGTGATGCCACAGTTTTCTATTGTTTACATGGAATAACACTGGAGAACCACCTCTCCTTCATTGTGAATTATGTTGCCAATCATGGCTTTACATCTGTCTCTGGGGAAAATGTGGATAAAGTGTAACGGATATACAAAAATAAAAGGAAGAACTCATCTTGAAGATAGAATACATCGAGCTCAATGAACAAAATCAATAATGGTGTTTGAAAACTGGATCAGTCAATATTACAGAACAGTTATATAACTCTGCTGTGTCTTTGTAATACTGGGGACTCAATCCCTATAAGGCCACATATCTTGAGCCAGTTCTTTTTTCTTGTAGTAACAAAATTCTACTATTTCTCTCTCTCTTTTTTTTTTGAGTTGGAGTCTCACTCTATCACCCAAACTGGAGTGCAGTGTCATGCTCACGACCATCACAGCCTTGACCTGCTAGGTTCAGGTGATCCTTCTACCTCAGCCTTCCAAGTAACTGGAACTATAGGCACACACTACAACACCCAGATTATCTTTTTAATTTATTTTAGAGATGAGGTCTCACCAAGTTGTCCAGGATGATCTCGAACCCCTGAGTTCAGGCAATACTCTTGCCTCAGCCTCCCAAAGTGCTGGGATTACAGGCTCGAGACACCGTGCCTGACATTATATCATTTAAAAAAATAATCTTCTGGAAATCAGGGTCTTGTTAAATTAGTAAAAACAAGATAGAAATTCCTATAAAAGTTGATGCTTTAAGGGGGTTTCCTAGAGTATTTGTAAATGTGGTTGTTAATTAAAAGAACGGTATAAAGCCGGGCTCGGTGGCTCAGCCTGTAATCCCGCGCCTTTGGGAGGCTGAGGTGAGTGGATTGCCTGAGCCTGTGGGTTCGAGACCCGCCTGGGCAGTGAGACCTCATCTCTACAATAAATCAAAAAATCAGCTGGGTGTGGTAGCGCTCGCCTGTAATTCTGGCTACTCGGAAGGCTGAGGAGGAAGGATCGCCGGAGCCCAGCAGGCGAGGCTGCGGTGGCCAGGAGCGGCCACTGCACTCCAGTCTGGGCGACTGAGTGAGACTCCAACTCAAAAAAAAAAAGAACGGTATAACATGTAAAGAGACTGCACACAATAGTCCCTGGTCCATTATAGGTTTCAAAATGATTATGCATTGTTTGAATTCCAGTTTCAAAAAATATGTGTGTGTGTGTGTGTGTGTGTGTGTGTGTGTGTGAGAATAAATATATATATACATATTTCATACTATAGCTGATTTAACCATATAGTCTAACAGGCCAAACAGGAAGTTGCAATTAGTGTCTTTTATGGCTACACTAAAATACCTAAAGAAAGGCCAACATTTAATGACTCCTTGTAAGTTCTAAATTGTTTTTTCTAATCCCAATAGTAAGAATTCAGTATGTAATAAAGTTAACAATATAAGGTAACTGTCAGCTTAGTAATTATCACTGTGTAGTTTTTATCATGACTGGTATACATGTTATTCCAAAAGGCTTTAATTCCAAAGAAAGAATGTATGTGCTGTTGGAAATTGAAAGTTGCTTCATGTTGATTTCTCAAGGTGCTAGGGGCATCTTTGCACATGAGAGAAAAACAAGAAATGAAAGAGTAAGAAGAAAAGTCAGTAGCAAGGAAAAGTAAAGCAAGGCAAAAATTGCACAGCTGAAAGCAATTGGAATGAAAAAAAGAACAGAAGAATGAAAAGATGAACAAGAAGAAAAGCTTAAAATGAAAAATGGTAGGAAGAAAATATAAATTAATATTAGTATAATATAAATAATATATTATCATATACTATTAATAATATTGATGTAAATTATAAACAAAGTATTTGAGTCCTTGAAAAAATAAAATTAAAATGTTAAAATAGTTGTGAAACAGAAACAAACAATTCCAGCATCAAATCATTTTGTTAGTTAATGTATTTGTATTATTTCACAAACTCAATTTCAACAGTTCCTTAGTTATTTTAATAATTTAAATGCATCACATATTCACTTTCTGCAAATTTGTTGACACTGAGGGTGAGCATTTAGCAATTTCAACAGCTAAAAAAAAAAATCAAAAACCAGTTTTTAAGAATGGCAGTCTTTATTAACTCTAAAGCTAAAAAAAAAATCTTTATTAATTCAACAGCTAAAAAAAATCAAAAACCAGTTTTTAAGAATGGTAGTCTTTACTAATTCTAAATATTCAACTAGAAAAAAATTTATTCATTGTAATTAACATAGCCAAATAACATATTTTGCTTACACTTTTTATCCTACAAATTTGATTAAATAATGATTTTCTAAATAAGTAAAACTATGCCCTCAATCTTTAAACTAGTCATATGAGAAAATAATTAAATAATGAAAGTATTTAAATGATGAATAATTATATTTTAAAAATGTAATTAAGCAATAAAATCTATCTCATTCTTTGGTGTCCTCCAGAACTCTATTTTAAAAATTTGATTCAAGCCGGGCTTGGTGGCTCAGCCTATAATCCCAGCATTTTGGGAGGCTGAGGTAAGTGGATTGCCTGAGCCCGTGGGTTCGAGACCTGTCCGGGTGACTTGGCGAGACCTCATCTCTACAATAAATCAAAAATTAGCTGGGTGTGATAGTGCACGCCTGTAGTTCCGGCTACTTGGAAGGCTGAGGTGGAAGGATTGCCGGAGCCCAGCAGGTCGAGGCTGCAGTGACCGGGAGCGGCCACTGCACTCCAGTCTGGGTGACAAAGTGAGACTTCAACTCAAAAAAAAAAAAAAAAAAAAAAAAGAGTTGATTCAATTTTATAAGAATTTTTTGCTAAGAAAATTGCATAATTTGAAAAAAATTGTTTTAACTACATAAAACCCAGTTTTATAATAGTTGATTTATTTTTCTGTATTCAACTAAACTATTTTCTTCTTGAAAGTGAGAACTAGATATTTTTGCTACAGCATATCAATGTGCAATCCAATTTCTGGCACTGAATAAGTAGTTGATAAATGCTTAATGAAATAATTTATAGTTTGCCTCAATTATTTTTTTAAAAAATTCTACCACTTCCACTACATATTTGAACCACCAATTGCATTTTTATGAACATTGAAAGACTATATCAATGTTTAAAAATCTGTTCAATCTACAAAGCATGCAAAATTACTTGGTAAAATGTAAAATAAATTAGAAAGTGGTAATGACTCCCTAAAGTAAAATCTCCCCATCTGGTCTACTTTGGTCAAGTGAGATGAGCTGGAATACGAGAAATGAGGAAAAAGAAAAAGAGGGCCAGTCATTCTACATGACTGGAACTTAGTAGAAACGCACTTTCATTTAAATGTTCCTCGAGGTTATCCTTCTGGAAACTACTGTGAGTTCAATGAGGTAGCCCATTTCAACTCTGCCTCCCAGAATATTAGCTGGAGGAATGTCCAGATAGTAACAATGGATTCTCCTAGCTTTTGTTAGCCCTTGTATTCTTCCCTATTTCAACAGGAAGAAATGTATGTATGGAAAGCATTCTTTTTTTTTCTTTTTTTTTTAAGACAGAAAAGTTTATTTAAAAGTAAATAAGAGAGGGAGAAGGGAGAAGGGAGAGAGAGGATTCACCTCCCCAAGGTGGGGGAGGGGGCCAAAGCCAGAAAACATGGCAACTGCCATAGCTCAAAGAGCACGTGACACACCAAAGTCCAGCAAGGTAATGACCTGGAAAATATTCTTATATATAATTGTTTTATTCTTCTGGAATAGGTAAGCTGTGTAGATGCCGAAGCCACTACTATTAAACTTCCAATAAATACATTACTTTTTTCATTCAAAGTTAAAATCTTACTGTGGGAAAAAAAGTTATCTTTGGACGTATTTTTCTCAAAACAAGAATAAAATACTTGTAAAGCAAAACTTCTTACCATTTTCAAATATGAAAATCATTTGTCATTATCAGCATATATTTAGTTATATACATTTCTCCATCCCTTGAATTATATGCTATTTATTATTTTGCACAAATAATGGCATTGTTGCACCTTTACATTCATAAATAGAGAACAGTTTGTGCGCTATCATTTTAATACATACATTTTAGGTAACCAGTAGAACTTACCTTGAAAAAAGTCATGGTTGCACCATCCTCTACTGCTCCATATTCTATCTTGGTTTGTTTAGCTAAGTCATCAGCAGAGTCAATAGGGGATTCCATGCGTTCCACTGTCAGAAAGGCGGCTAAGTTAGCAGTATACGAAGAAATGATGATAAGTGTGAAAAACCACCAAATGCCTCCCACTATCCTGGTGGAGAGCGCTTTGGGCATGAGCTCAGAACCTAACAGAGAGTGGGGGGAAAGGTGAAACGAATACAGAGAACTGGATCAGCAATCAGAGACTTTTGGTCACAGTGGCAGAATGGAATCATTGTGTAATAAAAGCTTAAACCACAGATTGACATATTGCTTTAGTAAGCAAGCAACAACCATTGGAAGAGCAGAGGCTAATTTCAGAAAACAGACAATCTCTTAAGACACTCTTGTTTTAATATAGTGACAGGAGACTAAATTCTGCCTGACATGGCACAAAGCAACAACTAAAATATTGATAAATAAAAAGTGTAAAAATAGAATTAAAAAATATTTTTAAAACTCCAATTTATAAACCACAATGTAGTTCTTCATATTTTTGTTAGTTATGTGGATTTCAAAGGAAATGTCTTAACATACATTCAGCTCTATTTCTTAGCAAATTTTTGTAAGGTTTCATTTTTCATGTGCTTGTAGCGCAAACATTTTGTCTATCTTGTCAGTGAAAAACATAATGTTGCATAATAAAATAAATTTGATTACTCACATTTCTTAAAAATGGTTCAGGGTTTTAGCCCAGTGTTTATTTTAAAATAAAATAAGCCCAGCAAATTATTTTCTTATGTATAAGCAAATGTCTCCAATCACTATAGTTAGCCTCAGTAAGGAATAGTCAAATTTATTTATTTTCTATATATATATAAATATTTCAAAAATATATCACAATGTATGGCTGGAGTTGTCTGTTCATGGTATTAATAAGAGAATGGGATCTGAAAATTATAGTTACTTTTGATTAATATTCATTTTAATTCATTTAGATTATAAAATAAATCC